>JBBGZY010000743.1:1730000-2330000 GCA_037952925.1 Lithobates clamitans | reverse complement strand
TGCGGGGTTCCCCTTAATATCCATACAAGACCCAAAGGGCCTGGTAATGGACTGGGGGGTACCCATGCCGTTTGTCTCACTGATTTTCATCCATATTGCCATGACCCGACATGACATTAAACCCGCAAGCAGTTTTAAATGAGATTTTTTCCTTTAAAAATGACATTTGGTGCAGGGACTGTTCTAAACATGGGATCCACGCGTCACTTTACAGGCATACTATAGACACCCCCCAGGTACGTTATTTAAAGGAATATCTCACTTTTTTTTTTTACTTTAAGCATCATTAACCACTTGACAACTGGGCACTTAAACCCCCTTAATAACCAGACCAATTTTCAGCTTTTGGTGCTCTCACATTTTGAATGACAATTACTCAGCCATGCAACACTGTATCTATATGAAATTTTTGTCCTTTTTTTCACACAAATGGAGCTTTCTTTTGGTGGTATTTAATCACCGCTGGGTTCTTTATTTTTTGCGCCGTAAAAGAAAAAAGACCGAAAAATCTGTAAAAAAATGCATTTTTCTTCATTTCTGTTATAATATTTTGCAAATTAGTAATTTTTCTTCATATATTTTGGCCAAAATTTA
The DNA here is from genome assembly GCA_037952925.1 of Lithobates clamitans. Taxonomy (NCBI): domain Eukaryota; kingdom Metazoa; phylum Chordata; class Amphibia; order Anura; family Ranidae; genus Lithobates; species Lithobates clamitans. The sequence continues at coordinate 2,329,406 of JBBGZY010000743.1, read as the reverse complement.
TACCGCTACATATCTTTGGTAAAATTAACCCAAATCGGTGGATATTATTTGGTCTTTGTGAAAGTTATAGAGTCCAAAAGCTATGGTGCGAATATCTGAAAATTGATCACACCTGAAGTACTGACGGCCTATCTAATTTCTTGAGACCCTAACATGCCAGAAAAGTACAAATACCCCCCAAATGATACCTTTTTGGAAAGAAGACATTCCAAGGTATTTAGAAAGATGCATGGTGAGATTTTTGAAGTTGTCATTTTTTCCCACAATTCTTTGCAAAATCAAGGTTTTTTTTTTACTTTTTTTTTTTCCCACAAAATTGTCATATTAGCAGGTTATTTCTCACACACCACATATGCATACCACAAATTACACCCCAAAACACATTCTGCTATTACTCCCGAGTACGGCGATACCACATGTGTGAGACTTTTACACAGCGTGGCCACATACAGAGGCCCAACATGCAGGGGAGCACCTTCAGGCGTTCTGTAGCTTCCAGGCCAATTCTGACATTTCTCTCCTACATGTAAAAATCATCATTTATTAGCTAGAAAATTACATAGAACCCCAAAACATTGTATATGTTTTTTTAGCAAAGACCCTAGAGAATACAATGGCAGTCGTTGCAACTTTTTATCTCGCACGGTATTTGCGCAGCAATTTTTTTAACGTGTTTTTTTGGGGAAAAAAACTGTTTTGTGCTTTACAAAAACCAAAACAGTAAAGTTAGCCTAATGTTTTTGCATAATGTGAAAGATGAAGTTATACTGAGTAAATAGATACCCAACATGTCACCTTTCAAAATTGCACGCGCTTGTGGAATGGCGCCAAACTTTGCTACTCAAAAATCCCCATAGGCGACGCTTTAAAATTTTTTACTGGTTACATGTTTTGAGTTACAGAGGAGGTCTAGGGCCAAAATTATTACTCTCGCTCTACCGATCGCAGCGATACCTCACATGTGTGGTTTGAACACGGTTTTCATATGTGGGCGGGACTTACGTATGCGTTCGCTTCTGCATGCGAGCACGCAGGGACAGGGGCGCTTTAAAATTTTTTTTTTTTTTTTTTATTGTTCATTTTACTTTATTTATTTTAGTTTGATGCTTTTTTCCAAAAAAAAAAAATTTTGACCACTTTTATTCCTATTACAAGGAATATAAACATCCTTGTAATAGGAATATGGCATGACAGGTCCTCTTTACAGTGAGATATGGGGTCAATAAGACCCCACATCTCACCTCTAGGCTGGGAAGCCTGAAATAAAAAAAAAAAAAAAAAACGATCCTGGCTTCGATCGTAGCAGTGAGTCGGTAGAAGCGCGGGAGGGGGGGACATCCCCTCTCGCCTCCCGTAAGAACGATCAAGCAGTGGAACAGCTGCTATGATCGTTCTTATGGTGTAGGGAATCGCCGGCTGAAAAAGCTGATATCTGAATGATGCCTGTAGCTGCAACCATCATTCAGATATCTCCGCACAAAGTCAAGGACGTCGTATGACGGCCGGTGGGCGGGAAGTGGTTAAAACGCATTTTTTTTTTTCAACACAAAGTTGTCCATTTATACAATATTTCTACCACATAACATGTACATACCAAAAATGACACCCCAAAATAGATTCCCCTGCTCCTCCTGAGTACGGCGATACCACATGTGTGAGACTTCCACAGCCTGGCCACATACAGAGGCCGAGTACAGCTGAGCATGACTCAGCATGGCAGGGTATGGCGGGGTATTGCGGAGTATGGCGGAGTATGGCGGAGTATGGCGGGGTATGGCGGGGTATTGCGGAGTATGGCGGGGTATTGCAGGGTATTGCAGGGTATGGCAGAGTATGGCAGAGTATGGCGGAGTATGGCGGGGTATTGCGGAGTATGGCGGGGTATGGCGGGGCATGGCAGAGTATGGCGGGGGCATGGCAGAGTATGGCGGGGGCATTGCAGGGTATGGCGGGGGCATTGCAGAGTATGGCGGGGTATGGCAGAGTATGGCGGGGGCATGGCAGAGTATGGCGGGGGCATGGCAGAGTATGGCGGGGGCATTGCAGGGTATGGCGGGGGCATGGCAGAGTATGGCGGGGGCATGGCAGAGTATGGCGGGGGCATTGCAGGGTATGGCGGGGGCATTGCAGGGTATGGCGGGGGCATTGCAGGGTATGGCGGGGGCATTGCAGAGTATTGCGGGGGAATTGCAGAGTATTGCACAGCATTGCAGAGTATTGTGGGGGAATTGCAGAGTATTGCACAGCATTGCAGAGTATTGTGGGGGAATTGCAGAGTATGGCGGGGGCATTGAAGAGTATTGTGGGGGCATTGCAGAGTATTGTGGGGGCATTGCAGAGTACTGCACAGCATTGCAGAGTATTGTGGGGGTATTGCAGAGTATTGTGGGGGTATTGCAGAGTATTGCAGAGTATTGTGGGGGTATTGCAGAGTATTGCAGAGTATTGTGGGGGTATTGCAGAGTATTGCAGAGTATTGTGGGGGTATTGCAGAGTATTGCAGAGTATTGTGGGGGTGTTGCAGAGTATTGCACAGCATTGCAGAGTATTGTGGGGGTATTGCAGAGTATTGCAGAGTATTGTGGGGGTGTTGCAGAGTATTGCAGAGTATTGTGGGGGTGTTGCAGAGTATTGCACAGCATTGCAGAGCGTTAGGGATGGCTGAGCAGGGATGGATGGATGCCTGGATGTCTCTGTGCAGCGCTATGGGCACTACACATACAGCCCACAGCGCTGCAGACATCCATCCATCCGCCTCTCCGGTCACTGTGTACCGATCGGTACACAGGCGGGGAGGAGAGGGGGAGGAGAGGAACCGGCGTCATAAGATGACGCCGGTCTGTTTACATGTGATCGCGCCGTCATTTGACGGCGCGATCACATGGTAGACGGCCGCGATCAGCGGCCATTTACCGGGATCCGTGATGCGCCGGGTCCTCAGGACCCGGCGGTCACGGATGTGTTCGGGTGCGCGCCCCAGGGGGCGCGCGAGAGGGGAATTCTGGGAGGACGTCATAGTACGCCCTCCCAGAGTTATCCAACCGCCCTGCAGCCGTCATTCGGCTATGGGCCGGTTGGTAAGTGGTTAAAATCACTGCTCCCGAAAAAACGGCCGTTTTTAAAAGTTTTTTTTGCATTGATACATGTCCCCTGGGGTAGGACCCGGGTCCCCAAACCCTTTTAAGGACAATACCATGCAAATTAGCCTTTAAAATGAGCACTTTTGATTTCGAACGTTCGAGTCCCATAGACGTCAATGGGGTTCTAACGTTCGTGCGAACTTTCGGTCCGTTCGCGGGTTCTGGTGCGAACCGAACCGGGGGGTGTTCGGCTCATCCCTAATTAGCAGTAATCAGCATGGATTCATGAAGAATCGTTCTTGCCAAACCAATCTTTTAACCTTCTATGACGAGGCCAGTAGACGTGGTATATATGGATTTTGCAAAAGCATTTGACACAGTTCCTCATAAATGTACTGGTCATAGGGTGAGTACAATCCATGTACTCACCCTATGGCATGGACCATAGGGTGAGTACATGGATTGAAAACTGGCTACAAGGGCGAGTTCAGAGGGTGGTGATAAATGGGGAATACTTGGAATGGTCAGGGCTGGGTAGTGGGGTCCCACGGGGTTCTGTGCTGGGACCAATCCTATTTAATTTGTTCATAAATGACCTGGAGGATGGGGTAAACAGTTCAATCTCTGTATTTGCGGGCGATACTATGCAAAGCAGGGCAATAACTTCTCCGCAGGATCTGGAAACCTTGCAAGAAGATCTGAACAAATTAATGGGGTGGGCAACTACATGGCAAATTAGGTTTAATGTAGAAAAATGTAAAATAATGCATTTGGGTGGAAAAAATATGAATGCAATCTATACACTGGGGGGAGAACCTCTGGGGGAATCTAGGATGGAAAAGGACCTGGGGGTCTTAGTAGATGATAATGCAATGCCAAGCTGCTGCTAAAAAAGCAAACAGAATATTGGCATGCATTAAAAAAGTGATTAACTCCAGGGATAAAGTGATAATTCTCCCACTCTACAAGACTCTGGTCCGGCCGTACCTGGAGTATGCTGTCCAGTTCTGGGCACCAGTCCTCAGGAAGGATGTACTGGAAATGGAGCGAGTACAAAGAAGGGCAACAAAGCTAATAAAGGGTCTGGAGGACATTAGTTATGAGGAAAGGTTGCGAGCACTGAACTTATTCTCTCTAGAGAGGAGACTCTTGAGATGGGATATGATTTCAATGTAAAAAAAAACATACTGGTGACCCCACAATAGGGATAAAACTTTTTCATGGAAGGGAGTTTAATAAGACACGTGGCCAGTCATGGTCTCAGGGGGGGGCATCGATAGTTTCAAAAAACTATTAGATAAGCACCTGAACGACCGCAACATACAGGGATATACAATGTAATACTAACATATAATCACACACATAGGTTGGACTTGATGGACTTATGTCTTTTTTCAACCTCACCTACTATGTAACTATGTAGCTATGGGACCACTGGAAGGGAGACATCCCCTCCCTGAACACAGGGAAGACTGGGAAGATAGCTTGGAACAGGGACTGAAACTTGTTTCCTCTAGAGATAAGTTGATTCAAGTTACATTTCTTCACTGAGTATACTATACCCCCGAGAAATTGCACAGACTGTTCCCTGAGAGGGATACCGTCTTCCTTCGCTGTAAATTCCACCCGGGTTCCTACATACATATGTTCCGGGAATGCCCAGTGATTGTTTCATACTGGCAGGGTGTATTCACTGAAATCAATCTTTTGCCCCATACACACGATCAGAACTTCCGTCAGAAAAGACTTGGATGGTTTTTCCGACGGAATTCCGCTTGCCTTGCATACACACGGTCACACAAAAGTTCTCTGAACTTTCGACCGCGGTGAGAGCGCGGTGACGTACAACACTACGACAAGCCGAGAAAATGAAGTTCAATGCTTCCGAGCATAGGTCGAATTGTTTCCGAGCATGCGTGATTTTTTTGTGCGTCCGAATTGCATATAGACAAACGCATTTTTGGGTAGGAACTTTTTCCGACCGAAAAATAGAGAACCTGCTCTCAATCTTTTGCTGGCTGGAATTCTGCCAGCAAAAGTCCGATGGAGCATACACACGGGCAGAATTTCTGACCAAAAGCTCACATCCGACTTTTGCTGGCAGAATTTCTGATCGTGTGTACGGGGCATTAGACTGCAACTCACCCTGGTACCTATTCTGTCTTTAGCATTCTTGGGAATCCCAGATGACGACCAATGCTCCCATCATTCTAAGCTTCTCATAGCATATCTCCTGTACTATGCAAAAAATGAAATTCTGTTAAAATGGGCATCTCTGGCCACACCAGAGGTGTCTGCCTGGGAAGCTCTGGTTGATGCAGCCTTACCCCTATACAAAATTACCTACTCCAACAGGGGTTGTCACTGGAAATTTGAGAAGGTATGGTCCTCTTGGACCTTGACTTGAGATCTTCACAATGATGAATCTTCTTTGGATGATGGTCACAATCTGTTTTCTTAAATAGGAAGTATTATTGGCAACGATATATACTTTGCATTAATTTTCCGGTTTTGTTCTGAACACTGTGATGTCTTTTGTTCTTGCAAACATCTGACTTGTCCTACGTGTTTACGTTCTAACTGTATTACCTTTATGTAATATGCAACTGGAAATCTACTGTCTCTGTATATTGATTTGCACCATGCATCTGTTAATAAAGCACATCTGTTTGTTAAAAAAAAAAAGTAGAATTAAAGGTGAAGACAATACCAAAGGAAGATTCCCCCTCTATTTCTGTGTTGGGAAAAACACAAAATTTTGGATTTTCTTTCATTTTTGGTGATAACCATAAACATGAAAATAGGGTGTTTCTATCACTCTATCTACAATAAAAAAAACCTGCCTATACTTATAACTTAAAGTGGTTGTAAAGCTTTGTTTAAAAAATAACATAATAAACATGCCTATACTTACTTACCTGCTCTGTGCAACGGTTTTGCACAAAGCAGCCCCGATCCTCTTCTGGGATCCCCCGCCGGCACTCCAGATCCTTCCTCTTCATCGGGTGACCCCAGGGAAAGCCGTGCTAGCTCCTGAGTCCCCCTGCTATGTCCATTGACAGACAGTGGAACTTGGCCCCTCCCCCACTCCTGTGTCACAGGATTTGATTGACAGACAGGCCTGTGCTGGCCATCGGGACTAGCGGGAGTTTCCCGGTGGGCCGATTGGCAGTGGGCCACTACACTTCTCTGACTGTCAGTGTCTCTCTCCGAGTCTCCATTGTCATTAACGCCGGGTGCAGGGCGGCACCGCTCCTGCACTCGGCGGGCGGCGCCGGCGTCACTCAAACACCGGCATCATCACGCTAGCTGCCACTATTCACTTCCCCAGGCACTCCCCCTAACATTATAGCCTTGGGCGGCCTCTTTGTCCCGGCGCCGTGACGTCACTCACAGCCGGAGGGCGGAGGCGGCCCGGGGACATAGGAGGAGGCGGAGCCAGGGCGTAGCGTTGCAAGCAAGCCTGCAAGACTGCAAACAAGAGGAGCCGAGGCCGAGCCAGCGCCGCTGAGGAGGAGGATTCAGAATTTCGGAACCATACCAGAACCAAGTTGCAGGCAGCAAGTACAGAGTACAGCGACAGTCAGACCAAATCTATAGTGCGATTCATCATTCAAGTAAGCACTAATAACTTTACTAATAATAATAGTAAGTAACTGAATATGCAGCATGGCGGGGGGGAGGGGGGAGGGGTAAATCTGTACTGTAAATGTACTGCCACTGGTCATGGTTAAATTATTCATCAGTTACCATGGCCAGTGGCATTAAATTAATAATTGACCAGTGGCATTAAATTAATATTAATACCACAGTGGCATTAATATTAATTTAATGCCACTGGTCAATTATTAATTTAATGCCACTGGCCACGGTAACTGATGAATAATTTAATGCCACTGGTCAGGGTAACTGATGAATAATTTAATGCCACTGGTCAGGGTAACTGATTAGTAATTTAATGTCACTGGTCATGGTAATTGATGGATAATTTAATGTCACTGGTCACAATAACTGATTAGTAATTTAATGTCACTGGTCATGGTAATTGATGAATAATTTAATGCCACTGGTCACGGTAACTGCGGTAACTGATTAGTAATTTAATGTCACTGGTCATGGTAACTGCTTAATAATTTAATATCACTAGTCACGGTAACTGATTAATAATTTAATGTCACTGGTCACAGTAAATTATTAATTTAATGCCACTGGTCTCTGTAACTGATGAATAATTTAATGCCACTGGTGAATTAATTTACTGCCACTGGTCACGGTAACTGATGAATGAATTTACTAGTGCCACTGCTGATCATGGTCACTGATGAATGAATTTACTAGTGCCACTGCTGGTCATGGTCACTGATGAATGAATTTGTGGCCACTGGTCATGGTCACTGATGAATTAATGTACTGTCACTGCTGGTCATGATCACTGATGATGAATAAATGTACTGCCACTGGTTACTGATGAATTAATGACTGACCACTGGTCAGCCATTAATTCATCAGTGACCAGTGGCAGTAAATTCATTCATCAGTGACCAGTGGCAGTACTGGCATTCTTGGCAGCAGCACTGCTTGGGGAATCATTGCTGGGTTGGCTGAGAGATTTTTTGCGCAATTGCGTATAGTTTATATACTGTTTTTGTGTGTGTTTGCAAAATTAAAGTGGGCCGGTCTGGATGAAGTCCAGGGCCAAATTTTTGTCCCAGTCCAGCCCTGTTGACAGACTTCACTTTTTCCTTACCTGGTCCAGCGATGTGCATGAGCTTGGACAGATTGGCTCCCGCTACTATAAATCTGTCCAATGAGGAGAGAGACAGCGGCAGGAGCCGCCATGCTCATGCACATCACTGGATCAGATGTGCTCAGCTGGGGGGGCAGCTGTAGCAGAAAAGGTTTTTCACCTTAATGCATAATTGCATTAAGGTGAAAAACCTTAAGGGTTTGCAACCACTTTAAAGAGGAAGTAAAGTATTCCTCTTTAATTGTACCTAAACTTGCACCGTTTAGGTGATATATACTATATACGCTGCCGCCGATGTCATCAGTGCATGCGCACTGAAGGAATGGCTCGCTTGTGCCATTTCTTCAGGGTCCATGCCGTGACCGGTGGCACCCACACGCATGCGTGGGAGTGGCGTAATTGCGGCTCTGCCCAATTGCATCGCCGGAGCCCGGGAACCTGGAAGTAACTTGTGTGAGCGGTGTGCCGGCTGCTGATCCAGGGCATCGCTCTAAGGTAAGTATTTCATAATGAGCTAGTATGCAATGCATACTAGCTCATTATGCCTTTGTCTTGCAGGTTTTTTTTTTTTGGGGGGGGGGGATTTTTTTTTTGGAGGTTTACAACCTCTTTAAGTGTAGCAGTTACTGCACATTTAATTGGTAGTTATGTGACTAATTTGAGAAGCACTAATGAGACATGTGAGAGTCAAAATATGTAAACCAACATTATTTAAGCAGTCAGAAGGTCAGAGGGCACATGAACTTTGACAATTGCTGGCCTGTCACATGGTGTTACAAAGTTGGTAAGGTTGAATAAAGAAACTAGTCCATCCAGTTCAACCTGTGTGTGTATTTTTATGTCACTACCACTTTCAAAATCCCTGTATATTTTGTTCACTAAGAAACACATCTAAAAATGTTTTGTTTTTAATCACTTCCCGACAGTGCTATAGCCAAAGGATGGCCACAGTGCGGTCATCCAGTTCCGGGAAGGCATATATGGAAATCCTCACAGATTCACACCCCGCACGCCCCCTGGGTCGTGCATCCGGTACCCTCTGTGATCATGGTAAAGGCCCAATCACAGCGCCCTCTTACCATGTGATCAGCTGTGTTCAATATATTGAAGTGGTTAATTAATCTAAACTCTCTGCTGACACCACCAACTGTATAAGTGAGTTCCACATTCTTTCCACTCTAATGCCGCGTACACAGGGTCAGATTTTCCGACGGGAAATGTTCGATGGGAGCTTGTTGTCGGAAATTCCAACCATGTGTAGGCTCCATCGGACATTTTCCATTGGAATTTCCGACAAAAAAATTGAGATCTGGATCACAAAATCCGTTGTCGTAAATTCGGATCGCGTGTACACAATTCCGACGCACAAATTTCCACGCATGCTTGGAATCAAGCAGAAGAGCCGCACTGGCTATTGAACTTCATTTTTCTCGGCTCGTCGTACGTACTGTAAGTCACCGTATTCTTGACGTTCGGAATTTCCGACAAGATTTATGTGACCGTGTGTATGCAAGACGAGTTTAAGCCAACATCCGTCGGAAAAAAAACATGGATTTTGTTGTCGGAATGTGTGATCGTGTATACAGTAAAGAGCCTCTTATGCAGTTTAAGATTGACCCACTTCTTGTCCAACTTCATTGTGTGGCCTTGTGTCTTCTTTAGAGAGGTAAGATTAAATAGTTTCCTTCGAATAATACAATCCCTATTTAAAGATCTGAATATTGTAATCATATCCCCCCTTAAGCGCCTCTTCTCCAGGCAGAATAAGTTTGTAGTCGTTCCTCATAACTGAGGTCCTCCAGCTCCCTTATTAGTTGCTTTGCCCCTCTTTGAATTATATCAAGTGCAAGGAAGTCCTTCCTAAGTATTAACTGTAAAATGAGCAGATGGGAGATTGATGCAGACTGTTCAATTCCTTGTGATATTTATTGTAAGCTGTTGGACATCTTAAAAAACTTTCAAAGCTTTCAAAACTTATGGAAAGCTTCCAAAACTGGCAAGTATATGGTCAGCATAATGAAGCACTAATGTGGTGAACTAGATATGAGTATGGGAAATTAGAATTAATATCAAAGTAAAATATTGAAGGGCCAATTCACTCCAGTATTAGAGGGCTGCAGAAAGATGACCTGTGTTATTATGTATACATTTGAAAGGTTAAGGTAAAGAGTTAAACTTCAGAGATTGCTGTGGAGCTGTGGAGTTCTACATTCTACTACTGTTCCTATACTGTCGGTCGATAATGAGTCTTGCCTTTACACACCATCCTGAAATTCTGCCTGACTTCTATCCCAGAAATATTAATATAGAACTCCAGTCAATTTTTTTTTAATTTTTGAAAAGAGTAGGTAAGGCTAAAACCTCTGTCAGGCTGCCTTTATTTTCCCAAACAGGGACATACAGTAATAAATGCTTTCTTTTCTAGAGTACAGAAGAAAGGATAAATGTTGGTGGCCTCTGCATCTGCCATTTACCATCCAACATCCTTATCCATGTTGCCCACTTTGCCCAATCTTACGGAATAGGGATCAAAACGGATACCACCAAAGTGATGACTATGGATGGGCCTTTGTTCACCTCAAAAGGAATCAAATCGAGCAAATATATTCAAATACCTGGGAGCATTGATGCTAGAGAAGGTGGCATCCAAAACCACAGAAGTTCACAGCAAGATTGGCCAGGCAACAGTAGTGTTCACCTTGTTCAAATAGTGCCCTTGGAAGAAGTCTAACATCTCCACCAAGACCAAAATTTGCCTCTTCCAAAGACTGATCCAGTTAGTCCTTCTGTAGAGATCGGAAACATGGACTCCACTCAGACTTGACATGGATAAGCTTGAGGTCTTCTAAATATGATGCCTATTGAGGCACCATCCCTATTAAAATAATTAGATCGAAAGGAATTTTTTCTCATGCCCATGATGGAGGTGAAAAAATATGTTACGGGATATATGTGTCACAATAAAGGTCTAATACACAAAACAGATAAAATTCAAACTTTTTATTACAAAGGTTTAAAAGACAATGGTAAAATGTGTATAATTCACATCATCATAGGCCATATCAACAACTGTTATCTAAACTGTACAATCAACATGTAGTAAAGGCGTGCTGGATCAACGCATTTCACATACTTTGCTTCCTCAGGATCCACACCTATGTACAAAAAAAAATGGGCTCTCTTAACATATATCGCTGAACCAGACAAGGTAGAAGAAAAGGAAGACCCAAAGTTCCACAACACTTCACAGATGTCTAAACGTGCCTATCCAGAAGCCAATGTACAGTGCCTTGAAAAAGTATTCATACCCCTGGAAATTTTCCACATTTTGTCATGTTACAACCAAAAGCGTAAATGTATTTAATTGGGATTTTATGTGATAGACTAGGGATATGTAATTAGTGAACCTCCAGCTGTTGCAAAACTTCAAATCCCATCATGCCTCTGCCTCTGGGTGTCGTGCTTGTGACTGTCAGAGTCTTGCTATGCCTCATGGGACTTGTAGTTCTGCAACAGCTGGAGGTCCGCTAATTGCATATCCCTGTGATAGACCAACACAAAGTGGCACATAATTGTGAAGTGAAAGGAAAATGATAAATGGTTTTTAAATGTTTTCACAAATAAATATCTGAAAAGTGTGAAATCTAGTGAAACCAATTGCCTTCAGAAGTCACCTAATTAGTAAATAGAGTCCACCTGTGTGTAATTTAATCTCAGTATGAATCTGTATGACTCTGGTCCCCTTGATAAAGTCACATGTGCGGTGACGAAACGCATCAGAGGAGGGGCTTGTGACATTATTGCCTTGTCCTAGGAAGCATACAATCACCCAGGAGGGCAGCGGGGCCGAGGACTTGCCGATGATTCTGTGACCCCCAGGGACTGATCTGTATATGCCAAAGTTCGTCACCTGTATGCCCCAGGACTAGTGCATTCTTAAAGGGGTTGTAAGCCCTCATATTTTTCACCTTTATGCATCCTATACATTAAGGTAAAAAAACTTTTGTCACTGAGCAGCCCCCCAGCCCCCCCATTTTACTCACCTGAGCCCATTTGTTCCCACGCTGGAGATGCGCACACTCTCTCTGGCCGGGGTCTCGACTCTTGATTGGTTAGATTGATAGCAGAGCAGCCATTAGCTCCTGCTGCGGTCAATCAAATCCAATGATGCGGGGGGCGGGGCCAAGTCCGGCTTTCTGTGTCTATGGACGCAAAAGTTGGACTCGGGAGCGCGCACGCATGGGTACCCCCAAGGTTAACGCTTCTCCTAGGTTGCTTCGCGATGCGGGGAGGAGCTAATAGCGCTGCCGGGGGGCCCCAGAAGAGGACGATCGGGGCCACTCTGTGCAAGACGAACTGCACAGTGGAGGTAAGTATGACATGTCTGTTATTTAACCCCTTCCCTACCAGCTGCCGCAGTTGTACTGTGGCAGGTTGTCTCCCCTGGGCGAAACGACGTCACCTTACATCGGTTCGCCTTTCGAACACTAGGGGGCGCATGCGGCTTGTCGCCGGAGCCGATGCGAGTGCACAGTAGGCACGATGACCGCCAGGCACCCGTGATAGATTGTGAAAGAGCGAGAATCAGGATCTGTGTGTGTAATGGGAGAGGGGAGAGGAGAGGGGAGAGGAGACAGATCGTGTGTTCATACTAAGTATGAACACCGATCTCTCTCTCCTCCTAGTCAGTCCCATTCCCCCTACAGTAAAACACACACTAGCGAACACAGTTAGCCCCTTGATCGCCAGCTAGTGTTAACCCCTTCTCTGCCAGTGACATTTATACAGTTATCCGTGCATTTTTATAGCACTGATCGCTGTATACTTGTCACTGGTCCCAAAAATGTGTCAAAAGTGTCCAATCTGTCTGCCGCAATATCGCAGTCCCGATAAAAATCGCTGATCACCACCATTACTAGTAAAAAAAAAAAATAATAATAAAAATGCCATAAATCTATCCCCTATTTTGTAGATGCTATAGCTTTTGCTGAAACCAATCAATATATGCTTATTGCGATTTTTTTTACCAAAAATATGTAGAAGAAAAAAAAATGTTTTTTTTTAATTCAAATTGGGATATTTATTATAGCAAAAAGTAAAAGATATTGGGGGTTATTTACGAAAGGCAAATCCACTTTGCACTGCAAGTGCACTTGGAAGTGCAGTCGCTGTAAATCTGAGGGGAAGATCTGAAATGAGGGAAAGCGCTGCTGATTTTATCATCCAATCATGCGCAAGCTTAAATGCTGTTTTTTATTTTCCTTGCATGTCCCCCTCAGATCTACAGCGACTGCACTTCCAAGTGCACTTGTAGTGCAAAGTGGAGTTGCCTTTCGTAAATAACCACCATTGTGTTTTTTGTCAAAATTGTCACTCTTGTTTATAGCGCAAAAAATAAAAACCGCAGAGGTGATCAAATACCACCAAAAGAAAGCTTTATTTCTGGGGAAAAAAGGACGTCAATTTTGTTTGGGTACAGTGTCGCACGACCACGCAATTGTCAATTAAATTTGACGCAGTGCCATATTGCAAAAAAAATGCTCTGGTCATTATGGGGGTAAAACCTTCCGGGGCTGAAGTGGTTAAATACCTTTAAAAGAAAGCTCTATTTGTGTGAAAAAAAATGATAAAAATGTTGTTTGGGTATAGTGTTGCATGACCGCGCAATTGTCATTCAAAGTGTGACACTGCTGAAAGCTGATAATGGGCAGGAAGCGGGTATAAGTGCCCAGTAGGCAAGTGGTTAAAGCCTAAGCCATTTATTAAAAATATCGTCTAGAAATTTAGCAGGATTCTTTGCAGTTCGTCCAGTGTGAGTCCATGGATATCTCAACTGGTGGTAACCAGCTTAGGAACGGGAGGGTTTCAGAACACTCTCTATAGGAGGTTTACTGAATACAGGATTCCAAAGGATTTACCGGTATATTTTTATTTTTATACTTCTGCATCTATTACATAACGCTCTTCCTGATTGAGCAATATTCTATTATCTTACCTCTGATGCAAGATCTATGACTTGCTGTTTGCTGACATCCATTTTTGCTTTCATCCTAAAGCTGAACTATACAGTCTGATTTTGTTTAGAACTTTATTTATTAGATCAGCCAAATTAAACAGGTGCTATGTATTATGAGGACGTAGCTCACAAGATATTAATGGAATGGATTGTTTTTATAGGCTCTACATAGCTGTTAAATTGTTCTGATCTAACAGGTCAAACCTAAGTAAAATCTAATTGTGTGTGGCCACTTGTATGTTGTCTCCCAGATGGAACATCAACAGACCCATGACATTATGGTTGTAGTTTTGTCTTTATTTCTCCAGAAGCAATCTTTTGTGAGCTATTCCAGGTTGAAGAATCTTTGTTTTTTTAGGTTGAATATTTCTCCGGAATTAGCGTCTAACATCTGTACGCCTGTCACATCAATTGTCCATATACTGTATACCTGCATTTTTACTTGGCTAAAACAGTCCACCAGCAGATTCCAAATGGTAGCCCATTGAATTTAATTCTTTCCTTGGGTATAGTAAAAGTACACAGTATTGATGAATGATCTTTGATATTGGCCTGCGTGCTTCCATCTCTCTCATATGGTATAATAGTGCATTGTTTACACTCAATTTGCTTTACAGTAAAAAACGCTTTCAGATTGCCTTGTAAAAGTAAAGCTCTAGACAAAACTTCTGTTAGAAACTCTTACAGGTTTTTGTTGGTTTTTCTTCACTGTTTTCTACCACTGTATACCATAGGGACACAACAGGGAGTAGGGAAATCTCACCGAGGACAAAGACAGCATTAAAACATGACAGTTCCAACCCTTCTGTACTCTATTTTTCTTTATCTTTAGAGCGGAGTTCCACACATTTTTTGAACTCCTCCATCTCCTTAGCTCATCCTTTTCTGTACTCTACTTTTCTTTATCTTTAATTCCTACCTACCTGGGGAGTGGATTCTCTCTGAATTGGAGATCACAAAGAGTGAGTTTGGTTCTACTTTTCTACTTTCTACTTCTTTTTTGGGGATGTCTCTAGCTTTGCACATCTAAAGAGTGAAAGTTTTGCCCAGTCTTGCAAAGTCTTCTTTGCAAAATAGCTCAAGCTCTGTCAGATTGAATGGAGAGTGTCTGTGAGCAGCAATTTTCTAGTCAAAGTCTTGCCACAGATTCTCAATTGGATTTAGGTCTGGAGTGGACTTTGACTGGGCCATTCTAACAAATAAATATGCTTTGATTGAAACCATTCCATTGTAGCTCTGGCTGTATATTTAGGGTTGTTGTTTTGCTGGAAGGTGAACCTCCACCCCAGTCTCAAGTCTTTTGTAGACTCTAATGCTGCGTACACACGGTCGGACTTTTGGTCTACAAAAGTCAGACGGTCGCCGGACCAAAGCTGGCTGACAATCCGATTGTATGTGGGCTTCCCCAAACTTTCAGCGGACTTTCAGTGGACTTTTGCAGCCTCAAATCTGAGGGACTTTAGATTTGAAACATGCTTCAAATCTTTACGTCGTAACTACGCCGGACCCAGAAATCCGCTCGTCTGTATGATAGTCCGACGGACAAAAACCCACGCTAGGGCAGCTATTGGCTACTGGCTATCAACTTCCTTATTTTAGTCCGGTGTACGTCATCACATACGAATCCGTTGGACTTTTGTGTGATCGTATGTAGGCAAGTCCGTTCGTAAGAAAGTCTGCCGCAAGTGCGCCGCAAGTCCGCCACAAGTCCGCCAGAAGTCCGCCAAAAGTCCGTCGAAAGTCTGTCGGACAGGCTGTCGGACAGGCTGTCGGACTTTTGTAGCCGGAAAGTCCGACCGTGTGTACGCGGCATAACAGGTTTTCTTCTGAGATTGCCTTGTATTTGGCTCCATTCACTTTCCCATCAACTCTGACCAGCTTCCCTGTCCCTGCTTAAGAAAAGCATCCCCACAACATGATGCTGCCACCACCAAGTTTCATGGTGGGGCACACCATCCCCACCATGAAGGGTGATGTGCGGTGTCAATTTTCCACCACACATAGTGTTTAGCTTTTAGGTCAAAAAGTTCAATCCACATGTTTGCTGTGTCCCCCACATGACTTCTCGTAAACTGCAAACGGGACTTCTTATGGCTTTCTTTCAACAATGGCCTTCTTCCATAAAGGCCAGATATGTGGATAGCACGACTAATAGATGTCATGTGGACAGATTCTCCCACCTGAGCTGTGGATCTCTGCAGCTCCTCCAGAGTTACCATGGGCCTCTTGGCTGCTTCTCTGATTAATGCTCTCCTTGCCCGGCCTGTCAGTTTAGGTTGGCGGCCATGTCTTGGGAGGTTTGCAGTTGTACCATAGTCTTTACATTTTCAGGTGATGGATTGAACAGTGCTCTTTGAGATGTTCAAAGCTCAGGGTTTTTTTTTTTTATAACCTTACCCTGCTTTAAACTTCTCCACAACTGTATTCCTGACCTGTCTGGTGTGTTCCTTGGCCTTCATTATGCTGTTTGTTCACTAAGGTTCTCTAACAAACCTCCGAGGGCTTCACAGAACAGACAGCTGTTCTGTGAAGCCTTCAGAGGTTTGTTAGAGAACCTTATGAATACAGATTCATGAATGGAAGCTACTTCTGCGCTACCAATATTGAATAATTGTGTGATTAAATATTTAAGGTTGCTGCTAGACACCAACTGTTATTAACAGGAAAAGTGAAAAAATGTAAAAAAAGATGAAGTGCTACCTTAATACCACACATATATAATGTTTACCTAGCAATATAAACAATAAGTGCACAACAGTGGCCCCTAGTGGAAGTAATAAATATGACACTTATAACTTTAAATAAACAAAACAACAAAAGTCCATATGATAAGTGCAATCTTCTTATGAACAGGTGCAATCCGCAAGGTATCCAACATAGAATAGATGGCAAGTAAGTGACAAACCCCAAGTGGACCCTCCACCAGTCACACTATGCTCTCACCTCCCAGAATGGCCCCCAATTTTGCCTAGTAGCACTTTCCCCTCTTGGGGTCACAATCCGAGATTACTTTTTAAACTCCCACCCATAAGACAACTTACTCCCCAATCACCAGGTAGGAATTAAAGATAAAGAAAAGTAGAGTACAGAAGGGTTGGAACTGTCATGTTTCACTGCCATCTTTGTCCTCGGTGAGATTTCCCTACTCCCTGTTGTGTCCCTATGGTACAAAGTGGTAGAAAACAGTGAAGAAAAACCAACAAAAACCTGAAAGAGGTTCTATCAGAAGTTTTGTTTAGAGCTTTACTTTTACAAGGCAATCTGAGGGAGGTTTTTACTGTAAAGCAAATTGAGTGTAAACAATGCACTATTATACCATATGAGAGAGATGGAAGCACGCAGGCCAATATAAAAGATCATTCATCAATACTGTGTACTTTTACTATACCCAAGGAAAGAATCAAGTTCAATGAGCTACCATTTGGAATCTGCTGGTGGACTGTTTTAGCCAAATAAAAATGCAGGTATACACTCCCAATTTTGCAAACTTATCTGGAAAAAAGCTAGAGCCCGCATCGGCCTAACAACACTACAATTTGGCAAGGACGGGGGGGCATGGTGGTACCATGGTGGTACCACACTCTAAGATGTACTTTTTAGCATTACAGCTGCAACAGCTTGCATAATGGGATCTACATGATTCAGATGACCCTATTGTGCAGCTGGTGTCTCTCACCAGTCCCATATTAACAGCTGGCTCCCATTAGGAGATGGGTCTGCCGGGTATCCCTTCGTCCTCCCCAACAGCAATACTACTCCAGAAGGTTTGGAAGGCAGTTAAAAGTGCACTAACCATAGATGGTCCAATGGAGTTTACTCCCATCTGGAACAATCCCAACTACCCTAAGCTATCCAAACTACAGGGCTTCTCCCTCTGATCAAAAATAGAGATATGGTTCTTCACACAATTATATGATGGTAATGTACTCAAATAATTTGAAAACTTATGCAGGGAATTCTCTCTAACACGGAAACAATTCTACCAATACCTCCAACTCAGGCATGCGTTACAAACCCAGACACGGACTGTCAGTTTAAATATCACTAAATCTTTTCTGATACAGGAGGTCCTACAAACTAACAACTGCAAGGGTGTTATATCACGAGCCTATTCTACTTTAGTATCCGTAATTCAAAATCCTGCCCTACTTAAATGTAGAACGCACTGGTCCACGGACGTGGGAGACATAGACGGTGACCAGTGGGACATGGTCCTGGAATCAATAACGGTGGTGTCAGTCTCGGCATCTCATAAACTCTCACAATTGTTTATACTTCACAGGTCATATCTTACACCCATACAACTATATGAATGGGGCAGAAGAGATACCCCCCTATGCCCTAAATGTACCATTCACAGGAGAGATTTTATACACATGATATGGCGCTGCCCGAAGCTTACTAGATATTGGACAGAGGTCACACAGACTGTATCCGCTGTAGCACAAACACCCATACCATGCACGCCACTGGTGTGCCTCCTGGGATCAGTTGATGCTGAAATGTATCCAAAAGGCATCTATATAATGGTAACTAGACTATTATACCTGGCCAGGAAACTCATAGCACGTTACTGGCTTGCGACTAATGTGCCTACAAAGGCCCAGTGGATCGCATATGTCAATTCCCTCCTCCTTAGGGAACAGTTGGCATACAGACACCGAAATGCTCCAAAAAAATTTGACCTTATATGGCAGAACTGGTTGGACAACCCCAACCTTGCTCCACCCCAGCTAATAATGGATAGACTGTAACGGTTATAGACCCTAATGTTGTTGATAGGATCTCCTCCTGAGCTTGAGGCCTCTCCTATAACGCATACGCTGTGCAGATGGTAACTCATGTGGTAAAAAGGCCTATAGACAAGCCTGGAGGAAGGAGCCTATACATTATAATATTCTATTTTACTTTATTTTATTTTATTTTTCTATTGTTTTAAGGTTTTTGTTTTTTGTTTTTTTTGTTTTGTTTGTTTTAAGTTCTACGAAAAACAAGATTATATGTGCCTAATACTAGGTAACTGCATCATATGTACGTACATGTTGATTTTGTGTACAATTCAACTGTGGGGGAATATGTTTACCCCCTTATTGTAACTCAGTTACCCATTATTCTTGTCAATAAAAAAAGTTTTGATCACAAAAAAAAAAAAAATGCAGGTAAGCAGTATATGGACAATTGATGTGACAGGCGTACAGATGTTAGACTTGCTTAGATGCTAATACGGAGAAATATTCAACCTAAAACAACAAAGATTCTTCAACCTGGAATAGCTCACAAAAGATCGCAAAAGCTTCTGGAGAAATAAAGACAAAACTACAACCATGATGTCATGGGTCTGTTGATGTTCCATCTGGGAGACAATATACAAGTGGCCGCACACAATTAGATTTTACTTAGGTTTGACCTGTTAGATCAGAAAAAAATTAACAGCTATGTAGAGCCTATAAAAACAATCCATTCCGAAGATGATTGTACGATTGCGATTATGGCAGGTACCGATATGATGGTTATCATTATCACATGTCACTACCTGTGAACACCAGTTGTTAAGGCTGGCACTGTACTGTACTATCTGCCGTTTCCACCCTTTTACTTATTTTTGTTTTGCTTTGTTCTCTTGACTCTTATTCTTTGTATTTTTTGTTCTTTGAAAACAATAAAATTTATATTTGAAAAAAAAACAAAAAACAATCCATTCCATTAATATCTCGTGAGCTACGTCCTCATAATACATAGCACCTGTTTAATTTGGCTGATCTAATAAATAAAGTTCTAAACAAAATCAGACTGTATAGTTCAGCTTTAGGATGAAAGCAAAAATGGATGTCAGCAAACAGCAAGTCATAGATCTTGCATCAGAGGTAAGATAATAGAATATTGCTCAATCAAGAGCGTTATGAAATAGATGCAGAAGTATATAAATAAAATTAGAAATCCTTTGGAATCCTGTATTCAGTAAACCTCCTATAGAGAGTGTTCTGAAACCCTCCCGTTCCTAAGCTGGTTACCACCAGTTGAGATATCCATGGACTCACACTGGACGAACTGCAAAGAATCCTGCTAAATTTTTAGACAATATTTTTTAATAAATGGCTTAGGCTTTAACGACTTGCCTACTGGGCACTTATACCCCCTTCCTGCCCATTTCCAGCTTTCAGCACTGTCGCACTTTGAATGACAATTGCGCGGTCATGCAACACTATACCCAAACAACATTTTTATCATTTTGTTTCACACAAATAGAGCTTTCTTTTAAAGTTATTTAACCACTTCAGCCCCCTTAATGACCAGAGCATTTTTGCGTCGCTTTAACTGACAATTGCGCGGTCGTGCGACGCTTTACCCAAACAAAATTGCCGTCCTTTTTTTCCCCATAAATAGAGCTTTTTTTGGTGGTATTTGATCACCTCTGCGGTTTTTGTTTTTTGCACTATAAACAAAAAAAAGAGTGACAATTTTGAAAAAAAAAAACGATTTTTTTTACTTTCTGCTATAATACATATCCCAAAAAAAGATATTAAAAAAATAATTTATTCATCAGTTTAGGCCGATATATATATTCTTCTACGTATTTTTGGTTAAAAAATAATCGTAATAGACGTATATTGATTGGTTTGCGCAAAAGTTGTCGCGTCTATAAACTACGGGATCGATTTAGGGACTTTTATTTTTCTTTATTGTTTTTACTGGTAATGGCAGCGATCTGTGACATTGCGGCGGACAAATCTGACGCCAAATTACACTTATTTGGGGACCCGTGACATTATTACATCGATCAGTGCTATAAAAATGCACTGATCAATGTAAAAATGACACTGGCAGGGAAGGGGCTAACACTAGGAGGCGATCAAGGGGTTAAGTGTGTTCCCTCAGTGTATTCTACCTGTAGGGGGGATGAGCTTACTGAAACATGACAGAGATCACTGCTCCCGATCACAGGGAGCAGTAGATCCCTGTCATGTCACCAGGCAGAATGGGGAAATGCCGTGTTTACATAGGCAGTTCCCCGTTCTGCCTCTCCTCACCGCAATTGCGAGCCGCTGGCGGACATCGAGGCTGCGGGACCCGTGGGCACCCTCCCGCAGCATGCAGCGGGCGTGCGCCAGCTATCCTGCTTTTACGAACTAACGTACAGGTACGTCAGTTTGCAAAGGAGAGCCATTCTGCTGGCGTATATCGGCGGGAGCCAGTCGCCAAGTCGTTAATCACCACTGGGTTTTTTTTTTTTTTTGCTAAATAAATGAATAAAGGCTGAAAATTTGGAAAAGAAAAAAACTTTTTCATAATTTGGTATAAAATTTTGGTAACGTTTCTCCTTCATTGATGTGCGCTGATGAGGCTGCACTGATGGGCACTGATGAGGCAGCACTGATATGCTGCACTGATGGGCATTGATGAGGAGGCATTGGTGGGCACTAATGAGGAGGCACTAATGAGGCTGCACTGATAGGCAGCACTAATGGGCACTGATAGCTGGGACTAATCGGCACTGATAGACTGCACTGGTAGGCGACACTGATGGGCACTGAAGTGGACAGCAAAGAAAAATCGCAGCTCCAGGTGAGAGAATGAATAGTGTAAGACTCCTCACACGGGTGCAAGCCCCGGCTCGCCTGCCATAGAAGACCGAATGAAGTAAGAAATTGGCTGCACACCGACGTGATTGAAGTCCATTTATTGAATATTCCATGCAAACAATGACACACACCACGGTTGCAGAGGCCAGAACAGAGGTGGACTAGTTTCACACAGCTACACTGTGCTTACTTATCACAATGGGCATTGGTAGGCAGCACTGATAGGTGACACTGATTGGCAGCACTGATGGGCACTGATTGTCAGCACTGGTGTGCACACATTGACTATACAAAGAAAAAGGTGAGAATCACCAAATTGAGGGGTAAACAACTCACTGACTCTCTAGTATGGTGCGGTATATGCCTAAGAGGATACAGAAAAAGAAACTAAGACAGGTGTATAGTTCAGACTGTTAAAAAGTAGGCAGTGATTTACCAAGCAGTGTAATGTACACAGATGGGCAACACTGGTGGGCACTGTTGGGACTGCACTGATAATCAGGACACTAAATTTTTTTTTTTGGGGGGGGGGGGGCAGCATTTCATTCTTGGACCCAGGCAGTACAAGGTCTTGGGTCTGCCCTGTTCCTCCCCATGCTGTAATGCCGCTCGGGCACCATCTACAGTGGAGGAACCAGACTGCACCTGCCTACAAGCTCTACTTTAAAACTGAAGTTTAGTTATGGCAATACCTGTGGGGTCCCCGTGGAAGCTGGAAATCACTGTAGTAGGCACTGCTACTACAGTGATCTTGACTAGATTTGGGGTCCTGTGCTGGGCTTACATGCTGCTTACTGAATTCCAGGGGGTTGCGCGCTTGGCATGGGCACCACAGGTGCCCATCAGAGAATACTTAGCATTTTCTCAATGAATGCATAGTGTTCTCTGAATGGACAAGGTGTATATGGTAATTCCACCACCCAACTTCTCCATCTCAGAGAACACTTTACATCAATTGAGTGTTCCCTGAATTGCACCCGTTCCCAGCGAGTGACCTTCTGTGTTCACAATACAGCAAGG
This sequence comes from Lithobates clamitans, assembly GCA_037952925.1. Classification (NCBI taxonomy): domain Eukaryota; kingdom Metazoa; phylum Chordata; class Amphibia; order Anura; family Ranidae; genus Lithobates; species Lithobates clamitans. The sequence continues at coordinate 2,306,963 of JBBGZY010000743.1, read as the reverse complement.
CAGCCGCTTGGCATGGGACTCGGAAGCTAGTGGAGGTCACTGTAGTAGTGATCCTTAAATTTTTTTGTTTTACTAAAGCAGACAAAAAAATTGATAGTCTACAGCAGCCTTTTTGAACTAGGGTGCCCTGAGGTTTCTTCAGGGGTGCCTTGGCAAAATGCCTAACAATTGCCCAAAAATTGTATAGAAGCTGGCGTGTGTGTATGAAGCCTGCCTTTTCACTTACCTTTTCACTAAGTTTCAGGTTTTCATTATGCACCATTACAACCTTCTAGCTATAAAAAATATTAAACCGCGCTAAATAATAAAATAATCTATAGGGTTAATATGGTGGAAATTTGAATGCCACACAAAAAAAATTTAGATAAATTGAAAATTAAAAAACAACCTTCTAGCTGCCGGCATTCTTACAACCAATAGCATCATCAGTTGATAAGGAGGATGTCAGTCCCCTGCATAGCATCCTTGTTTGACCCTCCTCTGCCTCTCTCCATCAGCATTGGGGTCACATTAGCTGAGTGTTAAAGAAAAACTGAGGGAGAAGAGAAACTTCAGACTACTAGTCAGTACCTGTTTGCAAAAATGTATTTGCTTTGGAAGAATAAATCACCTCTAACGTTGGGTGTCCTACTTGGACTTGTGAATGTTGCTGCATTATGTTAAACTATTGGAATAGTTTTTACATTTTAGAATGGGGTGCCTTGAGACTGTCCATGATTTCTGGGTGCATTGACTGAAAAAAGGTTAAGAAACACTGGTCTACGGTGATATACAGTATGAGCCTTAACACAGCAGCTGCTCAAATCTAGGGCTGTGGCTTCCTGTATTCCAGATAATAATCATTAATAATGAGAGTCATAATTGAATAACAAATAGTTGTCATCACATTCCCACTCATTTATCTCCTGGTAATTCTATTTGCAAAGGGTGACAAACTCAAGAAAATCAACAGGTGGACATACAGACATTAGGGTATCGATCCACTTTACCTTATCTACAAAGCCATGCTTCATTAGCAAGCGACCGCCATAACGTAATGGCACAGTCACGGCATTTATGACTAATATAGAAGCAATGGACCACTAAGCAACGCAAATTAAAGAATTGGCCTTTATCTTGTAGGAACCATAGGGAGGTGAAGGTATAAATAGTGAGATGTATAATGCCTCCCTGACACTACCACCATCCTCTTTTCAGACATCACTGGAGTCTCAGGATAGAACTACAGCACTTGAAGCGTAAGTACAAATGCACTAAGTCTACCATGGTCAGGATACAAGTTCTAATTATTAGGAAAGTTTATTATTAGAATTTTGAGTTATTATTGTGGAGTTTACCCTAGTTTTTCATATGGCTATGGCATTGCTAAAAGCTCAGTCTTCTATATATTTTGTTATTGTTTTAAATGTACGGGATTGGTCAATAGAGGGAGCACTCTGTGGCTCAGTTACCCTTGTATCACCAACATTGGGAGTTGTATTACCACTATCCATCTCAGTTGGAAGAGAAGGGATCACAATGTAAAGAGTAGTGTGTATATTTGTGATTGCTGAGATTGAATATCATAGCACTCACTAGGTACAGGGCCAGTCAGATTGGCTCTGTACACAGTACATAGTACAATGTACACAGGGCTGTCCGATAAGAGCATTGTACTCAGTTATTAATGGGTATACTGGCTACCAGTGGGTTATTTTTGCATTGGGGGTTTATAATGGGCACTGCAGAAATAACCCATCCACCAATCCACCAAAAGGGATTAATCTATTTTACATACAGTATCTAAGAAACAATGAAAAGACTGGATATTTATTAGATTGTTCAGGAGCCATTTAATATTAGGTATAGAAATATTTCCCAAAGTATTTGCAATTTCAGTTCAGGCACTCTTGGGAGCCAGGCTTTTCTGCCAGCCAGTATGGCTAAGCCAGTGACCCCGCTTCTATATTTCTGTAAAATCATTCATCAGAGCATTTAGAGCAAATACCGTAATTGAGACAACTAATTTTGCCTGAAATTGTCCAGACCTGCTATTTGAAGGAAATCTTGGAATAATAATCAGGTTTCTTTTATTATATAATCAAGGGAAAAATAATGCAAAGCAAAGTTTAATAAACCGTAGAAAAATATTGCATATTTAGAAGTATTATTATATGTACTGTACATACATTATATATTTATAAGCACAAGAGTTGTGGCAACTATACAATATATAAATATATATATATATATATATATATATATATATATATATATATATATTTATTTATAGAAACAAATTTTCCTCATTGAGACCACTGTCACACTCACAGCGCGGCCACGTCAGTGGTAAAACGTCCCTAGTTTTAGCAGCGCTTTACTATCGTTTTAGCGGCACTTTTCGGATGCTAGCGGGGCACTTTTAACCCCCGCTAGCGGCTAAAGAAAGGGTTAATTGCACCCGCAAAGTGCCACTGCCGATTCGCGTTTACGATTTATTTCAATGGACAGGGGCGCTGTCCACCGCTCCTGCCCATTGAAATCAATGGGCAGCGCGGCTATACCGCCGGCAAAGCGCTGCTGCAGCAGTGATTTTTCGGGGTGGTTTTAAACCTTTTTCAGCCGCTAGCGGTTAAAAGCGCCCCGCTAGCACCCGAATACCTCTGCAAATACGACGGTAAAGTGCCGCTAAAAACAGCAGCGCTTTACCGCTGACGTCGCCCCCGCCCCAGTGTGAGAGGGGTCTTACGGATCTGAATGCAGTGCATGTTTACGCACGTGTGTGAATGGCTCCATTGAAAAATGCAACTGTGTTCAGATCCGTAATTTAAAAAACACTTGTATAATGTGTTTTTTATGCCCATATGACTGAAGCCTAACAGTATGAATTTCGCTTGCTCAGAAAAGAAATGAGAAAAGTTTCATCCTTCCCCTTCATTTTTTTGTCACTACGGTCAAAAAAGATTAAAGACTTGTCTATACTAAACATTGGTAAATTGAATGACCATTCTGAAAACTAACATTTCCGAACACAATTTTAACAGTGTATGGCCGGCTTTAACATTTATGATAAAACATAAGCTGCATACACATTGAGTGATACAATGCCAAATCTTTTAGTCTAGGTATACACATGGAAAAATGTCCACTGATATCTGTGAAAAGTAGCTTGCTTAGATAAAGGAGACTTGTATTTTAATGCTCAAATGTATTTCTCCTTTTATGTGGAACATTGGTGATGAGGTTGATATGTTGCTTTATGTCTCCTCAGAATTATGTTTTTGACAGTGGTTTTCAGAGCTTTGGCCATCCTTGTCATCTTCCTTCAGCTGTCATGTTCTTCTTCTCTTCCTGTCCGGTAAGTTGATGCCTAGAAAACGGTCTCATTTTAAGTTAGGTGCACATGGGCCTGGAGGTCCTCCTACATCTGTGTAGACATTCTGGCATCTTTAACAGAAATGTTAACCCTTTTCCCCTTTTTCTGCATCCAAATCTAGAAAAGTTTTGGCTGGAGATCCGTTTTACAATATCTTTGGGGGGGGGGGGGGATTTTAGTGAATGGGTCTGCAGCACTAGGTGCTGATTTAAAAAGCAGTGTGGTGATCCAGATGGATCTTTTTGCTAAGTTTTGTATGCAGTGAAAAAACATAAGCATCTGTGTATGATCATCATATTCCTGTTGAGAATATCTGTCCTTAAAGTAGAACTATGGGCAAAACTTTTTTTTTTTCATTTTGGATAGAGTAAGGGGGGGGGGGGGGGTTATAACCCCTGTCAATTTTTTTTTTCACCATCTCATTGCAGGGATTTCCCTTCACTTCCTGTCCCATAGCCAAACAGGAAGTGAGAGGAAATCTCTGCAAATTAAGGGAATATCTTGGGGATCCCAAGTTACCAGAACTAGTGTCCCCATTGGAAGATTTCCCATTTATTCATTTTCTGGGAACAACCCAAAATTTGGGATTTTCTTTTACTTTTACTTTCAATGATTTCACTTTCAATGGTTTTCTCCTTTGACAGACAGCACACTTGTCCAATGCCAGGGCATGTGTGCTGTCTATCATAGGTAGGAGCCGGGACTTGTTTGATGGTTCGGCAAATCAAATTAAAGTTGGCACAGCGGGAGACGCCAGCCTGACACCCCCCCCCCCCCCAGTGTGTGGCACCTTGGGCAGCACCCGCCCAGGATCTGTGTGATGATCTGCCCATTTTCAGCAGAACACTGGCTCTTTTCTCCTCTCTGATCGCCTGCACACATGAGGCTGCATTCCTGGGCACAGGTGATGCTGCATTGCTGGGCACTGGTGAGGCTGCATTCCTGGGCACTGGTGAAGCTGCATTCCTGGGCAAAGGTGAGGCTGCATTGCTGGGCACAGGTGAAGGTGCATTCCTAGGCACAGGTGAAGCTGCATTCCTGGGCACTGGTGAGGCTGCATTCCCGGGCACTGGTGAGGCTGCATTGCTGAGCACTGGTGAGGCTGCATAGATGGGCACTGGTCAGGCTGCATTCCTGGGCACTGGTGAGGCTGCATAAATGGGCACACCTGAGCTCTGCATTCTTTATGTAACGCACTCCTAAACTCTGCACTCTGTTTTTTCTCTGTCTTATCTTCATAACATTTGGCAGCCATATCAAAAAATTCTAAGCAGTATCTTTTTTTTTAATCTTTATTTATGGACGAAATCTTAGAAATAACCTTTACAGTATATGATACAATCATTCCATAAACACATACCACATGCACTGCATATCATTTGAGGAGAATACGCTTATAAAATAGTTTACCATTTGCCAATAAAAAAAATGTCCCCGGATTTCATTTTAAAAATCTGGTCACCTTATCTTAATCCTCTTGTATGTTATTGTATTGTAACTGTATTGTCTCCCTTCTATATTGTAAAGCACTGAGTAAACTGTTGGCGCTATATAAATCCTGTAGAATAGAAATAATAATAAAGCCTATGTTTTAAAATAAAACCAGCACAATGGACAATACTTACATTCAATGAGAAGTGTCCCTTGTGCTGGTGGCTGCTGTTTTGGTTAAAATCCGAAGTTCTTGGCTCCCTTCCCCATACCCCCACAGCTGTGATCTTCCAGTGCTGCAGGAGTTAATAGAGACGAGAGACCTGTTATGAGCACTCATTAGTACTGGCTATACTTACCCTTTCCATCCCCTCCCCTATTCATAGAGGCCGTACTATAGCTTCCATTAATAAAAAGCAATCCATGAATGGAGGAGAAGGACCTTCCCTTCGTTTGCCCGTCCTCCATTCATAGAGTGCTTTTCATTGATGGAAGCATTAGTACAGTTTCTATGAATGGGGGAGGGCGGAGGCAGGCATAGTAAAGCGGATTTATTAACCCCCTGCAGCACAGCTGAGGGTGTAGGTGGCTGGAGAGCAGAGGACTTTGAATTTCAACTAAAACAGCAGCCGCCAGCAACAGGGACACTCATTGAAGGTAAGTATTGACCCTTGTGCTGGTTTGAAAAAAAATATTTTTATTAAACTTTAGGCTTTATGTTAGGTTCACATTATTGCAAACTGCATTCTACATGTGGGAAGCAGTGGCGGGTGGTGTTTTTTTTGGGGGGGGGGCAAACAAGCACCCTCCTGGCCGGTGGCACACCCCGCTTCGTCGGGTCACCCGCACAACCCCTCCCCCTCTCCTCCTCCCGTGCGTCTTCTCCCTCCTCCTAGGAGTCCAATAGGATCGCCTGTACTTTCAGCCAATCGGGTGACGGGTCTCACGACCCGCTTCCTGGTGGGAAGCCAAATCATTTCAATGGGCTGCCCTACTTGCAGAAACACAGGGAAAGAAATCCCTGACCATTTTTATTAAATTGTGTGGCACCTGGCGGTTTTGGAAGGGGAAAGCGTTGTGTGGGGGTGCCAGTAAGAATTATCATGAAACTACCCGTAATGTCACCAAGAAAAGTAGCCCACCAGGCACGCAAACGGGATAGGCCACTAGGTGGCATTATAACACTTAAATGGAAAAAACAAATAACAAAAATCACATAACTGTAGAAACATAGTCCAGTGCAGATTCCTGCACCTGAAGGGCCTGGGGGGGGGGGGGTAACAGGGAAAGCACACGATCCATCCCTGGGCCCATCACTCTACGGGACAATAATTGAAAAACTGGAAACATTAAGGATTACCTCAAGGATTAAAAAAAAATCAAAAAAGAACAAAAAAGAAAACCAACTCAGGCCGGTTATAGTATACAATCATATTGCAAGCGACCAGGTAAACCCAGTCGATGTGGTAGTATAGCATGTCAGGGCACTATAGGGGTATCATAATCAATTCCAGGTAGGGTTTAAACCCAGCACCCAGAGCGGCAAGGCAAGGGGGCAACCACTTAGTGACCACACTATTCTATATACCCAGTTGGATTTCGGATGTGACTATACGGTCAGTTTTTACCCTATGATAACTGCGCAGTACTTGTCGTGCTCTTCCTTTAAAAAAAAGTTCATGTCTATTCCTTTTTTAAAATTACATTAAAATTTTCGAAGTTAAACCTTATTGTATACTTTACATTTTCATTACCCTTATATTTATATGCATTCTGCATTCTATAAACAGGAATAAAAGACATGTGGATGGTATGTTTACCAGTGAGTTCAGCCGGGCTAGAGGGTCAGCAGCCATCCGAAAGATCATAAACTCTGCCCTGCAAGGAAAAAGGTAAGAACAAATCCAGTAAGATCTTCATTAACAGTAAGACATCTGACTATAATAACATACCTCCCAACTTTTTGAGATGGGAATGAGGGACACCTATCAGCAAAAGTATGCAGGCATAGGGCACACCGCTTGCCACGCCCCCTTAAAGGAGAATTGTACAAAAAAAAAATTGGTTAAACCCACAAGTTCTTTTTTTACCACTAATATTCCTTTATATTGGCTTTTGGAATTTACAAATACAGCAATTTAGGAATCAGATGAAAGTTTTAGCGCTGGAAAAAAACATTTTTTGATAGAAAAAAAGTGCATTTTATATACATCTATATAGATCAGACCAAAATGAGGGACAAATAAGGAGGAATGAGGGACAGAGGGACATTGCTCCAAATCAGGGACAGTCCCTCGAAATCAGGGACAGTTGGGAGCTATGTATTAAAAGGCTACCATTATTGACTTCCCTCTGAAAATACTAAAGGTTTCCTTTAGGGCTGGTTCACACCAGCAGCTACATTCACAAGACATTTCATTCATCCTAATTCACAGCAGTGAGTTGCAATACGCTCTGCTGCATCATAACGCATTCATCAGAAAAAAAGTAGTGCCTGTCCTTTTGTTTTGTTTCAAATGCCGCTTTAGGCACTGACATACCTGACAGGCCATACAGGAGACAAGGAATTTTGTCTTTTCTTACAGTGGAAAAGCTGCCCAACACAGTCCTACTGCATTTGGTGTGAACAGGCCCTCACATAGGCGATGGGGGGGGTCGGTGTTTAGTTATCTGTAATCAAAGGTGGCTAAACGCCTCTTCTGGGCACAGCTGCACTCTGTTATGGCCGCATGCAAACTGGCCGATTAGCCATGACCAGTTTGTGTGTGGCCAGAAACCCAGCAGAAAGGCCGAGCCTGAATGCACAGTGTTTGTGGTCAGGGTTGGTCGGAGGACTTAATTGCATGTAACCACCCAGATGAGCAGTTACATGCAAATGTAAATACATATAATCTGATTGTTAGCTGGTGGCGCCTACTGGCCAACCATGTGAATGTAACCTTAATGCCTCCAACACTGCAGAACAAGCTTAGTAGAATATGACTGACTACCGTATTCAGAGAGTAGTGGGTAATGATTCATACTCTGAATGGTCTAAGGTTATCAGTGGTGTAACCCAAGGTTCAGTATTGGAGCCCTTACTTTTTAATACCTTTATAAATGATATTGGGTCGGGGATTAAAAGTACCATTTCAGTCTCTGCAGATGACTCCAAGCTATGCCGTGGAATAACATCCTTACAGGATGCCTCCAATTTACAAGGCAACCTCAATGCCCTGTTTATTTGGGCGACTATGTGGCAGATGTGATTTAATGTTGATAAATGTAAAGTTATGCACTTGGGGGCTAAGAATATACATGCATCATACATGCTAGGGGGAGTACAACTGGGGGAATCCATAGTGGAGAAGGATCTGGGGGTTTTAGTAGATAATAAGCTTAATAATAGCATAAATGCCAAGCTGCGGATTCCAAAGAAAGCAAAGTCCTTTCTTGTATTGTAGGTATGGACTCCAGAGAGAGAGATGTCATTTTGCCCCTGTACAAATCATTAGTAAGACCTCATCTGGAATATGCAGTTCAGTTTTGGCCATCAGTTCTCAAAAAGGAACTGGAGAAAGTGCAGAGAAGGGCAACCAAACTGATAAGAGGCATGGAGGAGCTCAGCTATAAGGAAAGATTAGAGAAACTGAATTTGTTCTCTCTTGAGAAGAGGAGATTAAGGATGGATATGATCACCATATGATTAACATGTACAAATACATAAGGGGTCCATACAGTGAACTTGGTGTTGAGTTATTCAATTTAAGGTCATCACAGAGGACACGGGGGCATTCTTTATGTCTGGAGGAAAAGAGATTTCATCTCCAAATACGGAAAGGTTTCTTCACAGTAAGAGCTGTGAAAATATGGAATAGACTCCCTTAAGAGGTGGTTCTGGCTAGCTCAGTAGATTGCTTTAAAAAAAAGGCCTGGATTCTTTCCTAAATGTACATAATATACCTGGATACTAACGTTTAGAGGTAAAGTTGATCCAGGAAAAATCTGACTGCCTCTCGGAGGATCGGGAAGGAATCATTTCCCCTGCTGTAGCAAATTGGATCATGCTTTGCTGGGGTTTTTCGCCTTCCTCTGGATCAACTGTGGGTATAGGATTGTGTATATGTGATTGTATGTGTAGCCATGCCAATGTAGGGGTTGCTGAATGTAGTGGTTCACCTGTCACCCTGCCCAGGCAGACATCCATCTCTCAGTCACTCATAGACCAGTCCATGGCTTTGTTTTTTTTTTTGTTTTTATTTGAGGGGATTAACCTTGGATGGGAAATTGGGAATATTCAGTGCAAACTTGCTTGGGACTTCTATATACACTCCAGTATATACACTACAATTCTCTCTCCAGCACAAACACTTGCTGTAGACTGTTACTCCTCCAGACTAGCTAGCACCACATGGGTAGGCCTGACAGTGGCGGCTCCTACTGGCGGCCGGCAGCGGCCGGGTTGCGGGCTCCTATGGGCGGGTTGCGGGCTCCTATGGGTGGGTTGAGGGCTCCTATGGGCGGTGGCTCCTGTGTCCTCTCTGCATCACTGCAGCCAAGTGGCTCCTCCCTCCTCCTCCTAGGTGTCCAAAAGGGTCGCCTGTCCTTTCAGCCAATCGGATGAACGGTGTCAAAACCCGCTTCCTGATTGGCCGGGAGGAGGATCAGTGTTACAACAGCGAATATTAATTCGCTGTTGTAACACACCTGGGTGGGCTTGGAGCTCACACTCTCTGTGACCCGAGCTCACCCTATATTGAAGCCTATTAGAGCCTCTGGCTCTAATCGGTGCTTCAAAAAAACAGCCCCTCCGCATTGGAATCCATGCACCTGACCGTGTCCTGAAAGAGGCTGGATGCATGGATAGGGGAGGTGGCGATGGACGGGGGGCGGCGCTGGGTGCCCTTAATCGACGTGCCACCCCTGAGGCCTGCCACTACTTCAACCAGGCTTCAATGAACTGCCTTTTGCAGGCAGGGACCTCGGGCCCCTGTGGCGTAGAAATAGTTCAGGTGCTAGTTGTCCTCTATTTAGCTACTACTCCCAGATAGCTCTCTTCAGGCCCTGCCAATCAGCCTGGCTGCAGAGACCTCTTTTCACTGCCCTTCCCACAGTCCTCTCTTATGGTTCTGCACCCATCTCTAGCTGCAATCTCCCAGTTCTCTCAGGCGTGCCTCCGCCAGTCCTCCCGACTGTGCTCACTCACCAGCCCTCCCGGCTGCGACCAGTAGTCCTCCCTGGAGACTATTAGAAGTGTTCTCTCCCACTGTCCTCTATTTGCTCTTTCATGTGCCTCTCCTTCCAGTATCTTGTCACTCCTCCTGGATGCACCCGAGCCCAGCCCAGGGTCACCCCACAGGACTGGGGAGCTCCCCGTGGGCCCCGACAGCCTCCACACACTCTCACTCCAGCTCTTCCACACGAAAACTGCTCCCCAGCTGGGCTGACCCTAGGTATTTAAGGACTCCTGTCCCCTGCCAATCCAAGTTTGGGACTGATCAAGGCTCCTTAGAATACCACAGGCAGCTCCACCTCTCCTCTCCTTCTAGCACCTTCTAGAAAGAAGAGGGGGGGCACAGTGATGCTGCCTGTGAGTCACCAGCTGCTGCCCAGAGCCACTCCCAGCCAAGAATTAAAACAAACAGGCCTAGCCATCATCTAGGCCTGCCTAAATTTTCCTACGCTGTCAGAAAATCCTCACTCTAGCATCTCCCTAACTAGAGGGTGCTACAAATGATTTTTTTTTTTTTTTAATTGTTTGAACGAGATGGACTTGTGTCTTTTTTAAAGCTGACTAACTATGCAACTATATCTACTATTAGCTATCCCTATAGAGATAGTTGCAGTGTAGATGTGGCAAGTGATGTAACCTTGGCCCATGCTACCTTAGAACAGGGTCAAGCAATTTGAGCAGGGATTGTAAAGGGTTAGTTACCAAAGGGGCATCTGTAGATAAAAAACAAACTGTGTAGCTTTGACCAAAGTTGATATAAGTTGCTATAGGTGTAGGCCATTTTTAAACCTTATGAAGCCTGACCTAAAAACTTAAAGGACATTATTAGGATGTTGCTAAGTGAGGCCCAGTCATTACTGCCCAGCTCCTCCATCACAGAAGTGAACTTTATCACTGATTCAAACTTCTTCAATGTGTGCTCTCCCTGAGGTAGTAGCTCTGAGCTTAGAGTTTGAGAGTTCACTCCTGTGATGGTTGGTGTGAGCAGTAATGACTAGGCCTCACTTAGCAACATCCTGGAAGTTTTCAGGTCGGGCTTCATGAGATACATAACAGTTGTGTTTGGTATAGGTGGACTAACCCTTTAACAATTTGCCAGGACTCAGGAGCATACCTCTTACGCCCTGTACACAGCATACCCCTTATGCCCTGTACACACGATAGGATTTTCTGATGGAAAATGTGTGATAGGACCTCGTTGTCGGAAATTCCGACCGTGTGTAGGCCCCATCACACATTTTCCATAGGAATTTCCGACACACAAAGTTTGAGAGCAGGCTATAAAATTTTCCGACAACAAAATCCGTTGTTGGAAATTCGGACCGTGTGTGCACAAATCCGACGCACAAAGTGCCACGCATGCTCAGAATAAATTAAGAGACGAAAGCTATTGGCTACTGCCCCGTTTATAGTCCCGACGTACGTGTTTTACGTCACCGCGTTCAGAACGATCGGATTTTCCGACAACTTTGTGTGACCGTGTGTATGCAAGACAAGTTTGAGCCAACATCCCTCGAAAAAAATCCACGGATTTTGTTGTCGGAATGTCCGATCAATGTCCGACTATGTGTACGGGGCATTACTCCATAAAACAGAAAAATAATATTTGTAATAAAAACCTTCCCTTGTTTCCCATCTGTTAGTTTCAAAGAGAATAAAACAGGTGAGAGAAGCCCAGCTGAGGCACCCAAGGAGCAGCCATTTTGTCTCCACCAAGGCAGCTTGTGACCTTCTGAGAAGTTATCATTTATTTACATAATTTCATTATGTGCTTCCTGTAGTCTGGGAGTAATGCTCTCCACAGATGGAAGGGGTACGTGTGACGTACTTACTGAATTCAAATGAGTGATTCTGTGCAATAGCAAAAAATCTCAGTATGTATTGCTATGTTCTATTAAAGTACATATGAATAGACTGCAGGATGGCTCCAGATTCTGGAATTTCCTATTGTTGCACTGAGCTTCCTGGCAGAGGTCAAGACAGTGAGAGTGTGTGTGTGGGCTGTTCTTCCCCACAAATGTGAAATAAAAAAAAAAAACAGAACATAGGCTAGTGTATACTAGTAGAATTTTGAATAAAAATTGGTTTGAAATTTCATATTTTTGTTTGCTTTTAACATTCAATTTTGAAATCAAAGGACTTTACCGAACAAAACCACATACCGGTATGCTGTTAGAAATTTGTACATATGAGAAAAATGCTCCATCCTGCTCCTTTGCAGTTTCTCGTCACTATGGTTGCAAACGAATGTCAATTTGACTCCACTAATGATTAGAAAAACTAACGAACATTCTTACAACAAAAAATGTTGAACAAAATTCTACTAGTGTATACCCAGATGAATAATTTTTGAATATTTTTTTTCTCCTGACCAGCGCACCACAGATTCAAATATCTATTGTATGTGTAGCAAAGGTACAATTGAATCCTCCTATAAATGAATTGTGTACATGCTATAGTATATGTCTGAATTAGGGGTAAGGGATGAGCCTGGTTCAAACCCATCGTGCTCATCCTTAGTCACAATGAAACACAGCGTTTTCAATATTAATATTAATATCAATATTAAATATTTTTCAATATTTTAAAGTTGAACTCCAGTAACAAAATCTTTCCTTTAAATACATTCCTCAATAGCCATGAAGGGTATCAATCCATTTTGTGTTCACCAAATCCATTTGCAAACCTAGATATTACTTTAAAAATTGAACAGTGACATCATCACTTTGCTGTACATAGTCTGTGCAGTGAGCAGAGCTGTGGGAGAGACCCAGCAGGTCCTCTCACTACAGGATGCCTGCAGAAAACTACAGGAGGGGGCGGAGACTAGACCAGTCACCCTGCACAAGGAGAGAGCACAGCAGTGACTGGTCTTTATTACAGGAAGCTCTTGTAAAGTCTCACACTGGATTACAGCACAGATCTGTAAGAAATACACAACGCTTGCCAAGATTCCAATAAGAATATGCATTTTATATTTATACATCTATATTGTTTATAGACGTTGCACCCTCCTAGTGGAGTATGCTAGGCAAATTTAGTTGGGTTGGTGACCATCGCTCCAGGTAACTGGGTTTAAATTTCCCGTCCTCCGCTGGGTGAATGGTTGTGAGAGCTCCAGGTGCTGGCGATTGCTATTCCAATGGTATAGGTGCAATGAAAAATCTGGACTGCCGCACCCTGGATTGGAATAATAAAGGTAAAATCTTCTTTATTGAAAAAATGACATGGTATAAAATGCGTACATTGCTCTGTTGAAGTGATACAGCATAACCGCTGACGCGTTTCACGCTCCCATAGAGCGCTTACTCATAGCAAATTTAGTTGTTGGCTCTTTCTGTAGTCAAGGGAGCAGTGATTGTTTGTTCTGGTCTGTTCAGGGTTTCACAGGCTGGGAGTTTGATTCCTTCCCCCTGCCTCTGGAAGAACTTGCCAAAGGTTTAGTGCACATGGATGGTGAGATACTGAAAATATGCTGGGCATAAAATTCCAGGTGTTTTCCTGCACCTTGGAAGCTGCAGGCACCATATACAGCCTGCCATTTAAGTGAATGGCTGTACATGGCCATACTTTTGTGAAATGCTGATGCTTCAGTGCATCAGCGTTTAACTGCGTATTCGCGTATGACATATTTTCCAAACTAGAAAATGTCCATGTTCGGGAAATACATCCTACAAGCATGTGTGGGTAAACCCCAATACTTATGTGCATTGGCATTTACCTGGGTATGGCTGCAAACAGCCATTCACTTGGTGGGCTGTAAGCAGCACCTGTGGCTCCCCAGGCTGGTATTTTACACTCACCATGTTTTCAGCTTCTCATTGTCCATGTGCATGAGGTTTAGTGCTATGAAATACTGCATTTTTAGGCCTGTGCATAGATCCAAATGGTTTAGAAGCCTTGTAGCTAGCGCAGGTGAAGATAAAAGGGGCAATGCTATTGCTATTAACCAGCAAAGATATCCAGGATCAGTGCCTGCTGTGTAGACAGAAGTGTCTTTCTCCTCAATTTATATCACCGTAACAAAAATAAACTATTGTTCCTCAGAGATGTGGAAGAGAGCAGTTATCGACCTGGCCCACAAATGGACTTTTCAAGAAGAGAATTGTCTGGATTAGAGGATAACACCTTCTCAGAACCAAGGTATTAGACTGACAACTTCTTTTATATTAGCCAAACAAGCAATCTGTGCTCATTTATTAAATCACTTACTCAGAGTCATAAGCGTACGCACAGGGTGTGCCCGGACACACTCTAATCACCCTGTGCAATGCAGCTTTGTGTTTACTATGCTTCAGTTTGTGAATGAACAGGAAGCTGCTCAGCACAGAGCACTTCCCATTCACTCACTGTGCAGGAGAAAGGAATTGGGGAATCTATGTCCTCAGTATCTTTCTCTGTCTCAAAAGTGAGACATCAGGGGTCTGTTTAGACCCCTGTTATTTCACCAAAGCCCCCCCCCCCCGCCCACATAGTTCATTTAAAAAAAATAGTAAAAAAAAAAAAATGCAAAAATAATAATAAAAAAAAAACTGCTGAAACGGTCCTCTGCCCTACTGACATCATCTACTATCCTACTCACACCAACCTCTGCCCTACTGACATGTCCACTGCTCTACTAGCACCGTCCATGTTTTAATACATTTTTTTCACCTTAATGCATCCTATGCATTAAGGTGAAAAAACACCTATCAGTGGCCGGCCTCCCAGCCCCCCCATTTTACTTACCTGAACCCTCAAGCTTGTCCCACAGGGATGCACTCTCTTTCTGCCTGGGGTTCTCAGCTCTTGATTGAATGGACTGATAGCAGCGCAGCCACTGGCTCCAGCTGCTGTCAATCAAATCCAAAGATGCGGGTGCTGGGGGGCGGGGCCGAGTCCTGCATTCGGCCTCTATGGACGCGAATGCTGGACTAAGGAGCGCGCCCACAAGGTAACCCCCCCCCCGCTTCTCATAGGGGGGTTGTCTGATGTGGGGAGGAGCCGCGAGAGCCACCGAGGGACCCCAGAAGACCAGGTTCGGGGCCACTCTGTGCAAAACAAGCTGCACAGTGGAGGTAAGTTTGTTATTTAAAAAAAAAAAAAAACAGAACCTTTAATGTCACTTTAAGAGTGTGCATATTTATATTACACACGCATTTGTATTTGAGCTTTGTGGTGCACACCCTAAAGCTGGCCATACATTGTACAATTTTCTTATTTAATATCCTTTAGATTTACCTTCAACTATGTAGTGCAAGGGCCTGCCTGATTGCATACAAATTAAAAGTGTTTAGGTTTGACCTCATATTATATGGTTTTGGTAAATCTAAAGGAAAGTTGTACAAGAAGATTGTATAATGTATGGCCAGCCTTATGCATCTATGTTCAGAGCAGTGTGTCATTAGTAACATGGCCATCTTTGAGGAGCCCTACGCTATGGTGCCAAATGAACTGCATAGACGTAAAGGATGTTATCTAACGAGAAACATATAGACTCCAGTAATATGGTGAATATACTACACAGCTTATGAAAGCTGGCTGTATGAGTATGTGTCGGGGCAATGTTATCCTTCCCTTTATTTCCAGAGCTCCTGAGTCAAAGCACCATACATCAAGCACCCCGCATGCTAGTGTGGGGTTTGAGGTGTTAAAGCAGGTGGCTGCCGGATGCTATCAGAAAAGCGATCCGAGCGCAAATCGCTCTTCGGAGAAGAAAGCTAGTTTTAACAAGCCCTCAGGGCTAAATGATGCAACATAGTCTGTGTTGTGTAAGCTCTGTGCTGTACACATTCCATGCTGTGTATGTTGTGTGCTGTATACATTCTATGCTGTGTTCTGTACACATTTCCTGCTGTGAATGCTCTGAGCTGTACACATTCTCTGTGCTGTACACATTCTCTGTGCTTTGTTTGCTCTGTGCTGTACACATTCTCTGTGCTTTGTATGCTCTGTGCTGTACACATTCTCTGTGCTTTGTATGCTCTGTGCTGTACACATTCTCTGTGCTGTGTATGCTCTGTGCTGTACACATTCTCTGTGCTGTGTATGCTCTGTGCTGTACACATTCTCTGTGCTGTGTATGCTCTATGCTGTACACATTCTCTGTGCTGTGTATGCTCTGTGCTGTACACATTCTCTGTGCTGTGTATGCTCTATGCTGTACACATTCTCTGTGCTTTGTATGCTCTGTGCTGTACACATTCTCTGTGCTTTGTATGCTCTATGCTGTACACATTCTCTGTGCTGTGTATGCTCTGTGCTGTACACATTCTCTGTGCTGTGTATGCTCTATGCTGTACACATTCTCTGTGCTGTGTATGCTCTATGCCAGGGATCCTCAAACTACGGCCCTCCAGCTGTTGCGGAACTACACATCCCATGAGGCATTGTAAAACTCTGACATTCACAGACATGGCTAGGTATGATGGGAATTGTAGTTCTTGAACAACTGGAGGGCCGTAGCTTGAAGACCCTTGCTCTATGCTGTACACATTCTCTGTGCTGTGTATGCTCTATGCCAGGGATCCTCAAACTACGGCCCTCCAGCTGTTGCGGAACTACACATCCCATGAGGCATTGTAAAACTCTGACATTCACAGACATGGCTAGGTATGATGGGAATTGTAGTTCTTGAACAACTGGAGGGCCGTAGCTTGAAGACCCTTGCTCTATGCTGTACACATTCTCTGTGCTGTGTATGCTCTATGCTGTACACATTCTCTGTGCTTTGTATGCTCTGTGTTGTACACATTCTCTGTGCTGTGTATGTTCTATGCTGTACACATTCTCTGTGCTTTGTATGCTCTGTGCTGTACACATTCTCTGTGCTGTGTATGCTCTATGCTGTACACATTCTCTGTCTTTTGTATGCTCTGTGCTGTACACATTCTCTGTGCTGTGTATGCTCTGTGCTGTACACATTCTCTATGCTGTACACATTCTCTGTGCTTTGTATGCTCTGTGCTGTACACATTCTCTGTGCTGTGTATGCTCTGTGCTGTACATATTCTCTGTGCTGTGTATGCTCTATGCTGTACACATTCTCTGTCTTTTGTATGCTCTGTGCTGTACACATTCTCTGTGCTGTGTATGCTCTGTGCTGTACACATTCTCTATGCTGTACACATTCTCTGTGCTTTGTATGCTCTGTGCTGTACACATTCTCTGTGCTGTGTATGCTCTGTGCTGTACACATTCTCTGTGCTGTGTATGCTCTGTGCTGTACACATGCCATGCTGTGCATGTTGTGTTCTGTGTACAGTGGAACCTTGGTTAACGAGTAACGCAGTTAACAAGCATTTTAAAAAAGACTAGCAACTTTTTTTTTTTTAAATCCTGACTCAGTTTGCGAGTGTTGTCTTCCAAAACGAGCAGAATTCAAGCTAATGTGGTGTGCAGTACTGCATTTGGCCAGAGGTGTGGGGGTGACGGTGACACTTGGAACGGTTCGGAGCCATTTGGAAATACTCAGAACCACTCGGACATACTCCATTCCCGAGTGTTTCCAAGTTCAGCCGAGCTGTCCCCGAGTATTTCTGAGGCTCTCCAGCGCCCCCCCCCACCTCTGGCCACATGCGGTATTGCATGCAATAGAAGTCAATGCAGAACAAATTATCTTCATTTCTATTGGCATCTATGGGGAAACTTGCTTTGATATGCGAGTGCTTTGGATTACAAGCATTCTCCTGGAACGGATTACGCTCCTAATCCAAGGTTCAACTGTACATTCTTTGCTGTGTGCTGTACACATTTTGTGCTGTGTATGCTCTGTGCTGTGTCAGAGGAGAAAGAAGTCCCGATGGCTGCACTCCCAAGATGAGATCCAAAAAATGCCTTTATTAAATTAAAAACGTAGGGAGCACACCATGTTCAAGTAGAGGAGGAAAGGCTGACGCATTTCACACAAGCTGTGCTTTATCAAAACAGAGCTGTCATCTAATGAACCAATCTTTATAGCTGTCCAAACCACCCAGATGTTGCCGATCAGCTGGTTAACCAGTTCATCCCCATGTTCTTGTCGCTATTCCAAGTGCTATGTGTAAACACACTTGCAGATTAACAAACAAGATAAAATGTTGCAAGTTGGTAACAAAATACACCAACATCAATAAACACATGTAAATTAGTACAACCAACTCATTTGTAACTCATAAGTAGCTAGTGAAGTATAACAATACAGGTCTGGAGAAATACCACTAAAATAACCACTAGAACAAGGGGCCGTGTGAGTGCATGAATAGGTGCACCACAGGCGTGTTAATAAATAAATAGATACATATTGTATTTAAATATAATGTAATGTAAGCCAACACAAATCATTACATCAAACCACATATGTAAAAACCTACATCATCTCATTCATAATAGTGTGTGAGGTCCCATTCAAAGTGCAACCCTGCTGGGATTCTAGCTTGAACATGAAAAATCCAGAACACTTTGAGTTTGCAAAGAATTCTGAATAAATCTCCCCCCTCCTAAGGACGGTGACTCTTTCAACACCCTGTATCTGCAATGCAGAGGTATAGCCTCTATGGACATCATTAAAATGTCTTGCTACAGTATATTAGTTTCGTGTTCTTTTCTCAATGTTGTATACATGGTCATGGAGACAATCTCTTAACCTTCTGGTGGCTCTGCCAATATATTGAATGGCGCATATTTTGCAAGTAATGAGATATATAACATTTCTGGTGTTACAATTAATAAATGTTTTGATATTAAACTCTCAGTTGTTAGTGGTAGATCTAAATTTCTCACCCTTTAAAATACACGGACAACAGGGACAATTACTAGCTCGACATTTATAATTACCTAACTATGCTCTCCTTTGTGTACTAGAGTTGAAATCACTGGGTGACAAATACATTCTATGCTGTGTGCTGTACAGATTCTGTGCTGTGTATGTGTGCTGTACACATTCTATGCTGTGTATGCTGTGTGTTGTACACATTGCATTCTATGTTGTGTACTGTACATATTCTGTACTGTGTACTGTACACATTGCATTCTATGTTGTGTACTGTACTTATTCTGTGCTGTGTATGCTGTGTACTGTACACATTCTGTGCTATATATGCTGTGTACTGTACACATTCTGCGCTGTACACATTCTGTGCTGTGTGTGCTCCGTACTGTACACATTCTGTGCTATGTATGCTGTGTGCTGTACACATTCTGTACTGTGTATGCTGTGTGCTGTACACATTCTATGCTGTGTATGCTCTGTACTGTACACATTCTGTGCTGTACACATTGTATGCCGTGTATGCTCTGTACTGTACACATTCTGTGCTGTGTGTGCTCTGTTCTGTACACATTCTGTGCTGTGTATGCGGTGTGCTGTACACATTCTGTACTGTGTATGCTGTGTGCTGTACACATTCTGTGCTGTACGCATTCTGTGCTGTGTATGCTGTGTGCTGTACACATTGTATGCTGTGTATGCTCTGTACTGTACACATTCTGTGCTGTACACATTGTATGCTGTGTATGCTCTGTACTGTACACATTCTGTGCTGTACACATTGTATGCTGTGTATGCTCTGTACTGTACACATTCTGTGCCTTGTGTGCTCTGTGCTGTGTATGCTATGTGCTGTACACATTATGTACTGTGTATGCTGTGTGCTGTACACATTCTGTACTGTGTATGCTGTGTGCTGTACACATTCTGTGCTGTGTGTGCTCTGTGCTGTACACATTCTGTACTGTGTATGTTGTGTGCTGTACACATTCTGTACTGTGTATGCTGTGTGCTGTACACATTCTGTGCTGTGTGTGCTGTGTGCTGTACACATTCTATGCTGTGTATGCTCTGTACTGTACACATTCTGTGCTGTGTGTGCTGTGTGCTGTACACATTCTATGCTGTGTATGCTCTGTACTGTACACATTCTATGCTGTGTATGCTCTGTACTGTACACATGGTATGCTGTGTATGCTCTGTACTGTACACATTCTGTGCTGTACACATTCTGTGCTGTGTATGCTCTATGCTGTACACATTGTGTACTGTGTGCTGTATACATTGTGTGCTGTGTATGCTTTGTGCTCTCTCTGACATGTTATGCTTCTACTTTTCACATTAGGACAAGGCATTCCATAAATATCTAAAATTGATAGACATATTTGTAATTACCTGATCTCTAACCACAAGATCAGACCTGACAAGGCGTAAAAAGGTTCCGGGTACTATTTTGGGAGAAAGCGTTCAATAAATGACCTCCTGGGAAGTGCTAATTGAAATATGTGAACTTGTTTTAATGGGCAAAAAGACTAGGAGACCAATTTCCATGGCTGCTAAATATGTGAAAACTATTTTCAGTAGTACAGTATTTTGCGGCTCTGATATCCCACTCTAGACTGGAGGACCGTGACCTTCATGTATAAACAAATAATTGAGAACGGGAACAATTCATTGAACTGCAATACTACATGTTTCAGTCACTGGGGTCTGAGAATGGGTCACTCAGTAGCTTTTTAAATCCTTTATTGATCCCAGTGAATGATCCTTTGATGTTCCAGGATATGTCCCCCTGAAACCATTACATGACTGAGGAACGGTCAAGCCATACAAATTACAAACTGAACCTACAATCTTTGTACAATTAACTTTAGATCTGCCAAAACTATGTAATATAAGGACCTCTGTAACTTAATCAACTTTCCTACAAAAAAACAATGAGTATAATTTCACATAATCACCTTTTTCAACAACAAAACTTTATATTTTTTGTGTGCTGAATTAGAAGGCTTCCATTGCTGACCTCCCCTTTTGAAAATACAAGTTGCCTGGCTTTCACGCTGATCTAATTGTCTTAATTCTTCCTAAGTTACTGATGTGGAACATTCATTTGCTCCAGTAACTGAGAAAACACTGAAGTGATTGGATCAGCTTTAGATCAGCATTAGCCAGGCAAATTTCAGAAGGAAATAAGCACATGGCAATGGTTTCCTTAAACGCAAGCAATATATACAGTATACTGTATACACTAAAAGTAATGTAATAATTATTTTGTTAGTAGCTATAACCTGTACAAGGAATATGGACACTTATTAATCAATGCTTATAATTTTATTACCAGGTGGGACGATCAGGGTCTGAATAATGACGCACAAAACCAGCTTTCCTTTGCCATCTTAAATCTGCTCAGTAGGATGCCCCTTCAGTCACCGAAGCTGCGTAATACACAGGTACCTGAATAGAAAAAGAAAAACACATATTCTGCCCCTCTGAGCCTCCTCCAGCCAGCAATGACGTAACTAGATCACCATTTACAATGTGATAGTTCTGGTGTTATTTGCCCACATGTTGGCGCATTCCACAGAAACCGCTCCCCTAAATCTCAACAACTAATGACTTACTAACTGGTAAAACCAAATTTTACTACTCCGTAGCCCATACGCCTAGACCTCTCTGCTGCCTTTGATACAGTTGACCACCCGCTCCTCCTTAAAAAATTCCACTCCCTTGTCCTTTGTGATTCTGCTCTTTGCTGGTTCTCCTCCTACCTATCTCACCACACCTTAGTGACAACTCTACCTTCTCCTCTTCTCTTTCTATAGGGGTTCCCTATGGTGCTGTACTAATCCTCTCTATCTACAGCTCCTCCCTAGGTCAGCTGATGGCCTCCCACAGCTTCCAATACAATTTCTGGGGTGACAACACCCAAATCTATCTCTCTACCCCTTTGCTCAGTTTCCTCACACATCACTAAGTGACATATCAATATGGATGTCATACCATCTCCTCAAACTCAGGCTTATCAAACTGAGTTCATAATATTTCCTCCCCCACTGTGGAAGGGTGCTATCGAGATCAATGGCACAATTATGAGACCCTCACCACATGCCAGGACGATAGGTGCAATCCTGGACTCTGACTTGACCCCACATCCAATTACTGCGAAATCTTGCCGCCTTAACCTCCATTACATTCTCCACAATATGCCCCTTCTTAACAAACAACACCACAAAGCTACTAATTTACCCCTTGGTTATTGCTCTCTCTCTCTTTTACTATTACGACTAGGTCCTCGTGACTTATTTAGACTATCCCCCCTTCAGTCCATCATTAATGCTGCTGCCAGACTCATCCACCATTCAGTGTCCTCTACCCCTCTCTGTCAATCCCTCCACTGGCTCCTGCTCATCCAACTAATAAAATTCAAACTACTAATAACAATCTACAAAGCCATCCTCAACTCTACCCTGAGCTACTTCACCTTCCTTGTCTCAAAGTACCAATCACACCATGCTCTTTGCTCCTTCCAAGACCTCCTGTTCTCTAGCTCTCTTGTCACCTCCTTCTAGTGCCTCTCTCCAATGCTCTGGAACTCCTTAACACAATCTGTCCGGCTCTTTTCTACTTTGTCCACCTTTAGGCAATCTCTGACAACCCATCTTATAAGAGAGATCTATCCTGCCTCTAACTAATAAACTGTACTTTTACTTTCTCCATTAGCTCATCCCTAACAATTATTACCTGCTGTATCACTTGACCCTCCCTTTAGACCCCTTTTAGATCTTTTACCTTTGTAAGCTCTCATGAGCTGGGCCTGGATCCCTCTCATATTGTAACTGTACCGTCTCCCTCCAGTTTGTAAAGCGCTGGGCAAATTGTTGGGGCCATTTAAATCTTAAATGAGAATAACAACATTGGTAAAAGCAGATAATGCAATGCTCAAAATCAGTGTAAGTCCTTTGCAAGCCTGTGATAAAATCCACAATGGGTGCTCTGGCTTTTATGCTCTCTCACACCGGTGCAGACATAAATGCAAAGTATAGAGCCGGTAACTTCAAGCGTGCTTGTTGCTTCTTTATTGGTGAATAAAATAATAATAACGTTGGCTCTCTATCTGTGTCTTGACATAATGTTTCTCGACGGGAGCTCTAAGTGGCACCAAGCTCAAAACTAATGTAAAGGGAAAACAAAAGCAGTTGGCCAAGAAGGACAATCTCACCAAGGAACTTGGGCAAAGGATGGTCAGATAGGGCCTAAAGACATACACTATATTACCAAAAGTATTGTGACACCTGCCTTTACACGCACATAAATTTTAATGGCATCCCAGTCTTAGTCTGTAAGGTTTAATATTGAGTTGGCCCACCCTTTGCAGCTATATCAGCTTCAACTCTTCTGGGAAGGTTGTCCACAAGGTTTAGGAGTGTATCTATGGGAATGTTTGACCATTCTTCCAGAAGCGCATTTGTGAGGTCAGGCACTGATGTGGATAAGAAGGCCTGGCTCGCAGTCTCTGCTCTAATTCATCTCAAAAGGTGTTCTATCAGGTTGAGGTCAGGACTCTGTGGAGGCTAGTCAAATTCCTCCACCCCAAACTCACTTATCCATGTCTTGAGCCTTGCTCTGTGCACTGGTCCAAATCATTTAGTGGAGGGGGGATTATGGTGTGGGGTTGTTTTTTAAGGGTTGGGCTTGGCCCCTTAGTTTCAGTGAAGGGAACTCTTAAGGTATCAGCATACAAAGACATTTTGGACAATTTCATGCTCCCAACTTTGTGGCAACAGTTTGAGGATGGCCCCTTCCTGTTCCAAAATGACTGCGCACCAGTGCACAAAGCAAGGTCCATAAAGACATGGATGAGCAAGTTTGGGGTGGAGGAACTTGACTGGCCTGCAAAGAGTCCTGACCTCAACCCGATAGAACACCTTTGGGATTAATTAGGGTGGAGACTGTGAGCCAGGCCAACTTGTCCAACATCAATGCCTGACCTCACAAATGTGCTTCTGGTCAAACATTCCCATTGACACATTCCTAAACCCTGTGGACAGCCTTCCCAGAAGAGTTGAAGCTGTTATAGCTGCAAAGGGTGGGCCAACCCAATATTGAACCCTACGGACTAAGACTGGGATGCATTAAAGTTTATGTGCATGTAAAGGCAGGCCTCCCAATACTTTTGGTAATATAATGTATAAAATGTGACTATAAACATTCAGACCATAAACATCCAGGTGGGATGAACATTCTCTGATACCTACAGAGGTACCTTTACTCTCCAAAGACATGCTGTTAGGTTAGTTGGTTCCTGTTTAAATTGGCCGTGGTATGTGTATGTGAGATAGGAGCCTTAGATCGAAAGCTCCTTGAGGGCAGGGACTGATGTGAAGTTACGGTGCTGCTTAAATTGTCAACATTCTATAAATACCTGAAATGAATAAGATAATAGGGTAACAGCCTCCCTACTTAGTAAATGAAAACCTACACTTTATCAGTCTTCCCTACCGGGTTAATGGAAACCTACACTTTATCATTCTTTCCTACTGGGTTAAAGGAAACCTACACTTTATCATTCAGCCTCACTTTAACATATTTGCTGAGGCATACAGTGACATGTTACATCGACTAATATGAAAATCCTTGTTAAATTTCGAAATCAATACAGCGGCAGACAATTTCCGTGAACAAAAGCCTATTGTCTGCATACGTCTAAGCATGCATCTCTATGCAGCTGTCCACCCTGCCATGGAAAAATACCCCTGTACACAGCAAATAATGAGATTATATTGTAGCGAGTACGTCCAGGAAGCAGATAATGAAATAAGACGATAATCTGTCAGGCAACTACATCCCCTCCACCCTCCCCGACACGTGCCTTCTGCAGCCTGTTACTGCAAGGCAGAAGGATTAATGAGAAGCCAAGCACAGCAGAGGATTCTGGGAGGGCATGCATGTGTGCCATTGCCAGCCAAGTGTATGAATGATAAATTTATATTTGTTATACGAGGTCAGTACATGTGACAGACACATGTTTATATTCCAGCTGATTCTGAATGGCAGTATACAGAACGTTGGAGAAGGTTGTCAGCTGCACACAGGGCACGGCAGGATTAGCTTAAAGGAAAGTCATATTTATAGCAGGGATAATAGACAGAAGATTTAATGGCGTGCAGAGATGCCTATGTTAGATGGGAGACATACAAATAACTGTCTTCCCTCTAAGATGGGAAAGAAAAGCACTTATTGACCAAAATATTTAAAGGAAAGCTCCACTTTTCCTGAAAAGTTGATAGAGCATAAATATTAGCTACCGCAAGCCATTTTAGAATAGTCTTTTATTACCTTTCTATTTCGATCAGCATGTATGAATTTCTACAACTGACAAAATAAAAATCAAATATTGCTACCTAGAAGTGTTCTCTACCTAGTTTGTGTACAGACCACCAACAAAAATCAAATTTCCTACTATTGTGATTGACTCAATGTACATTAAAAGTTCCTTGCCGTCTTTAGTTTTTTTTTTCCTGATGTGAGCTTTTCGACTTTGGTGATATACTGGCCAAGGGTATTGCCCGTCCTCTGGGATGCTAAGATGCAAGTTTTTAATTTTCCAACACTGGGACTGATCCTGTGATTAAGCCTAGGACTACACTGGGGTTTAGATCATTCTGCTACTGAGACTTAACTGCTTGCTGACAGTTCGCTAGTTACACACGTACATTGATTACAGTGTGCCGCATCTGAGGTGACTGACAAAAAGTGGTTAAAGTAGAACTTTACCCATAAATTATTAAAAAATGTTCTTTAGCAAGGAGATTACATTCCACATTAATAATTATGCTACCAAAATTAGCGTGCGCTGTAAGTAGCCTCCAGAATTGCTCCTGTTTCATCTTGCTGGAGGCTGCCATTTTGCTGAAGCCCAGAGCCCCTAAATCGCAGTAAATCATAAAGTGGAGTTAAACCCATCGCTTTAACGGTTTCAAAAAACAGTTACATTCCTGGAATGCTGGGATTGCTAACTGTCACATTTGCTTGTGTCCTCAACCAAACTGTCAAACCATCAAATGGCTGAAGTCATAACTAATCACATGTGCAGCACCATGACAGTTGCAGATCAAACAGAAGAAGCTTTCTTGGCTGTAAGGCCCCTTTCACACTTGTGCGACTTTTCCTGCAACTTTGGACATCAGAGTCGCATGACAAGTCGTACCCCATGATTCCCCATGATTCCCAATGATAACCATTCATATCTGTGCAACTTCAAGTTGCACGGAATTCAAAGGAGTCCCTGCACTACTTTGGTCCGACTTTGATGCGAGTTGAGGTCCAAAGACCTCAAGTTTACACAAGCATCGAGAGGGATAGTAGTATTATTAAATATTACATTTTCCTTTTTCTGTAAAAGTAGTCCTTGGCCCTATCCCTTTTCTCCCATGCCTCCCTATTGGTCAGCCTAAGGGTAGGTGGCCTCTTTGAGCAGTGGAGAGGACTTGGAAAGGGCAAGGCCAAGCTCAAATCTTACAGGAAATCTGCATGAGATTTCAAGTACCCATATCTCTAGGTCTACTGGTCATTCTGATATGCCATTTTCACTGAAGGCAACCTCTGACTAAGTACTTTCTCATCATTATGTGATTGTTCTATAATGTCCAGGTTTGGGACAGATTGACTTTAAGTAGCCCTTTGCCCACAAAGCAACTTTTTGGCTTAATGACTTTAATTGCATATTCCTATGATGTACACTTAATTCATGTTTTTGTCCTGTGTAGGATTACTAATGGATCACACACAAGCCTGGAAGACGTCTGCTACAAGCAAAACCTAGGAATACTCACCCCCAACTACATTGTCTGCACTGATGTACAGGATGGATTTACCTGTCAATGGAGTACCCACCAGAAGACAGAATACATATTTATTTAATTTGCTTTAAATACCCCATAGGCCTGGAGTGGACATGTGCAATATATATATTATTAGAATTTGTTAATGGACTTTGTGGATATAAGTAATGGTACATATATATTACAGTAATAAAACCTATCTATGCTACAAACCAAAAAATAGGCCGTGTTCTCAATCTTTTCTATGTATTCCAAAGGCTTTACTTGGCAACATGATACAACAATTTTATATGTGACCTTCAGTCAGGTCTCCATAAACTCTTCTATGTTACTAGCTCAGGGGACTGGTGGTCATAACTGGAACTGGTGGAAAGGAAGACTGCTGGACTGTGGCTTGAGGTAAGTATTGAATGATACGCCAAAAAAAAAAAACAATATATTTTACATATGCTTTTTGGAAGGACACAAAAAGCTGCTACTTTGCCTAGGGCCATATTCTCCCTTAAGCCGACCATAGACAGTTCAAATCTCGGCTGGCTGAGTTTTGAACCATGTATGGGCAGGCTGATTGTGCTGGATTTTTCATGTGATTATTGCCAGTGCCTATAGCTGCTGGCAATAATCACTATGGGGGGTTATTTATGAAAGGCAAATCCACTTTGCACTACAAGTGCACCTGGAAGTGCAGTCGCTGTAGATCTGAGGGGAAGATCTGAAATGAGGGAAGCTCTGCTGATTTTATCATCCAATCACGTGCAAGAAAAAAATGCTGATTTTCCTTGCATGTCCCCCTCAGATCTACAACGACTGCACTTCCAAGTGCACTTGTAGTGCAAAGTGGATTTGCCTTTCGTAAATAGTCCCCTATGTGTTCTCCCAGCAAGGACAGCTCTCCCCACCAGGAGAACACAATAGCTCCGTGGGAGGGATTCACAAACAGTGTTGATGGGGGAATCGAGCGATTTTCTTTCCTGCAACCTGTGGTCCATCTATGGTCCATCTATGGCCGGCTTTAGGCTGGATTCCCACCTATACAGTTTTAGTGCTTTTTGCATTTTGCAGATTTGCACTACAGTCCATTTAACATGGTTTCCTATGGAACACGTTCTGTAGTGCAAATCTGCAAAATGCTAAAGGCACTAAAACTGCATAGGTGTGAATCCAGCCTAAGAGTACATTCAGACTTGTGAATGCACCCTGCCTGCGATCAGCTGCGAGAACCTCAGCAGGGTTGAAAGCAAGGGGAGGCTGCCAGCTCTCGCAGCTAGTTTAGCCCACTTGCATGCAATCACTCATACAGCAATCACATGAGATGATTGGTCCTGGACCCTTTCCAGTTATATTTTCTGGAGCTCTCTTTTTTGGTTGAGTAATTTTTAGGTCACATGTGCAGTGGGTGTTTGGCTCTGGTGCATAGGGCTCAGGCACTTAGCTGTGGGTGAAGGGCACAGCTCGCACTATAAGAGGCTGACAGCTGATGTGGCTGGATGGTGCACTTAGCAGTATGAACATTTAGGGCAGTATGCGCCCAGGGATGAGTGCCCAGAATTCAGATTGCTTGCATTCCAGGGATTCCCCAGTCAGACCATACCTTAAGGCCCAGTAGGCCAGCATCCGTTCCAGAAAGGAGGAAATGTGTGAACCAAGGGTACCAAGTAGCAGAGCACAATTTCCAGGAATATGATGTTCCAAGTTGATGTTAGATCCCAAGCTCCAGAGCTGCCAGACAAGTATGATACCCATGTCACTTTGCTGCCCATACCCACTGCAAAAAGAGAAGACAAACATGTTAATTGGTAGCAGTGGTGCCCAAAAATCTCTGTAACATAATGGGGTTGATTTACTAAAGGCAAATCCACTTTGCACTACAAGTGCACTGAAAGTGTACTTGGAAGTGCACTTGTAAGTGCAGTCGTTGTAGATCGCTGTAGATCTGAGGGGAGGTTCTGAAATGAAGGGAAGCTCTGCTGATTTTATCATCCAATCAGGTGCAAGCTAAAATGCTGGTTTTTATTTTCCTTGCATGTCCCCCTCAAATCTACAGCGACTGCACTTCCAAGTGCACTTGTAGTGCAAAGTGGATTTGCCTTTAGTAAATAACCCCCAATATCTTGCTTTTTTATTACAATGAAGTTCTTCTAGTCCACATTTTGCATTCAAACATCTATAAAATATCTATGCAAAAGCTATTAACTTAACAGTAAGTAAAGACATTTAAAACACATATTGATTTCTGTGTAATTGACTTTTCAGTAAAAAATGTTAATTGTCCTAACAGCAGAATTTGTGACCATGATAGCAGTAATTATAAGCTCATTAACAGCACCTAGGCAAGCCTGTAAGAGCATGTGGCCATAAAATGAGATGAGGGCTTAATAAAAAGCATGTGCTGAACAAGGACAAACAATGTTGTTGATCAGCAGCAGTAGTTGACAGCACTGCAGTTTAGAACCTGGCATTTATCCATTGACCACCTACAAAATAAGGACAATTAAAGTGCAACTTTTGAAACGTTAGGGCCTCCCTCACATGCCGTTTAGTTGCATACACATACCTCCCAACATTTTGAGATGGGAATGAGGGACACCTACTTACAAACGTATGTAGGCATAGGACACGCCCCCCTGACACACCCTCTTAAAGAAGAATTAACCCAAAAAAACGGTTAATTAAATCCACAAGGACTTTTTTTGTCACTTCTATTCCTTTATATTGGCTTTTAACATTTACAAATGCAGCAATTTAGAATTTGGATGAAAGGTTTAGCACTGGGAAACACTTTTTGAAAGATAAAAAGTGCATTTTATATACATCTATATAGATCAGACCAAAATGAGGGACAAATGAGGAGGAATGAGGGACAGAGGGACATTGCTCCAAATCAGGGCCAGTCCCTCGAAATCAGGGCCAGTTGGGAGCTATGGCATACACCGGATTCCAGTGGCAAGAATCAGCAGATTCTTGCCGCTGGAATGACAGGTGTATGAAAATAGCAAAGTATTGACATGCTGACAGCAGCCATCGCTGTTTGAATGTAGCGGCACACCGAGCAGTTATCTGCGCTCAGGGATGGTTGTCTGAACCTAACTACAGTGACAGTCAGATGCATCCAGGACATCCAGGGGACAGTAGCAGGTGGTTGAGCTGTGGTTTTTCCACCTCTCGGCCGCCCAATCATAGCAGGACATCATGCAGCCCTATAGGACTGTTTACATGCCATGCGTATGATGCTTTGGCAAAAAAAATTAAAGGGTACGTCGCATTTGGCTGCCCTCGTGTGCAATGCGGAGGGTCAGCATTTTCAGGGTTAAAACAGTGACGAGGTGAGATATTGCCTTCTCACTTACTGTCAAACACATGTTACACGTGTTCACGAAATGCCAAAGTGTGAATGCAGCCTTATGTCGTGTACACACGGGCGGACTTTTCGACTGGACTGGTCCAACGGAACAAATCCAGCGGACAATCTGACCGAGTGTGGGCTCCATTGGACCTTCAGCGGACTTTTTCAGTCGAAAATCAGACGGACTTTAGATTTGGAACATGTTTCAAATCTTTCTGCCGCAACTCAGCCAGACCCAGTTCCTATCGAGAAATCCGCTCATCTGTATGCTGGTCCGACGGATAAAAACCGATGCTAGGGCAGCTATTGGCTACTGGCTATGAACTTCCTTATTTTAGTCCGGTCGTACGTCATTACGTACGAATCCATCGGACTTTGGTGTGATCGTGTGTGTGCAAGTCCGTTCGTTAGAGAGTCCGTCGTAACTCCGTGGAAAGTCCGTCAGACCTTTGATGCCGAATAGTGTGTACACGGCATTAGTGCACAGTAAAACGCTGTATTTTACCATTTGGGAAACATAGAGAGATGGATCTTGGGGGTGAGCTGTGGTGCAGGATGGAGAAATGTTGCAGATTTCTGCACTGCTCCACAGCCCTCCAATAGGCTGTGTCTAAGTGTGAACAGAGCACGCTTATTTTCTATGCACCCTTGTGTTAACCACTTCAGCCCCAGAAGATTTGGCTTCCCAATGACCAGGCCATTTTTTGCGATACGGTACTGCGCCGCTTTAACTGAAAATTGCGCAGTCGTGCGACGCTGTACCCAAACAAAATTGACGTCCTTTTTTTCCCACAAATAGAGTTTTCTCTTGGTGGTATTTGATCATCTCTGCGGTTTTTATTTTTAGTGCTATAAACAAAAAAAGAGCGACAATTTTGAAAAAAAAAACACAATATTTTGTACTTTTTGCTATAATAAATATCCCCAATTTTTTTTAAAAAAAAGATCATTTTTTCCTCAGTTTAGGCCGATATGTATTCTTCTACATATTTTTGGTAATAAAAATCGCAATAAGCGTATATTGATTGGTTTGCGCAAAAGTTATGACGTCTACAAAATAGGGGAAAGATTTATGCCATTTTTATTATTATTATTTTTTATGTACTAGTAATAGCGGTGATCAGCGATTTTTACCAGGACTGCGACATTGTGGTGGACAGATCAGACACTTTTGACACATTTTTGGGACCATTGACAATTATACAGCGATCAGTGCTATAAAAATGCTTACTGTGTAAATTTCACTGGCAGGGAAGGGGTTAACACTAGGGGGGGGGGCGATCAAGGGGTTAACTGTGTTCCCTCGTGTGTGTTCTAACTGTAGGGGGAGGGGACTGACTAGAGGAGATGACACATCATTGTTCCTAGCTAGTAGGAACACACGATCTGCCTCTCCTCTTCTCATAGAACAGGGATTTGTGTGTTTACACACACACACGTCCCTGTTATGTGTGGCTGGTGGCCATCACAACCGCCGGCCAGGCGCATCGGCACCCCTCGCAGTGCAGCGCGCCTGCTATACCCGCTTAAAGGGCCGACGTACAGCTATGATGTTTCGTGGGAGCGTGCCGACCTGCCGCAGTATAATGACGATGGCTGGGCGGCAAGCTGTTAAATTGCTTGTAAACCTCAGATATGAAATATGAACAAAGCATATCCCTCAATAGTGCTCTGGATTGAGACAAGTAGACACTAATGCCGCGTACACACGATCTCACATTCCGACAACAAAATCCACTCAAATCTAGTCGGAAATTCCGATCGCCTAGGTGACGTACAACACATACGACGAGCCGAGAAAAATGAAGTTCAATAGCCAGTGCGGCTCTTCTGCTTGATTCCGAGCATGTGTGGAACTTTCAAAGAAGGGATTTATTTAAACAAAAGATGGGTACTTACAAAACATAGGTTAAAAACCAGCATCAAGCAAGTACCCGTCTTTTGTTTGAATAAATCCCTTTTTTGATGGTACTTGTTTGTTTTTTGTACTTCTGGGTACGCGTTTTGTCTGGCTGAAACCCTTCACCAAGCAACCCTGGATCTGATGACCTGATCTCCTATCCATCATCCTAAAGACATCCATATTAACCACTTGAGCCCCGGACCATTATGCTGCCTAAGGACCAGAGGTCTTTTTTCAATTTGGCACTGCGTCGCTTTAACTGCTAATTGCGCGGTCATGCAATGCTGTACCCAAACGAAATTTGCGTCCTTTTCTTCCCACAAATAGAGCTTTCTTTTGATGGTATTTGATCACCTCTGCGGTTTTTATTTTTTGCGCTATAAACGGAAAAAGACCGAAAATTTTGAAAAAAAATGATATTTTCTACTTTTTGTTATAAAAAAAATCCAATAAACTAAATTTTAGTCATACATTTAGGCCAAAATGTATTTGGCCACATGTCTTTGGTAAAAAAAATGTCAATAAGCGTATATTTATTGGTTTGCGCAAAAGTTATAGCGTCTACAAACTAGGGTACATTTTCTGTAATTTATACAGCTTTTAGTTTATGACTGCCTATGTCATTTCTTGAGGTGCTAAAATGGCAGGGCAGTACAAACCCCCCCCCCAAATGACCCCATTTTTGAAAGTAGACACCCCAAGGAAATTGCTGAGAGGCATGTTGAACCCATTGAATATTTATTTTTTTTGTCCCAAGTGATTGAATAATGACAAAAAAAAAAATATATATATATATATATTTACAAAAAGTTGTCACTAAATGATATATTGCTCACACAGGCCATGGGCCTATGTGGAATTGCACCCCAAAATACATTCAGCTGCTTCTCCTGAGTATGGGGATACCACATGTGTGGGACTTTTTGGGAGCCTAGCCGCGTACGGAGCCCCGAAAACCAATCACCGCCTTCAGGATTTCTAAGGGTGTAAATTTTTGATTTCACTCTTCACTGCCTATCACCGTTTCGGAGGCCATGGAATGCCCAGGTGGCACAAAACCCCCCAAAAATAACCCCATTTTGGAAAGTAGACACCCCAAACTATTTGCTGAGAGGCATATTGAGTCCATGGAATATTTTATATTTTGACACAAGTTGCGGGAAAGTGACACTTTTTTTTTTTTTTGCATAAAGTTGTCACTAAATGATATATTGCTCACACAGGCCATGGGCATATGTGGAATTGCACCCCAAAATACATTTAGCTGCTTCTCCTGAGTATGGGGATACCACATGTGTGGGACTTTTTGGGAGCCTAGCCGCGTACGGAGCCCCGAAAACCAATCACCGCCTTCAGGATTTCTAAGGGTGAAAATTTTTGATTTCACTCTTTACTGCCTATCACAGTTTCGGAGGCCATGGAATGCCCAGGTGGCACAAAACCCCCCCAAATGACCCCATTTTGGAAAGTAGACACCCCAAGCTATTTGCTGAAAGGCATGGTGAGTATTTTGCAGCTCTCATTTGTTTTTGAAAATTAAGAAAGACAAGAAAAAACATTTTTTTTTTCTTTTTTCAATTTTCAAAACTTTGTGACAAAAAGTGAGGTCTGCAAAATACTCACTATACCTCTCAGCAAATAGCTTGGGGTGTCTACTTTCCAAAATGGGGTCATTTGGGGGGGTTTTGTGCCACCTGGGCATTCCATGGCCTCCGAAACTGTGATAGGCAGTGAAGAGTGAAATCAAAAATTCACGCCCTTTGAAAGCCTGAAGGCGGTGCTTGGTTTTCGGGGTCCCGTACGCGGCTAGGCTCCCAAAAAGTCTCACACATGTGGTATCCCCGTACTCAGGAGAAGCAGCAGAATGTATTTTGGGGTGTAATTTCACATATCCCCATGGCATGTTTGAGCAATATATCATTTAGTGACAACTTTGTGCAAAAAAAAAAAAAAAAAAATTTGTCTCTTTCCCGCAACTTGTGTCGCAATATAAAATATTCCATGGACTCGACATGCCTCTCAGCAAATATCTTGGGGTGTCTACTTTCCAAAATGGGGTCATTTGGGGGGGTTTTGAACTGTCCTGGCACTTTATGCACAACATTTAGAAGCTTATGTCACACATCACCCACTCTTCTAACCACTTGAAGACAAAGCCCTTTCTGATACTTATTGTTTACGTGAAAAAGTTATTTTTTTTTGCAAAAAAATTACTTTGAACCCCCAAACATTATATTTTTTTTAAAGCAAATGCCCTACAGATTAAAATGGTGGGTGTTTCATTTTTTTTTTCACACAGTATTTGCGCAGCGATTTTTCAAATGCATTTTTTGGGGAAAAAACACACTTTTTTAAATTTTAATGCACTAAAACACACTATATTGCCCAAATGTTTGATGAAATAAAAAAGATGATCTTAGGCCGAGTACATGGATACCAAACATGACATGCTTTACAATTGCGCACAAACGTGCAGTGGCAACAAAATAAATACATTTTTAAAAGCCTTTAAAAGCCTTTACAGGTTACCACTTTAGATTTACAGAGGAGGTCTACTGCAAAAATTACTGCCCTCGATCTGGCCTTCGCGGTGATACCTCACATGCATGGTGCAATTGCTGTTTACGTTTGACGACAGACCGCCGCTTGCGTTCGCCTTAGCGCGAGAGCAGGGGGCGACAGGGGTGCTTTTTTTTTTTTTTTTTTTTCTTTATTATTTTTTTGCTTTTTTTATCTTATTTTTAAACTGTTCCTTTCATATTTTTTTTTTTTAATCATTTTTATTGTTATCTCGGGGAATGTAAATATCCCCTATGATAGCAATAGGTAGTGACAGGTACTCTTTTTTGAAAAAATTGGGGTCTATTAGACCCTAGATCTCTCCTCTGCCCTCAAAGCATCTGACCACACCAAGATCGGTGTGATAAAATGCTTCCCCAATTTCCCAATGGCGCTATTTACATCCGGCGAAATCTAAGTCATGAAATGCTCGTAGCTTCCGGTTTCTTAGGCCATAGAGATGTTTGGAGCCACTCTGGTCTCTGATCAGCTCTATGGTCAGCTGGCTGAATCACCGGCTGCATTCTCAGGTTCCCTGTTGAGACAGGAGAGCCAGAGAAAAACATGGAAGACGGTGGGGGGAGGGGAGCATTCCCTCTCACGGCTTGTAAAAGCAGCCTAGAGGCTAATTAGCCGCTAGGATTGCTTTTACATGAAAGCCGACCGCTGGCTGAAAAGAATGATACCAAGATGATACCTAAACCTGCAGGCATCATTCTGGTTTAACCACTCAAAGTCGTGAATGGCGTACCTGAAGACAAAAAAATGGTTAACAATAAAGCACAGTAAACGGTAAAGTATGAATAATTATATACCTGAAAAGCAAACATGATAAAACTTAATAACAATAAAACATTGCAGAATAGAATACAGTAAAAAAGAGCAGAACAATAGAGAGAGAGAAACTAGAGAGAGAGAGAACAATAAAACGACAACTATTTTTTTTTATTTTATATATTTTTTTTTTTTACACTTTTTTTGTAACTGTAACTTTCATAATTGTAACCGGTTCCAGGTTCGGGTCTCTCAAAATGCGATGGCATCTTGGGAGACCCTGTGAAAGTGTGCCTAGTCTGTGCAATGCTGTACCCTACGCTAATACTCAACTAGTGAATGGTAGCGTTCAAAACATTCACCAATGCAAAGACCAGGATTGTGAGGACAGGAAGGACAATAATAGCGGGTGTCACGCCTATATCCGCGCTTGCTGCAGACATGACATCTTTTTTGGGGGGTTCGCTGGGTAGGGGTACTCGGGAGGACATAAAAATGCCTCTCATGCAGCCGACTGCATTTGGTTGGGGATGTGAATGGGGGAAGTACGGGCGCTGCAGAAGCGGTGGGTTCCCAATTAGGATTGGCGAATGCAGCAGGAAGGGCACTATGGGCACGACGGGCCTGTGTTTGTCTTTTTGGTGGCAGCGGGACACTACTTGTGCTTGCCACCTCACCAGCTTGAAGTGCACTTATGGGACTCGCCACGTCACCAAGTGTTACTGCAGTGCTGGTTTGACTATGACCGGGGTGTACTAGGCCGCTGGTGCTTGCCAGTTCAATAAAAAGCTTCCAAAAAAACTGTTAGCGATCGCAGGGATCAGGCCTGACTCTGCGAACGCTGCAGTTATGCGTTTAGAGTTTTGTAAGTGACAGTGATCGATCGATACTGCACTTGGGTGGGCTGGGCCGGGCCGGGCGGAGGGGCAAAACGCAGGTGCTAGCAGGTATCTGGGCTGATCCCGCTAACACTGCGTTTTTGGGAACCCTAAACTGCTGGGGACGCCAGAATAGATCTGATCGGATCAGATATTGATGCGATCAGATACTATACTACTAAGGGAGGTGTACGGTGCGTGCGTGGGTGTTAGCGGTACTGGCGCTAACCTGACGCTGCCTGGGGCTGGTGCTTGCCAGTTCACCAAAATGCTACCAAAAAAACTGTTAGCGATCGCAGGGATCAGGCCTGACTCTGCGAACGCTGCAGTTATGCGTTTAGAGTTTTGTAAGTGACAGTGATCGATCGATACTGCACTTGGTGGGCTGGGCTGGGCCGGGCTGGGCCGGGCTGGGCGGAGGGGAAAAACGCAGGTGCTAGCAGGTATCTGGGCTGATCCCGCTAACACTGCGTTTTTGGGAACCCTAAACTGCTGGGGACGCTAGTATAGATCTGATCGGATCAGATATTGATCCGATCAGATACTATACCACTAAGGGAGGCGCATGCTGCGTGCGTGGGTGTTAGCGGTACTGGCGCTAATCTGACGCTGCCTGGGGCGATGCATATCACCGCCTGGCGATTAGGGGGCTAAACCTTTATTCGGTAATAAACGGCGGGTGCCCTGACACTATAAAAAATAAACGAACTAACCAGCGTCACCCGTAACGGTTATACGGTGATCAGTGGTGAAAGGGTTAACTAGGGGGCAATCAAGGGGTTAAAACATTTATAAGGTAGTATATGGGGGTCCCTGTCACTATAAAACGCTGACGGCGAACCTAAATATTTACCTCACTAACTAGCGTCACCAGCGACACTAATACAGCGATCAGAAAAATGATCGCTTAGCGACACTGGTGACGGGGGGTGATCAAGGGGTTAAAACTTTATTAGGGGGGGTTAGGGGGGTACCCTAGACCTACAGGGGGGTAACAGTAACTGTGCTAACACAGTAACTGTCACAAACTGACACCTAGCAGTAATCAGAAAAAAAAAAAAAACAAAACTGCTGGTGTCAGTTTGTGACAGGGGGGGGGGGTGATTGGGGGGGGATCGGGGGGCGATCGGGGTGTTTTGTATGCCTGGCATGTTCTACTGTGTGTGTGTGTGTTGGTGCACTCACATACCTGTCTTCTCTCCTTGGGCCGGAACGGAAACTACCGAGCCGAGGAGAGATGACATCACTTCCTTTGCTGCTGTTTAGCATACAGCAGCAAAGGAGTGTTCCCATTGGCCGGCGGCGATCGCGAGGGCCTCCCCCTCCACTCCGATCGCCGGGGAACAAAACGGGACCGCCTCGGGCACCAGGGGGGGGTCCGATCGGACCCCCCACCCGCGGGAGGCAAATCACGTACATGTACGTGATTTTGCCTGCCCGTGCCGCCTTGCCGACGTACATCGGCGTGAGGCGGTCCTTAAGTGGTTAAGCCTTAAGTGACCCACCAGACTGAAAAGCTGGGGGTCATGTGGATCTGGTGAGTGGGGACATATAAGGGGGTGTTGTGCACCTGAATTTTTGGAAGCACCTTTCTTCTCTTCATTTTTGGATTGGAGCACCTTGAGTCATTTGTTTTGGACTTTGTGTAGTTTTATTATTTTTCATTTAAAAATGTATTTATTGTTTGCAAGCGCTATATTTATATCTATTTTTTCATGTTTTCCAAGTGATTAGCACTTTGTGTATAGCGGCTGCAATTCTATGTCACTGATTTTGGTTCACCATTAGCGCGAGTTTATATATTTAGCAAATATTAGCAGCTTCAGCTGCCCACAGTTAAAATGGCTGCAGCCAGACTCAGTGGAGGGAGATTTCTGCAGCATATTTGGCAAGTACAGAATCACAGTATATATAATATAATATGCAAAGTGGTTGGAGGGAAGCTTCAGAATGGCAAAGATGTTTTTATTACAAATTATGTGAGAAGACTGCAGTTCCTCTTTAAGTCCCAGATGGGGCTGGCATGGCAGTAGGACATATTCCTCTGATAAACGTCGGTCATATGGATATGGACTAAGGACTGAGGACTCAAGGGGAATGGTAAAGTATTATGCAGATACGGATGCACCAATTTCTGGTTTACCTGAGGTGTCTTCTTTCCAACAGTCCCCATACCCAGCCCCCCGACTCCTACACCATCTTCCTTCCCTCTCCCCTTGGGGTTGATTCTCAGCACTTCCACTTACTTATGATTGATTTAAGTGCATGATATACTTAGCAGCCGTGGCCCTAGAGACTCTTTTGATCTATGGGTGCCACCCTCTGAAGAGCGACAGACAGCTACTCACAGGTTTTTCATCTCCACTAGAGAGGACGTCTTATACCCAGTACCTGAGTAAATCCGATAGAACACCTTTGGGATGAATTAGAGTGGAGACTGCGAGCCAGGCCTTCTCGTCCACATCAGTGCCTGACCTCACAAATGCTCTTCTGGAAGAATGGTCAAACATTCCCATAGACACACTCCTAAACCTTGTGGACAGCCTTCCCAGAAGAGTTGAAGCTGTTATAGCTGCAAAGGGCGGAGCCAACTCAATATTGAACCCTACGGACTAAGACTGGGATACCATTAGACCCCTTTCACACTGGGGCCGCAGCCACATTAGCGCTAAAGCGCAGCTTGTTTTAGCAGTGCTCTAGCGCTGTTTAAGCAGAGCTTTTCGCCCACTAGCAGGGTGCTTTTAACCCCAAACAAGGGGTTAAAAACGCCCGTGTTGCGACGCTTCCGAAGTGCTTTTCAGGTGCTTTGGAAGCGCTGCCCATTCATTTCAATAGGCAGGGTGTTTTGGGAGCACTGTATACACCACTCCCAAACTGGCCCAAGGTGCTGTTTGCAGGACTTTTCCTAACGTCCCGTAAGCGCACCGCCCCAGTGTTAAAAGCCACACTGAAATGAATGGGAGGCGGTTTTCTGGTGCTATTTCTAGCGCTAAAACGCCTGAAGACCGTCTCAGTGCGAAAGGGGTCTTTAAGTTCATGTGCGCATAAAGGCAGGTGTCCAAATACTTTTGGTAATATAGTGTATGTCTGGCCGCGGTTCACAGGTCTGGTTCGCTTCTGTACACCGGTTCACGTGCGATTCAGGTCCTAATTTTTGCCTGAATTTGCACCTGAACCGGACCCAAAGATGCACAGGACTCTTATGCAATGCGGACCGCGGCCGCCCCGGACCTGTGTGAACCCGGCTCCATTGACAGCCGGTCACACTCGCCTTTCATGCAAATTGGATGCGGGGAAACCCCGGATTCGCATATATATGAACCCAGCCTACAATAGAAGAAGCATTACATTTTCTAGCAAAACTTTCTGTTGCAATTCATATAAAACTATCTTAAATGCGTATTATAAATATACAAATCCAGCTCAGTTTGCAGACCAGAGAAAATGATTTTCATGACGCAAAGAGCATACGGACATGCCAGGAACATGTGTGCAATTGCTGTACAGCACAAAGATCATCAGACCCAGCATCTTATCGTCTCCAGAACTATTTCCAGCTGTTCTGTTGCTATAGCAACAGAACTGCGTTTCCCTGGGAACAGAGCCAGGGGCAGCCAAAAAAGGGAGCACTATGCTTATCAAGTAGATGAAATATACCCTGCTAGAAAAACTGTGCCTTTTTTTTTGCCACAGGTATTATCTGACTGATTACTATTGAGGGCTGAAGCTTATCTGTACACCTTAAAGGGTTAGTTCACCTTTACCAAAAAACTCCCTATGCAGATAAGGGGTGTCTGAGAAAAACAAATTGTGCACTTCGACTAAAGTTGAATAATGTCCTTGCTATAGGTGTAGGCCATTTACCTTGTCAAAAAGGTTTTATTGTACATACAATGAAGTATTTGACATTACAGTGAGTACAAGTTATGCAATAAAGGAAATGAAGCTCAAAAATACATATTTAAACAATGTAGATTATATATTGAATTATAACTTCTTATGGTGTTAATAATACATACAAGTGGTGCTGAATGTAAGAGGAATTATGTTTTATGATTAGTATGAGCTTCCAAATAAAACAACAAAAAAGAAAAAAAAGGAATGAGTAGAGAAGAAAGGGGGGATAGAAAGAGGAAGTACTAGAAAGAATAGAAAGAAGAGTCCGCAGGGTTGAGCCGAGGCAAGGTCCATCACAGTCACTAAGGACTATATAATGCATTAGTTCACTGGGTCAGTTACCATGGTAGTAAAACTTCTTTGTTAAAAGTTGAAGGCAAGTAGTTGCTAATCCATGGTTGCCATATTTTATCAAATTTGACAAACGAGTCATTTTCGATGGCTACCATTTTAGCTTGAGTCATGGTGACGTTCATTCGATTTACTACCTCTTCCACTATCAATGAGGGAGATCTCCAGGCTCTTGCCAGTGTTTGTTTCGCCGCTG
The DNA here is from genome assembly GCA_037952925.1 of Lithobates clamitans. Lineage (NCBI taxonomy): Eukaryota > Metazoa > Chordata > Amphibia > Anura > Ranidae > Lithobates > Lithobates clamitans. The sequence continues at coordinate 2,266,498 of JBBGZY010000743.1, read as the reverse complement.
TAAATAGTTGGATGAGTAGTTTAAATTGGTTATGTGTTAAAAATTCTGGTTTTCGGTTAATGAGAGCCATTGCAGGATCTGGGGTGATGGGTATTCCTAACATTTTAGATGCAATAGTAAAGATAGCTTTCCAAAAAATTTGTGCTTTGGGGCATGACCACCAAATATGAAAGTGAGTACCTGGGTCCAAGCATCCACGATAACACTCTGTCGAGTAATTATGCACATATTTCGCTATTCTAACCGGTACAAGGTACCATCGTATTAAAACTTTATAATTAGCCTCTATTGCTATTATGTTTGGGGAAGCCGATTTGGTTGTTAACCAAATTTGATTCCATTCTGTTGTTTCCAGAGTTTGTTCTAAATCTCCCTCCCATTTCTGTACATACGATGGTTTCTCCGTTTCGGGTTGGTTTACTAATTGAGCATAAAGGACCGAAATCATGCCTTTAGCATGAGGATTATTTTTACAAAATTTTTCAAATTCAGAGAATTGAGTCAGTGGAGATTTTGTGGTTAAGAGAGGCATAAAGAAATTTTTAATCTGAAGATATCTAAATAACTCAGATTGAGGTAATCCATATTTATCGCAGAGGGATGGGAATGGAATAAAGGATGAAGAATTTACAAATTTGTGCAAGTTTAGTACATTATAAGTAATCCACGCTTTGAAAGATCTAGGTGAGATCCATGCGGGGTAGAATGCGGGGTTTTTATAGAAAGATAATAGAGGGTTATGTAATGATTGTAGTTGATTTCTGAGTTTGTATTTGTCCCACATGGAGACAAAATGCTTGGTGATTGGGTTACCTATTCCTCTACGATCTCTTGGTGAAAGCCAGAGCAGATTTGCGATTGATAGGGGATCACATTCTGCAGCTTCAATTGACACCCATAGAGGGGATTCGTGTTGTGCATGGTATTTAGTTAAAGTTGCTATATGGGCCGCTCTATAGTAAGAGGCAAAATTGGGGCATCCTAGACCCCCATTTAACTTAGGGAGATATAATGTATGCAGGTTCGTACGAGGTTTAGAGGAGCCCCAAATAAATGAATTTGCTTTTCTTTGTATTATTCTTAGATAATAGGCAGGGATTGGGATAGGTAAAACTCTGAAAAGATATAATAGTTTGGGTAAGATTGTCATTTTTATTGTGTTAATTTTTCCAAACCAAGAAAGAGGGAGGTGGTTCCAGGATTTCAGCATATTTGTTATATTTTTGACCATTGGAGGATAGTTAGCTGAAAAGAGATCCAAATAAGATGCAGTTAGATGTATTCCTAGATAAGGTATAGATTTATCTGCCCAAGTAAATGGGAGACCGTTTTTAGCTGACGTCAATTCCAATGATGAGAGGGATATGTTTAATGCTATACATTTTTTAGAATTAATGAAAAGGCCCGAAAATGCAGCAAAGTCATCAAGTATTGGCATCAAATTGGGGCCTGAAATTTGCGGTGATGAAAGAAACAAGAGGATGTCATCCGCAAATAGACAGAGTTTGTGGTGAAATCCTCCTATCTCAATTCCAGTTATGGTTGGTTCTGATCTAATTCGTTGAGCAAGAGGTTCTATGAGCAGGGCAAACAACAGGGGTGAAAGCGGGCACCCCTGTCTAGTGCCCCTCTCAATGTTAAAGGCCTCAGATTTATACCCTGCATATTTAACGTATGCCTTGGGCTTATTATATAAAGCTTTGATCCAGTTTATAAAATTCGGGCCAAAACCCCATTTTTGTAACATATAATGTAAATATGACCATGATATGGAATCAAAGGCTTTTTGAATATCCAGTGAAAGAAAACAGGAGGGAATGCGTCGGGTCTTGGCAATTTGTGCTAAAAGAACTGCACGTCTTACATTATCGCCTGCTTGGCGAGTTGGCATAAAGCCAACCTGATCACGATGTATAAGAGTACCAATGAAGCCACCAAGACGGGACGCTAAGATTTTTGCCAGGATTTTGATGTCTATATTAAGCATCGAGATAGGACGGTAATTAGTACATGATGTGTCATCTGCATGAGGCTTAGGAATCATGCATATGATCGCCGTTAGTGATTCCTGTCTAAATGAATTGTTTTCAAGTAGTGCATTAAATGTTTCTGTTAATATGGGGGAAATAGAGTCTGAGAAGGTACGATAATATAATGCTGAAAAACCATCAGGTCCTGGTCTTTTATTAATTTTTAATTCTTTGATGACTTTAGCTACATCTTCTACCTTGATAGGTTCATCTAATTGCGCTTTTTGTGAATCAGATAATCCCGGTAAATTAATTTTGGAGAAGAAGGAATCTGCTTCGTTTAAATTAAACGAATTTGATTCAGTGTATAGTGTTTTAAGGTGAGAACGAAATTTATGGACAATTTTAAGGGGATTGCTAGTGTATATATTTTTAGATATCTTCAGCTTAATTGGTTTAAAGGATTTATTAGTTGTTTTGAGTGCACGTGCCAAGTATGTGCCTGGTTTATTCGATTTCATATAGAAGGCATGTCTGGAACGGCGTAGTATTTTATCAGTTGATTCTGTTAGAAAAAGGTCATATTCCAGGCGTGCCTTCTCCAATTCACTTTTATTAATTGGGTTAGGATTGTTTTGGAAGGCTATGAAGTGGGAATTAAATTGTGTTTCTAATTTTCGTGCAAGATTTCTACGTTCTCTTTTGAGTATACCAATCTGTTGTTGAAATATTCCTCTCAACACCGGTTTATGAGCTTCCCAAAGTGTTATTGGGGAAATTTCTGGACCTTTGTTGAGTATGAAATATTCTTTCAATGCATGCTCAATTTTGTTTCTATATATAGGTTGTTTGAGTAATAATTCTGGTAGATACCATGTTTTATCCTGAGTTTTAGGTATAGTGGATGTAATAGTGGTTAGGACTGCGTTGTGATCAGACCATGGAATGGGGATTATGTTTGATGATAGAATTTCTGGGATCATTCCTGTGGTAAGAAAAATATGGTCTATACGGCTAAATGTTTGGTGGGGGTGAGAAAAATATGTGTAATTTCTTTTGGTTGGGTTACTCTCCCTCCATGAATCAACTAGATTGTGTTTCGAAAGAAGTTGAGAGAGGGATACTTTAGATTGGTTTCGAGGTGGCATATATGGAGATTTGTCCAGAAATGGGAGGAGAACCTGGTTGGAATCACCACATACTATGATTGTTCCCATTTTATGTGCATTAATTACTTGCAAGAGATGTGTCAAAAATGGAATTGGTTGTTTGTTTGGAGCATAATAGGAAACCACAGTTACTTCTGTATCTAAGATGCTTCCTGTTAGGATTAAGTAGCGTCCTTCCGGGTCTTTAATTTCGGAGTGGACTGTGATTGGGGTGGAGCGGTGGAATGCCACTAGAGTTCCGCGTTTTTTGGTATTGGCCGAGGCAGTAAATACTTGTGGATAGGATGAACTAAAAAATTTAGGTGTTGAGTTTATCGTAAAATGTGTCTCTTGAATACACACAATGTGTGCCTTTTGTGTTTGGAATGATCTAAACGCTTTAGTACGTTTTTGTGGCACATTGAGTCCCTGCACATTGAGGGATAAGATGTTTAAAGGAGCCATGGTAACTGAGTCAGTAGGCAACACTTACCAATTATTCTGGTTTGGAGAACTCTCGACTCAACCCATACGGACTTGAAAAAGGAAAGAAGAAAAAAGAATCTTGTGTGATCTGGTTTAAGGAAGAAGAAGAAAACAGGTAAGATTACATTACATAAGCTTAAGAATAAAATACTAAGGTGTTCAGGATTTGCCCGTGATGAGGGGTGAAACCTCTCAACAGGGGGTCGAAGGCCTTCGTCAGGTCTCCCCATATTAAGCGGGGGGGTCCGAGGAAGACTAGGTGAGGCGCACGGAACTTCCGTGAGCAGGAGAACCACTTTGTGATAATGTAAAAAGGAAAAATAACATCGCTAGGATGTTAACCTGTAGCCCTTAAGGCTTAGAACGAAACATATCTATATTATCATTGTTTTGAAGAAAAACTTAACATTTATAAAATAAAGATTATTTAAATTCTCTGTTATTTAAGTAGAATAAATTATCTAGTCTGGAAAAAGAGGAGAAAAGATAATAATATACATATATGTATATAAAAAGGAAAAGACAAGAAAAAAAAAAAAAAATACGTCTTGTGTTTAGTGTTTAGGTTTACTACTAAACTTTGTTTCAGTAATTTACCTAAAAGTATCAATTATAGAAATAAGTTTGTATCATTTCAGTCATGACTAGGTTTTCTTTTGATAATATTAGTGTTAAACTCAAAATTGCAACTGATAAATATGAAAGGTGTTTTAACCAATCTGGTTAGGGAAAAAGAAAAATCTACTTAGTTTCAAAATATGAAGTAAGTATGGAACTTATAGGAATGGTGTTCTCGTAAGGTAATATTCAACAAACTCAGATGATATCTGAAAAAAAAAAAAAAAAAACCTAACTCATCTTATATTTCGTTTTAGAATAATAGTATGGGCTATAGCTTCTGGATATGTATAAAAAAAAACTTAGTTTTCCCTTTTTTTTTCTTTTTTATTTATTTATTTATTTCTTTCCTAAGAAAAAAGAACAAATAAATAAAAAATGTGTATATAAGCTATATAGCAATATATCTAAGAAATATAATTATATTTCTCCTGACATGACTGAGGTTCCTTATTTATTTGGTTATAATAGTGTGGAGCACAATATTACATACAATAGATAAGGATAGCCATTTAAACCATTCCATTTAGGAAAAGGGGAAAAAAGAACATCAAAAAAAAAAAAAAAAAAAAATACAAAAAAAAAACCCTGGTTTTATGTTTTGGGATTAAATATAGAACTGAAAAGATTCATGTTCACAGATGATTATGTTAAGCATATATAATTGTTACTTGAATCTGGGATTTACCCTTATCCACATTGTATTCTATTTATTAGAATACAAGTATGGAATGTGAATTCAAGTAAGAATTGCATTGTGAATGCATCCGAAATGCTGTGTATTCATTGAGAGCATATCTTCTTAGCTGATTCCATATTTTATGTGTAAATTCATGTTCCTGGAAAAATAGTTTTTCAGTCCATTGGATCTACATCTTGGTCTTGTGGAGGGGATGCATAACGGCCTCTCTTGTGAACGTGCTGGTTGCCGTTTTTTCCTGTAGCAGGGGAAGAAGCTGGTAGTGAAGAAGCAGATGCTGTTCGTCTTCGTGAGGTATTGATTGCAGATGTTCCATCAATCAAATTAAGGTCTTGTAGAGCCTGTTGTAATTCGTTCGGAGATCTACAAATATGCCTGTTTCCTTGGTAGGTAAAACGTATGGAGAATGGAAAACCCCATTGGTATGTGATATTGTTTCTTTGCAGTTCCAGCAGATGCATTTTCATAGCACGTCTTTTAGAGATGGTAATTTGAGAGAGATCTGCGAAAATCTGAAAATTGTGACCTTGAAAGGTTAGGTTTTTTTTCTCTCTGGCTGCAAATAAAAGTTGTTCTTTCGTTCGATAAAAATGGAACTTTGCTATGATGTCTCGAGGGGGTCCATCTGTTTTTTTAGGCATGAGAGCTCTGTGTACCCTATCCATTTCCAACCTTTCGATCGGTATTCCTGGTTGCAATTCTTGGCATAGAGCTGTTATTGTAGAAGATAGATCAACGATCGATTCAGGAATGCCTCTGAAACGCAAATTTGACCTTCTTGCGCGATTTTCATAATCTTCCAACTTGTTTTGTAAGATTATATTTTCATCTTTAAGAAGATCTATTTCAGTCATAAATTCCTGTGTTGTGTTTTCTAGTTCTTCAGTTTTAATTTCCAGCGCCGCTGTACGGTTTCCCAGTTCTCTGATTTCTTTAGTAAGATTATTGGTTATTTGTTCTGAGGTAATCTTTAATGCTTTGTGGAGCATTTTCTCAAATTGTTTAATAAGGTTTGGAGTTGCTGCTGGTTCTTGTGAAGATTTTTGTGACAGAAACAATTCTGTGTCAGATTCATCTGAGGAGATTTGCTGTGACAGCTTTGTCTTTCTCCTGTACTCTGAGGTGATTGTGCCTGAGGCTGAGGAGACTGAGGAGACTGGCGCCAATTTCACTGCAGTCTTTGCCTGTGTACCTCCACTGGGGGCATTTTTATACTTATTCCTGGTTCCCCCTAGTACCATTTTGGTTTCAAAGTTTCCTCTCACCTCTCAGGAGTATGATGTCACGTTTTTTAAGTGAAAAAAGTCGGCGGGCTGCCTTTATACAGCGGTTCTCCCTTTTCACGGAGCGGAGCTCTAGCAGGACATGTCCGCTGCGCTAGACTCCGCGCATGCGCCCCCCGGTGTAGGCCATTTACATTTAGGGTTGCCACCTCATGACTTTAAACCCAAACACATATGAATGACACAGGTTCTGTGGCTGATTAAGGTGGTAATTAAACTCGTGTGGTGCCTTATCTGCATTAAATTAGCCTCAGAACCTGTGTACGGTAAGTCATATGTGTTCGGGTTTAAAGGGATGAGGTGGCAACCCTATTTACATACCTCAATAGGGTGACCACATGTCCCGGATTGACCGGGACAGTCCCGCATTTTGTAGGATTGCCCCAGATCCCAGGTTCCTTCATTCCAGGACAATACAGTGTCCCAGAATAAAACGGACACAGAAATTCCCCCCCCCCCCGGCCAATCTGATGCCCCCAAAAAAGGCCGCCACCTCTCCGCTTTACTCACTAACAGTACTTGTCCGGGCCGGGAATGTCTGGAGAGGCACAATCCCCGCCCCCTGCTTGTGATTGGAGAAATTATAAATCCCACCTCTTGTGTCTAGTCACAGCATTAGAACAAGGTATAACGGGTCTCGGCCAGCCAGGACAATTAATGTCAGTGAGTAAAGTGGTGATGCGGTGGCCTTTTTTGGGGGGGTGAACAGTGCTTTTGGGTAGAGCACGCACCCTGCGCCCCGGCTGTGCTGTGATTTGTTACAGGAAGTTTTTAGGAAGGTGGGGGTGTCCCTGAATGGAAGTTTGGAAATGTGGTCACCCTGTTTATGAAGCCTGACTGGAATACTCCCAGGACGTTGCCAGGACTTTGCAAAGTGAGGCCTAGTCATTACTGCTCACCCCCACCATGGCAGGGAGTGAGCTTTCAAAAGCTGAGCTAAGGCTACTGCATCAGAGGAGAGGAAGAGCATGTGAGGGAGTTTGAAACAGCAAAAAAGCTCACTCATGTGATGGTGGAGGTGAACAGTAATGACTGGGCCTCTCTTAGCAACCTCCTGGGAATATTCCAGTCAGGCTTCTTGAGGTACTTAAGCATAGCTCTCAACTGTCCCTGATTTAGAGGGACTGTCCCTGATTTGGAACAATGTCCCTCATTTCTCCTCATTTGTCCCTCATTTTGGTCTGATCTATATAGTTGTATATACAATGCACTTTTTATCTATCAAAAAGTGTTTCCCGGTGCTAAACCTTTCATCTGATTTCTAAATTGCTGCATTTGTAAATTCCAAAAGCCAATAAAAAGGAATAGTAGAGGTAAAAAAAAAGCACTTGTGGATTTAACCAATCTTTTTTTTGTACAATTCTCCTTTAAGGGGGCATGGCAAGGGGTGTGTCCTATCCCTGCATACTTTTGTTGATAGGTGTCCCTCATTCCCATCTCAAAAAGTTGGGAGGTATGACTTAAGTGTCCTACACCTATAAGAAGGTTATTATTCAGTTTTAGTCAGATCCAGACAGTTTGTTTTTATCTACAGACACCCCTTATCTGCATAGGCAGTTTTTTTATTGTAAAGGTGAACTAACCCTTTAACCACTTGCCGACCAACCGCTGTACTTTTACTGCGGCAGGTCGGCTCTCCTGCGTGAACCGACGTACCTGTAGGGAGCATGCCGCAGGTCCGGCGGACTTGATGTCCGCCAGCCGCCCCCTATCATTGTGCACAGAGGCAGGACGGGGATCTGTCTTTGTAAACAAGGCAATTCCCCATTCCGCCAGATGACATGACAGAGATCTTCTCTTCCCAGTGATCGGGAACAGCGATCTCTGTCATGTCCCAGTGAGCCCATCCCCCCTGCAGTTAGAACACACCCAGGGAACACACTTAACCCCTTGATCGCCCCCTAGTGTTAACTCCTTCCCTGCCAGTGACCTTTATACATTGATCAGTGCATTTTTATAGCACTGATCAATGTAATAATGTCACTGGTCCCCAAAAAGTCAGATTTGTCCACTGCAATGTCACAGTCCCGCTAAAAATTGGAGATCTCTGCCAGTATCAGTAAAAAAATAAATACAAGTCCATAAATCTATCTCGTAGTTTGTAGACGTGATAACTTTTGTGCAAACCAATCAATATGCGCTTATTGCGAATTTTTTTTTTCTACCAAAAATATGTAGAAGACTACATATTGGCCTACATTTATGAAGAAATTTAACTTTTTACTTTTTTTTTGGATATGTAATATAGCAAAAAGTAAAACATTTTTTTTGTGGGTTTTTTTTTTCAAAATTGTTGCTCTTTTTTTGTTTATAGCGCAAAAAATAAAAGAGGTGATCAAGCACCACCAAAAGAAAGCTCTATTTGTGGGAAAAAAGGACATAAATTTTGTTTGGGTCCAACCTCGCAATTGTCACCCAGAGCAGTATCGCAAAAAATGGCCCGGTCATTAGGGGGCAAATCCTTCTGGGGCTGAAGTGCTTAATTTGTATATTCTGAGATGATCCTGAGCTGAAATGCCCGAGGACACACCTCCTCATTAAGATTTCTTCTCTTTTTAGCCACATGCATCCACGTGCAATGCAGGGTCAGTAGCCCTGTATATTATGTGATGATGATGCAAGGGATTGCCCACAGCCTGTTACTCTACCCCCAGACCAGGGGCCTCCAAGCTATGGCCCTTCAGTCCACATCTGACCCGCTACAAGATTTTACCCGGCCTGAAGCAAAAGTACTGAAAAGTTTGAGATTCCTGCCCTAGACAAAATTCACCTTTTAAGGGGCTTTTTCTTACAATCCCTGAACTTTAAAGCGTATCTAACAGCAATTAATATATTGCAGCTTAGCAGTCCTTAGATGTGGTGGCTGAGTTGCTGTTTTCAGACCATTTTCACCTAATCCTGCAAATAACACACATTGTATCCCTTTGCGTCTATACTGTTTTCTCCATTGTATGGGGGGAAACCATGGTTGTCACACTGCCTGGACTTCAAAGATGTCTGCCTTTGTTCAACTCCATTGCGTGATAAACTAGTAGCTTATGCAAGAATGATGAGGATGTTTGCCCTTACGTTTCAGCTCACAGGAAGTGAAAAGGACACGGCATTTCTAGCAAAATCAATAGGCTGTTTACGAACTTGCTAAAACTGTTCTTAAGCTGGCCGTAGATGAATCGAATTTCAGTTGGTTCAGCGAGGACCAGCCAAGATTCGATCCATATATGGGCAGGCTGGTTGTACCCAAGTCGATCCATTGATCGACTTGGATACAACCAGCATGTTGGATTTTTAGCATGGGATTATTGCCAGAAGCTATAGGCGCTAGCAGTGATCACTGTGTTCCGCTGGCAGGGACAGGTCCCCACACACCGCCCAAGCTGGAAGAACACAATAGCTCTGAGGGAGGGATTCCCCCATCAATACTGATGTGTTGATGGGGAAATCTAGCGATTTTTTTCCTGTAGGAAAAAAAAAAAAAAAGTATAATCTTTGGCCTGCTTAAGTCTGATAAAGAAAAATAAATGCCACCATCACATCTAAGGCAGGCCATACATTATGCAATTTTACTTCCTTTACATGGGTTGAATGAAAGAAAATGACTAGATTCCCCCATCAACACAGTCATGCCCGGTACATACGATCGGACATTCCGACAACAAAATCCATGGATTTTTTCCGACGGATGTTGGCTCAAACTTGTCTTGCATACACACGGTCACACAAATCTTGTCGGAAATTCCGAACGTCAAGAACGCGATGACGTACAACACGTACGACGAGCCGAAAAAAATTAAGTTCAATAGCCAGTGCGGCTCATCTGCTTGATTCCGAGCATGCGTGGAACTTTTTGCGTCGGAATTGTGTACACACGATCGGAATTTACAACAAGGGATTTTGTTGTTGGAAAATTTGAGATCCAGATCTCAAATTTTGTGTGACGGAAATTCCGATGGAAAATGTCCGATGGAGCCTACACACGGTCGGAATTTCCAACAACAAGCTCCCATCGAACATTTTTCGTCGGAAAATCCGACGGTGTGTACGGGGCATAAGTGTTGATGGGGGAAGAAAACAATGATCAGGCGGAAAAAACAAAACAGACAGGCAGGTTGTAATGAAGTCAATCGATGGATCAACTTCAGTACAACCAGCCTGCCCAAAGACAGATCAAAATTCCTGCTGAACCGACCAAATTTCGATCCATCTATAGCTGGCTTAAGAATTTGTAAGCTAAAATATAATACATTTTTTGTTTTCGGTACTCTTTAAAACCCCTGTCTGGATTTTTTTTTGCCCCCCCTACACCCCCGTGTCCTATTGGGGAAATTTTCCTTCATAACCTATCCTGTACATACAACAGGAAATGATAACAAAGTAATTACAAAGCAAGGGAAACTCTTGACAGTTGTCAACGGTACAGGTGTCCCCAATGGAAGATTCTGTGAGAACTTTTGAATGTTCCCTCACTTCTATGCCAGAAACAATGGTCACCAAGACAATGGAGAGAGTGGATCCCCCTTATGGGGACAAAGGCAGCACTAAAAGCCTGATAGAAGTTCTAACCCTTCACCACTTTATCCAAAAAAAAAAAAAAGTTTGAGCTGTTTACCCCATCCGACCTGGAGGATGGGGTAAACAGTTCAATCTCTATATTTGCAAACGATACTAAGCAAAGCAGGGCAATAAGTTCTCCACAGGATGTGGAAACCTTGCAAAAAGATCTAAACAAATAATTAGGGTGGGCAACTACATGGCAAATGAGGTTTAATGTAGACAAATGTAAAATAATGTATTTGGGTGGCAAAAATATGAATGCAATCTATACACTGGGGGGAGAACCTCTGGGGGAATCTAGGATGGAAAAGGACCTGGGGGTCCTAGTAGACAATAGGCTCAGCAATGGCATGCAATGCCAAGCTGCTGCTAACAAAGCAAACAGAATATTGGCATTCATTAAAAAGGGGATCAACTCCAGCGATAAAATGATAATTCTCCCGCTCTACAAGACTTTGGTCCAGCCGCACCTAGAGTATGCTGTCCAGTTCTGGGCACCAGTCCTCAGGAAGGATGTACTGGAAATGGAGCGAGTACAAAGAAGGGCAACAAAGCTAATAAAGGGTCTGGAGGATATTAGTTATGAGGAAAGGTTGCGAACACTGAACTTATTCTCTCTGGAGAAGAGACGCTTGAGAGGGGATATGATTTCAATTTATAAATACCGTACTGGTGACCCCACAATAAGGATACAACTTTTTCACGGAAGGGAGTTTAACAAGACACGTGGCCACTCATTAAAATTAGAAGAAAAGAGGTTTAACCTTAAACTACATAGAGGGTTCTTTACTGTAATGCCCCGTACACACGATCGGACATTCCGACAACAAAATCCATGGGTTTTTTCCGACGGATGTTGACTCAAACTTGTCTTGCATACACACGGTCACACAAATCTTATCGGAAATTCCGAACGCCAAGAACACGGTGACGTACAACACGTACGACGAGCCGAGAAAAATGAAGTTCAATAGCCAGTGCGGCTTATCTGCTTGATTCCGAGCATGCGTGGAACTTTGGGTCGGAATTGTGTACACATGATCGGAATTTACGACAACGGATTTTGTTGTCGGAAAATTTGAGATCCAGAACTCAAATTTTGTGTGACGGAAATTCCAATGGAAAATGTCCAATGGAGCATACACACGGTTGGAATTTTCGACAACAAGCTCCCTTCGAACATTTTCTGTCGGAAAATCTGACCATGTGTAAAGGGCATTAAAGTGGCAAGGATGTGGAATTCCCTTCCACAGGCGGTGGTCTCAGCGGGGGGTATCGATAGTTTAAAAAAACTATTAGATAAGCACCTGTGCAACCGCAACATACAGGGATAACAATGTAATACTGACATATAATCACACACATAGGTTGGACTTGATGGACTTATGTCTTTTTTCAACCTCACCTACTATGTAACTATGTAGCTATGGGACCACTGGAAGGGAGACATCCGCTCCCTGAACACAGGGAAGACTGGGAAGATAGCTTGGAAGTTACAGGGACTGAAACTTGTTTCCTCTAGAGATAAGTTGATTACCGTATGTAAGATATACCTTAGGAGTTTAGATACACTTTATTATTCTCTATTAGCGGAGAAAGGGACCAAATCTTATCCTGTTTTTTGGTTGCAAAAATTCCGGCAGCATGCGCTCCCTTTTATTCTCTGCTGTTAGTGAATGACAGGTTTGCTATAACACCTGCAATTTATCTACTTTTCCATGCTAGATACGACTTACACTGCCGTTGCTTGAGGTTATTTGTAGACTGTTAAAAAAATAACCTGCAAAGATCCGCAACAAGAGATTAAATAAAAGAGATTACAAAAAAATGGTCTGAAACACAGGTAATTCCCAAGCAATGTTTATTTTTTTCCATATTTGTATATTTTGTTTGAAGACAATATTGCTACTAAAGCACTACTGGGTACTTTATTTGCCTAAGGCCCCTTTGACTTGTCCTGCGACTTGGAACAAGTCAAGTCCTACCCCATGATTTCTAATGAATACCATTCATATCTGTGCAACTTCAAAATAGTCCCTGCACTACTTTGCTCTGACTTTAATGCCACTTGAGGTCCATAGACCTCAAGATTATACAGGCATTGCTTCAAGTCATGCGACTTTCAGGTCGCACAAGTGTGAAAGGGGCCTAAAGGGGCTAGATAGTGGTACACATTTTTTAATTAAATAAGGTGAAGACTAAAAAATAAAATGTTTTAAAAATATAAAATGGAAATATAACCTGTTGGATTTTAATATTATGAAGCCTTTTATCCAACTAGCAGGTGGAGCTGTAAGTTTGTTTTCAAATGTTTTCCTCTGTCTCCTTTGCTTCTTTTGTAAAAAGGTGCAATTGACACACACAAGTGAATGGATCAGAAGAGTGACTCAACCCTTACTGCTCATCCAGGGGTTTATGTCCAGCAAAATGAACTCTAAAGCAAATCAGTAGATGTTCTAAAATTACTGAATGGCACTCTGTAAAAGAAAAAATATTTAGTTACCTTACTGGAGGGAGGTAAGGGAAATCTTTTACACTTCTGGATGTGCTGTATGGCGTGCCTTCCCACTGTGTGCTGTGGTTCCTCCCGCTGAGTAGTGACACACTGTATGGTCAGATTTAAAGTGATTGTAATGGAATTTTTTTTTTAAATACCAAACATGTCATATTTACCTGCTCTGTGTAATGGTTTTGCACAGAGCAGCCCTGATCCTCCTCTTCTCGGGTCCCCCGCCGGCGCTTTGGGTCTCTTCCCCTTGCCGAGTGCTGCCATAGCAAGCCACTGGTAATGGGTGCACTCGTGTGTGCTCCCTCCCGAGCCAACTCTCTGTGTCCATAAGACACAGAGAGCACGGCTCAGCCCCGCTCCCGCCTCACTGCTCACTGGCTGTGATTGACAGCAGCCGGAGCCAATGGCTCATGCTCCTGCATCTCAGCCACTCAGGAGGGAGAGACCTGGGAGAGCCTCAGCACTCGTGCACATCGCTGGATCCGGATCAGGCTTAGGTAAGTATTAGGGGAGGCTGAAGGGGCAGCTGGACACTGAAGATTTTTATAAGCAAAAAAGTCAGTGCTACTACCCATACATCACATAGAAAGCTGAGATCCCAGGTGCTCGATCCACAGTCGCTGGCTGAGTAGGGAAATGAGGAAAAGATGATCCGCACTCTGGTGACTGCTCCTAAAGCGGTTGTGTACTCAAATTTCATACTTTAAATCCCATCATGGCTCCCAACATCCCCAAGCTATTGCAATTATCAATTTTTTGCCTACCTGCTTCCTTCCTGTGTTATTGCAATTTTCCCGTCGAATGACGTCACAAGCGCATGCGCCGTAACATCGCTAAAATCCGGCAACTCGAGACCCGGCCGGACAGATGCCTGTGTATGTCGGGGCTGCGTCATTTCCTGTTGTAGACGTCAGCCCCGACCTCCCGCGATGGTTCCTGATCATTTTCGTCCCCAAGAGGATCTTGGTTACCATGTGACTCCTACGTCACAGGGTTCATGGAGACAGATGGCGAGACTTTACTGCGCATGCGCGGGATTAACAGGACGAATAGGTACTGTGGGCGGAAGCATTTATCACAGCAGACGCGGAAGACCCACAGTACAGATGGCGCTGGTGAAAACACAAAATAAACGGCGACAGCGCAAAAATTTTATACAGTAAGAGAAACGTTTTGTAAAACAAATGAGTGATCAATCGTTTATCAGTAATGATGTCTTTTGGAATATTTGTAAATTTAAATTATTTTTTGAGGGTTTACCACCGCTTTAAGAAGCATAATATTTATTGACAAACCACAGTGACCCAACGCAAATAAGGACAGTTGACGCGTTTCAGCCTATAAGGCCTTATAGGGCGTACACACGGTCGGACTTTGTTCGGACATTCCGACAACAAAATCCTAGGATTTTTTCCGACGGATGTTGGCTCAAACTTGTTTTGTCTACACACGGTCGCACAAAGTTGTCGGAAAATCCGATCGTTCTAAACGCGGTGACGTAAAACACGTATGTCGGGACTATAAACGGGGCAGTGGCCAATAGCTTTCATCTCTTTATTTATTCTGAGCATGCGTGGCACTTTGTCCGTCGGATCTGTGTACACACGATCGGAATTTCCGACAACGGATTTTGTTGTCGGAAAATTTTATCTCCTGCTCTCCAACTTTGTGTGTCGGAAAATCCGATGGAAAATGTCCGATGGAGCCCACACACGGTCGGAATTTCCGACAACACGCTCCGATTGGACATTTTCCATCGGAAAATCCGACCATGTGTACGGGGCATTAGTCATAACCACATTACAGACATGAAACTTTGAAAATAAATAGTAGCGCCAAGGATCACTGGCTCCACCCATTAATTGTCTTAATTGACTACAGGCAATTATCCAAAAAAGGGGAATCAGCTATACTGCATATTGGGTGATCCATATGTATGCCACTATTTGTCACACACCTTAGAGTGATAAGTACATGTGTGCACACACTCATGCATTCACTCATGCACATATACATGATTAAAACACACCATGAAATACAAAAAACATTAGTTACAAAAAGTAAAAAATAAAATAAAAATAATAATTCAGGTATGTGAAAAAGACACCAGAGGAGGAAACGAGAGAAAGAGAGAGGAGGCTCTGGGGAGAGGCATGCTTAATGTAAGTGCAAATCCAGATCCCACCTCAGGCTTAACCCCTGAGGCGATCTAGTTTTTAATCCAAAAATCCACCATGCTTCTCTCCCCAGTAGCCTTCTTTCCTTGTCACCTCCTCTGGGCGAGTGAGACAACCGTTCTATTGCTCTAAAGCTCTAATATTTCTAGCATTTGGGTTAATTGTGTCACAGTAATGTTCCCCTATACGGCTCTCAGAGGACGTGTGGTACAGCCTACATATTGGAGGCTGCATGAAATACAGGTGATCAGGTAAATTACATAGTTTGCGCCACAGTTGATGTATTGCTGTATAGTTAACTCTTCACCTGTAGCTGTGGCAACAAATGTTTTACCCAGATCACACAAGTTACAGTACCTACAGGTTTTTATATTACAAGGGTAACTGCCAGGATAGGAGAGCCAGGTGGGTTGGCATTTTTGGATGAAAATTGACTAGGTGATAGTGCACTCCCCAGTGTGGGCGCACGTCGGCTAAGAAAAAGACAACCTGCTTGCAGAATTTCATGTAAATCTTTATCTGTATGTAATATTGGCAGATTCTTTTTTATTATTCTGACTATTTGATTATATTCTTGGGGAAATGTGCTTACAAATGTGATAGGTTTACCCGTTTTTCTATTCCTAGAGTTGTAAGGTTGATGAGGTTTGTTATTATTTTTATTTTTATGCTCTCTCTCAGTTTTAGGCTTATCTGACAGTAATTCCTCTCTGTCCATCATCAAAACCCTTTCTAGTCCTTGGTGTATAACAGATTCGTTATAACCTCGGTCCAATAAGCGCTGATGGATGACCTTACATTCTAGTTCAAAGGTTGAGTTTGTTGAACAGTTACGTTTAGCTCAAATAAACTCCCCATAAGGGATGGCATTGATGGTGTGGGATGGATGACAACTGGTTGCAAAAAGCGTAGTGTTACCAGAGCAAGGTTTCCTATAGGTGCATGTTGAAACATCACCTGTGGTTCGATCACCCTTTAGGGTGATGTCTAAAAAGTTGATACTGGAAACATCATGCTCAATTGAAAAATGTAGATTTAACTGATTATCATTCAGAAATTTCAAAAATTCATACAACCCCATAATGTCACCATCCCACACCATCACGAGGTCATCGATGAAACGACCATACCAAACAATCTGCCTAGCAAAAGGGTTGCTGGGAGAGAACCAAACTTGTTCCTCCCACCAACCCATATAGAGGTTCGCCATGGATGGTGAGAATCTAGCACCCATCGACGCCCCGCAGCGCTGGACATAATATGCGCCATCAAATAAAAAATAATTATGCTTTAATAAAAGCTCAACACTTAACAGAATAAACTCCTGTAGCTCCTGAGAGTAGGAGCTGTAGCGTTGAAGATGATATTGGATGGCCTGCAATCCAGCGCTGTGGGGGATCGACGAATAGAGTGCCCTCACGTCTAGTGTGGCCCACACATAGGTGGATATCCATTTAATAGATGTGATATGGGATAGGACTGTGCTCGTATCTCTGATGTAGCCAAGCAATCTGTATACCAAAGGCTGTAGGTGCCGGTCTACCCATTCTCCCAAACGCTCAAATAAAGAGCCAATTCCAGCCACGATTGGTCATCCCTGGATGAGACGATCAAGTTTATGAATCTTATGGAGATGATGGAATACCAGCACCACAGGTTTATCCACATAGAGATACTCAGCAGTTTTGGATGACAGAACTCTCTTACTAAAGCCCAACTGTAAATGTTTCAAAAGAGTTGATTGAAAAACTAGTGGGGTTGTTAGACAGGGGTTGATATGTGTCATGTCTCTGAGCTGTCTAATGGCTTCAGATCTATATTGTTCCCTAGTCATCACCACCACTACTCCTCCTTTATCTGCTTCCTTTATCACTAACCCTTTATTGTCTTTTAATTGCTGTAGAGCCTCTTTCTCTTGCTTTGAGATATTAGTCTTTCTAGATGTTGAGCTATGTTGTTTCAGTTGTATCAATTCCCCCTCTATTACAGCCTGAAAAGTGTCTATAGTAGAGTTTCTTGCATTTACAGGGTAAAAAAACTTATCCCCATATTGTGATATACTGCATGAAGCTCTATAGGAAGATTTTTACCTTTATGCATAGAATGTATAAAAGTATAAAACCATCAACCTTTACAACCGCTTTAAGGCAGGCACTTCTGCTAAGGAGTCTTTTAAAATAATCCATACTGCTCTGGAATTTTTTTTAATGTATACATTTTTTTTTGTTAAACAATAAATCTCTCGTCACTGGGGATGGGCGTGTGACGTCCGCACGAGGGAGGAGTCCAGCGTCAGCTCTGGCGGAGGTGCATTGACAGGACGCCCGGATGCTTCGCCGTGTGAGAGACGGCTGAGACACGGTCCGGGCTAGGCACAGTGGCCGCTTCCTGGGCTGTTCCGCCTCGCCTTCCGTCCCCCCCCCCCCCCCCTGCCTCCCCCCCCTCCGCTGAGGAGACGGAGGAAGACGCCATCCACGGGCCATCATCCCGTCCATGCTGAGGAGCAGAGTCTTGACTGCACACACACATGCAGCATTCCAAGCAACATCCCGGACAGAGGATTTTCCTTGAGATCGACACCTTGGAAAGATTCAGAGGCTGGGAGCCTAACTCAGGACGGGTCCCCGTGACTTACCAGTGGTACGGTAGGGAAACAACATTGATTGAACCCCTAGCCACATGGAAAACTGTGGACTAAAGAAGTAATGACTGAAATGTTGAAAAACTAACAATATAACCCCGGTCTATTAAACCCAGCATTAGCAGCTTGATATCTGACTACTGCCTGATAAATGAACTATGTTTTTCCCTCATTGATATGAAAACAGTGTATCAATAGGAATTAGAGGAAAATTAGAGGATGTCTGTTTTTTTTTCAACAAGGCTGGGTACAGATAACTATCTTCCCGGGGTGGTAAAAAGTGGGCCAAGAACCTGCTTTTCAATCCTACTTTTCCTCATTTGACTTTAGGGTGCAAATAAAACCCCCACAAGCTACCCTTTTTGTTTTTACTTTTGGAGAGGGGGAGGCCCGGAGGAGGCGGGGACAAGGGGGAGACGAGGGAGGCAGCCAGGAAAGAAAAGGGGAATGTAAAAAGCACAGCAGCCAAAGCAGAGGAGCAACTAAACTCTTCATATATAATAACCTCCCCTGAGAATCGTATCATAGTTAGTTGTGAGTGGTATCACCTCTCCCTGGACTGTAGAATGGTCAGTTGTTTGGAACTCTGATCTTTGTGAACGACACGGGGCGGTGGGGTGTATTCCCCCCCCCCCCTCTTTTACTCCCCTCTCCCCCTCTTCTGAACACCACTCCTGGACCGCCCCAGCACCCACTCATATAGCGAAGATATTTACAGGACAATCTCAGCCCTTCGGACGGACATTTGGCCTAGGACTAATAGACCCGATTAAGGAGTAGCTGTAAACGGCAGCAGGAGGAAAAAGCATGAAAGGCCGCTCAACGCGAACAACGGAATCTCAGAGTATCAGAGACAGCCTCAACACCAGCTCCATCCAAAAATATTTAAAAGAAGCGAGCGCCAAAAGCCCTAGTATGGAGACAAAACAAACAGGGTCAAAGGAAAAAAAGAAAGAGCAACAGAAGCAAAAAGGGGGCCAGGGGGACAAAGTCCGCGAAGAATTGGATATGGAGGGGGCTGCTGCCTGGAGCTCGACGGAAGAACAAAGGATAATGGCGCTCGTACCTAGTAAAACAGATCTTATGGAAATGTTTACTAAGTTAGAGAGTGTGATAAAATCTGAAATAGCTAACGTCCGAGCAGATATGGGTCATCTCCTGCATCGGGTGGAGGAGGTGGAGGAGGTCGCTGAGCGCCACACCAAGGAAATTACCGAATTAAAAGATCAAGTTAACAAATTGCGAATCGAAAACCGCAACATGATATTTCGACTGGAGGAACAAGAGAATCAAAGTCGGCGACAAAACCTACGCATCAGGTCAATCCCAGAGCAACAAGGCGAGGATTTAGGAGAAAAGATGAAAAAAATCTTTAACCCTTTAATGGGAAAGCGAATAGAAGAGCCCCTCTTGATAGACCGGGTACACAGGGTAAGAAGGTCTACACATGTAAAACAGGACACCCCGAGAGATGTGATAGTTAAATTTCACCAATATGAAAATAAGGAGAAAATATGGAAGATCCTAAAGGGAGCCCCCCCCATAATGTATGAAGATAAGGAGCTACAGATATTTTCTGACCTCTCTGCAGGAACACCTGCCCGTAGAAGACAGATGAGACCAATCCTGGAACAGTTAAGGAAAGCAAATCTCAAATACAGCTGGGGGTTCCCAACATCCCTGGTTGTCTTAAAAGACGGGAGAACAAGCAGGATGAGATATATGGAGGAAACACGGGACTTTTTTTTTTTTCCCCTGGTCGCCCTCCCCTCCCCCCCCCCCTCTCCCTTTTCCTGCCCCTTCCTCTCTCCCGCCTGGGGTGCAGCGGGGGGAGCGCCTTGCGCTTTAAGCTAAAATGGATTGAAGTCCGGGGGTTGTTGGGGTGGTGGGGTGGCTTGTCGTTCTTGGGGGGTGCGGGGGGTGTGGGGGGGGTTGGGGGTTCGGGGGGGGTTCAGGGGCGGCTCTACCATATTAAGGAGACAAGATACCTCTTACACTCTCCCCTACATCAGGGGGGAGTGTAAACGCTAGAGCTCTCGTTGGAGCTTCACCCTGAGGAGGGAGTTCTGTAGATTGGAACGAGAGAAGTTCCAACCTGGGGGACTCAGGGTGTTAATTTCACCATGGGGGGGGAGGGGGGGGGGCACCGGGTGGGGGAGGGGGGGGGGAGGGTATGGGGTGGGTGGGAGGATGGGGGGGGAATGGGGAGGGTTTTGCAGGACGTGCTAGGATTATGGAAGGACTTTATAGATGAGCCAATCCCCAGTTATGCTGGAACTTAAATTCATCTCATACAATGTGAAAGGCCTAAACTCGCCCTGTAAAAGACATAAAATTTTAAAAGAGCTAGATCGATTAAGGGGGGATATAGTCTTTCTACAAGAGACCCACCTGACTCTCGACACTAGAGTTAGGCTCTTCTCAACTAGGTTCCCCCAATGGTTCTATGGGGACTCCCCAGATAGGGGGTCGAGGGGAGTCGCCATTGGGCTCTTAAAGATTACAAATTTCTCCCTAAAAGAAAGATTGGTAGATCCAGATGGCCGCTTTATCTTTCTAAAAGGCAATTTAGGCCCTAAACTGGTCACCCTAGTAAATGTCTATTGTCCCAACAAGAAACCGACGGTCTTTCTGGGTCAGATCTTGAAAAAGCTGACTGAGTTCGGAGAGGGCGTGGTGATCTTGGGAGGGGACTTAAACTTTTGTTTGGAACCGGAATTGGATGGTACGTCCCGTGCGCAGGGGACAGGGAAGGTGTCACTCAGGGCCATTAGGCACAAGCTACACCAATGTCAGTTAATGGATGTCTGGAGGCTTCAGCATCCTAAAGAGAGAGATTACACGTTCTTCTCCCCTGTGCACGGGACCTACTCCAGGCTGGACTATTTCCTTATTGATCATAGCCTGTTAGATTGGATCAAGGAAACAAAAATAGAAGTAACGACCCTTTCAGATCACTCCCCGATCGCTATGCAGATTAGAATACCAGACGGGCAAGGGCGCCCTTATTCATGGAAACTGAACGAGGATCTATTGAGAGAGCCCGAAATTATAGAGAGACTTCAAGAAGAGGCGGACTTCTTCTTTAAGGCAAATGACACTGGGGATGTGTCACCGGCCTTACTTTGGGACGCACACAAAGCCTACATAAGGGGTATCCTAATCTCAATAGGTGCAGGTCTGAAAAAAAAGAAAAGAGAAGCCAGAAGTAAATTGATAGAGGAAATCTTTACCTTGGAGCAATCACATAAAAAAGCTAAGGGCCGGGATCTAGATAGCTATCATGCACTAGTTGCCAAGAGGGAGGAGTTAAGAGACACGATGGACCTAGAAGCCAAGAGAGCTATAAACGCTATAACCAGGAACAACTACTTCTGGGCCAACAATGTCCAGTAAACACTTGGCCAGGATACTTAGGAAAAAGAGAAGTAGGAACTTTGTGGAGAAAATACTTAGCAAAGAAGGGGAAGTAAGAGTGACGAATAAAGCCATAGCAGACGAATTTCAAAAATACTACAGGGATCTATACTCTTTGGGGCAACGGGGAGTAGAAGACTTATCTCGTTCGGACAGGAGAAAGGAGTTCTTGAAAGAGGCGGGACTAGGGGGCCTGTCACCAGAAGATAGTGAACTGCTGGATAGACCCTTTGTAGAGGAAGAAATTTTTGCAGCATTAAGGGAGTCTCCGAAGGGGAAAAGTCCGGGTCCGGACGGTTTCACCTCTCTTTACCTTAAGAAGATGGGGCATATCCTGGTCCCGAGGCTTTGCCACCTTTGGAATGGCCTTGGAACAGGAGATGAACTGACTATAGAGGCCCTGACAGCTACAATTACACTTATTCAGAAGGAAGGGAAGGACGTCAAGCTGTGTTCCAGTTATAGACCAATCTCCCTTCTGAATGCAGATGTCAAGCTCTATGCAAAAGTTTTAGCAAATAGGCTTAAAGAAAAAATGACAGACCTCGTGCACTCGGACCAGGCAGGATTTGTCAAAGGGAGACAGTGTAGGGACAATGGGGTTAGGGCGGTGCTCCTTTTAGAAGTATGTAAACAAGGCGGACCCCCAGCTCTATTCCTGTCAATCGATGCTGAAAAAGCTTTTGACAGGGTAGACTGGGGGTTCATGTTAAACACTCTAGAGGCCCTAGGGTTTGGCCGGAGGTTCATCTCCTGGGTCAGGGCTTTATATAGTAACCCGGCAGGGATGGTGAGAGTAAATGGGACTACTTCTAAGACATTCAGGATGTTTAATGGTACAAGGCAGGGCTGCCCTCTGTCTCCTCTCTTGTTCGTCCTGACCCTTGAACCGCTGCTGTCTACCATCCGCAAAAATGTGGATTGTGGAGGAGTAAGGGTTGGAACGGAGGAGCACAAATTAGCGGCTTTTGCTGATGATATTGTGTTCTTCGTTACCAACCCTAGAATAACGCTTCCTAACTTACTCCACATTATTAAAAAATATGGAGAAGTTTCGAATTTCAAAATCAATTCCAGTAAATCCGAATGTCTAAACATAAACATAAGCAAACAAGAAGAAAGCCATTTGGCTGCAGTTTTCCCTTTCCCATGGAAAGAGGAGATGGATTATCTGGGGATAAAACTTGCCAATTCCTTCAATAGAATATTTGTAAAAAATTATTTACCTATGCTTGACGATACCAGACGAGAAGCGAGAAGACTCCAGACTAGACCCCTTTCGTGGTTTGGGCGAGTCAATGCGATTAAAATGAGCTTAACACCCAAGATCCTGTTTAAATTTCAAATGCTGCCCATTTCTCTACCCGGGTATTTTCTGAAGGCCCTTAGGAGGCTAATAAGTGGGGTAGTTTGGGGGGGTAAAAAACCACGTATTGCCTACTCAGTTCTTAGTAGGGGGAAGAAAAAAGGGGGAATTGCTTTACCGGATTTTAACAGATATTACAGCGCAGTAGTGCTATCTAGGATCACGGAATGGAATAAAAAAGACACAGACAAACGTTGGGTTCACATTGAACACTTTTTGAGTAACACAAACTTAGGACAGGCACTTTGGAATCCCCCAAAATTTAGAACACTGAGCACTCACACATCACAATTAACGCAAAACACACTTAAACATTGGGATAGGATACACTGTAAAAATAAATGGGCATATAACTCACCACTGATACACATGAAAGATAATAATTTTTTTGAGCCAGGGAGGAGGGAGGTAGGAGGAAACTGGCTGAAGGATGACACGGTCCAATTGAAACACTTCTTACACAAGGGACAAATTCGCACATTTTCAGAACTAAGTACAGAATCTAACCTTTGGGTAATGAACAGATGGAGGTTTCTTCAACTCTCCCATTTCATAGAGAAACTCCCCAAGCCCCTTAGGAGTATGGAAGATCTTAGACCTTTTGAGCAGCTTTGTATAAAGGAACAGACAGGAGGGGCAATAACACAAATTTATAAGATCTTGGGAACTGAGGAGGAATTGGCGACTCCCCTCTATATTAAAAAGTGGGAACTGGAATTGGGGTCTCAATGTAGCGAAGTGGGGATAGAAAAGATCCTGAAGATGGCCCACTATGTAGCAACAGACTCCAGAAGAATAGAAAGCCACTTTAAATGCCTAGCGAGATGGTACGCAACCCCAGATAGGGTCAGTAAGATGGATAGGACTAAACCAAACACCTGCTGGAGAGGCTGCCCAGTTTTAGGAACAATGGCCCATATCTGGTGGGAGTGTCCCGTTATAAAAACCTTCTGGGGAAAAGTTCTAAGGTTAATAAAAGTCATTACTGGAATAACAATAGATGAGGACCCATGGGTTTGTCTTCTCCACAGGACTTCGGACTCGGTAAAAAACTATAAATCTTCCCTAGTCCCTATTCTGTTGGATGAAGCCAAGAGACAGATATCTTTGAACTGGAAGAATGTCTCGAAGCCTTGTACTCGAGAATGGTTGATTAGTCTCATAGGTATTTACAACATTGAACAGTTAGACAAGGGAGGAATTGAACCTAAAGAAGAGGAGCAAACAGGGAGATGGGCCGCCTGGACCAAGTTCAAAGGGACTTGGGATTATCTGAAGGAGATTGCAGATCTAACATAAGTGAAGGAATATTGATTCATACTCCGTTGAACTAGCACAGTCCGAGGGGGGGGGGGAAGGGGGGGGGTTTTCGGTAGGGTTTAGATGGGTTGGGAGGTAAGAGGGGATATTGTTTTTTTTTTTTTATGTTTTTTGTTTTGTTTCTCTGCTTATAAATGCTACAGCGGTCGTTGTCTAATGACTTTACCCCACGGGGATTGTTTTGTTATATTTATATAAAATAACAAATAAAGAATTAAAAAAAAAAAAACAATAAATCTCTCTATATCTCTCTCCATATACATATACAATATAATGCGTGGCACAGTGACTAAATGGTTAGCACTTCCGCCAACGGCACTAGGGTCATCTGTTTGAATCCTAACCACGGCACTACCTGCTTGGAGTATTTATGTTCTCCCTGTGCCTGCTTTAGTTTCCTCCGGGTCCGACATGAGTCCAACTTCAATGAACAGGGATCAGACTTTGATCCCCGACAATACCAGGCACTGTGTCTGGTATGAATCTTTAGGGGAAACTCCACGCCAATTTTTTTTTTAAAAACGGCATGGGTTCCCCCTCCAAGAGCATACCAGGCCCTTCGGTCTGGTATGGATTTTAAGGGGAACCCCCACGCCGAAAAAACGTTGTGGGCCCCCCAAAATCCATGCCAGACCCTTATCCGAGCTACAGCCTGGCAGGTCAGGAAAGGGACGGGGACGGGCGAGCCCCCCCTCCTGAACTGTACCAGGCCGCATGCCCTCAACACGGGGGTGTGGGTGCTTTGGGTCGGTTGTCGGGGTCTGTGGGCAGGGAGCTTATCGGAATCTGGAAGCCCCATTTAAAAAGGGGGCCTCAAGATCCCAGCCCCCCATCCTATGGGAATGAGTATGGGGTACACTGTACCCCTACCAATTCTCCGGCTCTTCTGTGTCCTCCGCTGACGTCTTCTGCCTTTGTCAGTTCTTCTCCTCTCTCCGGTTCTTCTCCGCTCTCTCCCGGTTCTTCTCCCTCTGTCCACTAACCAAACACTGCCATGAAGACCAAGGAACTCTCCAAACAAGTAAGCGACAATGTCATTGAGAAGTACAAGTCAGGGTTAGGTTATAAAAAAATATCCAAATCTTTGATGATCCCTAGGAGCACCATCAAATCTCTCATAACCAAATGGAAAAACGGGGTGCCCTGGTCAGTTAGTACTTCTTTAGGAAGGCCCACACGGCTGAAAACCTGAAATAGCTCCTTGGCAATAGTTTTGGCAGAGGTGCTTCGGAGAGGAATCGCTTCTGGGTAGCAGGTGGCATAGTCCATTATCACCAAGATGTGCTGGTGCACTCTAGCGGACTTCAGCAAGGGGCCAACCAAATCCATGGCGATCCTCTCAAATGAGACCTCAATGATGGGCAGGGGTACCAAAAGACTGCAGGAAATGTGGCATGGGTGCAGAAATCTGACACACTGGACTGGAGGAACAGTACATCTCCATTTCCTTAGTGATCACAGGCCAGTAGAACCTCTGGGTGATTCTTTCCCGCGTCTTTTCAGCTCCTAAATTTCCCCAAAGAATGTGCCCATGGGTCAATTCTAAGACCAACTTGCGGTAAGGTTTGGGCACCACCAGTTGCTCAATGGTTTTCTACCCTCTGTGACATCCGATATAACAGGTCCCTTTCCATGATGAAGTAAGGGAGGGCAATCCACTCGTCAAGGTTAACTAATTCCCAATCTATTTTCACTAAATTCTCCCAGGCACTTAGTAATGTGGGGTCCTTCAATTGTTCCGTGGCAAAATTTTCTCTGTTTACCTCTAGATAATCAAACACTAGAGGTCGTTGTTCCTCTTCTGAGGTTGCAGGCTCTTCTCTAGGCCCTGTTTCCCTTGCTAAGACTGACAAGGGAAACTCAGGAGAATCCACACACTTAGAGGATTCCTTAGTAGAACCTTCAGGCTTTGAAGAACCACTTAATGGTGAATCTGGGCAATCCCAGAGCTCCCAGAATTTTGAGAAATCCCTTCCCACAATGGCGTCATGTGATAGTTGGGGAGCCAAACCCACCTGGTGACACAGGTTACCGAGGGAGGTTTCAAAGGATACCATAGTCACCGGATACTCTCGAGTGTCCCTATGTACACAAATGATTGCCATTTTCCAAGGGTGCAAGGTTTTTCCCACCACCAGTTCAGGTTTTACCAAGGCAACCAGGCTACCTGATTCCAACAATACAACAACATTTTTACCATCTAAACACATTTTGCATAAAGGTTTATTATTTCCCTTCACTGCAGTGCATGTGGTTACAAATAGGGACTGCCGTCTCTCTGTAAGAAAGTCACAGTGCATTTTTTCATCAATAGCTAAGCAAACCGTCGCTACATGTCCCTCTTCCTGGCAACGGTAGCAAATTAACTTTCTAGTCACCTCCTGTGGGATCTTCCAGGCCGCTCTTGCCAGACATTAGAAGCAGTGCTAAAAATACCTTTAGTTCCCCCTTTTTCACTCTCTCCACCCCCATCCCTTGATGCAGTCTTACCCATAGCTGGGGATGGTCTGGTCTTAGGGTGGAAAGTCTGTGAGTCTCTGAGGGAAGATGTCAGATCCTCAGTCATTAGGTACCTTTCCACAAGGTCTACAAGTTTGTCTGCTGTTTCCGGATCTCCATGGCTCAAACATTTCTGAAAGGTGGTAAGGAGAGACCTCAGAAATTTGTCCATGACTACCCGCTCCACAAGATTTGGTCCGGACAGAGTTTCTGGCTGCAGCCATTTCCTGGTCAAGTGGATAAGGTCATACATTTGTGACCTGGGTGGCTTTCTCAGCCAATAACTCCAATTGTGGACACGCTGAGCACGGACAGCCAGGGTTACACCCGGTCGTGACAATATTTCCATTTTCAAACGATCATAGTTTTTTGCATCCGCAGGCTCCAAGTCGAAAATAAGCCTTTTGGGATTCTCCAGATAGTATGGGGGCATTAGTCCAGCCCATTGTTCTTTAGGCCAACTTTCTTTTTCCGCTGTCCTTTCAAAGGTGGTCAGAAACATCTCAGGGTCATCATCTACAGTCATTTTTGGCAACAGGTGGCTTACCCAAGAAGTCAGTATGTTACCGGCATGACTCCCAGCCTCGGTCTACTGCCTCTGCTGAAGCTGTTTCATGATGGCTTCAATTTGCTGCTGGTGTCTTTGTTCCTGCTGTGTCCGCAATTCCCTATGGCTAGCCTCCGCCTGTTCTAGGGCTTGTTACTGGGCTACTGCACTCTGTTGCAAACCTGCATTTGCCTGCTGTTGATTTGCCTGCTGTTGACTTGCATTTGCTAGATCCAGCTGTCTCAGTATCTCTTCCATGCCCGGATCCTCCACCATGTGTAAGGGATTAACTCAGTAGCAGGTAGGGTTGCCACATCATCCCTTTAATCCAGGACACACATTACCTGGGAGTTTTATAGAGCCCTGAGTGCTTCATCTGTTACACCTGAGCTCGCCAACCCTCATTGAGCCCCAAACAGGCTCACTACCCAGCAGAAACCCAAAAGTAATCAGTGTACAGCAGAAACCTGGGACAAATATACATCCAATCTTGGATGTAACCCATAGATTTTCCTGGCTTCTTGTCACAATAAGTACATGTAATAAATAATTAAATAATAGATTATATCATGTAAAACATATGTATAAAAAATATATACTGTATATATATTATTATAAACATTGATAGATGTTTTACATTATATTATCTATTCTTTGATTATATATGTTATACTTCCTTTTTTTGGGGTTCCTTTGCTTCTCTATTCAATGCAGGCAGATCGTGACTGGTGGGAGGGACCAGCAGGGAGCTGTGAATTGCTTCCTGAAAATATTGCAGACCCTTGCCTCACTGATGCAACCCGCGGGATGGCTCTTGGGAGGAGTTATGCAAATATCAAAATGTCTTGATGTCAGACGCTAATCCTAGGCAGGCTGCATTTGCAATGCATCATTGAAAGAAATCCAATGAATGAAAGGGTTAGGTCAGGAACAGTAAGGCTGGGGGAAAATGCTAGATGATTCTGGATGTCCTTCAGAAAATTAGGCAGGCCCAGGAAAACTTCAGCCTGGCCAGTGGCATCACTAAGGTTGGCGTCACCCCCCCAAAGAAAAGAAAATTCTGTATTCTGAAAGTGTGCCATAGATGCAGCATGCAGGAATTTTTGGTGCACTTTCAGAAAATGGTGAAAAAATGCGCAACCTAATAGAAGTCTATAAAAACACAGCTATAACTGCAAGTAAAATGTAGGAAGACCCTCTTTATATTACACAGCCCCCATACCTCTGGATCCCTTTAAATTACACAGCCCCCACACCTCTGGACCCCTTTACATTACACAGCCCTCCCCCACACCTCTGGACCCCTTTACATTACACAGCCCCTTCCACACCTCTGGACCCCTTTACATTACACAGACCTCCCCCCACACCTCTGGACCCCTTTAAATTAAACAGACCCCCCACACCTCTGGACCTCTTTACATTACACAGCCCCCCACACCTCTGGAATTCTTTACATTACACAGACCCCCACACCTCTGGGCACCTTTACATTACACAGCCCCCCTCACACCTCTGGACCCCTTTACATTACACAGCCCCCACACCTCTGGAACCATTTATATTACACAGGCCCCCACACCTCTCAACCCCTTTATATTACACAGCCCCCCCACCTCTGGGCCCCTTTACATTACACAGCCCTCCCCCCACACCTCTGGACCCCTTTATATTACACAGCCCCAATGCCTCTGGACCCCTTTACATTACACAACTACCCAAACCTCTGGACCCCTTTACATTACAGGGCCTCCCCCCACACCTCTGGGCACCTTTACATTACACAGCCCTCCCCCATACACACCCCTGGACCCCTTTACAGACCCCCAACACATCTGGACCCCTTTACATTACACAGCTCCCCACCTCTGGAACCCTTTATATTACACAGTCCCCCCACACCTCTGGACCCCTTTACATTACACAGCCCCCCCACACCACTGGGCCACTTTACATTACACAGCCCCCTATACCTCTGCCCCCCTTTACATTACACAACCCCCTACACCTCTGGACCCCTTTTCATTACAGCCTCCCCCCACACCTCTGGACCCCTTTACATTACACAGCCCCTACTCCCTGCAGCTCTGCCCCTTCCTACCTTATTTGGGCATGCAGAGCAGGAGACACAGGAGAGCGGAGCAGGGAGCAGGAGGCAGAACGGGAGAGAGAAACAACAGCGCTGTATAGACGGCGTGAGCTGCCGGAGTTAACTTTCTAGGACCTAGCAACCAATCATCTGCTGGTTAACTTGGAAAGGTAACCCTGGCAGCTCCCGCTGTCTATTCAGCACTGTTGTTTCTCTCTCCTGTTCTGCCTCCTGCTACCTGCTCCGCTCTCCCGTGTTATTGAGCTACGGAAGAGACTTGGCGGCTGGCCCTGGGTGTCACCCCTCTGGCTTGTGTCACCCAGGTGCTACCTGCACCTCCCGCACCCCCATAGAGACACCACTGAGTCTGGCTCCACTTTATACAACACACATTTGACACTGCCAAGTTTATTCCTATGGGACGGCCCTAGTCATGGTGGCCATCAGAAGTCATGCATAGTATGACTGTTCATTAAAATTGAATAGGGTTGTGGCGCACAAGTGCAGTATGAAGAATAACCAACTGTAGGTTTTATTTGCAGGGGTTGTGTGGAACTAGGCAGGGCCATACAGCCAGCATGAGATTGCAAGTTTCTTACTGAGTGGGATTCACTTGGGAGGTGGGTGGGAGGAATTAATTAAATGACAATTTCAAAGGTGAAAATATCCTTTAAGCCAGGGGTGCCCAACCTTTTGAAGAGCGGGGGCCACTTAAGCGACTTGGTTACTCTTCGCTGGCCACAACGAGTTGAGCGGGCGGATGACAGTTAGTCCACTCTACTCTATGGGCCCTCCGATACGATCTGCCCAGATGGAAGGGGATGGATTCCCCATTCTGATTTTTTTTAGCGGATCGGGTTGGAGGTAGGTGAGGGTGGCTGAACAGAGCTGTGGGGGAACAAGAAAAGGCAAGCACAGACTGCTTGGGAAGAGAGCAGAGTTAATTGATCCTTATACTTTCCCCTGCATTGATAAAAGAAAGGTCACTTTAAATAGGTCCGTGAACATTTACCAAACACTTACCCATGTGGACTGACCCTAAAGACAACTGTAATAAACAGTATAATGCATAGTATATGTACAGTAGATGATATTATGAAAAAAAAAGGTAAAAATTAGGTCTTACTAGTGGAGGAAGGAGAGTTGGACTGAAGATGAGTTCAGGAAAAGCCTTCATACCCTGTTTCCCTGAAAATAAGACCTAGCGTGATTGTCGGTGATGGCTGCAATATAAGCCCAACCCCCCAAATAAGCCCTAGTTAAAGTCCTTGTAGGTCTTATTTACAGGGTAGGGCTTATTTTCGGGGAAACAGGGTAGGGCTTATTTGGGGGTATGGCTTATATTGCAGCCATCACTGACAATCACGCTAGGTCTTATTTTCGGGGAAACAGGGTATGTGGTTGTGTCAAGGAAAAAGTCCACATGAAATAACCATGATTGAAATAAGTTTTGTGGGGAAAAAAATCTGAAAGAATAAAATATTTCTATAACCAAGGTTTCATGATACATGATAAATGAAGCAAAGAACATGTTCTAGGTAATAAAAGCAAAATTAGTGTTTGAATAGATATTATTTATTAAAGACAGCTATGAGATCAAGGATTTAGTCTTATGCTGGCCTTATACCTGTAGAATTTTGTTGGGAAATGGTTGTTTTCACATTTTGGATCTGAAACTTAATTAACCAAATCACCCAACATTTATTGCCAGATAATTGCCTTACCAATATGATTCCATGCTACCCATACTAAATAAAATAGATAATTGATGCCATACTTACTGAATGCGGCAAAAAGCCTTGAAATGGAAATTCTTTTGCCTTTCTCCAGTCAAGAAATGGATACTGAAAGTACAGGAAATACAAGATACAGAGGAATGCAATAAAATAATAGATGTGGCCAATTTGATAGTATTTGGGTGCTATGGATAGAATTCACATCTGACATCATGACAATTGTTTCTGTAATGGATACAAAATGACATACAACTATGTTTGACTTTTGGCTGGTAATGCAGTGAGTGGCGCAACTAGGGACAATGAGAGTTGCTATATACTCTGCTAATTGTGTTTCATTTTTATGTGTTCTTTTTTTCCATTTTTACCGCCTCTTCTTCCTCGTTATTTTCTAAGCTTCCGTTACCATTTCTTCAGTCAAGCAACTGAATACAGCTTATATTCCACTTAAGAGCTGAGTCACACCTGAGGTGTCTGGGAGATGTACACTTTTTTTTATTTATGTAGATGAACAAAATAAAGATTTATGAAAAAAGAAACTTGTCATTTTCAGGACATTTGTTTAACTAATGCCGCGTACACACGATCAGACTTTCCGACAACAAAACCGTAGATTTTTGTTCGAAGGTTGTTGGCTCCAACTTGTCTTGCATACACACGGTCACACAAATGTTGGCCAACAATTACGAACGTGGGAACGCGGTGATGTACAAGACGTACGAGGAGCCGATAAAAAGGAAGTTCAATAGTCATGTGATGTCTCCATTATGAACGCTAGTTTTACAAGACCGAGCGATTTCGGCTCGTACTTGATTCCGAGCATGCGTGAACTTTTGTGCGACGGACTTGTGTACACACGATCGGAAAGTCCGACAACAAAGTTTTGTTGGCGGAAAGTTTGAGAACCTGCTAGCCAATATTTGTTGGCGGAAAGTCTGACAACAAATGTTCGATGGAGCATACACATGGTCGGACTTTCAGCCAACAAGCTCACATCCAACATTTCTCATCGGAAAATCCGAACGTGTGTACGCGGCATAAGAGTTAAAGTGGTAGTAAACTCACGTGGGTGATTTTTACCTATAGTTAAGCCTATAATAAGGCTTACCTATAGGTACAGTAAATACCTCCTAAACTGGCACCATTCAGGAGATATTTACTTTAGCAGAAGCTGGTGACGTCACCGGCGTACGTGTACTGAGTTTTGAATGGACTGTGCCATCCATTTAGAACTCGGCTGTGTCTCGGCTGTGTGCCACGGCTGTGACTCCTGCATACATGTGCGGGAGTTCATGTTATCAGACCTCGGCCATTCACATGGCTAAAGCCCACGAACAGAGATGGCAGTGCTTCGCTGGAGGGCTTCGTTTTCAGGTAAGTCTGTTATAATGTGCTAGTATGTGGTTCACACTAGCACATTATGACCTAAACTATCCAGGGCCGAATTTTTTATTTTTTTTGGTGCGGTTTACTACCGCCTTAAAGATGACAATTCGATAACCAGTTTCGATCAAAAACTTGAAGGACAAGGTTTTCTTGCATTATGTATTGGAAACAAACACATTTCCTACTATTGAATTAGCTCCCAGTTGAGAAAAATCATAACTGGTCTTATGTGCATACACTTTCAAGGTTAATCTAGAAGTTGAGCATTTGGTCTAAGAAAATTAAGACATTGACATGGTTCTCGAACAAAAAGTCATTCAAAATCAATTGAGTCCATGAAGACACTGTCAAATGGTTGGACGAGTAATTTTTATACTTTCTCGTCAGAATGTTTAAATGAAATTCTACAAGTGTAAGGCCAGCATTAGAAATCTGAAATTGGATAGTAGGTTTCTCCAATCCACTAGGTAAGGCTATCTATACCAGCTTTCCCCAGGGGAACTTTCACTTGATGTCATGCTCCTAATTGTACTAAGATTATACCCAAGGGGAGTAGAATTGACTTCAATAGTGTATGTAACCCACTGCCGGTAACCAGTTCTCACAAAAAATTTCCATGCACAATTTTCTCTTTTTAGCTTGACCTTGCCAATGAGCAAGAGCCTGAAAGTTCTTGGGAACATTAAGAAGAGCAGACAAGAGCTAAACACAACACAGACAAAACATGTGCCACCCACTCAGTTGCTGTGCTTTTGGCACCAAAACCTGTCCAGCCATTCTCAAAACAGGAAGTTTACACTTACAGTGGACTAAATGTACTGAACTGCTGCGGTTCAAACTGTCTTGGAAAAATTCTGCAACTAAATGTCAGTGGAGGAGTTTTATGAAAGAAGTAGAAAACAATGCAAGTTTTGATTTTAGTAATTAAATTATTATAGGTAGTTTTATATCACCAACAATTTACGAAAGGCTTTACTTATTGTACATTTACATTTGTCCTAGCCCTCAAGGAGCAAACTCTGAGGTCCTTCGCTCACATGTATATAGGGAAAATTTACATGGAAGTTAATTAAAGTTGAAGTTTAAGTATGGCAATGCTATTATAGTTACACTGGTCCAGCTTGGACCAATGTAAGTATCTATGTATGGAAGCTGGAAATCACTGTAGTAGGCACTGATACTACAGTGATATCTACTCCAACCTGGACCAATGTAACTATGTATCAAAATATCCATACCTGGAATTCTTCTTTAAAGTATAACCACACTTTCAGGGTAAGTTCACAGTAAACTTCCAGTACTAGCATTAGTTTATACTACTTGCCATGGAATCAGACGTTTCTGAAATAGTCAAATGGCTCCTTACTTCATTTATTCCAATTTTCTAATGCTCTTCCTATGAGGTGGCCATGTAAATAGGCCCACAGAAGTTGATTTACTAAAGCTGGAAAGTGCAAAATCTGATGCAACTCTGCAGAGAAACCAATCAGCTTCCAGGTTTTATTCTCCAAGCTTAATTGAAAAAGCTGAAGTTGGAAGCTGATTGGCTACCATGCACAGCTGCACCAGATTTTGCACTCTCTAGGTTTTTTTTGTAAATCAACCCTGCAGTGTCAATGTATGCAATATTTCACACAATGTTGATTTGCATGCACTGGGAATGCTTCATGCCAATCCCACCTCTAGACTATACCTTAGACCCAAGGTGCCATTTATGCCTGGGACAGCCATTTTTTTGTAGGGGCTGCACAGCCTCATTGGTTAGTAGGATGCTGGAGGCCAGGCAACACAGTGTCATTGGTTGCTAGGACACAGGCGGCCTAGTTGCAGAGTGTCTTTGGTTATTATGGTGCAGGCGGAGTTTGAAGTCTATAAAGCTACACCTATAACTAAAATATCACCTTTGGGTTGACTAAGGCCTCTTTCACACGGATGATCCGTATGTCCGTTTTTCATCCATCCGTTTTCGGATGAAAAACGGACATACAGTCATCCCTATGGAGCGTCGGATGTCAGCGGTGACATGTCCGCTGACATCCGACCCGCTCCGATCCGAAAAGTGTAACGGAGGAAAAACCTACTTTTTCCTCCGTTTTCGGATCGGATCGGATGACGACGGACACTACGGACCGTCATCATCCGATCCCCCCATAGGGGAGAGCGGCGCTCTGACAGGTCCGTCGCTGCACAGTGTGCAGCGATGGACCTGTCATCTTCCTGCTCAGCGGGGATCGGCTGAGCTATCCCCGCTGAGCAAGCGGATGTTCACGGGGCGGATCATGACTGATCTGCCCTGTGTGAAAGAGGCCTCTTTAAAAGATAAATTAACTTTCAAGTGTCAAACACATGGCTGCGAAAAAATGCAGCATTTGCACTTTCACTTTCACTTTTTGCCCACCCCAGAGCTAACCAGTCCACCCTCCTCTTCCCTGGATGAACACTTACCTCCAAATCATGTACTCCACTGTTTGTTACATCCAAATCTATGCCTTGTTAGTGTCTGCACAGAAGATTCCCATTGATTTTTAGGGGCTATATCCTGAGGCCAGAGATGGTCCCATAGAAGACAACATGAAGCTAATGCACAGGAGGAGCCAGTGCAATGAAAATTTGCTGTTATGATGTAACCAAAAAGTGAAGACCACAGCCATGATTTTATATAAGTTTGCATCTGGGAAGGGCAAAATGGATAAGTGGACTTATCCTGAAAGCTGCTTACAAACATTAGATGACTGCCAGTAATGCATGTACAACTCAGTCACTGAATGATCTTCTAAAAAAAATCTTTCTATAAACATGAACGTTTTCATCACATGACATAGCATGCTTATATCTATGAAGAGGGTATTGCTGTACCAGCCTGTCTGGAGAGAAAAAATTGTGACTAACTTGAAAACTCCATCCCAGCTGATCAATTTTCTCAATTTTACCTTAAAAATGTCAGTACCATATATTTTCCATAGGCGATGGAGCCTACAAAGGAGGTCTGGTGCCAGAATTATTGCTATCATACCGGCGTGTGCGGAAAAATTGAACTTGTATCACAATGTTTTCAGGCCACGTGCATTTGACTTGTATTTGCATATATGTGGGGGTGGGGGGGCTTCAAATTTATTTTGGGGGAGGGGGATTTTATGTGCTTGGGTGTAACTTTAATTTTTTTACAATAAAAAAAAAAAAAAGAAAACTTCTATCACATATGGGACAAAATAATGATTTTTTAGGGTGATAGGTTATCTTTAATGAGACATCCAGGGTCTAAAAGACCCTGCATATCTCCCCTGTGCTCCACTGAATGTAATGTAATGCAATCACACTAAATGCATTACATTTTTCCCCGGCCATCATGGCTGGGAAAACTGTCAACGGGGACCAGGAAGTGACGTCACACGTCACGTCCGGGTAAGAACTAGTATAGGAGAGCGGACGTGTGTCCGCTCTCCTCCTTTCCCCCACCCCCTCTTCCTGGCGGCACCCGCTATGCCGGTCCCGGGCCCGCAGATGGACAAGTGAAGTCGTGATACGAAGCGGGGGGCACACACAGGGTGACCTGGCTCCTGGGGTTTGTCGAACCCTGATAATAATACGAGTAATTAAACAATAATAATAATAACCAGAATAGAAACGCAAACAGTAAAAACTGTAGTGTTCCCTAATTGGATTAGGCTCTGGGGGCGGATTGATATGCGTTGGAGGCGTGGCCTAGCTGGAGCCCGGGCTGAGGCTTTCATACACCTCCTTGTAGGATTTTGCTGTGATGTGTGACTTTTAGGACTTCCTTTCGATACCACTGCGACAGCCAATTACATTGTTAACGCGGACCCTAGTAAAGGAATTCTGGAGCTGGGCAGGGGGGAGTTAACCTGGGCTATAGTCTGAAGATGGAGCATGCATGCTTTGAACACGCGCCTGCTGGCCCTGTGCCCCACATCCAGTGACGTCATAGCCGATGGGGAGACGACTGCCAGCTTGACTTGGAGCCTTGGAAACCCTTCCAACTAGCGAGATAGCAG
Source organism: Lithobates clamitans (assembly GCA_037952925.1). NCBI lineage: Eukaryota > Metazoa > Chordata > Amphibia > Anura > Ranidae > Lithobates > Lithobates clamitans. Next base: position 2,230,042 of record JBBGZY010000743.1, on the reverse strand, counting down.
CAGCACTCCACACTGCTGGCTATCAGGATCAGGTCTACACAGCGAGTCTCCCCTTGTGACTAGCCAATTTAACCCTTACCCTGTGAATTCATTCTTATTTTAATTTTTTATCTTAATAAATTTATCATTAATCATTTTAATATACTGCACTCAGATGAGCGCTGCTGTTCTCCACATTATATATCTACAGAGCTGCTTCCTCTTCCACAGCTGGCTGCACCTCTTTAGGAACATCGAACTTGCTCCTAACCCATTCAAACCTGAACTGAACTTTCCAGGGTCCAAGCTACCCACAACCACTGGAATGTATTTCCCACCCATCCCTCTCTCTCCAAGCGCCACTATACTCCCCCCTTCTCTTATCGTTGTATAAATGTCAATGGTCCCAAAAAAGTGTAAAAAGTGTCCGTTCTGTCCGCTGCAATGTCGCAGTCCTGCTAAAAATCACTGATCACCGCCATTACTAGTAAAAAATAAAATAAAAATGCCAAAAATCTATTCCCTATTTTTTTGTTTATAGCACAAAAAATAAAAACCGCAGAGGTGATCAAATACCACCAAAAGAAAACTCTATTTGTGGGGAAAAAAAAGGACATCAATTTTGTTTGTGTACAGCATCGTACAACCGCGCAATTGTTAGTTAAACGATGCAGTGCTGTATGGCAAAAAAATGGCCTGGTCATTAAGGGGGATAATCTTCCGGTCTGTTATCAGGGACAGTCCCTCGAAATCAGGGACAGTTGGGAGCTATGCTTCTCGCACCCGCTTAGATGTGAACCTAGCCGAAAGAAAAGTCAGTGTATTCTGGTAATTTTTCAGTTGATTGTTTTTTTTTTTTTAAACTGTGATTAATTGAAAATTAAAGGGGTTGTAAAGTTGTTTTGTTTTTTTTTTAAAAATAACAAACATTTTATACTTACCTTCACTGTGCAGCTCGTTCTGCACAGAGTGGCCCCGAACCTGCTCTTCTGGGGTCCCTCGGCGGCTGTTTCAGCTCCTCCCCGCAAGCATTTACCACCTTAATGCGAGGGCTCGCACGGTGGTGAGTGCTTGCGGGCGCGCTCCCGTGATACAGCCGGCGGCTATAGCCGCTCGCTGTATCACTCGGCCCCGCCCCCCGGCGCGCCGCGTCATCGGATGTGATTGACAGCAGCGCGAGCCAATGGCTGCGCTGCTTTCAATCCATCCACTGCAGCCAATCAGCGACCAGGCTGAGCTGCAATGAAGATGACCAGGACGCGCAGCGAAGGTTCGAGGCGTCAGGTAAGTAAAACGGGGGGGCTGGGGGCGGCGCTACTGTCAAAAGTTTTTTCACCTTAATGCATAGAATGCATTAAGGTGAAAAAATTTTTACCTTTACAACCCCTTTAAGCTAATGTGAACACAGTGAGTGTGCTGCCTTTCACAAGATGGTGCCCTTTGTACCTGCCCAGTAAGATTGGCTATTACAGGGCACCATCCTGTGGTAGGCAGTGCATTCTTTTTTTTATATGTAAAACTTAAAAAAGTCAGTGAGTGCCTCTGTCTGACACAACATGGTGCACTTTGCACCATAATAGCCAACTTTACTGAGGAGGTGCAAAGGGCACCATCTCCTTGTAGGTAGGCAGCACACACTTTGCACCTATTCAGTTTGGACACTAATACTGGACAATAGCCAACAGCGTTCATAAAAACTGGAAGAAGGGAAAAACTGAAATCAGGTTCGATTTTCTAAAGGACCTGATAAAATACAATTAGGGATGTGATTGCTTACCAGGGGCAACACATATCGTTTTTCCTTTTTCCAGTCTTTATAATTTTGGCGCAATTTATTTTATTTAAAAAGACTTTTGGCAAGCCCACACTGTCACACCTCTATAAGCTGCCAGATCCCCAGTTGTGGGCATCTAGGGGGATAATCACCATTAAACACATCTATACAAACGGCTCCTTCTCCTCCTTCGTGACACTAAAGACTAAATATGCTGTCCCCGCCTCTATGACATTTACGTATTACCAACTCAGACATGCGACGCAGGCCCAGTTCCCCGACCCCCTAACCTTCCAGACTGACTCTGTGGAACGACCGCTCATCTCTAAAATCCTGGATAAGCCCCTCTCCTCCCTCTACTTTTATCTCTCCCTCGCGCACATGACATCTCTGACCAAAGTCTACAATAAATGGATGACCGACATCCCAGACTTGACTGAGGAGGGGGTGGGAGGAAATGGTGACTGACTATATTACTAAGATGGTCTCAGCAAAGGATCGCTTCATACAACTTAAAAAGGAGCTTCGCCTTATAAAAAATTATTAAAAGCCAGCAGCTACAAATACTGCAGCTGCTGACTTTTAATAAATGGACACTTACCTGTCCAGGGTGCCGCGATGTCGGCAGCAGATGACGAGCAATCGCTCGGTTCTCGGCTGCCCCCGCCGCCATCCTCGGTCAGGGAATCAGGAAGTGAAGCGTTGTGGCTTCACTGACCGGTTCCCCACTGCACATGCGCGAGTCTCGCTGTGCGTCTTAACTGGTCCCCGTTGTGTTGTGGGAACTGTGTGTTTCCCAGAACACAACGGGGGGCGGGCATCTGCAGCTATCTATGCCCGGAAGTGGGTGCAAATACCTGTATTATACATGTATCTGCACCCCCCTCCCCCCTGAAAAGGTGCCAATTGTGTCACCGGAGGGGGGAGGAATCCGATGAGCGGAAGTTCCACTTTAGGGTGGAGCTCCGCTTTAAATTCCTACACCGGGCATACTGCACCCCCGTGAGACTGGATAGTATATACCCTGGGGTGAGTGCCCTTTGCTCCAGATGTAGCTCCTCCCCGGGCACGTTCTTTCACATGGTATGGTCATGTCCTCTAATATGTCCCTTCTGGGAGAAGGTACTGGATGCTTTAGGGTCCTTTGGCAATTGGTCTCTCAGTTTAGATCCTGCCATGGCATTGCTTGGCAACATGGAAAGTATTGAGGCCTCTAGGCATGAAAAACTGTTTTTATTTTATGCTCTATACTATGCTAGATGAGAGATTCTCCTCGAGTGGAAACAACCCAACCCTCCTACACACTATATGTGGGCGGCCACAATCAACTCTGTCCTACCATTATATAAACTGACATATGAGAGTAGAAATTGCCCCAGAAAATTTGATAAGGTTTGGTCACAATGGATCAACGCAAATGATCCGGAGCCCTAGGGCTCACTGGGAAGTCCTAGGCAATACTACCGTGTCCTACACAGGGCCGGTGCTACCACTAGGCAAACTAGGCAGCCGCCTAGGGCCACCCGGCCACTGGTGTTCCTACTCTCTTCTCTCCACAGCAACTAAGTCTCAGCATCAGCAGGCAGCCGCCGCTCTGTTCGCACATAGTGTCAGAGGCGCAGCAGCAGTGGAGGACTGTGTCTGTGTCCCGACTGCTGAATGAATGGAAGCAAGCAAACATTCATTAATGAGCACTGGTAGGCTGCATTGATGGGTGCTGGTGAGGTGGCATTTGATGGGCGCTGGTGAGGTGGCATTTAATGGGCGCTGGTGAGGCTGCATTGATGGGCGCTGGTGAGGCTGCATTGATGGGCGCTGTTGAGGCTGCATTGATGGGCGCTGGTGAGGTGGAATTTGATGGGCGCTGGTGAGGCGGAATTTAATGGGCACTGGTGAGGAGGAATTTAATGGGAGCTGGTAGGCAGCATTGATGGGCGCTGGTGAGGTTGCATTTGATGGGCGCTGGTGAGGTGGCATTTGATGGGTGCTGGTGAGGCTGCATTGATGGGCACTGGTGAGGCTGCATTTATGGGCGCAGGTGAGGCAGCATTTGATGGGAGCTGGTAGGCAGCATTGATGGGCGCTGGTGAGGCTGCATTGATGGGCACTGGTGAGGTGGCATTTGATGGGAGCTGGTAGGCAGAATTGATGGGCACTGGTGAGGATGCATTGATGGGCGCTGGTGAGGTGGAATTTGATGGGCGCTGGTGAGGTGGAATTTAATGGGCGCTGGTGAGGTGGCATTTAATGGGCGCTGGTGAGGCTGCATTGATGGGCACTGGTGAGGCGGAATTTAATGGGCGCTGGTGAGGCGGAATTTAATTGGAGCTGGTGAGGCTGCATTGATGGGTGCTGGTGAGGCTGCATTGATGGGCACTGGTGAGACTGCATTGCTGGGCGCTGGTGAGGCGGCATTTGATGGGAGCTGGTAGGCAGCATTGATGGGCACTAGTGAGGCTGCATTGATGGGCGCTGGTGAGGCAGCATTTGATGGGAGCTGGTAGGCTGCATTGATGGGCGCTGGTGAGGTGGAATTTGATGGGAGCTGGTGAGGCAGAATTTAATGGGTGCTGGTGAGGCGGAATTTAATAGGAGCTGGTAGGCAGCATTGATGAGCGCTGGTGAGGCTGCATTTGATGGGCGCTGGTGAGGCAGAATTTAATGGGTGCTGGTGAGGCGGAATTTAATAGGAGCTGGTAGGCAGCATTGATGGGCACTGGTGAGGCTGCATTTGATGGGCATGCATGGGCAGGGCAAAAGGGTGGAGTCAGGGGTGGAGCCAGAGGGGGGGCAGCAAAATGTGCTTTCGCCTAGGGTGTCAAAAATCCTTTCACCAGCCCTGGTCCTACACTACATTTTGGTGATGTTGACATGCTGATTCTATAACGTGCTTCTTCTCCCCCCCCCCCCCCCCCACGCCCAGCTTACCCGGGCATAGCATGTTGGACACTATTGTCATATTGCTCAGTTTGAATATGATTGTACTATATTTGAGACAATACCAGCTGTACTCGATCTGTTGTTCTTGATCTTTGTGACCTTCTGTATATATCCAATGTCCATGTACTGTGTCATTGTTAACTTCAATACTTGTAAATAAAAACCTATTTACTGTTAAAAAGACTTTTACTTAGTACCTGCAGCTGACCCCCCAGAACAAAACATGATGTACAGCCCTGAGCTCCCCCTGCATAGGTCAGTCCACACACATTCAGACCACACTGATTCCCCAGCAGGCTGCTGATGGCTGTTTTGTGGATTTGCATCATCCAGATAAAGCCCTTATAGGAATCAGCGCGCTCTGTCCGCTCTCATTCTACACACGTTGCCTGCGATGTGATCTCCAGCCCTGGAGTCCCGGGCAGGCCCCGCCCACCCCTGGTGATGTCACCGTGTCAGTGGAGAGCAGAAGGAAGAGCAGCCTGGCTGGGTCCACTTCCTGCTGAAGCAGACAGAGTGCCGCTCACCCTGTGCCAGTATGGAGCTGGATGGCATCCTAGAGCAGCTGGAGAGCGGGGAGCAGGAGCTGGTTCAGAAGGCTCTGACCCAATATAACAAGGAGGTAAGGATGGACATGACAGCTCTGCTCACTAACCCTGGAAGAGGGGGGGAGGGGGATGGCATGCATGAGTAGATATGAAGCCTCTGCTGATGAGTGACACTCTGCATGGATGGATGTGGGTGTTGGGATTTGCATTTGCTCTGTATTGCTGTTCTTCAGTTGTCTCCCTGACATTGCCGCTGCTGTGCATCATGGTAGAGGGAGCAATCCTTCCAAAACACAGGAAATAAAGAGGATCCAACCCCAGGAAGAAAACATTCTAGTGGTTCTGAGATGTGGTGGATGCACTAGTTTTCTTTTTCTACACTTTTATTTTAGCCCTATAATCCTGCTTGGAATTATTGCTCTTGATCTGGTGTCCATGTCGATCACATGTGTGGTGCGCTCATTGCGTATACAGGTGCACTTGCCGTATGCATTTATGTTCTTATGTACTTGGGGGTGGGGCACTGTAAAAATTATTTTATTTTATGTTACTTTTTTTTATTGTATATAATATAATTATTATTAGCATCATTGTGTGTGTGTGTGTGTGTGTGTGTGTGTGTGTGTGTATGTATGTATGTATATGTGTGTGTGTGTGTGTATATATATATATATATATATATATATATATATATATATATATATATATATATATATATATATATATAATATTTTTTAAATTGGCACTAAACCATATCCTTACACACCTTAGAATCTGGCTTACAATCTCCTTTAAATCGACCACAAACTACATAGTACAGGGGCCTGCGTACTTGGATTGTTTAGATACTTATATTACATACCTTTTGGTAAATAAAAAGTTGATTGTACAAAACAGATTGTAACGTGTTTAGTGAGCTTTAAGTGATTGTTATGTTTTTATTTTATTTTTTTTAAACAAGAATTTACAAACATGTTATACTTGCCTCCTCTGTGCAGTTTGTTTTTGTGTTTTTGCATAGAGCAGCCCAGATCCTCCTCTTCTCGGGCCCTTCTTTGGTGCTTCTGGCCCCTCCCTCCCTGCTGAGTGCCCCCACAGTAAGCAGCTTCCTATGGGGGCACCCCTGCCGAGTCACAGCCCCCCTGTGTCCAGTCAGACACGGAGGCCTGGCCCCACCCCCTCTCTCTTCTGATAGGTTAAATGACTTTGACAGCTGCAGGAGCCAATGGCGCCCCTGCCGTGTCTCAGCAGGAGAGTCCCGGACGACAAAGTTGCTCATGGACATCGCTGGAAAGAGATAGGGCTCAGATAAGTAATTAGGGGTTGCTGGGGAGGCTGCTGCACACAGAAGGTTTTGGATCCTAATGCATAGAATGCATTAAGATCCAAAACCTTCTGCCTTTACAACTCCTTTTAAGTCTCCAAAATAAAAAAATCCAAATGCATCCAATACTTAACCACTTGAAGACCAGCTGCCATCATTAGACCCCTTTCACACCAAGGGCGTTTTGCAGGCGCTATAGCTTTTAAAAATAGCGCCTGCAATCTGCCCTCAAACAGCTGCAGCATTGTCTTCAGTGTGAAAGCCCGAGGGCTTTCACACCGGAGCGGTGCGCTGGCAGGACGTCAGGAAAAGTCCTGCCAGCAGCTTCTTTGGAGCGGTGAAGGAGCGGTGTGTTTACCGCTCCTCCACCGCTGCTCCCCATTGAAATCAATGTAGCAGCGCTGGGATACCGCCAGCAAAACGCCGCTATTGCGGCGCATTGCGGTCGGTTTTACTTTTAACCCTTTCTCGGCCGCTAGCGGGGGTAAAAGCGCCCCGCTAGCGGCCGAAATGTGCCGCTAAAAATAGCGGCGTTTTACCACCGACACTATGGGCGGCTCGGTGTGAAAGGGCTCTTATACTGCGGCAGGTTGGCTTGTTCCCGCGAATCGCTGTAGCTGTATGTCGGCACTTTTAAGAGCTATAGCAGGTGCACTTGCATATCCACTGCACGGTGGGGGGAGCCGATTCACGTGGCCGGCATCCGTGATCGCTCCACAGAGAGCCAGAACAGGGATCTGTCAATGTAAACAAACAGATCCCCGTTCTGATAGGGGAGGAGAGAGTGATCGTCTGTTCTTAGTGATCAGGAACAGCGATCTCTCTCCTCCTCCAGTCAGTACACTGCCCCCACAGTTAGAAACACCTCCCAGGGAACACATTCAATCCCTTGATCACCACTAGTGTTAACCCCTTCCCTGCCTGTGTCCTTTTTACAGTAATCCGTGCATTTTTATAGCGCTGATCGCTGTATAAATGTCAGTGGTCCCAAAAAAGTGTCTGATCTGTCTGCCGCAATTTCGCAGTCTCGCTAAAAATCGCTGATCGCCGCCATTACTAATAAACAAAAAAAAAAGAATAATAAAAATGCCATAAATCTATTCCCTATTTTGTAGACGCTATAACTTTTGTGCAAACCAATCAATATATGCTTAAGTAGAAGAATACATATTGGCCTAAACTGAAGAAGAAACTTGTTTGTTTTATTTTTTTGGATATTTATTATAGCAAAAAGTAAAAAATATTCTGTTTTTTTTTCTGTCAAAATTGTCGGTCTTTTTTTGTTTATAGCACAAAAAATAAAGATCACAGAGGTTATTAAATATCACCAAAAGAAAGTTCTATTCTTGGGGAAAAAAGAGACGTCAATTTTATTTGGGTACAGCGTTGCATGACTTTGCAATTGTCAGTTAAAACAACGCAGTGCTGTATCACTAAAAAAAATGGCCTGGTGATTAAAGCGGAGTTCCGCCTAAATTAAAAATCAGCAGCTACAAATACTGCAGCTGCTGACTGTTAAAATAAGGACACTTACCTGTCCAGGGCGCCCGTGATGTCCTCACCCGAAGCCGACCCATCCCTTGGCTCTGGGTGGAGGCTCTGGCATTGCTAGTAAGGGATTCAGGAAGAGAAGCCTTGAGGGTTCACAGCCTGGTTTCCTACTGCACATGTGTGAGTTGCGCTGCACGTTTCGAGTGGTCCCTGCTGTCTTCTGGGACCTGTGTGTCTCCCAGAAGACAGCGGGGGGGGGGGGGGGCAGAGGAGGGGTCGGCCATGGCGTAGATCGCTGCGGATACTGCGCCAATCTTTCACCGGAAGTGGGAGAAACTACCTGTATCAGACAGGTATCTGCTCCACCCTGAAAGGTGCCAAATGTGACACCGGAGGGGTGGGGGAGGAACCCATTTTTGGGTGGAACTCCGCTTTAAGGGGGAAAATCTTCCGGTGGTTAAAGTGGTTGTAAAGGCAGAAGGTTTTTTTTATCTTTATGTGTTCAGCAGGCCCCCTAACACTTGATCCAGCAACGTTGCAGGAGGGACTCGGCTGTCCGGGACTCCCTCTTCATTGGCTGAGAAAGCAGCGAAGCACCATTGGCTGCCGCTGCTGTCAATCAAGGTCAGTGAGCCAATGGGAGAGAGTGGGTGGGGCCAGGCCACGGCTCTGTCTAAATGAACACATGTAGCTGCGATTCAGGCTTGCTGTGGGGGCAGGAGGGAGGAGCCAGGAGCACTGAAGAGGGACCCGAGAAGAGGAGGATCTGGGCTGCTCTGTGCAAAACCATTTCACAGAGCAGGTAAGTATAACATGTTTGTATAGTATTACTTTAATGGCCCTGCAATATATTTTTCATGAAATTGTTCCTCCCTATAACGTCCTCTGTGAGCTCCCGAACCACCCCTTTTCATTATTTTTTTTTTGGACTTAGCAGTGAGCGTAAAGCCCCATACACACTATCAGATTTTCTGCTAATTTTTTTCTTCAGATTTACCAAAACCATGTAGTACAAGGGCCTGCCTGATTGCATACAAACTGAAACTCCTAAGGTTTGACCTCATATTATATGGTTTTGGTAAATCGGAAGGAAAAAATCAGCAGAAAATCTGATAGTGTGTATGGGGCTTTAGTTGCATTCATGTGCACTGCTCTATGCAGACTACAAATCCCAAAGACCATTGCAGGAGTGAGCGGCTACATTCCTACATACAGTGGGACCATGGAGAATGCATGTAGAGAGCAATAGAAGGTACTTTTTGAAAATACATACTTGAATAGAATTTATTTTAAAACCAAAGTATAGTGTCACTTTAACTTTTTACGGGGCAAATAACCCAAATGTGACAGTACAATGTAAAGACAGGTTCTCCCTTTTTTTTTTTTTTTATGCATGATTTTGACATTGGGGTCTATTACACAGCTGTTGTATCCCTTGCCATCCATTGCATCTAGCACAGATCTTGTTCCATTAGCTTCTCTCCTGGCCACAGCAGCCAGGGAATTACCATGAACCCAATAGTGACATAATACATGTTGCTTCCGTATTTATTTACCAGGAGCGAGATCAGTGAATGCCAGTTTGCAGGTCTCCTTCCTTTTCACCCGCTGACACCTGCCATGCTGGTACATGAAGCCTGGAATAGATGGCGAGGGCAGTCAGGTTGAGGGGGAGGGGCAGTGTTGCCACCTTCAGTGGGGTGTGGAAGTGATCGGGTGGCTTTACAGCTTCACCTGACAACTTAACAAATGTACACACCTCAGAAGTGTGTTTAACATGTTACTAAACCCACAACAGTAAAATCAGTCTGTATATGCAGTAAAGCATGCTTGTTATACTCGCTTTGGAACCTAAGGGGTTAATCCTCTGCATTGTATAAAAGGGGTGTTTGATCCTGTCTTCTCTGATCCTCCCCTTCTTTCACAGTTCCCAAACCATCTGTTGATAGAACAGAGCCTTGGGGACACTCTGCGCATGCGCAGTTTGGTGTGTATTGCTTGATAGTTTTTTTTTTTTTTTTTTTTTTTCTCTTGGGAAAGTGCATGTGATCAGCACAGGGCCAATCGGCACCATCCAGACAGAGGGTCAGGGGTCGTGCAGCCTCATAGGACAGTCAAATGAGAAAGAAAGCTCCTCCTACAAGCTTTAACCAGTGCTCTGCTGGACACTGATAGAAGTAACAAGACTGCTATATACTGCTGATGAGAAAAGGTATTTATTAGAGATGCACCAAAATTTCAGCCGCTGAAACATATCGGTTGAAAAAGGTGTTCTTGGAATTTTGCGGATTGAGGACGAAGTCGTAAGTCTGGATTCTAAGTTCCGCAGTCGCTGTGCCGTCTGTTGTCTCAACAGCTTGGTATTTTTCTTCCAGGCTGTAGAGACCGCTATACATTGGCCACGTATGACCGTTTTGTGTGCCTCCCAGAGGGTTCCCACAGAGATTTCCAGAGTATTGTTCTCTACAAAGTACAGTTTTAAGGTGTTTTCCAACTCTGACCTATGTGCAAGATCCTTCAGGAGAAAGTCATTAAGTCGCCAGTGGCAGCGTCTGACCTTGGGAGGATCCATTTTAAGTTTCAAGAGTATCAGAGCATGGTCCGACCACGATATAGGCAGGATTCCCACGTCAGCGATCGCCCGCTGGGAAGGGGCATTAACAAAAAAGTAATCTAGCCGCGTGTGTTTGCGGAATGGGTGGGATTAATGGGAGTATTGACATTCCGTTGGGTGCGCCATGCGTTAAAAAAGCAAACTTGCGGGTGACCTGTCGGAATTGTTGGGATTGCCTGGAGAGGTGCGGGGGAGGGATTTCTTTTTTGTTAAAGGATGTTCTATTCAGAGTAGGGGAGAATGGAAGGTTGAAGTCCCCTTCCATGACTAAAAAGGAATGTGTGGTTCTAAATAGGCGGTTATACACCTTCGTCACAAAGGGCATCTGTTCACATTTGGTGCGTAGATGTTGCAGAAAGTTATGTCAGATTGTTGCCATCTGCCACTATGGATCAAAAACCGACCATGGGGGTCAGAGTAGGAGGAAGTGGGCGTGAATGGAGATCCCTTCTTTATCAGAATGGCCACCCCTGCTTTCTTTTTGGTGCTAGTGGCTAGGAATCCTGTAGGAAAGAACCGTGACGTGAACGTGCCCGTCTTATTAAAGTGTGTTTTCTGTACAAAAATAACCTGCGCTCCAGAGTCTCTGAAGCTCCCCAGTGCCAATTTCCATCTAAAATTTGAGTTAAGACCATTAACATTATTTATTTTTTCCATCTCTTTATTAAGGTTTTTTTTTTTTTTGAGACATAAGAAAAACATTCATACAAAACCAGTTCAGCCTGCACCGGGTTGTGACCCCGGCCCTGCTATACATATAAAATTGGTCTCAACATCACAACCGCCCCCCCCCCCATTATCTACCCCCCAGATCTCTCCAAGTATATGTCTGTATATATCTGTAGTCCAGCCCTCTCATCTTTACCCACACTGCCTTCCCTCTACCATCCTTCAGCATATTTCGTAGAATGCTTATACTTTTCCCATTCTTTCCATCTCCATTTGAACCCTTCTTCTCCTATTTTGCTACTAAACCTGAGAAATTCCATATTATAAATTTTGCTGATTTTACCAAGCCAAAGCTTCAATGAAGGGCTGAAGAACATTAACATTATGTGAGCAAACCTGTACCATGTTGGGATTGAGGTATGGGCAGGAGATAGTGGGAAAACGTGTGTAGGGGTGTTATATACTTATCGAACCCAGGGATCCGGGGAGACCAGACTTGAGACCAGGGATGGAGACTCTCACATGTGGGTAAACACAGGAGCCCAGGAGAGAAGAGCCAGAAAGGGGAGAAGGAGAGAAAAAACAAAGATATGTTAACAAAACTAACAGAATTCACAATTCGCATAACAAACCATGAAGGTCCAACATTAGGCCGAGAGTTCCAGGTTACCCCCATCATCTAACATGGGCGAGGTGGGTAAGTGATAATTAGGAAGGAACTTTTAAATCACTAATCAATTGGGGGGGGGGTAGTGTCAGATACCGAAGTCCAACTGGTACCCATAATCTTGGACCTGCTAAAACAAGGAAGCAGTTAGAGATTAAATAAAAGCTAGGGGACAAGCAATACTAGTCACTTCAAGGAATAACTTGAACATGTGGGCAGAAACACGTGAGCTGTGAGTCACAGTCACAGGGTCGTCCGCACCCAGGCCGGGCGCATGTCCTTATCTTGCATACATGCGCACACATACTAAGGCCATTATAGACAGAAGCCAATTAACCTACCAGCATGTCTTTGGAGTGTGGGAGGAAACTGGGGTACCCCAGGAGAGTACCGCGCAAGCACAGGGAGAATATGCAAACTCCATGCAGGCCGTGTCCTGGTTGATATTCGAACTGAGGATTCTGAACACTTAGGACTGCTAGCTGGTTGTATACATTTGCAAAGATTAGATCTTTACTGGATGAATACTAGACTGCACTGGTTGGAAAAGTTTGTTGGGTAATCATCCAACTAGGACAGTGTATTGCGATAAATACATGCTACGTCCAATTGTTTGTTATGATGCTGGTAGATAATGCAGCAGTGACAGCTAGTTTTGTAACTTTTTCGACAATAGGAAATTTTACCTGCCCTCCAATTAGCTGTTCTTACAGTGTTTTTTAATAATAGCGAATTGACTGCATTCAGTGATGTCTTCAACCCAAAACCAACATCCCTTGACGCGTTTCACCACTCCAGGGAACCTGTCAGGATAAAAAAAAAAAAGAGGGGGGCTGCCATTGTTGACTTGGTATATAAAGTTGCAGGTTCCATTCAGGCTTTCATCCAATGTTGAAGGTAGCTATTGTTCAACCTCTTAAACTGATGCCAAGCCTGAGGTATATACATCATTATGTTTAATGCTGCGGTGGTGCTCTCTGCTCCAAAACTAGCACCGCTTCTGGGAGTAGAGCAATGGCAGCCTCCGGTAGTATTTGAGCTTTGTTTGTGACATTGTATCTATCTTGACAGTTAATCTATAATGTTTAACCACTTGAAGGCCAGGCTTTTTCTGGCACTTTTTGTTTACAAGTTTAAAGCAGAGTTCTGCTGAAAAAAAAAAAAGTTGGTGGCTACAAAAAGTGTAGCTGCTGACTTTTATTAATCGGACGCTCACCTGTCCGACGGTCCAGCGATGCGGGTGTACGAAGCCCCGCTCCTCTCCCCCCTCCTCTCCACGGCTCCGGCATTCTTATTGTGGGCGCCCGGCTGTGTCTTCACAGCGGGGCACGTGCTTTTAATGGCCGGGCAATCTTTTGGGACCTGTGACGTGTCCCAAAAGATTGCAGGGAGGGAGGGAGGGGAGAGATCCAGTGTGCGGTGGTTCCAATATCCTTTTTACACAAGCGTTGTATGACTTTATCCTGCTAGGAGTCACATACCATCTGGTAAGCTTAATAAGTTGGTATCTGTGTAAAGCGCTGGGTGTCTTTTTCTTTTTCATCATCTGACACAGCCATGGGAACATCTAAAAAGTGGAAGAACTTTCGTGGTGTTGGACTTTTTTTCTTTTACTTTGTTTTACTTTTGGTGCATTGGACTTTATATTCAATGTTGTATCTATTTTATGTGTATAATATTTACACTGTGGATGTTTATAGCATTGGTTTATTTTACAATATTTCTTTTGATTTGCATTACTGGTTGTACACTTATTGATATTGGGGATGCTAATTGTGGTTTATTTAGCCCAAATGCAGCATTGTGTGTGTGTGTATATATCTCTCTCTCTCGATATAGAGATATCTCTATTAATATATATATATGTGTGTGTGTGTGTGTGTGTGTATGTATTCACACACTCACTCTATTACCAAAAGTATTGGGCCACCTGCCTTTACACGCAAATGAACTTTAAAGTGGTTGTAAACCCTTTACAACCACTTTAACCTACAGGTAAGCCTAGATTAAGGCATACCTGTAGGTGCTTGAAATATCTCCCAGACCTGCACGGTCTAGGAGATATTTGCAAATCGCCGTAGGGCGACTTCTTCTGCACATGCGTCGGAGTTAGTAGGGCACACTGTGCCGTTTCTTGCCTCGGGTCATGCCGTTAAAGGCAGCTCCCGTGTGCCTGCGCGGGAGTGACGTCACGCGACTCCGGCAAGTCGCAGAGCCTGAGTTTGCGGCCCCTGAAGGAAGAGGGGTGAAGAATGGACGCTCGCTACTAGCGAGGAAGACGGGGACATTGCGGGCTTCTCCTGCAGGTAAGTGTCACATAATGGGCTACTATGCAATACATAGTAGCCCATTATGCTTTACCTTGGCAGGGAAACAAAGAGGAAGTAACACCCATCAGGGTTTACTTCCTCTTTAATGGCGTCTTAGTCCACATAGGGTTCAATATTGAGTTGGCTCACCCATTGCAGCTTTAACAGTTTCAAGCCTTCTTGGAAGGCTGTTCACAAGGTTTAGGAGTGTGTCTATGGGAATGTTTGACCTTTCTTTGCAGTCATGTGGAAACAGGAAGGGGCCATCTCCAAACTGTTCCCACAAAGTTGGGAGCATGAAATTGTCCAAAATGTTTTGGTAAGATGACGCTAGAGCTGCACGATTCTGGCTAAAATGAGAATCACAATTTTTTTGCTTAGAAAAAAGATCTCTTTCACGATTCTCACGTTGTAACAACTTTCACTTTATACAAAAAAATTGGGCTAACTTTACTGTTTATATATATTTTTTTTTTTTTAATTAAAGTGCACTTTTTCAAAAGAAATTGTGTTTGAAAAACTTCTTCGCAAATACGGAGTGACATAAAATATTGTAACAACCACCAATGTTGTAAAGCGCTGCGTAAACTGTCGGCGCTATATAAATCCTGTATAATAATAATAATAATAATAATAATTTTATTCTCTAGGGCAGTGATGGTGAACCTTGGCATCCCAGATGTTTTGGAACTACATTTCCCATGACGCTCATGCACTCTGCAGTGTAGTTGAGCATCATGGGAAATGTAGTTCCAAAACATCTGGGGTGCCAAGGTTCGCCATCACTGCTCTAGGGTCTCTGCTAAAAAAAAATATATATATCATGTTTGGGTGCTCCAAGTAATTTTCTAGCAGAAAATAATGATTTTTACTTGTAAGCAACAAATGTCAGAAAAAGTTTGGTCTTTAAATGGTTAAACTTCCCTCGTATTCATGTGCTGTAATAGAACTTGGCAGGCTGCCCACATTTTTTTTCTTTTCCAGCTGTGAGAACTCTCTGCACTTGTTAGAAAGATTGCGACATGCTGTTTCTAAGATCGGGAAGGGAAAAAGATTGCGATTTCTATTCTTAACGATTAATCGTGAAGCTCTAGATGACACCTTAAAAGTTTGCTTTCACTGGAACTAAGGCGCCAAGCCCAACCCCAACCCCTGAAAATCAACCCCACACCATAATCCACCCTCCACCAAATGATTTGGACCAGTGCACTTGACTGGCCTGCACAGAGTCCTGACCTCAAACTGATAGAACAACTTTGGGGTAAATTAGCAGAGACTGCGAGCCAGGCCTTCTCGTCCAATATTGGTGCCTGACCTCACAAATTCGCTTCTGGAAGAATGGTTAAACATGCCCATAGACACACTCCTAAACATTTTACAAATGCCAAGAGTGTACAATGCACTGCAAATGTTCTATAAAAAATTGAGGAATACAGGTAAAGGAGTTTTTTTGATGGAAGAGGTATATTAAATCTTTAAGAAGAAACGTTTACCTATTGGCTTTCTTCCAGTCCAGTTCTGCTTCAAATGCACCTGTCAGGATAAAATTATGCTTTTTTTTTATTTCCTTTTTCTGACTTGCGTTTTAAAGTTCAACTATACAGGTGAAAGCCAGTAAATTAGAATATTTTGAAAAACTTGATTTATTTCAGTAATTGCATTCAAAAGGTGTAACTTGTACATTATATTTATTCATTGCACACAGACTGATGCATTCAAATGTTTATTTCATTTAATTTTGATGATTTGAAGTGGCAACAAATGAAAATCCAAAATTCCGTGTGTCACAAAATTAGAATATTGTGTAAGGGTTAAATTTTGAAGACACCTGGTGCCACAAACTAATCAGCTGATTAACTCAAAACACCTGCAAAGGGCTTTAAATGGTCTCTCAGTCCAGTTCTGAAGCCTACACAAACATGGGGAAGACTTCAGATTTGACAGCTGTCCAAAAGGCGACCATCGACACATTGCACAAGGAGGGAAAGACACAAAAGGTTATTGCTGAAGAGGCTGGCTGTTCTCAGAGCTCTGTGTCCAAACACATTAATAGAGAGGCAAAGGGAAGGAAAAACTGTGGTCAGAAAAAGTGTACAAGCGATAGGGATCACCGCGCCCTAGTCAAGATTGTGAAAAAAAACCCCTTCAAAAATGTGGGGGAGATTCACAAGGAGTGGACAGCTGCTGGAGTCAGTGCTTCAAGATCCACCACCAAGAGACGCTTGAAAGACATGGGTTTCAACTGCCGCATACCTCGTGTCAAGCCACTGTTGACCAAGAAACAGCGCGAAAAGCGTCTCACCTGGGCTAAGGAAAAAAAGAGCTGGACTGCTGCTGAGTGGTCCAAAGTCATGTTTTCTGACAAAAGCAAATTTTGCATTTCCTTTGGAAATCGAGGTCCCAGAGTCTGGAGGAAGACAGGAGAGGCACAGGATCCACGTTGCCTGAAGTCTAGTGTAAAGTTTCCACCATCAGTGATGGTTTGGGGTGCCATGTCATCTGCTGGAGTCGGTCCACTCTGTTTCCTGAGATCCAGGGTCAACGCAGCCATCTACCAGCAAGTTTTAGAGCACTTCATGCTTCCTGCTGCTGACCTGCTCTATGGAGATGGAGATTTCAGGTTCCAACAGGACTTGGCGCCTGCACACAGCGCAAAATCTACACGTGCCTGGTTTACGGACCATGGTATTTCTGTTCTAAATTGGCCAGCCAACTCCCCTGACCTTAGCCCCATAGAAAATCTGTGGGGTATCGTGAAAAGGAAGATGCAGAATGCCAGACCCAACAACGCAGAAGAGTTGAAGGCCACTATCAGAGCAACCTGGGCTCTCATAATACCTGAGCAGTGCCAGAAACTCATCGACTCCATGCCACGCCGCATTAATGAAGTAATTGAGGCAAAAGGAGCTCCAACCAAGTATTGAGTATTGTACATGCTCATATTTTTCATTTTCATACTTTTCAGTTGGCCAACATTTCTAAAAAATCCCTTTTTTGTATTAGCCTTAAGTAATATTCTAATTTTGTGACACACGGAATTTTGGATTTTCATTTGTTGCCACTTCAAATCATCAAAATTAAATGAAATAAACATTTGAATGCATCAGTCTGTGTGCAATGAATAAATATAATGTACAAGTTACACCTTTTGAATGCAATTACTGAAATAAATCAAGTTTTTCAAAATATTCTAATTTACTGGCTTTCACCTGTAAGTTCAAACAGTGGAATTCATTTGCTAAAACTGGAGAGTGCAAAATCTGGTGCAGCTGTGCATGATAGCCAATTGGCTTCTAACTTCAGCTTGTTCAATTAGCCTCGATTCACACAGGGGCAACATGACTTCAGCGCGACTAAGCAACTTTAAGCAACTTACAACGCGACTTCAAGTCGCCTCCAGGACAGGCGACTTTGGCTGTGGCCAATCACAGAATAATCAGCTCTCTGGGAGGGAGGGGTTTGCCTGGGTAAACTAATTTCTTTTCCTGTAAAGTCGCTTCAATATAGGTGGAGATCCGACTTGGAGGCGACTTCCATTGAATTCTATGGGTACAGGTCGCCTAGAAGTTGGATTGAAGTAGTACAGGAACCTTTTCTGAAGTCGGAGCGACTTCAGTAGTGTAAGAGCCCTTTCACACTAGGGCGGGGGGCGGCGTCGGCGGTAAAACGTTTTACCGTCGGTATGCGGCCGCTAGCGGGGCGGTTTTACCCCCTGCTAGCGGCCGAGAAGGGGTTAAATACCACTGCAAAGAGCCTCTGCAGAGGCGCATTGCCGGCGGTATAGCCGCGCCGTCCCATTGATTTCAATGGGCAGGAGCGGTAAAGGAGCGGTATACACACCGCTCCTTCACCGCTCCGAAGATGCTGCTGGCAGGACTTTTTTTACCGTCCTGCCAGCGCATCGCTCCAGTGTGAAAGCCCTCGGGGCTTTCACACTGGATACACAGCAGCGGCACTTTCGGGTCGGTTTGCAGGCGCAATTATTAGCGCAATAGCGCCTGCAAACTGCCCCAGTGTGAAAGGGCTCTTAATTAAGACGCTCTCATTCACTATAATGCAAATCTTAAAGTTAAGATTTAAGAAGTAAAGCGACTTGGGGCGACTTGAGGGCTTACAAGTCGGATCCCAAGTCGTTGTAGTGTGAACCGACCCTTAAGCTTTGACAACATAACCTGGAAACTGGTACAAGAAAAAGAGGGTGGGACTTTAACCACTTGCTTACTGAGCACTTAAACCCACCTCCTGCCCAGATCAATTTTCAGGTTTCAGCGCTGACGCACTTTGAATGACAATTGCGCGGTCATACAACACTGTACCCAAATGAATTTTTTATCATATTTTTTTTACCACAAATAGAGCTTTCTTTTGGTGGTATTTAATCACAGCTGGGATTTTTATTTTTTGCTAAACAAACAAAAAAAGATGGAAAATTTTGAAAAAAAAAAAAAAATCATGTTTTATAGTTTGTTATAAAATTTTGCAAACAGGTAATTTTTCTCCTTCATTGATATGCGCTGATGAGGTGGCACTGATAGGCTGCACTGATAGGCACAGTTAAGACGGCACAGATAGACACAGATAAGGCGGCACTGATGGGGACAAATAAGACGATACTGATGGGCACAGATAAGGCGGCCCTGATGGGTGGCACGGATGGGTCGCACTTATGGGCACTGGTAGGTGACACTGATGTGCAGCACTGTTGTTGAGGCACTGATTGTGGGCACTGATGGGTGGTGCTGGTGGGCACTGGTAGGTGGCACTGCTGCCTATTGCTAGGTGGCACTGGCAGGGGGCACAGGTGGGCACTGAGGATATGCAGCAGCTCGCCGTGATTGGGACTGATGTCCCTCTCACGACCGCTGGTGACGGCTTCTTTTTCCAGCGTGAGGAGAAAAAAAATAGCCGATTACCGGCTCTGTTGACATCACATGATCAGCTGTCATTGGCTGACAGCTGATCACGTGTTAAGGGGTCAGGATCGACCCCTTACTCCGATCTGCGATCAGGCGAGTCTCACAGACTCGCAGATCGCGCCGCGCGTGCCCTGCTGGGGGCGCGCAGGCCGCCCGTGCACGGGACGACATCAATGGACGTCGTCCCGGCAAAGCAGATCTCAAGTGGTTAAATGAAACCCGTAGCAGAAACTGAGTAATAAGGTGGACATGTAAGAAGATATTAATTGGTACAAAACACTGATATACACACATAATATATATAAGGGAAAGGAATCCCACATAATAACCATGATAATAATATGGATATCAATTCAATGACATAATCACCAGAATTAATGTGTGTGTATATACACAACATCATTTCAAGATACTGCCTGCATGGCCTTGCTATTCCCAGTCAGAGTTGATATAAATAAACATGATTGTGAAAAGTTCAATTGACCACATGATGGTACAATACATGGCATATATTGGCTTTACGCGTTTCGTGGTGTATAACCACTAGTCAGGAGCAGGCACGTGAGGGATCTATAATAGGAGAAATGAAAACATGGGTCTAAATAGTCTGTCATATAGCATAATGGGAGAGGGGAGACCTCCCTACCACATGTTACTTACAGAAAAAGATGGTACTGGTGGTATAATGCTAGGAATCGCGGGTCACCCAGGGGCATCATGGTCGGAAGCTATGGTGGGGGCCTGTCCAACAAAAGTGCCTAACACACAGCCCCTAGGGAATTGTGGGTCCAGGCATATCCATTGTGCAGTGGGGATGGTATGTGAACCAGCCAAATGCCTTTCTGTAAGGGACAGGTGCAGGTGGTTAGGAAGGGGCCCTAATGGTGGGACAGAAGAGAAGTGCAAGGATAAAACCAAAACCAAAGATCAGCCGGTGGAAAAGGAAGAGAATGAAGTAGAAAAAAAATACCAAAAACCAAACTAGGGATCCAAGAGAGGACCGTGAGGAGACAAGGGAAGGTGACTGTTAAGAACCAGAGTACCTGGTAATGGGAAAAGAGGAGGAACAGAGTCCAAGGTGATTCAGGGAGACCAGGATGTAGGTGCCAACACCGGACAACCCACCAACGCCACGTGGGCGTACACAGTTGGGGAGGAACAGAGGCGCTGTCAGCTGGGCAGTGACTCGCCTGGCAATTGTCGTCATCACAGTCTCCCAAATGGCCGCGTGACTGCAGACTCACCCCAGGCGCCCGACAAAGCAGCGTCACAAAAGACTCCGCATGTCTGGAGTGGAAGACGTGGCATCGCTGCGCAGTGTCCCCCCCCAAAAAAAAATCCATACCAGACCCTCCGAGCACACAGCCCGGCAGGTCAGGAAAGGGGGTGGGGACAAGCGACGCCCCCAGCCCCCCCCTCCTGAAACGTACCAGGCCACATACCCTCAACATGGGTGGGTCTCTTGGGCGGAAAAGAGCGAGAAGATAGCGGAGAAGACCCAGCAGAGGCAGAAGAGGGAGAAGAACCGGAGAGGGCTAGAAGACATCAGCGGAGAGCGGAGAAGACCCAGAGAGGGGCAAAGAAGCAGCAGGGGCAGAAGACGTCAGCAGAGGAGGCAGAATAATTACTTTAAAAACATGTGTACTGTGTTTTATATTTGACATATTATTATTTTTTTTTTTTTTTGTAGGTGAATGGGTAGGGGTACATTGTATTCCATACTCATTCACATAGGGTGGGGCCCCCCTTGTTAAAGGGGGCTTCCAGATTCCGATAAGCCACACGCCCGCAGACCCCAACAACCAAAGGCCAGGGTTGTCGGGAAGAGGCCCTTGTCCTCATCAACATGGGGACAAGGTGCTTTGGGGTGGGGGGGCCAGGGCCCCCCTGCCCCAAAGCACCCACCTCCATCCATGTTGAGGGCATGCGGCCTGGTACAATTCGGGGGGCTTGCTCGTCCCCACCCCCTTTCCTGACCTGCCGGGCTGTGTGCTCGTATAAGGGTCTGGTATTGATTTTGGGGGGGGGGCCTGAAAATCCATACCAGACTGAAGGGCCTGGTATGCTCTTGGAGGGGAACCCATGCCGTGTGGTGTGGTGTTTTTTTTTTTTTTTGTTTTTGTTTTTTTTTACATTGTGCGTGGAGTTCCCCTACAGATTCAAACCAGACGGGGCGGTGACATCATAAGGGGCGGGATCACCGGATTACATTACCCGGTGACCGCGCCCCATGCCTGTATAAGTCGTTGCGCACACAGCATTACATTGGGAGAGAGCGTCGTGTCAACATCGGAAGAAGACCGGAGGGAAGAAGACGACAGAGAAGACCGGGCCAACGCTAGCAAAAGAGCGGGCAAAAGAGCAATAGATAGTGGAGGAGAACGGGAGAAGAGGCCGGAGAAGTCGGAAGAGACCCCCCCCAAGTCATGAGACCCCCGGAGCTGCCTAATAAATTACTTTAAAAACCGGTCTAGTGTGTTTTTTTTTTTTTTTTTGACACTTTTTGTCCCCCAGGTGACAAACCCCATACTCATTCACATAGGGCGCGGGGCCGGGATCTGTGGCCCCTTATTAAAGGGGGCTTCCGGATTCCGATAAGCTCCTGCTCGCAGACCCCGACAACCAACGGCCAGGGTTGTCGGGAAGAGGCCCTTGTCCTCATCAACATGAGGACAAGGTGCTTTGGGGTGACGGGGCCACAGGGTGCCCCCCCTGTCCCAAAGCACCCACCCCCCCCCATGTTGAGGGCATGCAGCCTGGTATGGTTCAGGAGGGGGGGCGCTTGCTCACCTTTCCTGACCGGCCTTGCTGCGTGCTAGGATAAGGGTTTGGTATGGATTTTGGGGGGACCCCCACGCCGTTTTTTCTGCGTAGGGGGTTCCCCTTAAAATCCATATTAGACCGAAGGGCCTGGTATGCTCTTGGAGGGTGAACTCAAGCTGTTTTTATATTTAAAATTTGACATGGAGTTCCCCCTCAAGATTCATACCAAACACAGTGCCTGGTATTGGCGGGGATCCAATTAGGATCCCTGTTCATTGAAGTCGGACGCATCTCTGACTTCAAGTCGCAGGGCAAAGTCAGATCCAAAGTAGGACGAGTGTCGTGTCGCACCAGTGTGAACCTGGCCTGAAAATGCTCCCTGCACTTCTTTGGTCCGACTTTGATCCTACTTCAGCCCATTGAATATCATTGAAGTAGGATCCTTGTCCTAACCATCTGACATGTGACATCTGACGTGGTGATTACAGCAGCAGTAAAAGAAATTTGTCACACTGGGATTGTTTTGATTGTTCAAAGGACAAGTTAGACAATCACAAAGTCGAATCAAAGTAGTATCCTATTCATTTAAGTCAGATGGATGTAGTACTGATGTCGCAGAGCAAAGTCGTATGACATGTAGTATCAGTGTGTACCCAGCCTAAGGCGGGGTTCACACTGGTACAACATGATAGTCGTACCACTTTGGATCCGACTTTGCCCTGCGACTTGAAGTCCGACTTCAATGAACAGGGATCCGACTTTGATCCCCGACAATACCAGGCACTGTGTCTGGCATCAATCTTTAGGGGGAAAATCTCCACGCACAATGTAAAAAACAAAACAAAACGCATGGGTTCCCCCTCAAGGAGCATACCAGGCCCTTCAGTCTGGTTTGGATTTTAGGGGAACCCCCATGTCGAAAAAAACAGCATGGGGTCCCCCTAAAATCCACACCCTTATTCGAGCACACAGCCCGGCAGGTCAGGAAAGGGGGTGAGAACGAGCGAGCGCCCCCCCTCCTGAACTGTACCAGGCCGCATGCCGTCAACATGGGAGGGAAGGGTGGGTGCTTTGGGGTATGGGGGGCCCTGCGCCCCCCAACCCCATAACACCTTGTCCCCATGTTGATGAGGACGAGGGCCTCTTCCTGACAACCCTGGCCTTTGGTTGTCTGGGTCCGCGAGCGGGGGTCTAATCGGATTCTGGCCCCCCATCCTATGTGAATGAGTATGGGGTATATTGTACCTCTACCCATTTACTTGAAAAAAGTGTCAAAAATAAAACGCATTACACAGGTTTTTAAAGTAATTTTATTAAGGTAGCTTTGTTGTCTCTGACTTCTTCTCCCCTCTCTGGCTCTTCTGCCTCCTCCACTGACGTCTTCTGCCTTTGCCAGTTCTTCTCCGCTGTCCGGGTTTTCTCCGCTGTCTTCTCCCTCTGTCTCTCTCTATCCGATGTTGACTCAATGCGCTCTAATGCTGGGTGCGTGGTGATCCACTACTTATATTGGCATGGGGCGGGGTCACCAGAGGCCCGCCCCTTATGACGTTACGCCCCATCATGCTCCAGGCGTCCGGTGACACCACCTCATGCCAAGCGGGAGAGAGCGTTGAGTCAACATCGGAAGAAGAACAGAGGGAGAAGACAGCGGAGAAGACCCAGGAAAAGAGCGAGAAGATGGCGGAGAAAAACCGGAGAGGGCTAGAAAACATCAGCTGAGAACGGAGAAGAACCGGCAGAGGCAGAAGTGCCGGAGAGGGGAGAAGTTGGAACAGACGACTGAGCTGCCTTGATAATTACACTGTGTACGCGTACGTGGCGGTGGGTTGTCCGGCACCTACATATACGACCTCCCTGGGTGGGCTAGGCTTCCATGATCTCACATCCTGGTCTCCCTGAATCACCTTGGACTCTGTTCCTCCTCTTTTCCCATTACCAGGTACACTGGTTCCTAACAGTCACCTTCCCTTGTCTCCTCACGGTCCTCTCTTGGATCCCTAGTTTGGTTTTTGGTTTCTTGTTTTTTTTTTTTCCACTTCATTCCCTTCCTTTTCCACTGGCTGATCTTTGGTTTTGGTTTTATCCTTGCACTATTCTTCTGTCCCACCGGTAGGGCCCCTTCGTAACCACCTGCACACCCCCCCCATGTTGAGGGCATGCAGCCTAGTGTGGTTCAGGAGGGGGGGGGGGCACTCGCTCATCCCCACCCCCTTTCCTGACCTGCCAGGCTGTGTGCTCGGATAAGGGTCTGGCATGGATTTTGGGGGGGGGGGGCCCTGAAAATCCAATCCAGACCGAAGGGCCTGGTATGCTCTTGGAGGGGAACCCATGCCGTTTTTTTGTTTTTTTTTTTTGTTTTTTTTAAATTGGACATGGAGTTCCCCTTTTAAGATCCTCAGAGCACAAGTCGCATGCCAAAGTCGCGTCGGTTAAAATGGCGATCCGACTTTGATCCAACTTCAGTGATATTCAATGGGCTGAAGTAGGATCAAAGTCGGACCAAAGTAGTGCAGGGAGCATTTTCAAAGTCGGACCGACTTATGTCAGACCAGTTTAGACGCTTTCATAGGGAAACATTGATTTACACGGGTCATGCAACATGAGCTCCCAATGTCGGAGCGTTTGTCGTACAAGTGTGAACCCAGCCTTAGGCCCCTTTTCACACTTGTACAACTTGTCCCACGATTTGGGACTGCAAAGTAGCATGACAAGTCGTTCCCCATGATTTCCAATGACAACCATTCATATTAGTACAACTTCAAAGTAGTGCAGGGACTACTTTGATGCCAGTTACACAGGCATTCCATGGAATCGCGGCAAAAGTGCGCGACTTTGAAGTCACAGTAGTGTGAAAGGGGCCTTAAGGTGAATTCCAGGTATGGATATTTTATGCACCATTACATTGGTCCAGCTTGTAAGTATGTATATACCATACCGATGCCCCTGGAAGCTGGAAATCACTGGAATAGACACCACTACACTGTCCTCCACTCGTTTCTGGGTCCTGTGCCTAGTGGCTGCCCTGCTGTGTTATGAATACAGGAGGTTGGCCGCTCTGCATGGTTGACTTTCAGAGAATGCTTTGCCTTTTCTGAATGAAAGCAAAGCATTGTCTGGTTTGACAAGGTGGAGAGTGTGATGTCACCTCTCCACCTTGTCCAATTGGAGAATGCTTTGCTTTTCCTAAATAAATGCAAAGCATTCTCTGGTGCCTGTGCAGGGTGGCAGACCTGTATTCTGAAAGCAGCAGGGCAGCTGCTCGGAGTAAGACCTAGAAACAAGTGGAGGTCAGTAGGGTAGTGGTATCTACTTTAGTAGTTTCCTGCAGCCAGGGGCATCGGCCCGGTATGGTATGGCCAAGCTGGACCAATGTAACGAAGTGCAAAATACCCATACCTGGAATTCATCTTTAAAGTTGGAAGGTGTCATCCATCCTATGCTCTTCCTTACATATGGGGCACTAGCCTGGTAGGTGTGTGACCAATATCAGCTTAATAAAGTACTGAAGCCTATATCATAATCATTATCATAACAGCAGGCGATTGCATTTTCAAAAGGAGAGCAGTAGTGGCCTATGTATTCTTTTTATATAGGTTTCCCTTTATACAATGGGTATAGAAAATAATCAACCCCCCACTCTTTAATACAATCACATTTTGTAGCAGCTTTTTCCTCAAGGATTTGATGGTATTTTGCCCCATCCATTTTTCTTCTATCCTGACAAGTCCCCCAGTCCCTGCTGCAGAGAAACATCCCCGTAACAGGAGATTACCACCTCCATGCTTTAGAGGTTGTTTTATTTGGATGGTGAGTTGTATTGGATTTCTGCCAGACATATTGTTTTTTTGTTAAGGCCAAATAATACAATTTTCTCATCTGACCATAACACCTTTTTCCATGTGGCCTCAGAATCTTCAAGGTGCATTTTGGCAAAGCTCAATCATGACTGCATGTGGCTTTTTTCTTGCAACCCTCCCATACATGCCACATTTTGTGGAGAATTTGTGATATTGTCGCATGCACACAATGACCACTCTGTCAAAAAATTCCTGCAACTGCTTCAGAGTTCCTGTAGGCCTCTTGGTAGCCTCTCTGATCAGTTTCCTGCTGGCTCTTTCATCCAGTTTGGAGTGACATTCTGATCCAGGGAAGGTCTGTGTTTGTAGTAAATACTTTCCATGTCTAATAATAGACTTTACTGTGCTTCTTGGCATTGATAAAACCTTTTTTAATTTTTTTTTTTTTTTTTTTGCGTCCATCTCCTGTCTTGTGCCTGTCCACAACTTTATTCCGGAAATCTTTTGACAGTGCCTTGACACCCTTAGTTGATTATTTGCTTTTAGTTGCACTACCAGGGACTGAAATGCTCCAGGAAAGCTATTTTCCTCCTGAGCTAATCAAAATGACCACATCTGATCACAGTTGAAAAGTCAAATGAATTTGTGTGCCATTTGATTAACTACACCTAATTGAGTTTACAAACATTTATTTAGGAGGGGATGATCCTTTTTCCAACGAAGTGGTTCTGTTTTTTATTTATTTATGACATGTTGGTGTTTACATCTTTCACTTGGATGTTATAAGTTGCACTGTGTAAATACGGCCGGCTAAAACAAAAAATGTGTCTGTCTTCATTTCAGACTGCAAAGCAACAACATGTAATTATTTTTAAAGGGGGTGATTCTTTGCTATACCCATTGTATGTTTAAAATAAAAGACAGGTTCACTTTGGAAGAGCCAAGGTCCTCCTAATATGTATGTTCTTTAATGCCTTGGAGGCAATTGTGAATCTATAAATGTTGATCTGTTGCATAGATGCTACCTAAAATTGTAGAACCTTTCATTTCAACTCAAATATGAGCTTAGTTGTCCTATTTAATAAACCATTTTTTTTTCAATAGAAGTTATCATTTTCCATTTCTTTTTTCAGGAGGTGTATGTTTCCTACTAATTTAAAAGCAGACGAAACTGGCTAGGCTGACACATGAATTGGAGTTTTCCTATATGATTAATTACCTTCCTATAACAAGGATGTCCTAGATAAGTGGGGTAGGAGCACAGGAGCTGCTCATTAGAGGATACGAGGAGCCTTTAATACAATTTCAGCTTGGGGGGTTAAGTTCCCATCTGTCTTGCGTTGCCCACCTAATTTTAGAATTTTCTCAGCCTTTATTAAAAGAACAATTAGGAATTGTGCTTTTGAGATAATATTATAGCTTTGTCTGCTTGGCTCCCCATTTTATGTATTTTTAGACATTGGCCTTTCCCTGCAAACAGAAAAAGCTAAGATGAAATGAAACAAATACTTTCAGTGTTAAAGAGAAACTGCAAAAATATTTGCTACATTTGTCCTGTCTGTTTTTGAATGTACTTTTTGGCAGCAAAGCTAACAATTAAGAACTAGAGGTTCGGTCTACAATATTCGCAAAGATCTTTTTTGTGGAAGAAAATGTTCCACAATTTTATCCATTGCAGGCTGTTTGATGCAGCGCTGGGCATACCCAATGGGTTGATATGAAGTCACAAGAGAAACATGGAAGCTGCCACTGGTGACCTCTCCTAAAAAAAAAATGCTACATGCTCGGCATTCTTGCTGACCTTCTTTATGCGGTGCTCTGAGTCACTCTTCCAGGTTCCAGGTTTGTGCATAAAGGCTCCTGACTATTCACTGATTTTCCTTATTTGCATACTTGGTCAAAAGCTGGCCATACATGGTTCTAATCTCGGCCGGTTCAGCAGGAACCGGCAGAGATTCGAATAGTTAATGGGCTGGCTGAATGTTTCAAGTTGTTCGATCTGTCAACTTGAGTACAACCAGCCTGATGGATTCTCTTGCGATTATCGCTAGTAGCGATAGTGATGATCACTGTCTTCTCCCAGTGGGGGCAGCCTCCCCCTGACCCCACTGCCAGGAAAAGACAATGGCCTGGCAGGAGGAATTCCTGCATCAACACTGTCTGTGTTGATGGGGGAATTAAATTTCTTTCCTGCAACCTGTGGTTGCAGAAAAGTAATTTGTGCTGTGTATGGCCGGCCTAACAAGAATTCAACAATGAGATCAGATAGTAACAGTCGCATGCCAAAATATAACGGCCACTGGCATAGCAATAATTTATCCAAAATATTGTAGTGAAATTAGCCCTAAATTTGTATGTCAGGACAAATTAAAAATATAAAATGTGCAGTACATCTCTGCAATACCATTTCCCCAAGTTTTATCCCTTTTAACCACTTCATCTCTCACACCTGTATACGTCTTTGTATCTCTATATCCCGCACATGAACAGTGTCTATAAATGGTGTCAGATGGTCTGTTTTTTTACAGCAGTGCCTGCAATATCTGCTATATTCATACAATTTAAACAGCAACTCCTGGCTGTTATTTTGACAGCTGGAAATTGCTGGAAAATAGGGGGATGCAGCATCAAGGGAGGAGAGCAGGCTGTGCTACATATACCCTGTGCACTCCAGTGAATTTTACTAATTTTTTTTTTGTCTGTTTTAGCACACTCAATGTCCACGTAAACAATAAAAGAGGGCGCCAGATCAGTATATGACTATGTCAAACATAAACCACAATTTATTCTGAAAACACTTCCATCTAAAAACGCTGTATACGGCACACAGGGCTGTTAGAATAGAGCAGCGGTCTCGATGGACTGGAAAGTAGCTGCAATAGCACACGCCACGACCTGCCGCAGAAATGGCCACGGCTTCCTGGACTTCCGGAGCGTCTGGCGCTCTAACACACGCCGCTGGTAGAACAGGTGGAGGGCGGGCCGCAACATGTTTCTGAGGCCCCGCTTCCTTCATCAGGCTAACCCGCCCCACACAATGTGAGAAGGATATATACATTCAGGAAAAAACTATTGGGAGTGAGCAGGGCGAAACCAACTCTATTGGCTAGTTAACAGGAAAAGGGGAAGGGAGGCGGCCGTCTCATGATAGAAGTAATATATTAGCAGTTAGAAGCTTACGGTGGGCAGGAACAGAGAGATTCTAAGTGATAGACCAATTGGTAACGGGTAAGTGGCAGCAGAACTAGCTGTCACAGAATGAAGCAACAATGAACGTATGTGACTCGATATACTGTACATGCTACGATCTATACTTCGCAATATGTAGCTATCGATATATGTTATAGGTCACAGCATGTATATCGAGTCGCATCCGTTCATTGTTGCTTCATTCTGTGACAGCTAATTACTCTCCTTTTAGATAACACAAGAGTCGCGGACAAAACATAGGACAGCTTTGGATATCCCACATGATCAGCAGGTATTTTTTTTTTTTTTATACTTCACAAATGGATATACCTAAATGCTTTTAGTGGTATTAAATTTATTTTTAGAATTCAGATGTAGGCATGTGTATAAAGCTTTACTAACCCAAACTTCCCATAGTAACCAAGAACGTCTAGTTCAGTGGTTCTCAACCTGGGAGTCGAAATGAAGATTTGCCAGGGGTCACCGAATCCTGGGCTGTTCCTGAACCCCGTACCGCTCTCCAGCCTTTTTGCGGTCACCCAGCAGGCGAAAACCCACGCTATGAAAATAATTTTACTGTTGGGGGTCCCCAGAACTTGGAACATTTTATCAAGGGGTCACGGCACTAGGAAGGTTGAGAACCACTGGTCTAGTTAAAGAAAACAAGTGGCTATGATGTTGGAGGCACGTTGCCACGATTTATACCATGTTTAGTTCCAGAGACAATAATCTTTATATTTCCCTGGTTACATTATAGGGTTTCCTCCTGTCTCTCTAAATGTTCAGCTGGTAGAGGGAGTCAACAAGGCTAAGCAAAAGGATTGTGTAACGGGCAGTTAGACTTGCTTGACGGTCCTCTGGACTAAATAGTAGTGTCCCTGACAGCTTAGCCAAAGAGGAAGTGTCTCGATGATGCTGGCCATCATCCAGACTGGAAATGCATGCAAACTTCAGGAGGAAACTGTGAATCACAGTCCCCTCGGAAGAAAAAGCACCATTGGGACTGAGGGTTTAGAGGATAAGAAACTTGGACAACTGAACAGTAGTTTGGCTATTTAAATATTAAAATGGATCTGTGAGGATGGACATAAGAAAGCTGCCATTGCTGACTTGGTCTTTAAAATTGCGGGCTCAGGGTCTGTCATCTTAATCCTGGCTTTACAATTTAGAAGGTCACTAGCTTGGAAAAAACATCTGGTTCTGGAAGTCTAACGTGTATGTGTTTGTGTGTACTAGTAAATCCTAGATGGATAGGGGGGTGGGGGGGTGGGGGGTTTGCAGCCTACTTATTGGAGCATACTGATGACCTCTTTTGTATCCCCTTTCTCTATGCATGTTCAGTATTAATCTAATGGCACACTGCTAAGCAGTGAAGCCCTAACTGGCTCAGGCTGTTGAAC
The DNA here is from genome assembly GCA_037952925.1 of Lithobates clamitans. Taxonomy (NCBI): domain Eukaryota; kingdom Metazoa; phylum Chordata; class Amphibia; order Anura; family Ranidae; genus Lithobates; species Lithobates clamitans. Next base: position 2,199,662 of record JBBGZY010000743.1, on the reverse strand, counting down.
CTACGCTCTACAACACATATATGCCTAACACAAGGCCTGTGGGCCAAATGTGGTTTTGCAGCCAGAACGCCATTCCATTACCACCGGCTCTCACCATCCACTCCCCGCTCCCCGCTGTCACTTGTAAACACTGAAGCCTTTTGTGTTTACAAGGGATGGCTTTGCACTCACGGTGGGGCATGGCAGAGACAGGTCTCCAGAATCTGAGTGAGAGAACAATCTCTGTGCAAGGTGAGGCGCACACGCTGGGAGGTACTAGAGCTTTCAAAGGTAGGAGAATAGGATGCGAGGAAGGATTCTTTGTATGTAACGCACCCCTGAACTCTGTATGTAATGCACTCCTGAACCCTACTCTCTGTATGTAACACACTCCTAAATCTTGCACTCTGCACGTAGCGCACCCCTGAACTCTGCACGTAGCGCACCCCTGAACTCTGCACGTAGCGCACCCCTGAACTCTGCACGTAGCGCACCCCTGAACTCTGCACGTAGCGCACCCCAGATACAACCTGCCCTTTGAGGGCAACCATACTGCTGATGTGGCCCTTGATGAAATTGAGTTTTACACCCCTGCTCTACAAGGATTGCAAGCTAAAATAAATATAGAATTCAGGTACTTATGCAAGCTCAGTATATCTTTTTAAAAGTTATGATTGCATTTATTATTCAACATATCTTTTTGGTTTTATTGACCTGTTAGGAGGACATTTTGTATCAGTCTTTGCAAGTGTCAATGTACGTGATGGCATGATGCCCATAAGATTTACTAAAGCCTCCAAACCGCTTTAAAGAGATCATTGCTAAGGAAAATCTAATTTGTTACAAGGAGACCTCAGTTGCCTATCTGGAATAATCAAACCTGCGCATGAGACCATGGTTTTTTTGAGGCATCTGGGAACCTTAGACAAGTCTGTGCATTTTTCCATCAACAGATCTTTTAATTAAGCAGAGCTCAATCACATTGTTATTGTCCTGTTATTGGTCTTAAAGTGCCTTTTCATTTCTACGTTGAGGTTGGACTAAATGGATCCTAAATTGGGTGGCAGTAAAGTGCCAGAACATTTCCAGCAGGTGGAGTTTTTTTGGTTTGAGAGACATTGGGGGTTATTTACTAAAGGCAAATCCACTTTGCACTACAAGTGCACTTGGAGGTGCAGTCGCTGTAGATCTGAGGGGAAGATCTGAAATTAGGGGAAGCTCTGCAGATTTCTATCATCCAATCATGTACAAGAATAAAAGGCCTAATTTAGGAGCTGCCTCTGCCTGGGGGGCAGCGCCGGCCAAGGCAAAAGACTTATTTACCTTATGGTAGATACGCCCCTGCCTATGACAAAATCTACAATAACTTCAATGATACTTACATGCATCAGTCAAGTACAGTGTTCAGGTGACCTGTTCCTACAACCCTTGTTAGACAGTGTGTTTTTGGCATTTAATTATTTCTAGCTGGACAATGGTGGTCCATGCCCAGCTTACTCGTAGACTGGCATAGATGAGTTTGTGTTCATGGATTATTTTTTGTGAGCTACATGCTAAAATAAATAAATTTCATTTGGTGCTTATAGACTAAAACATTGCTTTTACAAGGGAGAAAATGCAGCCATATCTAAGAAAACATGTCTATATGTTTTGGGTTTGTGCATATCTCACAATCTCCTGGGACATCTGAATTTCATTAGCCAGTTTTTGCTATTTTCTTTGGCTTGCTATCTAGTAGACACATAATTGCATTCTTGGAACAGGTACACTCAGTACAGTAGTCTTCTGGGTCATCATTAAACTCTCCAACTACCGAAAACCGCCTGCAGATACCAAAAACTCCATCTGTCATAAGTAACCTAGTTTGGAATGTTTCATGGCACTTCATCATTAATTTGGATGGTAGTGACCCTTCTATTTAAAGTAGAGATCCCGCTGTTTAATCAAAATTTGAAGAACGAGAAAGGGTTAAAACTCCATGTATTTCTTTTTTTTCCTTTTCTGTCTAATCACTGGGGAGGTTCACCTTCACCATTTGTCATGTTCACCATGGACAGAAAGTGAGGGGAATTCCATAATGTCCTAGTTTTATCTAGAATAGGGGGGATATCTTGGGGACACCTGTCTCTGTAACCGCTTTCATAGGTGGAATTTCCCTTTTTTTATTTTTGAGATTTTTCTCTTTCATGTTCTGTCTCTAGGACTAGAAGTAAAAATGAATCTCACTGATGGGCAAATAGCAAAAAAATGTTGACAGATGTTTTTACCTTTTTTAGTTAGGATCAAATAACATAAATAAAGTGAATCTGGCTGGACTATTGAATGGATAGTAGGGCTCTTTCACACGGGGCGGATCAGTGATGATCCGCCCCGTGAACACCCGCTTGCTCAGCGGGGATCGCTCCACCGATCCCCACTGAGCAGGAAGATGACAGGTGTGCAGCGACGGACCTGTCAGAGCGCCGCTCTCCCCTATGGGGGATCGGGTGATGATGGACCGTAGTGTCCGTCGTCACCCGATCTGATCTGAAAACGGATTGAAAAGTAGGTTTTTCCTCCGTTACACTTTTTCGGATCGGAGCGGGTCGGATGTCGGCGGACATGTCACCGCTGACATCCGACGCTCCATAGACCTCCATGGAGTGTCCCTTCAGGTGCGCCTAAAAAACTGACAGGCGGACCTGAACGGACAGTCCGTGTGAAAGAGGCCTAATAGGGCGTACACACGGTCGGACTTTGTTCGGACATTCCGACAACAACAATCCTAGGATTTTTTCCGACGGATGTTGGCTCAAACTTGTTTTGTCTACACACGGTTGCACAAAGTTGTCGGAAAATCCGATCGTTCTAAACGTGGTGACGTAAAACATGTACGTCGGGACTATAAACGGGGCAGTGGCCAATAGCTTTCATCTCTTTATGTATTCTGAGCATGCGTGGCACTTTGTCCGTCGGATTTGTGTACACACGTTCAACGGATTTTGTTGTCGGAAAATTTTATCTCCTGCTCTCCAACTTTGTGTGACGGAAAATCCGATGGAAAATGTCCGATGGAGCCCACACACGGTCGGAATTTCCGACAACACGCTCCGATCGGACATTTTCCATCGGAAAATCCGACCGTGTGTACGGGGCATTAGTCTGTTTTTTCAAAAGAACAAGCTCTCTTGCAGATTTATCAGTTGTTATAGGGACAGACAATCCAACGCTGTCAGGGGTTCTTATAATGATCAGATTTATTTATGTATGTAAATATTTTATCCCAAAAAAAAAAAAAACACTTTGCTTTATCTCTTTAAAAAGTACTAGCTGGAGCCTGGAGTTTGGTTTTAAATATGTTAGTTTATTTAAATCTACTAGTACATCTAACACTAACCTTTACCCAGACTAACAATGCTGCTGTCCAAAGGCACCCCCTGTGCTCCTTCATCTAGAGTGGGGGCACTCTAATACAGGAGGTGTGTTACTGTCCTGCTCACTGGTGAAAAAAGCCTTAAAGAGAACTAATGCAACCAACACATCTCATAATTAGTAGGTTGCTATATATTACATTTTTGGTTTAGTACCACTTTAACCGCTTGTCACTACCTCCCAGTGGCAGTGTGAGCCGTTTGAATGTCTGGAGGCTGAGCTTCTGATTGGAGCCTGGGACCACTGTGATTAGCTGTCGCAACAGTCACATGTTAAGGTTTAATGTTTTGGGGCCATGAAGGACCCCTTCGTTGGGCATGTGATGGTCTGTAACTCAGGAGCTTTCCAATCTCTAAGGTAAATACAGAGCATGTAATCTGGGAGGGAGGAGCAGGGTGAGCTGTGCTTGGACAACTTCAGTAGCTCTGCTGTGAACTTTGAGGATGAATTGCTCCACGGTGCCTGCAGCTACAGTGATCGGTGAGGGCATGTTTGTTAAAGCTCATTTACTGCTTGTTAGAGCTGAGGCAGTTTTTAGGCATTTTAGTGCTAGAAATGGCGCTTGAAAACTGCCTCCCATGCCACCGGAGTGTGAAAGCCTGAGTGCTTTCACACTGGGGCAGGGTGCTTGTGGGACATTATAAAAAGTCCTGCAAGCAGAATCTTTTAGGGCAGTTTGGGAGCAGTGTATACACCAAACCGCCCCTACCTATTGAAATGAATGGGCAGCATGTCCGAAGCATTGAAAAGTGCTTTTGGAAGTGCCGTAACACAGGTGAAACTCCTTCTTTGGGGTTAAATGCACCCCGCTAGCGGGCGAAAAGCGCTGCTAAAACGAGCGGCGCTTTACCGCTAATGCACGGGCGGCCCCAGTGTGAAAGGGGTCTTAAGAATATGTAAATACTGCCCATAGCCCAAGCATGGGTTCACTTTATTTGAATCTAAAAAGAATTCAAGAGGAGCTCCAGGGAGCAATGTGTATGTCTATAAATAAAGTTTCCTCAACAAAATCCCTCTGCAGCTGTACAGAAAGAACCATTGTACATAAAGTACAAAAAACCCTGGGGCAGTTTTGAAATAATGAGGGGTGACCGAGAGAGGCCATGTTAAACCTGAAGCTGTGTGCTTTGTATTAATTCTTGAAAAAAATGGGTTGCTGGCATTTAGTGGGTTATCTATGACAGATGATGGAGGAACTGACGCATGCTGGTCATCCATATTTTAATATGGATTTATAGGTGTGAGATTGCTAAGCCTAAGTGACTATGCTGTGGCCATTGCAATTGACTCTCATGCTCTTTGCTGTGTTTTTGCCATTTGGTTTTATTTTACGGAGCATGAAGTAGGTGGAGTGAGTCTCTTTGCTGGCCTATATTTGCTGGCCTATATTTGATCTTGTCATTTGATAAGCCCCCTTTTACTGAGGTACCAGTTTTGAATATACTGATACTTAAAGTGATTGTAAGGTCTATTTTTTTTCCCTAAAAAAAAAATAATAAACATGTTATTATACTTGCCTGCTCTGTTGCAGTGGTTTTGCACAGAGCAGCCCAGATCCTCCTCTTCTCGGGTCCCTCTTTGGTGTTCCTGGCCCCTCCCTCTCTTTCAGTGCCCCCACAGCAAGCAGCTTGCTATGGGGGCACCCAATCCCAGTCACAGCTCCCTGTGTCTATTCAGGCACGGAGCCCTGGCCCGCCCTGCCCCCTCTCTCCCCTGATTGGCTAGCGGACTTTGACAGCAGGGGCAGCCAGTGGCGCTGCCGCTGTGTCTCTGCCAATCAGGAGGGGGCAGCTCCGATGGCTAAGACACTTGTGGACATTGCTGGACAGACAGGGACCTCAGGTAAGTATTAGGGGGGCTGATGCACACAGAAGGCTTTTTATCTTAATGCATAGAATGCATTAATATACAAGAACCTTCTGCCTTTACAACCCCTTTAAAGCATTGTACATACAGTGCCTTGAAAAAGTATTTATACCCCTTGAAATTTTCCACATTTTGTCATGTTACAACCAAAAGCGGAAATGTATTTTATGTGATAGACCAACATAAATGGCACATAATTGTGAAGTGGAAGGAAAATGATAAATGATTTTCAAAATTTGTTTTCAAATAAATATGTGAAAGTGGTGGCGTACATTTGTATTCAGCCCCCGAGTCAATACTTTGTAGAACCTCCTTTCGCTGCAATTACAGCTGCAAGTCTTTTTGGGTCTGTCTCTACCAGCTTTGCACATCTAGAGTGACATTTTTGCCCATTCTTTGTGAAATTAGCCCAAGCTCTGTCAGATTGGATGGAGAGCATCTGTGAACAGCATTTTTCTAGTCTTGCCACAGATTCTCAATTGGACTTGGCTGGACCATTCTAACACATGAATATGCTTTGATCTACCATTTCATTGTAGCTCTGGCTGTATGTTTAGGGTTATTGTCCTTCTGGAAGGTGAACCTGTGCCCCAGTCTCAAGTCTTTTGCAGACTCTAATGCCGCGTACACACGAGCGGACTTTCGACGGACTGAACTCCGAAGGACTTTTCGACGGAGTTCCGACGAAACAGACTTGCCTACACACGATCGCACCAAAGTCCGACAGATTTGAACGTGATGACGTACGACCGGACTAGATTAAGGAAGTTCATAGCCAGTAGCTGCCCTTGCGTCCCTTTTTATCTGTTGGACTAGCATACAGACGAACTGATTTTTCGACCGGACTCGAATCCGTCGGAAAGATTTGAAACATGTTCTATTTCTAAAGTCCATCTGATTTTTCAACAGCAAAAGTCCAATGAAGCCCACACACGATCGAATTGCCCGGCGGATTCGTTCCGCCGGACCTTTGCTCTCAAAGTCCGCTCGTGTGTACACGGTATTACAGGTTTTCTTTTAAGATTGCCTGGTATTTGGCTCCATCCATTTTTCCATCAAATCTGACCAACTTCCCTGTCCTTGCTGACGAAAAAGCATCCCCATAACATGATGCTGTCACCACCATGTTTAGAGGTGGGGATGTTGTGTTCAGGGTGATGTGCAGTGTTGGTTTTCTGCCACACATAGCGTTTTGCTTTTAGGCCAAAAAGTTCAATTTTGGTCTCATCTGACCAGAGCACCTTTATCCACGTGTTTGCTGTGTCCCCCACATGGCTTCTCACAGACTGCAAATGGGACTTCTTATGGGTTTCTTCTCGCCACTCTTCCATAAAGGGCAGATTTGTGGAGTGCGCAACGAAAAGTTGTCCTGTGGACAGATTCTCCCACCTGAACTGTGGATCTCTGTGCGCCTCTGGGGACAGGCGAGCACAGTGAGAGTGGGGCGACCTCCTATGACGTTGTCCCAGAACAAGAGGGCACCCTACCCCCCCCCCCCCCCAAAAGTGCCAAATGTGGTAGTGGAGGGTGTGAACAAGCAGATCTTCCCCTTTTAGGTGGAGCTCCGCTTTACTGACATTGGACAAAAGCAAATATATCTGCCTGGAGTGTTTTGGATAGTAGTCACTGATGTGTCTCTGCCACAAGCAAGCAGAAGTCCCTGGCCAGGACTATTATAACCTGTAAGCTATGCTTCTGCTCCTCATCTTCTTCAAAAACGGCTATGAGCATTGTTAAGAGGTTCTTATAGCAGTATGAACACTCATAAATGTTGATGCTTCTTCTAAAAGCCATTGAGTAAATCTTTAGTGATGTTGTTAGTGTCAGCATAGGCATAAGCTTCCGAAAACTGGGTCATGTTTAAACCCAGTGCACATCCGTTTTTTTTCTGCATGAAAAAAATTCCAAGCTTCTAAAGAAGTAAGCACAGTTTATAATGAAACTTTTTAATTAATGGTAGCTTAGAAGTATTTTTCTATTACTGTACATCTTTATCAGTGGTGCATCTTGCTTCTTTTCTTCTTTGTATTTTCTTTAATGTTCTTTTCAAAGTAGTGTTTTCTAGCAATCTGCTTCTTCTTCTTCTTTTTTTTCTTTTTTCTCTTTTAAGTGGGCCTTTCACTAAAGTCATACTTTGCATGAGTCAACAGGACTCATGTAAGCATTGCCAATGCAAAAATATTTTGCATAAAGTACCTTTTGCTCTTCATGAATGGCTGGTGGAATTTAAGTCAAGTAAGACGTGTCACCTTACCCTGCAGGGCAAGTTGACAGTGTTTTGGCAAAGGGCACCCCCTGACCCCCTTATACTTGTCATGTGCAATCTCGCCGCTCCTTCCTTCCTCAGCAGCTGCTAGAATACCAGGCGTCTTTGCAGCCAATCTGCAAAACAACCAAATTGGCCCTGTCTAACAGCTAAAAACAGAGGCTTTTGTTTGCACACTTTTGCAAATACATGCGTAAGCTGCACTGCCCACATCAAGGGACCTCTGTCCCAACTCTAAAGTTTGGCAGGCTGGCTGGTAAGTGTGCTGGGAAATCTGCGAAGTGCATTGCCCTCAAATGTGTACCTTGCTGCAAAGGCCAGTTATAGGTTGGGGTGGTTGCCATTTTTTTGTACAGTTAGTCAAATTAGGTGCAGGGACATACTGGATGCTTTCACTGCCATTGTGCTATTGCAGGGTATCATATGGATCCCTGTGCCTTTTAACGAGCAGTGGGCTCCCTCCAGGCAAACCTGCCTGTAATGTATCATTTTATGTATGTGCTCTTACGATGGAGACTCTGGAAACTTTAGAGTTAGGACCACAATATATACATAGGCTTACACATGTATTTGCAGATGTGTGCAAACAAAACCCTCTGTCTTTAGCGCAAACTATTAGGGCCAAATTGGTTTTCTTGCAGGCTGCCTGGTAAGTGTGCTGGGAAATCTTTTGTTTGCAAGCATATCAGGCACTTATGGATATAGGAAAGCATGTAACCTGTGCTCCTGTGACGGTGCCCAAGCCTAGAGGCCAGTTGCCAAGCCCAAGCATTGTCCCATAACCTAGGGAGTGACGTTGTTCTAACCATGAGATTACCAACACAGCTTATTTCAGTGCCAGCCTGAGAGGAGGAAGGATTGGCGAGGTAGCATTGGTAAGGTGAATATAAGGAGGTCGGGAGATGCCCTTTGAACCTTAAGCACATACCTCTTTGCACTGAATAGGAAAAAAATGTCAGGCTTTCTCTTAAGTGACCCCTTTTGAGGAGATGTTTCTCACACTCTGGTCCATAGATGCCCATGCAAGAAATAGAAGGTGGCCTTTTTTAAATTTGTTGCTGGAGTTGGTCATTAACTTGCAAACTTGTGTGGCTTGGAAGAGAGTACTGGAGAACACCTAGGAGTCCTGGGCTTATTTCAGAATTGGCTAGCTTTTGCAGCAGTCCTTTTGGTGTCAGTGGGTCCCTTGGAGGTTGATGGCCCTGGAGCTGTTTATCTCTGTTGGTCTGTTCTATATTGCGGAGTCATTCACTGTGATTAGATCTGTTTGTCAGTTTGTAATTGCTCCCGAGTGAGTGCTCAGGATAAATTACTACATTGTGCTTATGGCGGTGCTTTGCCGTCTGTGTGCAAAAATGAGAAAATCCTTTATATTTTTCAAATCACATTGTCCTTACCAAAAAACATAACTATTCTCGACAAGTGTTCCTCCACAGGTTAACGGGGGTTCCTTAAAGGGATAGTTCCCCTTTTACCACAAAACTACCTATACAGATAAGGGGCATCTGTAGAAAAAAACAAGGTATGCAGCTCTGACTAAAGTTGAATAAAACCCTTGCTATAGGTGTAGGCCATAGGCATACCTTATGAAACCTGACTGGAGTACTCCCAGGATGTTGTTAAGTGAGGCCTAGTCATCCTCCACCATCACAGCAGTGAGTTCTCAAATGCTGAACTCAGAGCTACTGCATCAGGGGAGAGCGAGTATTTTGAGGGGTTTGAATCAGAGAAAGAGCTCACTACTGTGATGGTGGAGGTGAGCATTGATGACTAGGCCTCACTTATCAACGTCCTGGGAGTATTCCAGTCAGGCTTCATAAAGTATGTAAATGGCCTACACCTATAGCAAGAATATTATTCATCTTTAGTCAGCGCTGCACAGTTTGTTTTAATCTACAAACATCTACATAGGGAGTTATTTTGTAAAGGTGTACTATCCTTTTAAGCTGTGGCTCATTGGCCTCCCATCTGATGGTGCCTTCAGGTACATCCCTACGTGGCAGAGCCAGTAGCATGGCACCAATGATCTTTTTTGCTGACTATAAGGATGGCATTTTCACCACCACTGAGGGGCTTTCTTTCCTCTGATTACCATTTTCCTATTAACTCATGATAGAGTGCTTTTTCTCTTCCTCCCAAGGCCTAAAAATAATTTTAAGGATGACTCTGGGGTAAAAAGATTGATAAAAAAATGAAAGTAACCAGTGGCAGCTGCACTTTAATTGAATAACATCTGCTTAATGGGTTAACCACTATGGCTCGTCCATTTGTAAAATGCTCTAAGCTTGAGAAATAACATTTCCAGCTTGCTAGAGAATGTTTTTGACTGTAACTGCCTACCCAGTTCACACTGGTGCGACATGCACTCCGACTTTGAGAGCACATCTCGCACGACAAGTCGAGCACCATTAAATGCAGTGGAACTGTACTAATAGGAGTGACTTGAGTCGCTTCGACTTAGAAAAAGGTTCCTGCACTACTTTTGGTGTGACTTCGGCACGACTTGCTTGGACTTCTGTTAAAGAAGTCATATGCAAGTTGTGCTGAAGTCACGGTACGATGTCGGCTTCTAAGTCGCGGCAGTGTGAACCCGGCCTTAGGAGCTCAGAAAGTGCTTTAATTGGCTCCTCACTCATGTAATGCAGTTTATCGAAGAAACTGCACTGTTCAGTTTAAATCGGCTAAATTTATTCCATGTACAGTACACCAAAGCTAGATGTGTACAAAGTCACTTGAGCGTGAGCCTTTTCAGCTGATTTTGAAGGTTTCTTTTCTTTTGTTTTTGTTTTCTTGCATGCACGCACGCACACACGCTTTTTTATGTGTTTTTCAAGCTTCAGTTTTTTTTTTGTCCTACGGAAGGTAGTATCTGTGACCTTGCATGTCGTCCTTGTATGTGCTTTCTGCATTTTTCTAGTGTCTTGTGCTATTGGCGCTCCTGAGCCATGTCCGTTAATGGCACATTCTTCTTAGGCCGTCTGTCTGCTGCTAGGCAAGTGTAATGGGCATCACTTGGATAGTAGAGGTTCCAGGGCTGGTGCAAGGATCTTTGACACCCTAGGCGAAACCTAATTTTGCCGCTCCGCCCCTGACTGCACCCCCTTTTCCCTGCCCATGCATACCCAACCTTTTTAATGAAGCACCCTTAAAATGCAGCCCACCAGCGCCAATCAAATGCAGCCTACCAGTGCACATCAATGAATTTTTGCTTGCTTCCATTTAGTCGGGACACAGACACAGTCCTCCGCCGCTGCTGCGCCTCTGACACTATGTGCGAATGGAGCGGCGGCTGCTTGCTGATGCTGAGACTTAGTTTCTTGCTGCAGAGAGAAAAGAGTAGGGACACCAGTAGCCAGGCGCCCTAGGCATCAATGCGCCCTGGGCGGCTGCCTAGTTTGCTTAGTGGTAGCACCAGCCCTGAGAGGTTCTTGTGGGCTCTCGCCGGACAAATCAAAGTCTCTTTATCCAGCATGGACACTCCTGAATGCTCTATTTTGTTCAGAGGCCTGAGGTTGCTAGGAGGAGGGGACCGGGTTGTTGGGCACTAAAACACGTGTTTCAGATGCTCCTATTGAAGTCTATTAGGCCGAAAATTGTTCAATTCCTCCCAAAAAAGCTCATGTACTTCCTTGTGTGTCAAACGGCAACCCAATACTCTGACACTATAAACATAATGTGAATCTTCATGTTGAGTGTTGTGGCTCTTCAGAAAATGCCCAACAAATTGCTCCTATGTGAATGGGGGCTTAGAGTTGCGTTTTTTGTTTTTCGTGTGCCATACCTATAGCCAGGGCTCGACAAATCGCAGGCACCAGGTCGCCATGCCGACAAATTGCGTCCTGGCGCCTGTGCTGCCGCCCGAATGCTTCTACACACTAAGCACGCTCTCCACTATGTATCCGCTTGCCCATCTGCGGGCCCGGGACTAATATAGTGGGTGCTGCCGGGTAGAGGGGAGGAAAGAGGACACACGTCGTCCCCCCCCCCACCTTCTTGTTGCTGACCCGGAAGTGATGTTTATGACGTCACTTGCAGATCCCTGTTGGTAGTTTCTCCAGCCAGGAAAGAATGTGCTGGGGAAAAAAAGTTACGGTATATACTTGAGTATAAGCAGACCCAAATATAAGCCGAGGCACCTAATTTTACCACAAACAACTGGGAAAACTTATTGACTCGACTATAAGCCTAGGGTGAGAAATGCGCAGCTACTGTAAGTGGAAAAGAGGGTCACCAATGCCCATTTACAGCCTCACTGTGCCCATTTGCAGCCATAGGTGCTCCGAACTTCAAACTCGGTAGTTAAGGGTTCCTAGATACCCCCTAGCTGCAGCCAAAATTTGGGGTCTCTGGACCCAAAGAGTGCCAAAATGACATTGCTGCAGATGGACACAGTTGACCGACTTTGGAGATACGGGGCCATTTGGTGTTAGGAACCCCAAATTTAGTGTGCAAACCCAGTGGAACCAGCACTACAACATATCCCAAGCTGGGGTTCCTAGCACCAAGTGGCCCCGAGATACGGGGCTCCAATTTTGGTTTGGAAAATGTCAAGCACTTTTCTGCAGCAGAGAATGACAATTTCCGAACCGACTTTGGGGCCTTGTATCTCGGGGGCCACTTGGTGCTAGGAGCCCCAGCTTTGGATATTTTATAGTTATATGTCAAATTTGGGGTTCCTAGCACCAAGTGGCCTCGAGATACGGGGCCCCCAAAATCGATTCGGAAAATGTCATTCTCTGCTGCAGAAAAGTGCTTGACTCGAGTATAAGCTGAGGGGGGCATTTTCAGCACAAAAAAAGGTGCTGAAAAACTCGGCTTTCGGCTTATACTCGAGTATATACTGTAAGTAAAAAAATGTTTGTTTTTTAATTGTAAAAAAGTTACACATAAGTACATAAAATCGCCCCCAAAACAATTAAGCCCCCCCCCCCCCCGCATAAACACACGTACAAAGTAATACTTCATAACTAGTATTATTTTAAGGATCAATATGCTGTGCAGTAATGTTCATAAATTGACATTCACCTTGATTAGCGTTTACACAAATTTGATAAGGGATGAATGGTAACGAGTGTAAAACATACTCTATTGCAACTATAGAAGGAAGTTCCATTCACAGATCTACATTTGAATGAATTTGGCCTCATTCACACAGGCGCTGTGGCTCGTACTGTGTAAATGAGTGCCTTGTTTTTGCAGCTGGAGCATGTATCCCATGTTCTTTATGGGATTGGACACAGACACTTGTCCTATGGCCTCGAGTGTTGGGCAGCATGTGTATTACAATCTTCCTGCAGATATACTATAGCAAAACGCATTATAATAGGAAAGGCCTCATACACATTTGATGATTTTTGAGCTACTCCTAGGGGCGTCTGGCTTTTTTTTTTTTTCCTACCTCTAGCTCCTGCTTGTTAAGCCTACTACACACAATCAGAAAATCGTACGAAAAATACCACATCTACAATAATCTGATCGTTAGTACACAGCTTTTGAGCCAATCGAGAGACAGGACGTGCGAAATTATCCAATGGTACAAACACGGATATTTTTCTTGTACGATACCAGATCGTACGATTTTTGTTTTAATCAGTACAGTTTTCATACGAAAATACAATACAAAACATTAGATCACTTCCCAATTTCTGTTCTGTAGTATGAAAATTTTAGTAACCTCTTCATTTCCCATATGAGACTAGCATGTAAAAAAAAAAAAAAAAAAAACAGACGATCATTCATCCGATAATCTCATCGTGTGTATCAGGCTTTGTCTATGAACACTTATGCCCCGTACACACGGTCAGACATTGATCGGACATTCCGACAACAAAATCCTAGGATTTTTTCAGACGGATGTTGGCTCAAACTTGTCTTGCATACACACGGTCACACAAAGTTGTTGGAAAATCCGATCGTTTTAAACGTGGTGACATAAAACACGTACGTCGGGACTATAAACGGGGCAGTAGCCAATAGCTTTCCTCTCTTAATTTATTCTGAGCATGCGTGGCACTTTGTGCGTCGGATTTGTGTACACACGATCTGAATTACCGACAATGGATTTTGTTGTCGGAAAATTTTATAGCAAGCTCTCAAACTTTGTGTGTCGGAAATTCCGATGGAAAATGTGTGATGGAGCATACACACATTTTCCGTCTGAAAATCCGACCGTGTGTACAGGGCAATAGACTTTTGGAGGCAGATAAATGAAACCTCTGCCAGTGCATCCAGGGGCAGCGGAATTTTGTGGCGCGGATCTAAATGTGCGTTTTACGCAAGGTACGTTTAGCACTTGAGCGTTAATTTAAATGGCCAGAGAAAATTATTATTCTAGCCAGTGAAATTAACACCCAAGTGCTTGGCGTGCCTTAACAAGCTACACACTTTTTTTAATCGTCAGCCATTTTTTCTGCCAAAAACGCTGCTGCCAGGAAAGGCTTCTAAGGGCTCATTTTACACTTGCTTCAACAAGGCTTCGGACAGGCTTTGTTAAAGCTCTCTGAACGCTAGTCAAAGCTCCTGTCACTAAATAAAATGGTTAGCTTACAGTCCTGTTTACACAAATTATACCCCATGTAGCTTCAGTGGTGCTTCAAAGTGTCTTCAAAGCCTCCATAGAAGTCTATGGCAAAGCTTGCTTGAAGCCCCACTGTAGCCTCATCGAAGCACCAAGCAAAAGCAGGTGTTAATAGGACTGTAAGCTAGTCCTTTTAGTGACAGGAGCTTTGACTGGCGTTCAGAGAGCTTTAACAAAGCCTGTCCAAAGCCATGTTTTGAAGCAAGTGTAAACTAGCCCTAAGAGAGTTGGCAAAACATCCTGTGTGCATAAGGCTGAAAGCGACAGGCGTGAAGGGGTGGGGTAACCAGCCCCTGCATGCCTGTTACATTTGGATGGGTGTCTATACAGCTGCTGCCTCCACATAAAGGATAGACTGCATGCAGGTCCTGGCTGCTTCACCCTCATAAGCAAGGCACTCATTAACACTGTGACCCATGTCAATGAGCCCTTTAAGGCGTTGCAGCTCGGAGCAGAAACATTTGCGCGCTGACCCTGGTTTTTTTGCATCTTGAAACCGCCTATGCCGCTTACAGCTCCTAAAAGCCTATGTGCGCAAAAAAAAAATGTCCTTACACTGGTAAAAGCGGCTGTTCATGTGTTATTTTGTGTATGATTATAGTATTTTAAGCATTACATTGAATTTGAGCATGGATGAGCTGCTTTTGTTTTATTTCATGATTATTATTATTATACAGATTTTATATAGCGCCAACAGTTTACTCAGCACTTTACAATATAAAAAGGAGACAATACAGTTATAATACAATAAAATACAAGAGGATTAAGAAGAGCTTACAATCTAATAAGGTGGGGCAGGTGGTACAAAAGGTTGTACCTGTGGGGAATGAGCTGGTGGAAGTGGTAGGAGATTAGTTGGAGACGTGATAGGCTTTCCTGAAGAGATGAGTTTTCAGGGATCGCCTGAAGGTAGCAAGAGTAGGGGATAGCCAGACAAGTGGAGGTAGCGAGTTCCAGAGGATGGGAGAGGCTCTGGAGAAATCCTGGAGATGGGCATGGGAGGAGGAGACCAGAGAGCTTGAGAGTAGGAGGTCTTAAGAAGAGCGGAGAGGACGATTTTAGGTGATATTTGGAGACAAGATTGGTGATGTAGCTCGGGGCAGAGTTGTGAATGGTTTTGTATGTTGTGGTTAGTATTTTGAATTGAATTCGCTGGGCGATTGGGAGCCAGTGCAGGGATTGGTGGAGAGGGTTGGCAGACATTGAACGGTTGGTAAGGTGGATAAGTCTGACAGCAGCATTCATGATAGACTGAAGAGGGGAGGAGCCTATGGAGAGGCAGGCCAATGAGACGGGAGTTGCAATAGTCAAGGCGAGAGATAACAAGGGAGTGAATGAGGAGCTTGGTGGTTTCATTTGTTAAAAAGGGGCAAATTTTAGAGATGTTACAGAGGTGAATTCTACAAACTTTTGACAGCGATTGGATTTGAGGCTGAAATGACAAGTCAGAGTCTAGGATTACACCTAGTACCCTGGCGTGAGGGGAGGGCCTGATGGTTGCATTATTGATTTTGATGGAAAAGTCATGGAGGGGCACTTGCAGGGGGAATATTAATAGGTCGGTTTTAGAGAGATTTCGTTTAAGGAAGTGGTGCGACATCCATGCTGATATGTCAGTTATATGTCAATGATAATTTTTTATTTATTTAAAAAAAAAAATTGCACTTTTGTTGCCTGGAATGGGCATATATGACTGTTGAAAGCCTTAATATTATATCTTGCTAAATGAATTTCATCACATCAAGTCTTGTCTTCTTCATTTCCTACTGTCCTCATTTGACTGCCAATTGAAATCTGCAATTATCATCAGCCTGAAGCTAGTGATATTTTAAAGAGTGATTTATTGTAATCTTCTTAAATTGACCCTCTTGTATTCTGTTTGACGTTGATATGTTATCTAAAGGGTGTATTGATTTTCTTATCCTGTATGAGTTCTGTAATTGTAAAAAAAAAACAAAAAAAAAACGATAAGCGGAATCTGTTCCCAGACCATGCATGTATTTACATATTCTGGACAAGCAATAAAAGCACTTGAAAACCAGCCCTGATTCACCTTTGTTGCTGTAGGCATTATGGAGAAATTCATCTGAAGCACTGAAATCGCAGATGAGGAGTCAAAAGCATGAAAATACACTTTTAAAGTGTAATTTCAAGCAAAACCTAACTACTCTTAAATATGCTCCCTTCCCCCTTCTAATACCTTATGTGACTAACTGGTCACGTGATCTCCTGCACCGGCTGCAAGAGAGAATGCTCGACAACAGCTGGTAAATGCCTGGGAGTGGTGACATTACCCATTTACTCTTATGGCCTAGCCGATATCAGCATTCCCTCCTCTCCCCTGCAGCTGGCTGTCCATCATGAGGTTACTGGACCGGAGTGGGCTGAAATCTGATACGTTTACAGATATTCCTTACACAGGTAAAGCCCCTTTTACACGGGGCAAATGCTGTTCTGATCAGCAGGGGGATGAGATCACTGATCTCCCTGCTGACAGGAGCAGAGTAGGCAGATCATACATCTGTGTCAGGTCAGTATCTGCAGAGAAGATCTGGACAGAGCCCGCTCTGCTCTATGGGCGGTCCAAGAGTAAACTGGTCTGTTTGTTTACACCCAACTAACCTCCGATCTGATCCACCTAAATGGAGGAGGACGGGTCCCCTTCCGTGTGTGTGTTGGTTTTTTTTTTTTTTTTTGCAGACAGAATTAGACCCAGAGGGTAGGTGGGTGTAAAGGGACATAAGTCTGTTTACACTCGCTTGTCCATAGGGATGAATGGATTATTGAAAAGGAAAAAGGGGTTTTGGGACTTTGTATGAAGCAAGAACCAAAGGGGTACCTGCCTTGATCCCTGTGATTGATTTCTAAGAAGGAAGAGAGCGAGAAGTGGGACTTTATATGAAGCACACAGCAGAAAACAAAGAAGTCAAGTGACTGGAAAGTTGTTTATTTATATTGTGTGATCTCTTAACCACTTGCCGACCAGACACCGCCATTATACTGCGTCAGGTCGGCAGGATCCCACGAACCGTCGTAGCTGTACATTGGCTCCTGTAAGCGAGATAGCAGGCGGGCGCGTGCTGCCGCACTGCGGGGTGCCGATGCTCGTGACCGGCGGTGGCGATGACCGCCGGCCATGCAAGATCGCAAGATCGTAGGCACGAGAGGCAGAACAGGGACGTGTGTGTGTGTGTGTGTGTGTGTGTGTGTGTGTGTGTGTGAACGCACAAATCCCTGTTCTGTGAGGAGAGGAGATGCAGATTGTGAGTTCCTAATAGCTAGGAACAACAATCTGTAATCTCCTATAGTCAGTCCCCTCCCCCTACAGTTAGAACACACACGAGGGAACACGGTTAACCCCTTGATCGCCCCCTAGTGTTAACCCCTTCCCTGCCAGTGACGTTTATACAGCAATCAGTGCATTTTTATAGCACTGATCGCAGTATAATTGTCAATCGTCCCAAAAATGTGTTAGTCTTGATAAAAATCTCAGATCACTACTAATTACTAGTAAAGAAAAAAAATAATAAGAATGCCATAAATCTATCCCCTATTTTGTAGACGCTATAACTTTTGCGCAAACCAATCAATATATGCTTTTTTGTGATTTTTTTTTTTTTTATTTAATTGCCAAAAATATGTAGCAGAATACATATCGACCTAAACTGAGGAAAAAAAATAGCTTTAAAAAAAAAAACAAATATAAAGATAAATGTGCGTGTATATGTGTATAATATGTAATATATATAATATAAATTATGGGGTGTGTAAAAAAAAAAAAAAACAAAACAAAAAAAAAACCGTGTAGGTGAAGTGCAAGTGAGTGCAAAAGTGAGGGGGTGGGGGATAGAGATTGATGAAAGATATATTCCATGGTTTGTGCTCCTGATGAGCGGCTAAAAGGCCGCAAAACGCGTCGAGCCATCAACTCTTACTATCATTTAAATCATGGATTAACAAGATTCCTTGATGTTGAATGTGATAAAAAGTTTATTGTTAAGAGGTTTCATGCCCAAAAATGTTCTATAAGAGACCATACAATATAAATAAACATAACTTTCCAGTCACTTGACTTGTTTGCTGCTGTGTGCTTCATATAAAGTCCCACTTCTCGCTCTCTTCCTTCTTATAAGGGGATGAATGGACCTTCCAATCAGGTCCACCTAAAAACAGGCAGACCTGATCAGAATGGTCATATGAAAGGAGCCTAAAGCAGGCCATACACGGTCGAATCAGAAAGTTTCAAAATCAGAAAGTTCATTTTTTTTTTTTTTTTTTTGTGATCCAATGATGCCACCATTGATTTTCGAAATTCGGCCGACCAAGCCTTCAATTTCACCTCATGCCGCTACAGAAAATAATTTTCTTGGCCGGGAATCTTCTTCTTTTCTCTCAGTAAATTTTCTTTTCTTATTACATTTCTCGCACGATTCTCCCATCATTGATTAGAAAATCGTTTGTTTTTCAAAAAATTTCCAACATGTCCGATTCCTCAAATTTGATTGCCGCACGAAAATTGGCCGTTGTTGCAGCCCACTAATGGTGCAAAATCCATATGAAAATTCTTTCGTACGATTTTCGAAAGAAAATTCTTCCGAAATTCGAACCGTGTATGGCCGGCATTAGTCAGAACAGGTGTTAGGAGGGGGGGGGCGCATTTTAAAGAGTACATTTTGTGACTGGAATTCTACTTTACCAAATACTACTTTTGGAATTGCCAGAATGTTCTGTAGCATTGTCCCAGTCCCTGTTTATTAATGATCACACAGTTCTGCATCATTTAATGCACACTGGTTCACACACTAGGGTCAGATTGAAGGAAAGGCACTTGGCCTGTTTTTGGATCGTGGAAGGGAAGGGAAAAGCTCGAGGAAAGCAACCTAAATGTGTTTTAGAAGCGAGTGATATGTGTCCCTGCACATGTATATTTACTTCAGAGGCTTTTTAAAATTCTGGACAGCTTAATCCCAAATAAATCTTGGATTAATACTGAATTATGTTCTCTTGCAGAATTCCCAGTGTTTCTTCTTCAATGCAGAGCAAAGAGAGCAACGTAAAGTGAGTATAGTGTGTATATGTTATATATTGATCACTTCATCAGGATTCAAAACATCACTTTGACTTCCTGAGTTAATGTGGATTTGTACACAAAACTCTGTCAAGTTTTTATTGCTTTCTGGGTCCCCATTGGGGACATTTACCCCCTCTATGTAACGGTGACCTTTGTCACTGAGAGGGACAGTGAGGGAAATTTAACATTTTAAATGCACATTACTGTAGAATGCCAGAAATTGCAGCAGTTTTAAAAAGCTCCTGGGGGTACAAGGGGTAAAATCCAACTAGGTGTATGCCACCTCATGGACTAATCTATTTTATTTACCGTTTACATTTTCAGACATCTCGACCTGTAAAAACTCATTTCAGGGAGGTGGCAAACTAATTTCAGGGAGGTGGCGCTCCCTCCACAGGGGAGAGCAGTATATAAGGGAGATCAGTATACAGCGGGGCGGAGCAGTATACGGGGGGAGAGCAGTGAGCAGTATACGGGGGGAGAGCAGTGAGCAGTATACGGGGGGAGAGCAGTGAGCAGTATACGGGGGGAGAGCAGTGAGCAGTATACGGGGGGAGAGCAGTGAGCAGTATACGAGGGGGGGGAGAGCAGTGAGCAGTATACGGGGGGGGAGAGCAGTGAGCAGTATACGGGGGGGGGGAGAGCAGTGAGCAGTAAAGGGGGGCGAGAGAGCAGTGAGCAGTGTACGGAGGTGAGAGCAGTATACGGGGAAAGAGCAGTGAGCAGTATACAGGGGGGAGCCGTGGGCCTTATACAGGGGGGAGCAGAGCAGTGAGCAGTATACAGGGGAGAACAGTGAGCAGTATATGGGTATGGCAGTGGGCAGTATACAGTGGGGGGAGCAGTGGGCAGTATACAGTGGGGGGGGGGCAGTGAGTAGTATATGCGGATGGCAGTATACAGTGGGGCAGAGCAGTGAGCAGTATACAAGGAAAGAGCAGTATACAGGGGGGAGCAGAGCAGTGGGCAGTATACAGGGGGGAGCAGAGCAGTGAGCAGTATACAAGGGAGAACAGTGAGCAGTATATGGGGATGGCAGTGGGCAGTATACAGTGGGGGGGGAGCAGTGGGCAGTGTAGAGTGGGGGGGAGAGCAGTGAGCAGTATATGCGGATGGCAGTATACATTGGGGGGGAGCAGTGGGCAGTATATGGGGGTGGCAGTTATACAGTGGGGGGAGCAGTATATGGGGATGGCGGTATACAGTGGGGGGGGAGCAGTATATGGGGATGGCAGTGTACAGGGGGGGAGCAGTATATGGAGATGGCAGTATACAGTGGGGGGGGGGGGGGCAATAAGCAGTATATGGGGATGGCAGTATACAGTGGGGGGGCAGTGAGCAGTATATGGGGATGGCAGTATACAGTGGGGGGGAGCAGTGGGCAGTATATGGGGGTGGCAGTATACAGTGGGGGGGAGCAGTGGGCAGTATATGGAGGTGGCAGTATACAGTGGGGGGGGAGCAGTGGGCAGTATACAGTGGGGGGGAGCAGTGAGCAGTATATGGGGGTGGCAGTATACAGTGGGGGGGGAGCAGTGGGCAGTATACAGTCAGGGGTAGCAGTGAGCAGTATATAGGGATGGCAGCATACAGTGGGGGGTGGCAGTTTACAGTGGGGGGGGGTGAGCAGTATTTGGGGACGGCAGTATACAGTGGGGGGGAGCAGTGTTCAGTATATGGGGTTGGCAGTATACAGTGGGGAGACAGCAGTGGAGTGTTTTGGGGGGAGCAGTGAGCACTGGCAGTATAGGGGGGCACAGTAAGGGGAGGAGCAGTGAGCAGCATAAAGTGTACTGACCACATTAGGGAGCTGAAAGATTGTAGAGAGAATTGATGCAAGAGTCACTTACCATATTGATGGAGGTGAAGCCTTCCGGGGTCACCCTGGATGTTCCTCCTCCCAGTCCTCCACCATGCAACTACCTGTGCATGTATGTGAAGATGGCCACACCCCTGCGTCGCCCACCAGCTCAGGAAGCCCATGGAGAAACTGCCGGCTGGGAGAAAGACCATCGTGTCTTCCAGCCACAGGAGGCTACACATCGGGGGAAAAGGCTGCACTGCACTGCTCCAAAGCAGAGGCAGTCCTGGTTTCATGGTGTCATACAGGTGCCCGCATAGATCCCCTGCAGCATGGGAGGGGCACAATTGGATCCCTGAAGGTCCTCCAGTGTGTAGGAGAGGTGGCATATGGAGGAACCGATGTGTCCATTTCTCTCCTGCCGCCGCTGGATGTGTGCAGGAGAGAGAGAGGAGGAGGAAAATTGGGCATTCAGCGGTGGCAGGAGCCGGGATATCGCACAACACTCCCGGGTGCCTGGGAGCCGCAGCCTAAATGCGGGAGACTCCCGCACCTCGCGGGAGACTTGGCATGTCTGCATTTTTATTGAGGGCAGGGAGTACAACTATTACTATACTCCCAGCGTTCTGACTTAAGAGATGCGGCTGTTGCATGGCTGTCCACCCTTCCTCCCCACTTTGCCTTTTTAAAATACCGTACTTGATATTATGTAAATGGGTTCACAAAATACAAAGCCTTCCATAACTGGGCAAGAGGAGGGGCAGGCAGAGCAGCTGCACACAACTCTAATGCCCTGTACACACAGTTGGATTTTCCGACGGAAAATGTGTGATAGGACCTTGTTGTCGGAAATTCCGACCGTGTGTAGGCTCCATCACACATTTTCCATCGGATTTTCCGACACACAAAGTTTGAGAGCAGGCTATAACATTTTCTGACAACAAAATCCGTTGTCGGAAATTCCAATTGTGTGTACACAAATCCAACAGACAAAGTGCCACGCATGCTCATAATAAATAAAGAGATGAACGCTATTGGCCACTGCCCCGTTTATAGTCCCGACGTACGTGTTTTATGTCACCGCGTTCAGAATGATCGGATTTTCCGACAACTTTGTGTGACTGTGTGTATGCAAGACAAGTTTGAGCCAACATCCGTCAAAAAAAATCCTAGGATTTTGTTGTCGGAATGTCCGAACAAAGTCCGACCGTGTGTACAGGGCATAACGCTGCTGTATCTGAGACCCTTGGGTCCATCATCATTCGTCGGCAGTATAGCAAAAGCTATATTCCTCAGTTAAAATGTAGTGAATACCATAGGTACCCCAGTATGGGAAGTTAACTCTTACACTTCAATTATAATATCATTCCTTGACCCAACTATGGGTTCTTCCAGCCATCAATTCACCATGTATGTTCATGACTGCTGTGTGATCTTTTGTATGCTTACTCTAGAATAATTTTCTTGTTCCATTTAGTCAAGTATAAGGTTTCCACTTCATCATTTGTAAGTAGAAAAAGTATAAAATACTTATACATTCTGTGTGAAACTGTAGGAGTTTGTCCCTTTCTGTCATTAAATCTTTAAAATTCCTAATAAAACTGTCTAAACTGTCCTTTCACTGCACATGGTTTTCTACTCATTGACTTGCAGCGCCAGGAACTGGAAGAGGTAATGAAAAGCCATGAAGTCTGTAGATGTAGATTGCAACCATCCTTAGTGCTATGCTGAGACTGTTACTGTAGCTTTAAGCTGTATAAAGCAACCCATAGTCAAGAAATGATTGTTGTCAAATGTTATTTGATGAGATTCTGTGATTATATCATATCTGTGGCCACACACATGACTACCAGTGACCACTTTGGGTGGATCAAATCATCATGTAGGTTTGCTTGCCTCCATCCATATTGTTCCCACCTGCACTAAAGGCTGGTGCAGCATCATCCAGTGATATTCTTCTTCCTACACCCACTCCTCCGCTTTTACTTGAACATCAACATTCCATCTATATCGGAACTATCTTGTTTGCTACATCAGATCTTGTGAACTGATCAAACATGAATGTCTGTCCACTGTTAGAAATTCATAGAAATGATGAACTGTGGCTGTTGCAAAGTGGATAAAATATGGATACCAAGAGTTGTGCACTTCCTAAGAAAAACTGGAGCAAACCTGTTACACAAACCAAGGCTTTGTCTAGGAAGCTGAACTTTGTCCTGCCTTCCATCGCCCCTCCCTACTGGGTTAGTAATATAATCAAGTACCTTGTTAACCTCTAGGCAGCAGGAAATATTTAATTATTTCTGCTTGCTTTGAAATGTTAAAGGAAGCCTGTTTTGAGGACTTATGGTGGCCTCCTTTGCTGACTCCTTGAAGTGCTAGTTGCCCGGCTTAAATAATGGGTTCAGTGCTTTCCAGGGCACTGAGCTGAACATATATGCAGATTAGGAGCACCAACACTGTGCTGGTCCGTATGCCTGTCCCAGCACAGTGACTTAAAAGGGTTGATTTACTATAGCAAATAGACTGTAGTGCAGTCGCTCCAGAGCTTTAGTGGATGAGGTAAAGCTTCACTTTGTAAAGAATACCCAATCACATGCAAGGAAAATGAAAAATACAGCATTTTTGCTTGCACATGGTTGGATGATGGAAGTCAGCAGAGCTTTTGCTCATTTACTAAGCCACGGAGCAACCGCGCTTTGCAAAGTGTGTAGCCGATTTGCCTTTAGTAAATTAACCCCAAAGTATTGAAGTCTCAGACATCCAGGCAACTAGCAATTTCAGAAAACTATCGACGATTGCAGCCTTCACCTTTCTTTCAGTACAGGTTTATTGTAACAACAGTTTTTCCCAAATCGTCTTCCGGGACAGCCCATGAGAAATGGGTACCTCCTCTAACAGGAACAGGTAACTCCTCACCAAGTACTTTTTAAAAGGAAGTCCCTCTGCTGAACTGGTCAGTTTTTTGTGTTTCCTCCATCCAGAAGAGATGCATTACCTGGATCCCGGGTGAGGGAGGCCTCTGTTTTTTCTGACTATTCCCCCTACACCTTTTACCTACCTGGTTCCACTGGGAGCAGCTAGTAGGACTTTTTGCAAGATTGCCCTCCAGGACCTATCCTCAATACGGGAAAAGGGTAACTTGGTTCCCTTTCGCCTTCTATGCCTAGGGAAGGCCATGTCTGGAAGCTGCGTACCCCCTTGACAGGGACTGGCACAGGCAGCATGAGTTCATGGTCAAGGTGTCTGGGTGCATGCACTGTTGGGCACTTTTGGGTGGGGACTCGCGCAGTAGCTGTGTTGGGTTTGTGGCTTGTCTGTGTTCCTGTTTGACCAGATGACGCAGGGGCATTAATTCCAATTGGGGAAAAGTAATTTCCAGGCGCCGGAG
The DNA here is from genome assembly GCA_037952925.1 of Lithobates clamitans. Classification (NCBI taxonomy): domain Eukaryota; kingdom Metazoa; phylum Chordata; class Amphibia; order Anura; family Ranidae; genus Lithobates; species Lithobates clamitans. Next base: position 2,175,300 of record JBBGZY010000743.1, on the reverse strand, counting down.
GCTCTGGTTAAAAAGTCTGCACAGGGGAAGGGCTGACTGGTGCCTTTTTAATAGCATTTCATTCAAGCACGGGCTGTCAGGATGCTACAGGTGGAGGAGCTAATACTGCATTTTGGATTCCTCAATGCAGACTACAGCTTAGGCGGATACAGGCGCCCTTGACACCAGCAGGACACAGGTAAGATGGAGGTTGCTGTACCTACCTACTTTCACTTTTGTTTGCTCCTAGGTTTTCACCTAGCCTGTAATATGTCACCTGGGGCCTATGAGTGTTGGGATTAATGTGACAGGGCACTGCTGGGCTCTTCCTATTGACCACAGTGCAGGTGGGGCCTAAAGCAGTTTGGCGTAGGGGCACGCCCCCCTTTCTGTCCCTGGGCTAATCCGGACATGAGGTGGATGCCCACTCCCCAGCTGGAAGGGCTTCTGATGGGAGTTGGAGGTAGATATGAGGCCCCTTCCCAACCTGACCAGTGCCAAGATCCCCTACTCCTGATCTCTTGGCTGTAGGAATTCCTCAGAAGGTGGATCTTTGTTGTTTTACTGACCCCACTACTCCTTCTCATGTAGTAGGTCCAACAAAAGGAAATTTTCCTCTACTTTAAGGCGAGGATGATCCTTTCTGTGAGTATAGTTGCTAATTCCCTGGCAGTGAGGGAGCACAGTAGATTGAATCTTCAAGGGTTATTGTCACTAGAAGATGTGGATGTCCTTCTTAGGGCTATCTAGTAGGCTGGACATTCAGGGGAAAGTGTCTGTTTCTGCTTACTAGTTATACTAGTCACCAGTCTGTTCGCATGCTAGTATGTGTTTAGAGCTTAAAGTGATTGTAAAGCTTTGTTTTTTTATTTTTTTAATAGCAAACCTGTTATACTTGCCTTCTCTGTGCAAGGATTTTTCAGAGTGGCCCTAATCCTCCTTTTCTGGGGTATCTCCACGGCGCTCCTCCTCTTCCCAAGTGCCCCCACGGAGAGCCGCTTTCCATGGGGGCACTCGTGCGGGCACGCTCCTGAGTCCTGCTGCTGCGTCCATTGACACAGACAGTGGACTCGGTTCAACCCGCCGACTCCTGTGTCACTGGATTTGATTGACAGCAGCGAGAGACAATGGCTTCTGCTGCTATCAATCTATCCAATGAGGACCAGAACACAGCGGCTGGAATTGTTGTGCTCGTCCCCATCGCTGGAATGATCGGGCTCAGTTAAGAAGGGGGGGGGGGGTGCTGCAGTAAAAAAGGTTTTTCACCTTAATGCATTAAGGTGAAAAAACCTGAGGGTTTACAACCCCTTTAAGAGAGGAAACTTTTTTTTCAATCCACTCTAGGCTAACAGAATCCATTAATTAAACTTAATTTTTCTATTATCTGTTACCTGGGTGTGGCTGCCTCAAAGGTGTTTGGCTTGCCTTCCTACACACGGTACTATCTGCAGTCTGTGTTAACACAACTCAGCTGGCAGAAGTTTAATTTCTCCCTGTCTCACAGAACCTTCTAGTCCCATCTAACAAAGTTGTTGTGTATAGCTAGTTATTGGGCTTTGTCACATTCAAATTACAAGGATGTAGATTTATGCTTTTGTAGCAGATCCTTATGTGCTTATAGTCTACCTAAGGTGGTGGTTTTTATATCTCCACCATAAGTTCAGACCTAGTCATTCCATGTAGGGTCTATTGGGGCTAGTCTTTTTCCACTTTGCCGTCTACACCTACAGTGTTCTTCAATTGCCCTGTTTATTTTGCCACACAGACTTTAGGGGCATTCATCTGTCCTTAATTGACCAGGGTCTCTCTATTGAGAATTTAGTATAACTAGGTCCACCATATCTATGAAGTTTATGGTAATCCCAAGGGTGGTAAAGGCCTTTGGGCTTTTAATGACCCTCCCCGATCTAGTTAAGTTCTTATCTCTAGGGGCTGTCCTGGAAGACGATTTGGGAAAACCATCAGTTAGACTTACCGGTAGCTGTTTCCATGAGTCTTCCAGGACAGCCAGATTCCCTTGTTTTATGATGTTTTGTTCAGGTTTTGTTCTTCAGTTCTTGTTTAAAGTAGCAGAGGGACTTCCTTTTAAAGTGTACTTGGTGATGCATTTCCTTTTCCTGTTGAAGGAGGTGCCTATATCTCATGGGTTGCCCTGGAAGACTAATGGAAATAGAGTTAATTGTAATGGCCCGTACACACGGTCAGATTTTCCGATGGAAAATGTCCGATCGGAGCGTGTTGTCGGAAATTCCGACCGTGTGTGGGCTCCATCGGACATTTTCCATCGGATTTTCCGACACACAAAGTTGGAGAGCAGGAGATAAAATTTTCCGACAACAAAATCCGTTGTCGGAAATGCCGATCGTGTGTACACAAATCCGACGGACAAAGTGCCACGCATGCTCAGAATAAATAGATGAAAGCTATTGGCCACTGCCCCGTTTATAGTCCCGACATACGTGTTTTACGTCACCGCGTTTAGAACGATCGGATTTTCCGACAACTTTGTGTGACCATGTGTATGCAAGACAAGTTTGAGCGACCATCCGTCGGAAAAAATCCTAGGATTTTGTTGTCGGAATGTCCGAACAAAGTCCGACCGTGTGTACGCCCTATAAATCTAACTCCGGTTTTGTGTTTTTGTTTTTTAAATCCTCCATGTATAACCCAGGATATACTTGCCTTCTTTGGCCCCTTTCAGCAACAGAGGGCCGAAAGGGAATACAAAGTACTTCCAGGTAATGGAAAGCCCATTGACTTGCCCATTTGACAGTGCTGGGCCAGTCAGTGACTCGTAGGGCTTTCCTTTTACTCTGGACAACTAAAGCAATGGGAGAGCAAATGCAAAAAAAGTACGTGAGTCTGTGGAGGTCTGCATTAAAAAAGGAACCTGTCTCTTTGACGTGCATGGACAAATCAGAGACTCGCTTTAGGCCAGCTGATATTTGGAGTACTCAAGCCAAATGTAAAAATTGTCCTTCAAACCATTTTGTGTATTCATTGGGCATACTGCTTTTAATGAAGCCAAGCCTTTTCTGGCACTTTTTGTTTACATGTAACAATCAGTATTGTTTGCTAGAAAAATCTTAGAACCCCCCCCCCCCCCCAATATTATATATTAACGATGAGGCCCTAGAGAATAAAATGGTGGGTTTTGCAATTTTTTTATTTTAATGTTTTTTTCAAGCGCAATTTTTTGGGAGAAAATAACTTCTTTGAAATATATTGCAATAAACACAACACATAACCCATTTTTTGGTAAAATATAAAAGATGTTACCCTAAGTAAATAGATACCAAATATGTCATGCTTTAAAAATGCGTGCACTTGTGCAACAGTGACAAACGGCGTAAATGTCATTATTCATAGGTGATGTTTTAAATGCCTTTACAGGTTACCACTTTAGATTTACACAGGAAGTCTGATGCTAGAATTACTGCTGTGATCTGACGTTATACCTCACATGTGTGGGACGATCGCTGTTTGTGTGCATGCGGGATCGATTTGTGTGTTCGCCTTTACACGGGAGCACTTAAAAATGTTTTTATTTATTTTTACACTGTCGCTTTAAAAAGAAATAAAAAAATATTGCTGTCACAAGGAATGTAAACATCCCTTGTGACGTCAATAGGCATGTGACAGATATGCTTTATGGAGCTTTTTATTCTGGATAAACTGGAAGTGATTGCAGGTCATAGCCGAGTGCCGTACAAAGCCGATCTGGTCTTTGTTCAGCTCTCTGATCAGCCGGCAGTGGGATGGGAGAGCCCAAGAAAGCCACAGAAGGTGGTGGTGGAGAGGGGGGACATCCCCTCCCACTGCTTGTAAAGGCAATCGAGTGTCTGGTTAGCCGCTGGGATTGCGTTTACAAGAAAGCTGACCGCCATCTCTAAAAAATAAATAAATAAAAAGCATCATCCTGGTATAACCACTTGAAGTCTGGCGACGTCTGGCTATGTTTGTTGTTCAGGAAGTGGTTACTGACAATTTAGCATAAATAAAAAGGAAACGCCTATGCCAAATGATAGGACAACTCTAGACAAACGGCCAAATAAAAAGTTGAAATAGATATATAGAAATTGTTTTACCTAATAATTCAAAAGATTTGTAAAGTATACTATACAAGAGTATGCATATACTCTTGTGATCCGAAAAAGGAAGGGGGTGCCCCAAGGGGATGGTGTGGGTAAAAGGGTGGACAGGATATTGGCAATAGAATCATAGAAGATGTATATAAAAAAATATAAATTTTATTGGATAAAAATATACAAAATAGAATATACAATAAACATCTAAAATCATGAAATTGAAATACATGTACAATAGAAATCAGCAGCTAATTGGATGTTGAGAGCACACAACATTACTAGACTGGAAGTCGATTGAATATGGTGGTCACAACAAGTCCCAACATGTTTCGGAAACAGAGAAAAGCCAAAAGGCTAAACAGACTCTGTATTCATTTCCTTCTTCAGGGGTTAGATGGAAGCATGCTGGTAACATTAAGACATATATTCCTAGACAGTGTTGCACAGCATTGTTTGGATAGATGGTCCCTCACGCCTCAGATGGAAGGCTAAAATCGCATGGCAATATTCAGCAGATGAAAGCATAAAGGCATTTTATACTTTTAAAGGATTTTGGAAGATTCCCAGAACACAAATAGTAGGGGGTTGAGGATGATGGTTTTCCCAGTGGGAGCAGCAAATCAGGGTACACAAGGACACCCTCAAACGGGCAAACCAACAAGTGCCTTAGACAACCGTTTAATAGCCAAGTGTCTGCAATTGCATGGATACCAAGGCTGTGCAGCCTTGTAACCCAACCACTAGTGCTCTTTTTATGGGTATATATTGTAGGAGGGAACCTGCAAATCTGCAGGCAAGGTTCCACCTCCATGTCCTAGGAAACATGGCTTCATGGGGATGTGAACTGTCTCCCTCCAGCAAACCCACCTCCACACCTCCACTTTCCTTTCATTAGACACAGGCGCTCCCACACCAAGCCTGACTTCAATTATCAGCTGCCTAGTGCCAGCCTAGTACATATAATTGAGATAATCACAAACGCTAAATTGAAAAATGATTTCCCGGATTCTGAAAGAAACCAAAGTAAAGTAATGTGTTCGTTTTTTGTTTTGATTACATGCTGCATGATTTGGCAATTAGAAAATTAATCTGCTGGCTTTTGCCATTCATTTGGGAATGTCATTTCAGGTTAAGAAAAATTTAAGACGCTTTGGATATGATGGAACACTTTTGCACAGTTTTTGAGTGCTTCGATACATCATAGTGTTATGTAAGGACAGGGTTGTTTGTGGCAAGTCCTCGGTGATCACAAAGCAGCTCCATCACTTAAATCCCAGAGATCCAGCAGGTTGGCTTTGTAAACCTCTGGGAACATGAGGTGTGCATCAGATAAAGATTTTAACGAAGTCAGAGCCAAAAGCTCAGGCTAAGAAAGTTTCATTTTCTTTTATCTTTGTCTTTTTCTCCTCTCTTTATTATCTGAGGAACGTAGGTCATAGTGATGGGTTATATTTTTATATATATATATATATAGATATATATATATATATATATATATATATATATATATATATATATATATATATATATATATATATATAAAAAATGAACAAATAGTGGAGTTAATATCACAATATTACCGTGAAGCAAATGCTAAAACAATTAACCTGACACCATGTGATAGTGATAACAACATAAACTGTGAAAAATAATCCAGTAAAAATATATAAAAAAGACAAAGTGAAAAAAAGTTCTCAAAGTCCATAAAAGTGATAATCTTCAAGTGATTAACTCGGTGATAATTCTTCTATGATTAATATTCAAAACGAACTTCCTTCCACCACACCGTATGTGACAGTGAATCCACTCCCTTAAGAAACTCACTCACCAAATATACATGCCTTGCACTCTCATGCTCGGCATCAGAACTTTTAAACCCACCAGGGTTAATAGTGCTTCCGATATCCGACCGTGCACAACAGAAGAGGATTACTCCACATGTAAATGAAAAAAAGTGCTTGCAACCGCGTAATAACGTAAAACCATTTATTGTGTAAAACGAAATCTTCAACCATTAAACTCACATCAAATTAGTCACAAAAAAGCATCAAAGGCAAACGCCTCTTAAGCAACTGTAGCGGTGTATTGTGGTCACAGCGGACCCACGATGCAGTCTCTATATCTCACCCTCACTTGCTTTGTCGGACGTCATGCGTCACAGATGGTTGCCGTACAGCCACGCCCCAACATGTTTCGTCATTTCGACTTATTCATGGGAGATATATATACATACACACACTATATTGGGACGCCTGCCTTTACACGTACATGAACTTTAATGGCATCCCAGTCTTAGTCCGTAGGATTCAATATTGAGTTGGCCCACCCTTTGCAGCTATAACAGCTTCAACTCTTCTGAGAAGGCTGCCCACAAGGTTTAGGAGTGTGTCTATGAGAATGTTTGAACATTCTTCCAGAAGCACATATGTGAGGTGAGACACTGATGTGGACGAGAAGGCCTGGCTTGCAGTCTCCACTCTAAGTCATCCCAAAGGTGTTTTATCGGGTTGAGGTCAGGACTCTGCTAAAGGTACAGGCCGACTTTGCTTCATTGAGGGGCCAGTGGACAGGGCCATGTATTTTTAAAATCTTTGATGAGAACCTTCTTCCCTTATCCAGAACACTGCAGATGGGTCGTGGATGGGTCTTCCAGCATAACATTGACCCAATTTATCCCAAAGGTGTTCTGTCGGGTTGAGGTCAAGAATCTGTGAAGGCCAGTCAAGTTCCTCCACCCCAAATTTGCTCATCTATGTCTTTATGCTTTGCTTTGTGCAAAGTCGGTCTGTACCTTTAGCAGAGAAACAGTTCCAAAGCATAATGTTTCCACCTCTGTGCCTGACTGTAGGGATAGTGTTCTTAGGGTCATCATTTTTGTTTCCTCCAAACATGGCGAGTCGAGTTAATGAAAAGAGCTAAATTTTGGTCTCCTCTGACTACAGCACTTTCTCCCAATCCTTCTCGGAATCATTTAGATGTTCATTGGCAAACTTCAGACCGGCCTGTACGTGTGCCTTCTTGAAAAGGGGGACCTTGCGGGCGCTGCAGGATTTCAATACATGGTGGCCTATTGTGTTACCAATGGTTTGTTTGGGGACAGTGGTCCCAACTGCCTTGAGATCATTCACAAGCTCCTCCCATGTAGTTCTGGGCTGATCCCTCATTTTTCTCATGATCATCCTTGCACCATGAGGCGAAATCTTAACACATAAAGCGTTGTCATTAGGAGCACCTTCTTAATTTGACAGGACCAATCTGTGTACCACATGATCACATACTGTAGCTATGGGAGCCAGAATTATTGTTGGTTGGTAGGGGATCAAATACTTATTTACTCACTGAACTGCAACTCAATTTATAACATTTTGTATCGTGTGTGTGTTTTTTTTTTTTTTTTTTTTCTTTTCTGCATTTTTGGTTAATATTCTGTCTCTATCATTTAAAATACACCTATGATAAGAATTATAGACCCTTTAATTTCTTTTGTAAGTAGGCAAGCTTACAAAATCTGCAGGGGATTAAATAATTATTTTTGCCACTATATGTGGCCGGTGCCTAGGCACTTTCCTTTACAGTCTAGCAAGAGCCTGTTAGGACTTGAGGAAGAGCTTTCAGAAATACTGGCACTTGAACTAACATGGCAACTTCCTCGCAACCAAACAGCACTGTAGGATTAAGCTAAAGAGTGACTGCTGTGGGCCCGAATTGAGTAGAATTCACCTTCAAGGGCCCACTTTGTGTACAGAGGGTCGCACCTTATTTTTGGGAAAATAACTATAGCACTTTATTTTTTTTACATGTCAGTCACAATTACAGCTTACAACATTTTATTCCAGAGAAATACAATATATTAAAGCTGAGTTTTTTAAATTTTTTTTTATAAGGCAACTGTTTTGATTTAATCTCATTGTAATCCCTATTTTTAAGTCAAACAGTCGCTGTATTTCTTATTTTTTTCATAAAACTAACCTTTTTGTCTGTGTTGAGCACTTCCATCATGCTTGTGGGTATGTGAAGCCAACTAGGATACTTATCTGGGATATGGTGCTGCTGGCAACCCAGCATGCACCTCCTGATATTGCGCATTAAACACACGTCACAGCGCAGTCATTTCAGTTTTTTAAATCTCCAGATGCTGAGAAGTGGTGATGCCCACTGACTACTGGGAATCTCCCAGGAGCCAGTGCGCCGCAACAAACTACGTACATCCCCGCAAAGGGGAGAAACGGGAAAAGAGCCAGAGAGCTTTGGAAATAAGGTAAACAAAGAAGCTAATGATGAGCAGATTTAAAAGTGGGTGGAACTCTGCTTTAAGGTAGAACTATGGCCTCCAGTTTAAATATGTGTGCTGCAAATCCTAATTACAAGTGCTTTTGCACTTACACTTTTTGTTTAGTCCCCCCTGCAAAGTCCCATGTTAAGCCTGCCAGTGAAGTCCATCTAGTGCAGCTTCCTGTGGTGATGCTGCACTGCTCCTGAATTCCGAGCAGAGTTTCCACTCTCATGTATTCTGTGCCTGCTTTCACTACAGTGGGAGGAGATCTGTAGGGAACGTGGTTATCAGTGTTATCATTTCTGATTCACAGACCTCTAACTTATCAATCAGCACCTGGCCACACCTAGCCTTGCCCACTGCTTTCTGGATTGACAGCACTGCCCCTGTTGCTGAAACCCTCTCAAAGTGAGCTGCAATGTATAGTTGGGGGAGCTTGTGGGACTCCAATGAAGGAAAATCTGGCTCAGTCAGGGAAGCTCAAGGATTTTTTTTTTTTTTTTTTTTACATTACGAGGCTTGTGCATTACATAGGGGGTTATTTATGAAAGGCAAATCCACTTTGCACTACAAGTGCACCGCAAGTGCACTTGGAAGTGCAGTCGCTGTAAATCTGAGGGGTAGATCTGAAGTGAGGGGAAGCTCTGCTGATTTTATCATCCAATCACGTGCAAGCTAAAATGCTGTTTTTTTTTTTTTTTCCTTGCATGTTCCCCTCGGATTTACAGCGACTGCACTTCCAAGTGCACTTGTAGTGCAAAGTGGATTTGCCTTTCGTAAATAACCCCCATAGTTACTGGATTTGACACCGGTGTAGATACATACAGAAGCTTTAGTTGTACTTTAGGCTGCAAAATTATGTAAAGACGTTTAGCAGATGAAGGAGTTGGGGCTTAAGTAGTCCAAAAACGCCTGTTTGACTTGCCTGATTATAGGGGTAATGTTCTCTTTTATTATTGGGTAAATGGGAAGGTTCACGTCAACATGGGCTGCCAGAAAGGTAAATATCATCTTGCTGCTTTTATAGGATAACTTGTGTTTTAGAAGTGACCCTTTGGTGACAAGGCCACTCTAAAAAGCCTATTGTGCTTTTTTTCTCCTTTTATTTAATTTCACTATATGGCTGGGACCTGACTTGTACTTTATGACCAAGAAATGCAACATACCACCCAGTGTACCCACCATCTGCTGAGAGTTCTTTACCAGCCACTAAGGATAGGACAATGATAGTTGGCTCCCCAGAGGGTTATATAGCTCATAACAAAGCAGTCACCTTTTGGTGCCCGGTCTCCGTCAGGCTGTTGAGTTTTCAAAGTTTAAAATGGTTTGTGTTCATGTTAAAGAAAACATGTACTAAAAGAATATGTAGGCTGCCATTACTGACCTCTCCTTCTGAAAAGCTGGTTGCCTTGCTGTTGATGAACTAACAAGTCATTGCTCTGGAGGGTGGCCAACTTGTTTGTTCACTCCATGTGGGGAGCATTGACAAGCTCCAGTGGGCAGCACCTAAAACCACAGAGATGGGCACATTGCAGGCTTTGAGCAGCAGGGCACTTTGGTATTGCCAAAACCAAATATGGTTAGGATTTTTGACTTAATTTCTGTATACTTGAAGGTCACTCCCCCACCCCACATTTTTCTCTGTGCCATTATGCTTCTTTTTTTTTTCTAAGTCCAGCCAATGTTTTTTTTTTTTTTTGGCGGTGGGGTGGGGATGGAGAACCTCAGATTTTTACCATTAGTGTGGCTCCAATAAAGAAATCATCCCCACTTAATCCCTCACTGCCTGTCTGGTCCTTCAAGACCTTTGCCTGTGGGATACTATCTGCAACAAAGACGCACAAAAAAAAAAAAAAAGAATATTAAATGTATGTATGTGTTAAATATTCTACACACCCCTGTTAAAATGTCAGGTTTCCATGTAAAAAAATGAGACAAAGCTAAATAATTTCAGAACTTTTTCCACCTTTTTAATGCCACCTATAACTGTAGAACTAAGGGCACTTTCACACTGGGGCAGTGCCGATGTTAGCGGTAAAGCGCCGCTAGCTTTAGCGGCGTATTGCCGCTGTTACAGCAGCGCTTTTTCATCCGGTAGCAGTGCACTTTTAACTTTTTACGAGCCCGATGTACACCTTAGGCCCCTTTCACACGATCGGACCGTTCAGGACCTGTCAGTTTTGACGGCGGACCTGAACGGGCGCTCCATGTTAGCCTATGGAGCGACGGATGTCAGCGGAGATATGTCCGCTGACATCCGACCTCGTCCGATCCGCTAGAAGCAGACGGATGGCCCTACATCCAGATCCGTCGCTATCGGATCGGGTGAGATCTGATAAAAAGGGACATGCTGTCCATTTTCATCTGATCCCTCCATAGGCAGTAGCGGCGCCTGACAAGCCCCTCTCTGCTCAGTGAGCAGAGAGGGACCTGTCATCCGCCGGCTCATCGGAGATCAAAGGAGAGATCTCCCGCTGAGCCGGCGGACCGAGGCGGGCCCCGTGGAAGCGGAGTCCGCCTCGTGTGAATGAGGCCTAAGGCGATTTACGCAGCCGAGTTAGCCTGCTGCAGTATAACTGCGGTGGCTGGTCGGCAAGTAGTTAAAGTGCCTCTGATTAACCCCAAATAAGGTTCAGCTGTTCTAGTAGGGCTTTCCTGACATTCTCTTAGTTGCATCCTGCAGCAAAAGCCATGGTCTGCAGAGAGCTTCCAAAGCATCAGAGGGATCTCATTGTTAAAAGGTATCAGTCAGGAGAAGGGTACAAAATCATTTAAAAGGCATTAGATATACCATGGAACACAGTGAAGACAGTCACATTCAAGTGGAGAAAATCTGGCACAACAGTGACATTACCAGGTACTGGATGTCCCTCCAAAATTGATGAAAAGACGAGAAGAAAACTGGTCAGGGAGGCTACCAAGAGGCCTAAAGCAACATAAAGGAGCTGCAGGAATATCTGGCAAGTACAGACTGTGTAGTACATGTGAAAACAATCTACCGTATTCTTCATATGTTTGGGCTATGGGGTGGCAAGACAGAAGCCTTTTCTTACAAAGAAAAACCATCCAAGCCCAGCTAAATTTTGCAAGAACACATCTGAAGTCTCCCAAAAGCATGTGGGAAAACGTGTTATGGCCTGATAAAACCAAGGTTGAACTTTTTGGCCATAATTCCAAAACAACACTGCACATCACCAAAAAAACACCATACCCACAGTGAAGCATGGTGGTGGCAGCATCATGCTTTGGGGCTGTTTTTTTCCTTCAGCTGGAACAGAGACCTTAGTCAAGGTAAAGGGAATTATGAACAGTTCCAAATACCAGTTAATTTTGGCACAGAACCTTCAGGCTTCTGCTAGATAGCTGAAAGTGAAGAGGAACTTCATCTTTCAGCATGGTAAAGACCCAAAGCATACATCCAAATCAACAAAGGAATAACTTCACCAGAAGAAGATTAGAGTTTTGGAATGGCCCAGCAAGAGCCCAGACTTGAATCTGATTGAAAATCTGTGGAGTGATCTGAAGAGGGCTGTGCACAGGCGATGCCCTCGCAATCTGACAGATTTGGGGTGTTTTTGCAAAGAAGAGTGGGCAAATATTGCCAAGTCAAGATGTGCCATGCTGATAGACTCGTACCCAAAAAGACTGAGAGCTTTAATAAAATCAAAGGGTGCTTCAACAAAGTACTGTATTAGTTTAGGGGGGCACGCTTATGCAACCATATTATTATTATTATTATTATTTTTTTTTTTTTTTACTTCCCTCCATCTAAAAGATTTCAGTTTGTTGTTCAACTGAGTTGTACTGTTTATAGGTCACATTAAGCCTCGGTTCACACCAGAGGCGGCACGACTTGCAGGTCGCCTCACCGAGGCGACCTGCACACGACTGCCGGACGACTTGCAAGACGACTTCTGTATAGAAGTCTATGCAAGTCGCCCCCAAAGTAGTACAGGAACCTTTCTTCTATGTCGGAGCGACTTGCGTCGCTCCAATTAGAACGGTTCCATTGTACAGAACGGGAGGCGACTTGTCAGGCGGCTAGGTCGCCTGACAAGTCGCCCCCGTGTGAACCGAGCCTTAAGGTGGAAAAAGTTCTGAAATTATTTGTCTCATTTTTTACATTTAGAAACCTGACCTTTTAAAGTGGTTGTAAACCCTTTACTACCACCTTTTACCTAGAGGTAAGCCTATAATAAGGCTTACCTGTAGGTACTGTGACTATCTCCTAAACTTGCACTTTTAAGGCTTAATGTACACGGGATGTTTTTACAACCTCTTCTGAATGATTTAACTTGACAGATAGTAACCCACGTTTAAAACGTCCATTTTGCCACGTTTGCGTTTAGAAGCGTTTGAAAAAATATTTTATCTTTTTTTCAAAATAGCCAAAAATGAAAAATGCCTGTAAACGAAACGCGGCTTACTGTGTTTAGATGCGTTTAGAAGCGTTTAGAGGCATTTCAAGTGCCAAACTCAGCATCTGAACTTATTTTTTTGCTTTCCAAAAAAGGCCTCAATTCAACTGCCTAAAAACAACATTAAAAAACCTGTGTACATGTACACTTAAGATAACATTGAATGAGTTTAGGGGCAGCTGAAAAAAGCAGCCAATTGCCTCTGAACGTCTGCTTACCAGCAGCAGTGTACATGAGGCCTTAGGAGATCTTCACTGTATCCGCATGTGCCATCGTCATTGACACATGCGCACTGAACAAACGGCTCGCTCATGCCGTTTCTTAAGTAGCTGTGCCGTGACCGGCGGCCCCCACGCGAATGCATGGGAGTGACTTTATCGTGGCTCCGGCCAATCACAGCGTCGGAGCCCGCGAACCCGGAAATAACTCCGGGAGACATGTCGCCGGTCACGGAGGTGTACGGGGACCGCTGCAACAGCTTCGTTCTAAGGTAAGTGTTTCATTATGCAAACCAATACTAACTCATTATGCCTTTTTGTCATGCAGGGGGTTTTTTGTGTGTGTGTGTGTATATGTATATATATATATTATATATATATATATATATATATATATATATATATATATATATATATATATATATATATATATATATATATATAAATTTATTTGGAATTTTCTCTGAAGATTGGGGGAAGGTGAGAAGCCATGTTGTGTTGGCTAAGCATACACTTTACAAAATGGCTTGAATATGCACTATTTACAAGCTGCCTGTGTACTTTGTTATCTATAAAGTCAGAGAACAAATGAGTATCCATTAAAAATAGATGTTTTTTTTTTCTTTGGAATCTCAGCTTTTCACATATTATATGTAGCAGGCTTTATTATTTATTTGGTAGAAACATCCACACAGTGAAGGGCTCCCTGTGTTGTTCAGATTCTAGCATGTGATTCTAAACCTCTGGAGGGTTGCTGCTGCAACACATAATTACTTTGTGTATGAATGTTATCATACCTAAAATGTTAGCAGTGCAATTCCCCTATTAAATAATATACAGTACAGTCTATTCGGCCAGGCTGATATTCTCACATTAATCTGGATGAAAAAAAGACACAAGTTTACCCAGTTCAACCCACAGGAAAAAAACAATTACCAAAGCACACACAAATCGAAATCTACACAATCCTATACCCACGGTTGATTCAGAGGAAGGCAAAAACCCCCCCAATAAAGCATGATCCAATTTGCTAAAGTGGGGGAAAGCAATTTCTTACTGACTCCCCAAGAGGCATTCGGATATTCCCCCGATCAATTTTACTATAAATTTACAACCTTACTATAAATATTGGTATCCAGTTATATTTTGTGCAAACATTTTGTTCACCAGGCTAATGGGGATGTATCAGTTAAACTTGTTAGCCGTCTGTGTTTTTTTGAAGTTGCCCATAAATAAAAACATTGTGTTGGCAGTGCTTTCTAAAAAAGCTATCGCATGGAACCTAGGCCTCAGATCTCTGCCTTGAAGGCTCCAACTATGAGCGTAGTCCTCAGATCTTTTCCTTTTGAGACTTCCACTTTGGACTAGGCCTCAAATATCTGCCTGTAGGTTTTCCTTTATGGGCCTAGACACCAGATCTCTGGCTGGGATACACCCAATATAGGCCTCATATCTTTGCCTGAAAAACTTCCATTGTGGGTTTTAGTCTGGGAGACTCCCACTATAGACCTTTTGACTTTAGATCTCTGCCTGGGAGACTTCCAATATGAGTCTAGGCACTAGATATCCACATTGGGCAATGTGAGCCTAGGCTAGACATCCGATTTCTGTCTTGGAGATTTTCAGATGTCAGACTTGACAGATTCTTACTGCTGTCATAAGCATCAAATCTCTACAACTGTGGCCTCCAGTATGAGCCTAGGCATCAGATCTCTGCCTGGGATGATTTCATGAAGGGCAAGGTTTTAGATCTACAATTCGTGCACATAATTTATTTTCCATTTTTTCAGTTACTTTTAGGACTACAAATGTTCTTTCTAATTGAAAATATGCACATTTTTCAAATTTTGGGTATAGTAGGGAGGGGGGTTGAAACCCCTGTCAGTTTCTTTTATTGCTGTCTGTATCCCCTCGGGATCCACACTATATATCTTTAATGGTTGTCACTGGGATTCAAAGTGAAGCAAAATCAAACCAAGTTGTTGGCACTGACACTTGTGGCAATAATTCTACTTGAAAGCCTGAAATGAAATCTGTTAACCCAAACCTTTTTAAGTGTATATAAAACCATAACTTTTTTTTTTTCTGGGAAGAATTCTCTTAATTCTTTATCTAAATATTTGAAAGGGAACTAGAGGAAATCTCTCCAAAGTGAACAGAATTCTCATCTTAGAGAGTCATTAGAGCAGTTGTCCCCAACTGGAGGTTTTCTTCACTCACCTCTGCTGACAACTCAAAATCACTGGATTTCCCTTCCTCATCTCGGTAACAGTGGTCACCAGTAAATTAGAGGCAATAACATCTTGACAAAGGGTGTAACCCTTCCATGTGTTATCCACATGGAAGGGTTACACTTTCCATACACTTCATCTTGATCACTATATCTCACCTTACCCCTTAGTGTCATCCCTTGCCTTTTCCATAGTCCTAAATCCTCAACCCAATCCCTTAAACTAAGACTATCTTTTAATCCCTTAATGTTAGAGTAGTTATAATTCTGACATTTTGTACCTAAAATTAACCTGTTGCTTAACAACTAAAAGCATATCCCTAAAATTTTAGAGTCCAGTGTGCCAGCAGGTAGATGCGGAAAATCCAGATTTCAAATGTTGTGCAGAGTGATATTGTGTGCAGGAAACCCATGGATATTTGAAAGTTGATCTCTGATTATAATCTTGGCTTTCCCTGCTGCTTATAGTGCAGTGCCAATTGCTTTGCAATAACCTCCAGTTTAGGTTCCAAATATGTCTCTTGCTTAGGCAGTAGGTATACTGTAGTTCTCTCAGGTATTGTATAAATATGGGGTCTACTTTGTTTTATGGTGATCCCTCTTCATTTTCTTTTCCTTTTCATACCTGTAGTTTAGGCAAATGAAATTCAGAGACTGGGTCCCCAAGTCAGACTCGGACTATGACTCCGATTGCTCTGATGATTCAGAGTTTAAACTGCGACAGGTGAGATAAGTGTGTCCTAGTGCTACATAAAGATGCAGATATCAGGATACTATTGTTTTTAATTTAAAAGCCTAAAGTCACATAAAACTAATTTCTCACCTATGCGGGTTTCGGTTACCCAGTCAGTCCCAAAATTTTTTACAGTTTAGCTAACAAAGACAAATTCGTACAGTTCTGCAGCATATTTATCACTGGAGATGGAACAACATTTTCCTTCAAAATAGACACACAACTAATTTTGGACCCTAAAGCATTTGTTTCAAGAAACAGATTTTGGAAGGACTTGTGCTTTTGGGCGTATTTTGGTTTAAGAACAGACACCGCATAGAAATTGGTGCTGTCACAGGCAACCCATCAGATTCCTTAATTTTCTCACAATAGAGAAATGACTAATGAAATTAGAATTTTATGGAGGATGTATGATTTTGGTTTTTATTCCTGTGTTGCTAACTTTACTTTTGCTTTTGTCTAGAAACTTGGAGAGTTGGTCATCAAGTTCCTGGAACGGGATCTTCAGCCATCTTGTCAAGTTGTCTGTCTGGAAACCATCCGAATTCTTTCACGAGACAAGTATGGATTGGCTCCCTTCACCAGCCGCTCTGCAATGCAGATCCTGGCCCAGTATGCAGGGTTGGACTACTCGGATGAGACAGAGGTGCCTCGTATGCCGGACAGTGAGAGCGTTGTGGAAGCTTTGAAGGCACTGTGTAACATTGTCTATAATAGCATTGAGGCTCAGGAAGTGGCCAAGGAGCTGCGGCTGGTGTGTGGCCTAGCTCGCCGTCTCAAGCTCTACAACGAGACCAGGTTGTCTCATGAAAGCAAATTTTTTGATCTACGCCTCCTTTTCCTCCTCACGGCACTAAGGGTAGACGTCAGAAGACAGCTGGCCCGGGAGTTGAGGGGTGTTAGTCTCCTTACTGATGCTCTAGAAAGCACCCTTGCCCTGAAGTGGTCTGATATCTATGAGGTAGTTACAGATCATCTTGCTTCACCACTTGGCAAAGAGGAGACTGAGAGGGTGATGGAAATCCTGAAGACCCTCTTCAACGTCACTTTTGATATCAGCCGCAGGGAAGTTGATGAGGTGAGTTTAGGTATATTGTGGTTCAATGCTTGTGGTTTCCAGAAAGTGTAAAAATGCGGTACTGTAAAAAAAAATAACTAAATAAGTGTTGATACTTTTAGTGGCCAATCAAGTTTTTCATTTTTGTTTCCCAGTGAAATAAGAAGTCTGCTCATTTATAACGGGGTTGGAAGTCTGAAAAGTAGATTCTGATTAGTTGCTGTGAGTTCTTCCACCATTTGTTCTAGGGCAGTGGTCTCCAAACTATGCCCCAGGGCCAGATGCAGCCCTTTGCTTGCTTTTATCCAGCTCTTGGGGCATTGTTTTCATCCACTTATGCTAACAATGGGGCAGAATTCCTCCCAGTGACCGCAAAGATGGGTCACAATTCCTCCCAATGACACCAACAATGAGACTCAATGACACCAACAAGGGGGCGCTATTCCTCCCACTGACACCAAAGCTGGGGCATTACTTATTCCCACTGACATCTGGACATTTTCCGCTCCAATCTGAAGTACAGTAAACTGGCACTTCGTTTAGAAGCTTTGGAACCCCCTTTTCTTGTGTATAATGGGTGGGAGGTTGGGTTTTTGAGTTGTGTGTAAATTTGCTGTTCCTACTAGGAATCAAAGGTTCTTGACAGTGGAGTAGCTTGATATACCAGGGTCCTGGTAAAGGATGAAGCCAGGGTCCCTGAACTTCCAACACACCCACTGGTCCAGCCTTGACTTTCCCAACCCCTTTAACTTTCCTGCAGTTAAGTTGCCCACCCCTATAGCTCCTGTACCTAAAATCCTCCACCTCCAAACGGGCACAGTATTTACCTTCCCCCATGCAGATAAGCAATCTATTTTCACATTTGCTCAATGTAATGGAGAGGATATTTAGGTTCTATGGGTTCCCAAGGAGCAGGGTCCCAATTTCAACCTCTACCTGTGTTAGCCACGTACCTGATTCTTAACATACAGTTTTATATATCTTTATGCTTGGTGTCAAATTGTGGAAAATGTTGTTTTTTTATTGAGTATAAACAAAAAATCAAAGAGAAAAGGCAGCAATGCTCGACTGCAATAGGCTGGGGATTACAGTACCTCTTAAGAGTAATATTCATTTTATTTTAATTTCATGTTTGCTTTCTCCTTATTAATACAGGCAATTAGTAATTAATCCATAACGCTCAAACTCATTTGCAACCTAATTAAACGAGGAAACCAGGCATTAGGAAGAGGAATAATGACAATGGTAATGATAGCAACATAAATGTAGAGTTCGGTTGGCAGGTTTTAGCTCTCTTTCTGACGTGTGTGTGTTAAAACAGAGTTGAAATGAAAATCACAAATATTTGGTTGGTTATTAGACTGAAGTTAGGTGTACTAACAAGCTTTGTTTTCCCAGTCTTCGTTTTGCAGTGGTCTGTGCTGAAAAAGTATGCAGTATTTCAGCGCAATGCAATCCGCCACTTCACAGCAGCTGCATCTGATAGAACTCCGTAAAATGTCACTGACATTTTAGTAAAGTTCACTTAAAAAAAGGAAACCGTGCCGTGTTTTGCGATTTAATTGGTGTAATTGCATGGCTGATATCCTATGGCACACCAGTGGCTACATTCTAGCACAGCCAATTGTGTGAACAGGACCGAAAGTGTGGGAGCTAACTGAGGGAATGCAACTTGTACCTAATCTGCTGTCACTGATTAGTGATCCACAGTCAAAGCTGAACTAAGCCAATCAATTTAACCGTTTCCTAAAATAGTTACATTAAAGGCATGCTGTGAATGATGGCTGTCACAGTTGCTTTGGCTCGCTTGGGCTCCTCCAGGTAGGGCGCGCACATGTGTGCCGCCGGCGGCTCGGTTCCACTGTAGTCACACACAGCTGGGAGCCCAGCGGCGGGTACTGAGGACTCAATGTCCACCAGCACCCACCGATTGTGTAGTGCACAGGTAGAACAGCGATCTGTCAATAGGGAAGGCATTGACCCGGTGCTCCTGCAAAGCAAGGACATGATCTGTGACTTCCCTTAGTAAAAGCACATCCCACACACTACACAAGCACTGGCTAGGAACATGTTTAACCCTTTGATTGCCCCTGATGTTAACCCCTTCCCAGCCTGTGTCATTAGTACAGTGACGGTGTATATTTTTTAGTACTGATCACTGTAATAATGTCACTGATCCTCAAAAGGTGTCAAGTGTCAGTGTCCAAATTGTCCACCGCAATATCGCAGTCCCACTATAAGTCGCTGGCGCATGACCGCACAAATGTCAGTTAACGGCACCGTATCAGCCTGGTCATGAAGGGGGTAATCCTCTGGAGGGAAAGCGGTGAAAGTGGTCGTAAACCTCTGACATAAGCAAAGTGTATCCCTCTATAGTGTGTGCTTGTTGCAATTCTGTCTGCTGCCTTGTTCATCTGGAGTAAGCATATGTCACTTCTGAGGAGTTACCCTGACACCCAGAGAAAGAAAGAAAGTGATTGGGGATGGAGCTTCAGCACACTGCCTGTGATTTACAGCCTCAGCTCTGTTCCTGTGTGAAGGGGGTTGTGTCCCTTCCCTCCAATCATTCCCTCAGAGCTCTCCTCACTGAGTAACTTTAGCTCCCCGACCTCTGCTTTTCCGAGCTGAGAGATCCTGTGTAAATTCTGCACTTTGGATGTAGGGAATAGACAACCATAGATAAACATACAACTTATGTAGGATGATTTGTTACATCTCTGTTTACCACCTGAGGCCAGTCACTTCGCTGGGTATATGTAAGGATTTACAACCACTTTAGTAAGCAGACAAGCATGACCAGTGTAAATAAGATGCACACCTTTTCCCTTTAATGGCTGCCGCCATCTATCTTACCCCAACTTTAAATCCCGTTTATCCTTAACTATAGTGACGACACCACACCAATGTTGGAGTAAAACTGGCCATAGCAGCCTTTTATTAACCAATATAAATCCATATAAAAAATATATATATATCTGTAACATTTTAACGTAACAAGATCAACTGTCAGTTTCTCCTCCTGGTGGTCAATGACGGCACTTCCCAACGTAACTTCTGTTCCACATCTACACTGCGGGCCTTCTATCATAATAGGCCTACGGCCGTGATAACATCAGCCCAAAGACAACTCGTTACCCGCAGTGTCACCATTACCATCTTCAGCTAATCAGTGTTAACTGTACACACCAATAGGGGCCCATAACCGTTGAGTCCCCCCACACTTCCATCTCCTGGGTTAGTTACCATCATCAAAGACCACCACCACCGCCATTCATATGCTGCCACGACGTAATCCATCATACCACCTGTAAAGAAAACATTAACCCAAGATACACAACCACTTATTCAGGGAGGGTGGGTGGGAAACTTCTTTCTCTCTGTAACTCTCCCCGCAATGCTGCCCGGGACCCCTCCTGTCCCCTAAATAACCTAAACCCCTCCCCTTACAACATTTTCTGTACCCAATCCCCTCACCATAAATCTAAAACAACTTCTAATTTAACCCTAGCTGTACCCTTATCCCCCTGTCATGCCGGCCTTCTGCTAGCTTCATTTTATTCCACCTGCTCCAGGCCTCTCTTGACCAGTGTAAATAAGATGCACACCTTTTCCCTTTAATGGCTGCCGCCATCTATCTTACCCCAACTTTAAATCCCGTTTATCCTTAACTATAGTGACGACACCACACCAATGTTGGAGTAAAACTGGCCATAGCAGCCTTTTATTAACCAATATAAATCCATATAAAAAATATATATATATCTGTAACATTTTAACGTAACAAGATCAACTGTCAGTTTCTCCTCCTGGTGGTCAATGACGGCACTTCCCAACGTAACTTCTGTTCCACATCTACACTGCGGGCCTTCTATCATAATAGGCCTACGGCCGTGATAACATCAGCCCAAAGACAACTCGTTACCCGCAGTGTCACCATTACCATCTTCAGCTAATCAGTGTTAACTGTACACACCAATAGGGGCCCATAACCGTTGAGTCCCCCCACACTTCCATCTCCTGGGTTAGTTACCATCATCAAAGACCACCACCACCGCCAAAGCTAACAAGGGTGACCCCCTTACCCTTGGGAGCCCCTCCACACACGCAGTGCCCTCCGAATCCCCTCCTCCAAACCCAGGGACCAAAGATCAATGCCGACTTCGGACAGGTGAACCCCATCCCTTCGCAGGTACAGCCCCACATCCTTCTCTAACTCCCAATGGCGAACTACCAAACCTCCATTCCGTATCACAAATTGGCCCACCCTTTTATTCACCTTAATCCTGGTTTTGTTTATGCGGTCCACCGACCTCGCCAACCTCCAACTTGTCCTGGCCACAATATCGGACCAAACAATCAACATCTCAGGGAAGGAAGTTCTCAAACGCAAGAAATCAATCTTGACGTCTTTTATGAGCTCCCGACTGGGACGTCCCCCCAGGTCGTTGCCTCCAACATGGAGCACCAACACATCTGGTGGTCTATCCAGGCGCGCGAAATGCTGTACTTCTGGCAACACCCTAGCCCATTGCATTCCCGGCCTGCCTACCCAACGTATACAAGCCTCTTCCCTGGGAATCCCTAACTGCCTCCCATTAGGTCTCATATCTGCTCTTTTTGCCCCCCAAAACACATAGGAGTGGCCCAATATCCACACGAGACCCCTCTTGATTCCACCTAAAAGAAAAGAAAAAACCACAGATAACCAAAGTCAAATAACATACACCATGATCAATCCCCTTAACCAAAACAAACCCCCCATCCTTCCCCAAAAATTCCATTACTGAGCCGCACTTCACTCGACCACTAATTGTGGCCGCACATATGTACGAAATCTCCTAGATTCCCAGCGGCCAATGCGCTTAACCGACGCTTCGTCCAACCCACATCGGGCCGCCTCTGTGGCCGCTCCAATGCGGAAGGAGTGCGAAGCATACTGCGTACAATCCAGACCCCCTGCTTTCAAGCATTTCTTGAAAACAGCCACAAACTGAAATTTTGTTAAAGCTGAACCGTCATTGTGGATCAGCAAAGACCCTTCCCGCGACGGGCGTTGCCCCAAGAATTCCCTCATCGCACTCACCGGGCATACCGAAGAATCCGGCATCCGATATAGCTGCACCTTAACCCCTTTTCCAACCTGATCTGTTTTGGACCGTCTCAACCACACCTCCAAGCTGAACCCCGTGACCTTCACATCCTGTATCCCCATGCCCCCCGAAACCTTCCTTGAAGGGCTAACCAGCTCCCCTATCCTAAAGGCACCAAAAAAGGCCAGCGAAAACGCTGCCCGGAACAACAGCACCTCGTAAGCCGACTCACATACCGTGCCCAACTGATCAGATACCACACGCAGGTTGTTAAAAGTCAACGGCCTCCTCGTGTCCTGACTTTTTCGCGACCGCCGATAACCTTTCATTGCTTGTCTTACCAAAAAATCCTTGGTAAAATCCGTCCCCCCTTGCAGCTTGAACAAAAATGCCAGACCGGCAAGCTTGCGGTCCATCATTGAAACCGAAACCCCTTGCTCCAGGTTCCTAGAGACAAAATACACCACCAGCAACCTCACGTCCCCAACTCCAGGGTCCACACCAACTTGCCTGACAAGTGCCCACCACTCGGACCACACTTTTTCATAAGCCCCCCAAGTGGATACACTCACCGAGCCCTTTATCCATCGCGCGAGGGGTCCCAAACGATCGACCACAACCCTCGGGGACACCGAACCCCTTGCTGATCCGCTGCCGGAGCCAAGTCCCGAAATTTGTCCCACTGGAAACGAGACAAGGCGTCAGCCAACGTGTTATCTACCCCCGGAAGATGCACCGCATACAAAAAGATATTCCACTGCAGGCAGCGCAGCACCAGGTGCCTCAACAGCCGCACGACCGGTAGCGAGGAGGCTGAAATGCGGTTAATCACCTGCACCACCCCCAAATTGTCGCAGTTCAATCGGATCTTCAAGTCCCTGAACGACTCACCCCAAACTTCCACTGCCAGCACCACCGGAAACAGCTCCAGCAGCACCAAGTTCTTGCAGAGTCCCGCTTCCTGCCATTCCTTAGGCCATGGTTCAGCACTCCAATGCCCCTGGTAGAATGCCCCGTAACCCGACGACCCAGCTGCGTCCGTAAACAGCTGCAAATCGCAATTACTCAATGGTCCCGACAACCACAGTGATTTACCATTGTATGTGGACAAAATTTGTCCCACACCTTCAGATCAGCCCGATGCTCACTAGTCACCCTAATAAAATGATGAGGGGACCTAATCCCTGCTGTAGCTGCCGACAGCCGTCGGCAGAACACCCTGCCCATGGGAATTATGCGACACGCAAAATTAAGCTTGCCCAGCAATGACTGTAGGCCTCTAAGCTGAATCTTACGCAACGCCACCGCCGTCCGTATCTCCCTTCTCAAAGCCACCAACTTATCCTCAGGCAATCGACATTCCATTGCCTCGGAGTCAATGACTATGCCCAAGAAACTAAGCACGGTAGTCGGGCCTTCCGTTTTATCCCGTGCCAACGGGATACCAAACGTACCAGCCATGTGTTGTAACGTGGCCAACAGCATAGCACACGTCTTAGATGCCGGGGGGCCAACGCATAGGAAATCGTCCAAGTAATGAATTACAGAATTCAAACCTGACACATCCCGAACCACCCACTCAATGAATGAGCTAAAAGTTTCAAACAAAGCGCATGAAACCGAGCAGCCCATAGGCAAGCAACGATCGACATAAAACCTACACTGCCAGCAACACCCTAACAACCAACAGCTGTCCGGGTGCACCGGGAGGAGGCGAAAAGCCGATTCGATGTCCGCTTTTGCCATAAGCGCTCCCTTCCCACAACGACGCACCCAACCCACCGCTGCATCGAACGACGTGTATGAAACCGTGCAAGCATCAGGATCGATCGCATCATTGACCGATCCGCCTTTAGGGAATGATAAATGGTGTATAAGTCGAAACTTATTCTGCTCCTTCTTGGGGACCACCCCAAGCGGAGAGACCACCAAATTCGGCAGCGGTAGTTCCTGAAATGGCCCAGCCATCCGGCCCAATGCCACTTCCTTCCCCAATTTTTCCCCAACTACACTGGGGTGACTCAGTGCAGAGCGTAAATTTTTTGCCACCGGCGGGATAACAGTCAATGAGCTAGGGATTCTAAAACCTTCCAGGAACCCTTCCCGCAGAAGCCGGGCTGCCGCCCGGTCCGGGTACCTACTTAGGAAAGGCTGCATCTTTTCCACCTTCACTGGTGTCTTCCCTTTTGCTACCCAATTCTCCGGGGCGACCTTTCCCTTTTTTAAAACAACGGGATCCGGGGTGAGATCCACCGCAGCCTGAGCATTCGTGTTTAAAACGACAGGCGCCCCCGAACTTGCACGTCCCGTCATTGTATTGCCAACAGACGCCCCACTTTTTTGCGGCCGGCTGTCCGGGTGACGCTGAACCGCCGGCCCCCCCTGGAAAAAACTGGTTCGGGGCCCGAGCCGAGGACATAAGCTTCATCCAGAGGCTAATGTCCTTGTGATCCCAGCGAAGGGAGGGGCGCACCGCCCTCCGTTGCCGGAACTGCTCGTCATACCTGAGCCACGCTGTACCCCCATACACCCTGTAGGCCTCACCAATGGCGTCCAAGTAGCAAAAGAGCGCCGAACAATGTTCAGGGTTCTTCTCGCCAATTACACTCGCCATAATCGCGAACGCCTGCAGCCAATTGGCAAACGTGCGCGGTATCAACCTATACCGCCGTTTTTCTTCATCCTCTTTTTTACTGTCATCTGGCTTAACCCTATCCAGATTAAACTTCTCCAAGGGCAGCAGTGAAAAAATCTCCACATACTCCCCTTTCACGATTTTCTCCCGGACCTCTGACTTCAAATGTGCCCCAAGCGGCCCTTCAAAGCAGACGTACACCTCGCATTTTGCGGCATCCGCAATGCGAACCACGTCCGTCCTTTTGTCCCCGTCACCTGAAGCAACCACACTAGTGGCCGGGGTGGCCACCACTGGGGGCACCGTCCCCGTGGGGGGCGGCACACCCACCGCAGCCGGAAGGGGCACTGCCCCAACCACTGGCGATTCTGCACTTGGAGGGACCCACACTGCAGTCTGTGGTGCCCGCCCATCCGTACCTGGCGCAAACTTCTGGACCAATTCCCGCAAACCCCCCAACAAAGCCTGCAGCTGTCCATCCGTGCCCCCAGAAACAGGTCCTGAACCCGCTGGCTGGGGACCGGCCGTCGCTGTAGCCCCCGATTGCAGCACACCTAATGCGGTCCCAGGCCCCCCCATATCAGCCGCCCCCAACAACCCCTGCAAAGCATTGGTCAGTGTATGAGAGGACACAGGAAGTGACTTACCGGGCCGACCAGGGGGTGTCCCCGCCGCCGCTGCTCCCGAATCCGATGGCGCCGGACGCTCCTGCCTCTCTTCTTCTTCAGACCCGCTCAACTCTCCCTCAGACCGGTCACCGGGCGCTTGCAGGGGCTCCGTGTCATCCATCCCCGTGGAAGAGGGCCTGGATGCTGCCGTCTCCTGACCGCGCTGGCCCCGCCTCCTGACGCTGGCTCCTCCCATCGCAGTCACCGTCGCTCTGGATACCTGGCTGCTGGGCCTCCCACTCCTCCTGGACGGGGTATCGCTCCGGACTTCCGAGCCGCCGGCCGGGGATGGGGAAAGCCCGGCGGCCGTTGACGTCATCCTCACACGCTGAGACCGCCCCCTGGCTGTGTGCACAACACAGGGAGCGTCCGGCGCCTCACGTTGCCCTCGTCGAGCGGGCGGGGGGGACACGCTGGGTCCTGCTGACGCCCCGCCCACTGAGCTCCGCCGATGACGAGGATTCCGTCCAGGAACCACCACGGCAGAAACCGGGTGTCGTTTCGCCGGGGGACCTGACGGGTCCCGCTCCGGGGGGCTCCTAATGTGGCGAGCAGCTCTGGGGGAGGCTTCTGGTGAAAAACGCTCCGGAGGCCGCGACCTCCGGGCGCGTGGAAGGTCCTGCCCCCTCACCTCCTCTCCAGCCTGAGTTCCGAGGAGTCTAGCCACCTGGCTGTGCAGCCATCCAGGGCCATGTGTAGTCGCCGCAGCCCGCAGCTGGGCCAATAAGCTGTCTACTTCAGCCATCGCTCTCTACCTGGGGATACAAACTTCTTTCTCTCTGTAACTCTCCCCGCAATGCTGCCCGGGACCCCTCCTGTCCCCTAAATAACCTAAA
Organism: Lithobates clamitans; assembly: GCA_037952925.1. Taxonomy (NCBI): domain Eukaryota; kingdom Metazoa; phylum Chordata; class Amphibia; order Anura; family Ranidae; genus Lithobates; species Lithobates clamitans. Next base: position 2,149,075 of record JBBGZY010000743.1, on the reverse strand, counting down.
CCCCTCCCCTTACAACATTTTCTGTACCCAATCCCCTCACCATAAATCTAAAACAACTTCTAATTTAACCCTAGCTGTACCCTTATCCCCCTGTCATGCCGGCCTTCTGCTAGCTTCATTTTATTCCACCTGCTCCAGGCCTCTCTGGACATTTACACTAATGGAGGTTTTTTAAAGCTCAACAGAACTTGCAGTTTAAATTGCCAAAATACCTTTCAGGTGCATTAAAACATGCAAAGTCTTCAGTTGGTTTTCTTTAGAAGATAGCAGCATAAATTGAAAATCTAAAGTGAAGAAATGCAGCGCTTAAATGACCATAAAAGCAAGGCAAACGTCCATCAATACCGAGAGGCACCCGATAGGTAAATGAACCCTGACAAAAAAGATGATCAGTGATCTTTTTATGTGATAGACCAATACAAAGTGGCACATAATTGTGAAGTGGAAGGAAAATAACAAATGGTTTTCAGTTTTTTTTACAAATATCTGAAAAGTGCATTTAATTAGCCCCCTTTACTCTGATACCCCTAACTAAAATCCAGTGGAACCAATTGCCTTCAGAAGTCACCTACTTGGTAAATATAGTCCACCTGTGTGTAATTTAATCCCAGTAAAAATACAGCTGTTTGGGGGCGTGGCCTGACGCAGCATGGAGTAGGACGCACAGAAATAGAGCTCCGTCCATCACTCCTAATCCTCATTAATCCTGTACATCCTGCACCATCAAACCAGCTGGATTGTGTCCCTGGGACACCTGGAGCAGACTTAGCCGGTTCTTGTGGGGAGAGAGCGTGGGACGGCCCGAACGGAGCGGCGATCCCCCGCTCGGCGGCTCACCGAAATTTAGGCCGCGGCTTCGGCCTACCACCGGAGGTCGCGGCCATCTTGGTCCTCCTCATCTGCGGCCCTGCCTGAAGTCTACATCAATATAAAGGTACACAGCTGCGGGATAACCCCCTGGGAGAACACTACTGCACTCACCCCCCTGACTGCCAGCCTATATATTCATCAAAGGCCCAGAGAGAACGGCCTGGATTGCGGCCTAGACCCCTATGCTGAAACCGGCGGCCATTTTGGTACACCTATCTCCTCTGCATACACTGAAATATAGCCTGTAGTCCTGATCTCCCCCTCCACCGCTACATGCTCCACAGGGCATAACTCCAGTCTACCAATACCACTGAGAAAGGAGGGGTAATACCCCACACACGGACACAGCAAGATTAACTCCTGTCCACACTTTCCCAGATACCCTAACATCTGGGCATCATGTCGCCATCGAAATCTCAGAAAACTGCCGCATCTAAACTGGACCAATACCGCCGACAGGACAGGGAGGAGCAGGCAGAAAATGACGGTGACAATACACATGGCGAGGAGCGCACAGCGGGAGACACAGAAAAGCTGCTGGAAGCAATAACCCTCTGCAGAACATCACTAGCCTCACAGATAGAAGAAGTCAAGGTAGACATATCCTTGATCAGACAAGACTTCCACAAACTCCGAGACCGAGTTAAAGAAACTGAAACCCGCATCAGCGACATGGAAGACACCATTCCCCCAATGAGAACGGAGGTGCACCACATGAAGCAGCAAATCCAACAACTATTCTCCAAGCAAGAAGACCTCGAGAACAGAAGCAGGAGATGTAACCTCCGCCTCATTGGTCTGCCGGAGGGGGCTGAGGGTAAGGATCCCACGCTTTTCCTGGAGCAGTTGCTCATCAAGACCTATGGTAGAGAGGCCTTCTCCCCCATGCTGGCAGTTGAAAGAGCCCACCGCATGCCCGCCAGACCGCCGCCACAAGGTGCCCCAACGCGTACCTTTATAGCCAAAATGCTCAACTACAGAGATAGAGATGCCGCCCTGCGACTTGCAAGAGAAAGGGGCAACATCCCCCTAGGCAACGTGAAAATTGCGGTGTTCCCTGACTTCTCGGCGGAGGTACAGCGACGCAGACAAAATTTCATGGAAGCAAAGCGAAAACTTAGAAGCCTCAACATGAAATATGCCATGCTGTTTCCAGCGCGTCTCCGAGTGGAACACGACGGCCGAGTTTCCTTTTTTGAAGATCCTGCTGAGCTGTTGGCCTGGTTGGAACGCAGAAACAACCCAGAACAGGCGGACTAAAGTGTCTGTGAGTATGTAACCATACGTTAATCCTCCACATGCACACCCCTGACACAGATGCAACAAAAATCTACTTTCATTCTCCACTGAACACTCACTCCTATTTACTTCACCAGTTGTTACCGTTGTGAAGACTAGCCCAAGGGGTAGAAGGACATAGTGCCTCCACACAAATATCTACATATACTCCCCCGTTGTGGGCTTAGATCCAATTTGTATTCTGCGGATCATTTCTGGTACACAATGCTGGAATTTTCCTGGGACAAATCCCTAAATGATTGAACTACACACATTACTTTTTACATCTTAATGGAGCTCTGGACTGCTGTAGTCCTACAATCCACAAGCAGAGTGCAGCGTATTCAGCCCCCATATAAGTCTGAACCTGGCGGCTCAAGAAGGAAAAACCACAACAACACCAATCTTGATAATGTGCAAACTCCAATTACACACCTGAGTGAAGAGAGGTTAACCCTCTTTGTGTTTCTTCTTCCATGGAAAGAGAAGTTTGGAAGGGCACAGACATACATCCTACTTCAAGTACTTTACTTTCATTATTTTTTTTCTCAACATGCCGTCAGGGCCGAGACTTTACAGAAAGTTTTGTTATGGGTGAATGCTAGCATCAGTTGGGGAAGATGCAAAGCAGGGAGGGGGGAGGGGGGAGGGGAAACCTACAAGTTAAATTTCAATGTAAGTGTTTTAATGTTTAAACGTATGGTACTGACATACCTTTTGTTTTACTGGTGTTCAGATGTTGCACTCAGTGAGTTACATCACACAACCAGAAAGAATACAACCACTTCTGTTTTTCTCCAATTAAGGAAAGTAGGGTATAGATTGAGATCACAAAAACATATTCTATTACAACTCCTGTTCCTATATAAATATGTTACCCTTCAATACAGTGTCAAGTCTAGGTTTGTGGGGAAAGCATTGTCATGCATACACACCGAGACCAATTGGAGAGAATACATATCAGGAGGGGAGGAAGGGGAAACTAAAAAGTCAGATCCAACTGCACGTGCTCCGGTTAACCTGTGTGTGACAATGCTATATCCTACGTCTAACTGGTGCCCAATCGCTACCCATAGCATGTTATACCGCAGATATATTGGAAGTCCGATACTCTCTGTTCTATTTACTTTAAGGAAAGGGAGCCCCAGGCTGGGAGCACAGAAATCCGTTTTATTTTATTTATTGCTCTTTTATTATTTCTTCCTTTATTACGCTATCAGATGCCAAAGCATAAAGAAAAAACTATTACTGACGCAGGCTAGCACTGACTGGGCGGGGGACGTTGCTGGGAGGGGAGAGCGGAAAAGGGAAGCTGAAAAACTAGACTTAAACGTGCGCACTTTAATTGCTACGTCCACAACGCCAGCGTGTCCCGGCCCCATCGAGTGTTCACTGGACAAATACAATATGCTATATCACGCACCCCTGCTGTTTAATCTTCCTACACCGTCCCGCTACAATGGGGCTAAAAGCTACATTAACATACTAAAATATAAGCACAAACAACAATGCCTAAAATATCACTGAAGTTCCTTACATGGAACGTGAGGGGATTACGTGATAAGATTAAATGGGCGGCAGCCCTTGCATTTATCAAAAAGCAAAGAGCGGATGTGGTGACCCTGGTGGAGACCCACATTGAGGGGAGACTTCAGATGACACTGCGTCGCCCGTGGGTGGGTTGGGCATTCCACTCGACCCATACATCACACTCGAGAGGTGTATCGGTACTTATCGCAAAAACAGTGCACTTTGAATTATGCGAACTACACACTGATCCACAAGGTAGATTTATATTTATATCCGCTAAATTACACGGGGAACCCTTTTTGATCCTAGCTGTCTATGTCCCTCCCCCATTTTCCACTTCCATACTACTAGAGGGAATCTCCTTTATAGCAAAATACCCAACAGCTCAGACAATATGGATGGGAGATTTCAATAGTACACTCAATGAGGAACTGGACAGACTGAGACCAACTCCACCTGCTACAAACCCCCCCAGAGATACTAAACTTGCAAGGCTTTTCTCACCTTTTCACTTGATGGACACTTGGAGACATAAACACCCGCACACGCGTAAATACTCCTGCTTCTCAGCAACACACAATACCATGTCAAGAATTGACTTTATTTTTATATCCCAAAATCTGTTAGCACGCCTCCTTGAGACAGAGTTTGGTCCTAGATTGCTCTCGGATCACGCTCCATACTGGATCACCCTCGCCTTCCATATAGACAAACCACCAACTTCATGGCGCCTTAATCCATTCTGGCTGACATTGTTGCCAGAGGATGACGACTTGTCGGCCGAATGGGAGACCTTCTTTCGGGATAACACAAACACTGCTTCTTTTCCGATAGTATGGGAAACTTTTAAAATACACGCCAGGGCTACCCTAATAACTCGCATCAACAAGATCAAAGCAAACTCATCAGATATCTATGAGAGGGCGGAGACTGAATTCTCACGCATAGAACACATATATCAAAATGACCCATCCCAAGCTAATGCCTCCCACTTAAAACTACAATCTAGGATCATGAACCAACTCCAATACGAAAAAGCAAGACAGAAATTATTTTTTGCCAAACAGAAATATTTTGAGCAGGGTGAGAGAGCTGGAAAACTTCTGGCGTTTCTAGCTCGTAATGAGGACAAACCCCCAGTGGTAATTGCACTGCATAGCCCGGAGGGGCAAAAAATCACTGATCCTCCTGTTGTGTCATCCAAATTTAGGGAGTTCTTTGTGGACTTATACAATTCTAGGACCCAAGAGGGACCAGATGATATTATCTCCTTTCTGGAAGGAGTAGCATTCCCTCAACTTACACTTGAACAAAGGGAACTTTTAGAGGCCCCTCTCACTAAAGAAGAAATAGACGCCGCAATTGCAAGCTTTGCCAAATCTAAATCCCCTGGCTCAGATGGGCTACCCATAGAATTCTACTCACATTACAATGAAATAATCACTCCCAAACTGCTTACCCTCTATAATGTCATGTTTCAACAACTCACCCTCCCACCCTCTATGGGTGAGGCCACAATTGTCTTGATACCTAAACCGGGCAAGGACTTGGGTCACCCGGAATCCTACCGCCCTATCTCATTATTACAGGCTGATATTAAGATTCTGGCCAAAATTCTAGCCATGCGACTCAATCAAGTGATACTCAACCTTATACACGCTGACCAGGCGGGTTTTATGCCGGGACGTAACACTTCCTTTAACCTACGGAAATTATTTATAAACCTGCAGGCCACACATGAGAACGTAGGCACAAGAGTTATAGTCACCCTCGATACTGCTAAGGCCTTCGACTCGGTCGAGTGGGGATACCTCTGGTGCTGTCTTGAGCGATATGGTTTTGGTCCAAACTTTATTCAATGGGTGCAATTACTATACCAGAACCCCACGGCCAGAGTGGTGGCAAATGGATGGCCGTCTCAGAAGTTCGACCTCCACAGAGGCACGAGACAGGGCTGCCCATTGTCCCCACTACTGTACGCTCTGGCTGCGGAACCACTGGCTGTTTCTATCCGGACAGACCCAGAGATCATAGGATTAAAAACTGGAACCCTCACAGAAAAGATCAGCATGTACGCTGATGACACACTACTTTATCTGGCGGACCCAGGTCCTTCCCTCCACCGGGCTCTTCAGACAATTGAACGTTTTGGGAAATTCTCGGGCCTCAAAATAAACTGGGGGAAATCCCAAATTTTACCAATAGACACTTTCCCACCCACGGAATTCCAAGCCACCCTACCACTACAAAGAGTAGACACAATTAAATACTTAGGGATAAATACCTCCAAAAATCCAGCAGACTACATAACACTAAACATTAAACCATTATATTCCCTTATTAAAACTAAAATACAATCATGGACTAGACTACCCTTAGGAGTATGGGGCCGCATTAACCTCATAAAAATGATACTACTCCCTAAAATATTATATATACTCTGGCACACCCCAACATATATACCTCTAAAACACTTTAAAATAATGGAGTCCCTTCTCAAGCCCTTTGTGTGGGGAAAAAATAGACATAAGATTGCATGGCAAACCCTCAAAAACCCAACAGACAGGGGGGGTACAGCACTTCCGGACCTTAATCACTACTATATTGCGTCCCAACTCTCCCAACTTTACCATATAGATAAGGTGGACAGTGAAAGATTTCGGATGCTAATCTGCCCACAATGGGCCCAAGGAACCTTAGATTCCATATACGCCATCACTGTGGGCACTAAGACCAACGAAGGCAACACACACAAAACATCCCTGTTGTACCAATACAGACGCATCTGGGAACTCGCAAACAGCAAACTCAATATACCCAGACACAACGACTTCACTCCCTTATGGTGCAACAGAGACCTACAAGAACTCCATAATATTCACGACCCGAAACCTTGGTTGGAGAGGGGTATACTCTACTTACATCATGTCTGGTCAAACGGAACCCTTAAAAACTTTGACACCCTTAAGGAGGAATTCCACCTAGCCAACAATATGGTATTCAGATTCCTCCAATTGAGACACGCACTACAGGCACAATTTCCGCAACCCCCGCCACAGTCAACCCCCAATCCTCTAATAGCAATCATAAAAGACACAGACCCAAAAAAATTAATATCTTGTTTCTACAATATGCTCACTATCCCAATAGCCACAAAAATAATATATGGCCTCAAATCCCGCTGGGAAAGGGATCTGGGTAACCTAGAAGATGAGGAATGGGAAGAAGCACTGGATACATGCAGGGAGGTATCTCCCAAACTGTCAGACAGGTTGACACACTTAAATATAATACACCGTACATACCTAACCCCGCATAGGATAGCCAGATACAAACACAACTATCCAACGCTATGCCCAATGTGTAAGTCCACGGAGAGCTCGTTCTACCATCTCCTCTGGTCATGCCCTCAGATACAAGGCCTATGGAAACAGATAGTGACCTTCCTTCATGACAACATGGGCTCACCTGTGACATTGGACCCCAAACAATGCCTGTTGGGTGTGTTCCCAAACCCACTAGAAAAATACACCAAGGTATTTTTACAGGAGACCCTGTTCTCATGCAGAAAGATAATAGCTAGGAAATGGTTGCGTCCCCTACCACCCGAGACTAAAGAATGGAAAGCAGAGGTAAATGGGACACTCCCATATAAACGGGTGATATACATCAATAGAGGTTGCCCTGACAAATACAATAAAATATGGGATCGATGGCTACAGGACTCGGAAACCTGCTCATGACCAATATAAATTTCCATGCACTGGAGAAATACCTCTCCTCAATGAAAATACTATAATTATACCCTATATTAAAAGATAATAACAATAGAGAACATCAGAAGAAATGTACTACAGACTACTCATGTATGTAACCATTTTTATATCACGTACAATTACATTGCAATGTATACATGTATAATTACGTGCAAATGATATAACTTGTATGTATTCTGATTCACAATAAAAACTTTGTTGGGGAAAAAAAAAAAAAAAAAAAAACCAAAAACAAATATATTAAGATTTAATAAAATATGTATTGATCACATTAAAAAAAAATACAGCTGTTTTGTGAAGCCCTCAGAGGTTTGTTAGAGAACTTTAGTGAACAAACAGCATCATGAAGGCCAAGAAACTCACCAGACAGGTCGGGGATAAAGTTGTGGAGAAGTTTAAAGCAGGTTTAGGTTATAAAAAAATATCCCAAGCTTTTAACATCTCACAGAGCACTGTTCAATCCATCATTGGAAAATAGAGTATGGCACAACTCCAAACCCACCAAGACATGGCCGTTCACCTAACTGACAGGCAAGAAAAGTGTTAATGAGAGAAGCAGCCAAAAGGCCCATGTGTCGGGGACCTTTTCTGAGGCCAAGATGCTGAGAGTGGCTCCCCTCTGACAGTTGAATCTTGGCCACTGAAAATTCAACTGGACATGCCCAACGTATCACAGAGCTGGAGCTCACCAGCTCACCATCAAGGCATTGGTGGCGAAGTCTGATGACGCAGAGAACTGCCTGAGACGAAACAACGTCAGTGCTTGGATTGCCGGAGGGGGCAGAGGGTGACCACCCCTCTGAGTTCGCTGAAAATTTCTTCAAAGATCTCCTTGGCTTACCATCAGTCTCTCCAACTTATGTGGTTAAATGAGCATATTGCATTCCTACAGGTCGTTAGGGGCCCTGCCACGTCCATTCCTGGTTAAGTTTCTCAACTTTCGGGATAGAGAGCCCATTCTGAAGCCAGTTAACGTCCTACTCTCAAATATGAAAATACAGCTGTACACTTTTACCCCGATTTTTCCGCAGACATTTAAAAAAAAAAGGAAAACCTTCCAAGATGTATGCAGACATCTTTGTGAAAAAGCTTTGCCATATGGTATGCTGTATCCAAGTCGCCTGAGGGTGGGTCACACTGGTGTGGCTAAATTCTTTGAGTCTCCAGAAGATGCCCAGTCTTGGCTCTCCACACTGCAGTGATCCCTGCGATGTAGTCGCTTGAGGCAACCAAGTTGCAAAGTCATGGAGGGTTGCCGGTTTGTTTTGGTTTATCGATTATTTTTTTCTACCTACTGTTCCTGGTTCTCAACCTGTTTTGCTCCCTGACTAGAATATCGGGCTTGAACAACCACATTGTTCAATTTGGTATACAACCACATTGTGGGGCTCACATGCTTATCCTGGCTCACCACCCAGCCTTGGTCCTGCATTGGCCTAGATGGAATAACATCCCCTTTATGTGTATCATCCTAAACTTCAATTTTCATCGACATTTTTCCTCTGAAAGAGGAACTAGGACCACAACGAACCCTTTTAGCTCTTTCTGTCTTCTTCTCCACGGTTTGGAGGAACCCTGTGAGTCTGTCTTCGAGTGAAGGAACTGTGACTGTACTGGTCAAACACTTTTTATGCCACAAATGTAGAAGTATAGGCTCAACGTTTTTTCTTAGTTTAGGGATGAAACTAACCAGCATCAGTTCCCCTAGATGGTAAGTAGGGTATGGTTATCTTCCTGCTTATATTTTCTTATTATCAATATGCTCATGATATGATTCTGCATTTACTCATGTCTTTTTGGGATGCTCAGTATCTTTCACTGGTGTGTTATACCTTCTGGTTGTTGGAGTATGTGGCACGGCTAGCCTGTTCCCACCTCCCATCCTAGTCAAATATCTTAATTCATGTGAATATGGAGCTCAAAATGATATCATGGTATGTGCCGGGGCTGAACAATAGATTCAAATGAGCCTCAATGTTCAAATACCTGCAGGCCCATAAACCTCACATTCTTTTCATTCAAGAGATCCATATGACAGGCAGCAAACCATTGTCTCTACGGAGACACTGGGTTACGCAATCTTTTCATGCCGCCTACTCCAACTACGCCACAGGAGTCTCTATTCTACTGTACAAATCCTTAGGGCCAATATGTCATCCTCATTTTGGTAATTGAAGCTCAATTGTTTGTTTTCGTGAATGTGTATGTACCCCCCCCCCCCCCTTCTCCACAACACAGTTTTCTGCCTTCAGAGTCATTATAGCGTGGGATTTCAATGCCATATTAGATGAGGGGCTGGACACCTCCAATCACACTAGGCCGCCAGACTCTGACCTTCTAAACTGGGCCCAGGCTCTTCAGCTTACAGAGGATTGGAGGTGGAAGAACCCTCGTCTTAAGCAGTATTCACACCTCTCTGCGGCTCACCGCTCGGGCTCCAGGATTGACCTCGCCTTTTGCTCGTCCACTACATTACCTCTCATTGTGGTGGCTTCATATCTGCCAGCTGGGATTTCTGACCATTCCCTGCTTAAGGTCGTCCTGCAGTTTGGGGGGGGGGGGCGGGAGGGGCTGCTGGAGGCTAACCCCTCGCTGAATTAACAATGAACAAGCCACAGAAAACATGGAGGGAAAGATTGCCCAGTACTGGGAGTTTAATGAGAGTGGAACAGACCCACTAATTACCTGGGATGCCTTTAAAGCGATAATCTGGGGGAATATATATCGGCCATCAAATGCGCCACGGTGGAGTATGGCCTGGAGTCTCAAGAGAGGGATGCTGCGGAGGCTTTTGCGGCTAACCCATCCATTCCACATATTCCACTCTGGAACAATCCCGGAGATCGCTTTCTTTACATATTACAAGTGCAACCACTACGGAAGCTAACCTGTTAAGGGCAAGGCAGTTTAAGTCTGGGGGATAAAAACGGGACACTTCTTGCCAATCTGGTGATGAAACGCAAATACCAAACTATTGTTCCGCTCATCTATACTGCTGCTGGTGGAACCATACCTGATCCACCTGCCATTTTAGATGAATTTAAAGAATATTATTCCTCGCTGTATCAGTCACCTGTCCCTCTTGTGTCTGTAGACATACGCGACACCCTTTGACGATTGTCTCTGCCAGTTTTGGCAGAAGAGGATGTCTAGTCCCTTGATGCACCAATTTCGGTAAAGGAAATTGAGAATGCAATTCATGCTCTCCCCGCTCAAAAAACTGGGCCCAGATGGCTTTCCAGGAGACTGGTACAAAATGTATATAGTCGACTTAGCTCCAAGACTCCAACAATTGCATGCCACTTGCCTGAAAGAGAAGCAACTCCCTGATTCTCTATCTCAGACCCATATAGTTTTAATTCTAAAACCTGGGAAGGGCACTACATAATGTTCAGCATACCGCACCATATCCCTTTTTAAATTAGGACTTGAAAATCTTAACGAAAATCCTTGCTATCAGATTGATGAAAATCCTCCCGTTTTTAGTGAATATTGACCAAACAGGGTTCATGCAGGGTAAATCTACGGAGATCAATATTCGTAGAGTCTTTACTCACAGCTTCCTTTCAACAATCTGGGTACTAGGGTGTTGGTAGCATTAGATTTAGAAAAAGCATTTGACTCAGTTGCCTGGACTTATATGAAGGAGGTTCTTGCGGTCTGTGGGTTCGGTCCCACCTTCAGCACGTGGAGTAAAATTGGCTTTTCTTGGGTGCACCCGATTGAAGAGGAGGGTCTTGGAGCGCCGGTATGGAACCCTGAAAGAAGAGGATCAGGGCTCCTCTGTGCAAAACCATTGCACAGAGCAGGTAAGTATAGGCATGTTTGTTACATACTTACATAGTAGGTGAGGTTGAAAAAAGACACAAGTCCATCAAGTCCAACCTATGTGTGTGATTATGTCAGTATTACATTGTATATCCCTGTATGTTGCAGTCGTTCAGGTGATTATCTAATAGTTTTTTGAAACTATTGATGCCCCCCCGCTGAGACCACCGCCTGTGGAAGGGAATTCCACATCCTTGCCGCTCTTACAGTAAGGAACCCTCTACGTAGTTTAAGGTTAAACCTCTTTTCTTTTAATTTTAATGAGTTGCCACGTGTCTTGTTAAACTCCCTTCCGTGAAAAAGTTTTATCCCTATTGTGGGGTAACTAGTACGGGATTTGTAAACTGAAATCATATCCCCTCTGGATCGTCTATTCTCCAGATAGACTAGAGAAGAGATAGAGATAAAGTTCAGTGTTCGCAACCTTTCCTGATAACTAATATCCTCCAGACCCTTTATTAGCTTTGTTGCCCTTCTTTGTACTCGTTCCATTTCCAGTACATCCTTCCAGAGGACTGGTGCCCAGAACTGGACAGCATACTCCAGGTGAGGCAGGACCAGAGTCTTGTAGAGTAGGAGAATTATCGTTTTATCTCTGGAGTTGATCCCCTTTTTAATGCATGCCAATATTCTGTTTGCTTTGTTAGCAGAAGCTTGGCATTGCATGCCATTGCTGAGCCTATCATCTACTAGGACAACCAGGTCCTTTTCCACCCTAGATTCCCCCAGAGGTTCTCCCCCCAGTGTATAGATTGCATTCATATTTTTTCTATTATTTTTATTTTAAAAAAGTGGAAGGTTTACAATCACTCTAACCCCTTATTAACCCTTAATTTACTCTAATCAGCCCTAATTGACTCCTTATTCTCCTCCATTAAATTATTATTTTCCTGCTGATTTTTATTCTATTTTATAAACTATCGATAATTGAAATTTAAAAAAATATTGTTTGCTTTGTTGATATTTTTACACCTTTCACAAAAAAAGCGCAAAAAAAAAAAAATGAATGTATTTATATTTATTTATATTATATAATCATTCATTTCAGCTGAAGTATAAACAAAACTGTTGTGGTAGGTATCAGTAATTAGTATCGCCGATGAAAAGTAAAGTATCGGCACAAAGTGGTATCAGTGCATCCCTAATCATGTTCATGGGGTATAGAAACCTCAAGTGGTTCTTTATAGCAGCAGCTTATTTTCAGGCCGAGTAATATATGTAAAAGGGTTGTAATCTTTGACAGGGGAAATGTTTCTGATTGTTGGCATCCTGATTTTGGATGGGAAAAGTCACTTGGCCTATTTTTTTTTTTTTTTCCCCTCTGCCATTCGCTATTGTTCCAGAGATATTGGACTGATACATAAATATGCATGATGCTCAGCCAGTACAAGCAGGTGTATTTTTAAAGTGAACCTGTGTTTGGGGAACAATGAGAAATCTGGGATTTAAATTAAAGAAGGAAGAAGCAGCAGAAATGTAAATCTATATTTGCATGAACATGCTGGAGAGATCAATGCAAAATCCATGTTTTCTCTGAAGGTGCCAAACTGTGACCAATCTGTTAGTATGCAAATGAGCTCCCCTGATAAACCCAACAGCCAGTATAATTGGTTGTCAGCATATTAGTCAAGTGGTCTTTGGGGAGATAAAAGAAACCAGTTTGGAAAAAGAACAGCTTTCCTTGTATGTTGTATTCTACTACTAGTGCTGCAAGTCATTATTTTTTATATGCAGAGTGCCATCTAGTGGCTGAAGTGGAGATTAATGTCTCTGTATTGATTTAGGCCCCATGCTTACTGAACATTTCAGCCCCTCTGAACGTCAGCTACGTAAAAAATGCAGGAAAAGCTATGTATTGCACACGTGTGTATGCACATTGATGCATTCTATTGGCCAGAATATTAATTTATTCTGGCCATTACAATTAGGGTTGCCACCTTTTTCTTCAAGCCAAACCCGAACACTTTAGCGGCACAGGACAACTTTTTTTTAAAGGGAGGACACTGTGGACTGTGGTATAAAATGGAACTCTGATGTAAGGGGGTTTCTGCTCACCAAAGCCCCCACTTACATCAGAATTCCCAGCATCCCCCCTTAAATCAGGGTTCCCAAAGCTCCCCCTTAATCAGAATCCACAGAGCACCCCTTACATTTGAGTCCCCCTTACCTTGGTGTACTCACTTGCTCAGGGGCAGGGCAGAGAAGGGAGGGAGGGGGCCTATGCACATGGTGGTTGTGATACTTGGTTAATGGGGAGCATAGGTGTGTGCAACCTGGGCAACAGGGGTCATCTGTGCTGCACTGGGTGAATAGGGTGTGCCCAGGCATGCCTACGTTTGGGGGGGGGGGGGGGGTTGCAGTCCGGTCTGAATAATGTGTCCGGGTTTCAGACAGTCTGAAACCTGGACACATGATTCAAAACCCAGGTGAATCCCAGACAGGTGGCAACCCTAGTTAGAATCCATAAAGGCGCAAATGCGTCTAAACACCTCTAGTATTTCAGGGCATTTTATGCATGTTTGGGTGCGATTATGTGCGTTCCATTTTTTATTTTTTTTGCATTGTTTAAAGTGGATGTAAATCCTCACATGTACCCAGTGAAGTGAACAGCCTTAGATGATTCAGAGATGAAACAAATCTCCCGAGATACGTTTTACTTGTATATCTGCTGTCTTCAGCTTTTTATATTCTTTAGAAAGTTCAGATTATGTTAGATTTTATCTCCCTGGTTAGCACTGCAGTGAAGCCTGGGCATACAGCCAAGACAGCTGATTGGAGGAAAGGCACACACCCCCTCTCCTCATAGGTAGAGACTTTAAGATCTGTTCCATAAATCATTCAGCACTCTGCTAATCTATTTATAGCACCCTCCCCAACACACAACTCAGGCTGCTTTTATCATATGTGAAGGAGAACTTGTCAGAAGTTCACATGCTGATAACAGAAGAACGGAGCAGGAGACAGCTAGGGGACATAGTGCTTTGAAGAGAGATAACAAAACACTGCAGATATATGTTCCCAGCTCAAATTTCATGAATCGAATAAAAACTGAAGAGGTGATCAAATACCACCAAAAGAAAGCTCTATTTGTGGGAAAAAAAGGACGTAAATTTTGTTTGGGTGCAACGTAGCACGACCGCGCAATTGTCAGTTAAAGCGACGCAGTGCCGAATCGCAAAAGTGCTCTGGTCAGGAAGGGGGTCAAATCTTCCGGGGCTGAAGCGGTTAAATGCTCCTTTTCTAACGCCTGTAAACGCCTATGTGTGCATTGACACATAGGCTAACCTTAAGGGGCGTTTGCAGGCTGAAATAAAAAAAAAAACACCAAATGCCTGTAAAATGGAGCTTTTTGAGCCCAGTGTGCATGAGGCTTTAAAGCCCAACTCCATTAAAATGAAAAAAAAAAATCCACTCAACACCGCATAGGGTTAATTTACACATTTATTGTAGGCACGTGAATTACGCTTTAATCTTCTGCAATAAGAAAACCACCTTCATTCAGAATGTCATACTGCAAAATGCAGCGTTTCGGAACCACTAGGAGGCCCTTCATCAGGCAGGTGATCACTAGTCACATTACGTGATGAAGAACCGCTGAAGATACGTTTTGCTGTATGAATGTCTTATTTCAGAAGTTTATGGTGCGCTGGTGATTTAAATTTTTTGGTTCAATGGCTGTGGCACCATCCACCAGTTGCTCCAGCACCCTGCACTAGGGTGCATACTGGTCAAGTGTGCGATGGAGGTTTCTCTGGTGTGGTGGACTGGGGAAAACGGACAAGCTGCATTTAAGAATTTATCTTAATCCTATTGGTGTTTGATCATGAAGACCCAAAATAAAAGCAGCAAGTGTTTTTGTCGTAGAGAAAGCTGTTGTTTTTGGGGGCTAGAAGTATCTATTCCTCCTGCCTAACTATTGGACTATTGGCAGCCTTGTAGTAAGTCCTGAAAAGGACTTCAGGGTGGAGGCCCTGAAAGCAGAACTTCACCCAAAAGGGGAAGTTCCATTCCTCCTCCTATTCCCCCCCCTTTACATTTGGCATTTTTTATGGGGGGGCGGGGGGTACTGGATTTTTACAGGTACTCGCTCCCCTACTTTCAGTCAAATCAGCCCCCTCCTTCCCCCGCAGCCTTCTGGGACACATCACAGGTCCCAGAAGACTGCGGGACCAATTGCAAAGCTCAGTGCGGCTTGACCATATGCAGTTGGAAGCTGGCTGTAAAAGTCGCAACGCTTTACTGACGGTTTTTCTCAGTGAAGATGCCCACACCTGCATCTGGTGTCGATTGAAGAATCAGCTTGGCTGAGGATGGCACTGGATCCAGGTAAGTGTCCTTATATTAAGTCAGCAGCTACAGTATTTAAAAAAAAAAAGGAGACTGCTGCCTCCCCCTTCATTCATTCTGCATGGTCCTACTGTATGTAGGTGATGTGTTAAGGGGCTCTCTCCCTTTCTCAAGACTTTGGAAACGAAAAAACTTCTGTTCCTGAGGCCACCCAGACAACTGAGAAGGCCACACTCTTGGCATCTCTGAGCAGGCTCCATGCTGTGGATGCTATTGGTGGCTGACACTTTCATCGCTAAGCTCCACTGCTGGTCAGGGACTGTTGGGCTTAATGCTGTTGCTGAGCCCAGTCAGTGGTAAGGGACTGTTGGGCTTAATGCTGTTGCTGAGCCTAGCCACTGATCAGGAACTGTTGGGCTTAATGCTGTTGCTGAGCCCAGACGCTGGTCAGGGGCTTAAAGTGATTATAAAGGCTTGTTTGTTTGTTTTTTTTGTTTATATAAAAATAACAAACCTGTTATACTTATCTCCACTGTTGCAGTGGATTTGCACTGAGCAAAGAGCAGCCCAGCTCTTCCTCTTCTTGGGTGCCTCTTCTGTTCTCCTGGCTTCTCCCTCCTGTTGAGTGCCCCCTAGCAAGCAGCTTGCTATGGGGGGCACCCAAGCAGAGCTGCAGCTCCGTGTGTCCATTCAGACACAGAGCTACAGGTCGCCCCGCCCCATCTCTCTCCTGATTGGCTGTCTGACTTTGACAGCAGTGGGAGCCAATGGCACCGTTGCTGTGCCCTTTAGTCAATCAGAAGAGAGACTCCTGGATGGCTGAGACACTCGTGGACATCGCTGGCCAGAGATGGGGCTCAGGTAAGTATTAGGGGGGCCAGGAGAGGCTGCTACACACAGAAAGCTTTTTATCTTAATGCATAAAGATGAAAAACCTTCTGGCTTTAGTGATGTTTCTGAACTCAGCTACTGGTCAGGGACTTTTGGGCTTGATGCTGATGCTGAGCCCAGCCACTGGTAAGGGACTGTTGGCCTTAAAGGGGTTGTAAACCCTCGCCATTTTTTACCTTAATGTGCATTAAGGTGAAATTTTTTTTTAATGCAGCAGCGCCCCTGAGCCCCCCTTATACTTACCTGAGCCCCGAAATTTGCGCAACGGGAATGAGCACACCAGCTCTGGCCAGTGTCTCGTATCCTGATTGGATAGACTGATAGCAGCGCAGCCATTGGCTCCCGCTGCTGTCAATCAAATCCAATGACGCGGGTGCCAGGCCGAGTCATAGATTCGGCGGCTCTGGACGATGAATGCCAGACTCGGGAGCGTGCCCACAAGGTAACCCCCTCAGGGGAGCGCTTCTCCTAGGGGGTTATCAGTTGGGGGGGGGTATGGAGCTGCAAGAGCTGCTGGGGGACCCCAGAAGATGAGGTTCGGGGCCACTCTGTGCAAAACGAGCTGCTCAGTGGAGGTAAGTATGATATGTTTGTTATTAACCTCCCTGGCGGTATGATTCTTTCTGATTTTAGGTGCTGAAAGCGGTACAATTATTTTGCATGGAAATTTGGCGTTTTATATTGTAGGCCTGTAATTCTTAGTAATAACACACTTAAATCTGTCCAAACAAGAGTCTAGTAGATATCCCGGGTATGATAAAGTTTGAAACACAAAAACATAAATTATAATATAATAAAAAAAAAAAAAAAATTAAAAAAAATAAAAATAAATAGTAATAAAATAAATTTCCACACGATTCACTATCGCTCAATTCTGCAAGTGTTCTAATTTACTATCGCTGTTTTCTAGCTGGTCTAAAGCCATTTTTGACGTAAAGGGACACTTTTTGGTTGCTATGGACAATCTCCAGTTTCCAGGCAGAAAGAACAGTATATGCAATATAAAACTGCATGCAGGGCATGGGCCAGAGCACTGGGGACAAATGGGATGTGAAATGATTTCATACAGTACTGTAATCTGTAAGATTAACATTTTTTTGAATTTGCCGCCAGGCTCCGCCCCCGTGCGTTGCGACGCTCGCAGGGAACGGAGCCCGGCACACAGAGGCTTCGGAGGAGGACAGAGCCCTCGGACACTGCGGGGGACATCGCAGGATCCCGGGGACAAGGTAAGTAAGGAGGCACCAGGATCCTGCGATGCAATCCCGAGTGTGGCTCGGGGTTACCGCTAATGGTCCTGAATTTTAACCCCGAGCCACACTCGGGAAAACCGCCAAGGAGGTTAAAAAAAAAGCTGAACCCTTACTATCACTTTAATGCTGTTTCTGAGCTCAGCCACTGGCCAGGGCCTGTTTGACTTAATGCTGTTGCTGAGCTCAGCTGCTGGTCAGGGCCTGTTTGACCTAATACTGTTGCCACATCCTCACATTGCCTCTGACGTGCTTTTGAATGATCCCTTTACTGTGTTTTAAGCTTTTTACTATTAAAATCCACTTGTAATGTACAAGGTTTGTGTCCTCTGTCCCCACTCTGGGTCTCTTTGTCTTCCTGGAGGCTGGAAGAAGGCACAGGCAGTTATAGGGAAATGACCTTTAACTGATATAAGATAAGAGGGAGCTGCACTTTCACTTAAAGAAACGAAACCAGAAATGTTTATGAAGAAACCAAACTACAATATAATTTAGCAGTTACTGCATAGACTGCTGCTTATTCAAGATCAGGGGTTTGTTTGAGACCCGGGGTTAACGCAAACCAGACACAAATAAAAACACTAAATATTCTAGAAGAGCTTAATAAAATAATGTATAATGGGATAATCATCATTAATTTATATAAAGCCTCCAGGTTCCTCAGCGTCTCTCCTTTGTACTATTTCACTATTGAATTGAAAAATGCAAATAAGGTTTTGAGCTTTAAATGAAGTGTTATTCTTACAGTATGTCCAATTAGAATCGCAGATTAAAATGAAAGCGTTACTAAATCCAAAAGCAATCATTTATTATTATATTGCAGCTTACCATTTTATAGGCTTCCTTTCTTTTATTTTCACTTGGAGAATCAGCCAGTAAGTCTGTTTATCCACTAAAGAAGCTGTACTGGAGTGTTGAAACAAACCATTTAACACTGACAGGGGTGCTAACAGTGATCAGCTTTTATTTATGTAAAACCCAAAAGGAAAAAACGGTTTGCTGTAACTGCATGAAAAGTGTTAAGTCGGCCATAGACAATTCGAGTCTCAGCCGGTTCAGCAGTGACCGGCTCAGATTCAAAGCATCAATGGGCAAGCTGACTGTACTCAAGTTGATCGATCAACTTGGGAACAACCAGCATGTGGGACTTTTCTAAATACGTTTACTGCCAGCAGCTATAGCCTCTAGTAGAAGTAACCATTGTATTCTGCTGGCTGGGAATGCTCCCTGAACCCCCTGCTGGCTGTGTTGATGGGGAAATCAAGCAATTTTCTTTCTTTCCTTCGAAATCTTATCTATGGCCAGCCTTAGCTGGAGTTTGGCTTCACTTTGTTTAGTGTATCTAAATCTGTTAGTACATCTAACACTCCCCCCAGACTGACAATGCTGCTGTCCAAAGGTGCCCCCTGTGCTCCTTCATCCAGAGTGGGGGAACGGTAATATAGGAGGTGTGTTACTGGCCTAGATGCCTAAATGCATTGAGTTGCTGCCATGTGATTGACTGATTAGCAATTTGTAATACCAAGCTATAGAACAGGTGTACCTAATAAAAGTGGCGTGTGTGTGTATATGTATATATGTTTATATATATATATATATATATATATATATATATATATATATACTACAGTATCTCACAAAAGTGAGTACACCCCTCACAATTTTGTAAATATTTTATTACCGTATATACTCGAGTATAAGTCGAATTTTTCAGCACATTTTTTAGTGCTGAAAGTGCCCCCCTCGACTTATACTCGAGTCAAGCACTTTTCTGCAGCAAAAAAATTCATTTTCCGAACTGACTTTGGGGCCCCGTATCTCAGGGCCACTTGATGCTAGGAACTCCAAATTTGGTGTGCAAACCCAGTGGACCTGGTACCACAACATATCCAAAGCTGAAGTTCCTAGCACTAAGTGGCCCCGAGATACGGGGCCCCAAAATCGGTTCGGAAAATGTCATTCTCTGCTGCAGAAAAGTGCTTGACATTTTCTGAACCGAGTTTGGGGCCCCATATCTCAGGGCCACTTGGTGCTAGGAACCTCAAATTTGGTGTGCAAACCCAGTGGAACTGGTACCACAGCATATCCAAAGCTGAAGTTCCTAGCACTAAGTGGCCCTGAGATACAGGGCCCCCAAACCGGTTCGGAAAATGTCATTCTCTGCTGTAGAAAAGTGCTTGACATTTTCTGAACTGATTTTTGGGGCCCTGTATCTCGGGGCCACTTGGTGCTAGAAACCCCAGCTTTGGAAACTTTATGGTGCTAGTTCCACTGGGTTTGCACACCAAATTTGGGGTTCTTAGCACTAAGTGGCCCTGAGATACAGGGCCCCAAATTCGGTCAACTGTGTCCATCTGCTGCAATGTCATTTCGGGACCCTTTGGGTTCAGAGACCCCAAATTTTGGCTGCAGCTAGGGGGCATCTAGGAACCCTTAACTACCGAGTTTGAAGTTCAGGGGACCTATGGCTGCAAATGGGCACAGTGAGGCTGCAAATGGGCACAGTGAGGCTGCAAATGGGCATTATTGACCCTCTTTTCCACTTACAGTAGCTGTGCATTTCTCACCCTCGTCTTATACTCGGGTCAATAAGTTTTTCCCATTTTTTTTGTGGTAAATTAGGGCCTCGACTTATACTCGGAACGACTTATACTCGAGTATATATGGTATATCTTTTCATGTGACAACACTGAAGAAATGACACTTTGCTACAATGTATTGTAGTGAGTGTACAGCTTGTATAACAGTGTAAATTTGCCGTCCCCTCAAAATAACTCAACACACAGCCATTAATGTCTAAAACGCTGGCAACAAACGTGAGTACACCCCTAAGTGTAAATGTCTAAATTGGGCCCAAAGTGTCAACAGGACATGAATTACTGGAACCATATCCTGTGGTCTGATGAGACCAAGATAAACTTATTTGGTTTAGATCAGGGGTCTCAAACTGGTGGCCCTCCAGCTGTTGCAAAACTACAAGTCCCATCATGCCTCTGCCTGTGGGAGTCATGCTTGTAACAGTCAGACTTGTAGTTTCGCAACAGCTGGAGGGCCGCCAGTTTGAGAACCCTGGTTTAGATGGTGTCAAGTGTGTGTGGCGGCAACCAGGTGAGGAGTACAAAGCAAGTGTGTCTTGCCTACAGTCAAGCATGGTGGTGGGAGTGTCATGGTCTGGGGCTGCATGAGTGCTGCCGGCACTGGGGAGCTACAGTTCATTGAGGGAACCATGAATGCCAACATGTATTATGACATACTGAAGCAGAGCATGATCCCCTCCCTTCGGAGACTGGGCCGCAGGGCGATATTCCGACATGATAATGACGAAAAACACCTCCAAGATAAAGAGCTGCCTGGCTAAAGAAGCTGAGGGTAAAGGTGATGGACTGACCAAGCATGTCTCCAGACCTAAGCCCTGTTGAGCATCTGTGGGGAATCCTCAAACGGAAGGTGGAGGAGCGCCAGGTCTCTAACATCCACCAGCTCTGTGATGTTGTCATGGAGGAGTGGAAGAGGACTCCAGGGGCAACCTGTGAAGCTCTGGTGATCTCCATACCCAAGAGGGTTAAGGCAGTGCTGGAAAATAATGGTGGCCACACAAAATATTGACACTTTGGACCCAATTTGGACATTTTCACTTAGGGGTGTACTCACTTTTGTTGCCAGCGGTTTAGACATTAATGGCTGTGTGTTGAGTTATTTTGAGGGGACAGCAAATTTACACTGTTATACAAGCTGTACACTCACTACTTTACATTGTAGCAAAGTGTCATTTCTTCAGTGTTGTCACATGAAAAGATATAATAAAATATTTACAAAAATGTAAGGGGCTCACTTTTGTCAGATACTGTATATACACTATATTACCAAAAGTATTGGGACACCTGCCTTTACACTCACATGAACTTTAATGGCATTCCAGTCTTAGTCCCTAGGGTTCAATATTGAGTTGGCCCACCCTATGCAGGTATAACAGGTCTTCAAGGTTTAGGAGTGTGTTTATGGGAATGTTTAACAATTTGTGGATCTATATATATTGCAAGGATTTTAACAAACCTTGTTGCAGAATCCTACCTTTTTGTTATTCATAAGAAATAGCTGTTGATGTGAATGGGAGTGATTTTTTTTTTTTAATTCTCAATCAGCTGCTTCACTTGCAGGGCTCTAATGAGTTAAGTTGCAGGGCCTGCTTCCCTTTAGACATGATTTCCCTTTGGGAGTAGTTCACCAAAAATGACATTTTTGTTGCAGGGGATGCCAAAAATCTGACTTGTATCTTAGTGCAGACTTCTGGGACAATCAGTGAGCCAATCGCACAAGCAGGAAATTACATTTCTGGGGGGTGTTCTGTACCATCTGTGTACAGAGCGCCTCCAGGTTGCCATATTGTATTTTACAGAAAATTACAGCAGCTGCTAATTGGAAAGGAAAGGTAATTTTAATAACATTAAAGTGCAAGTAAAGGAAAAACTAAATCGAAACCTACTCTGCCACATTCCAAGCTTAAACTATCTCACCTTGTAAAGAAAAATCTCTATACATACCTGTTCTGCAGCTGTTCCGGTCTCTAGTGGCGCCCTCTGTGTGTGTAGGAGAAAGCCGACAACGGTTGGGAAGCGACATCACCCATAGAGTTACTATGGGGCTTCCGTTATCGGCTCCATCTCCTACATATTAAAGCCTCTGCTGACAGCTGAGCCTGGGGACAGGCTGGAACGGCAGCACAATAGGTAAGTATACCGATTTTTTTTCTTTCCAGGGATAGATTAGACTTAGAATGTGGCTTAGACTAGGTTTAGAGTTACTTAGACTTTGCCTTTACTTCCACTTGTAATTACAATATGGCTTGTGTTGCAATTGTATGTTATATATATATATATATATATATATATATATATATATATATATATATATATATATATATATATATATATATATATATATATATATATATATATATATAAAAATGTTTTTTCCCCCTGTGAAAGTGGAGTTACCCTTTAAGGCTAAGCATACATGATAAAATATTCTCTTGCTCAGCTCTCTGAGCTAAACACGAGCATTTAATAGATTCCCCCATCCACACTATGGATAAAGGAATCTTCCCTGCCAGCTATTGTATTCTAACAGCTGTTGCTCCCTCAGCTGTCTGAATACCCAAAAGAAGGCTTCATCTGATTGGCTGCAGTCACTGTTCAGCTGAGAATTTTCTGCCTGGCTCCTTTGATTTTCCCATCAAAGTTTGTCGAGCCGGATATTTCCAGCATAACTTCCACATGGCTACCAATCACATTCAGACCTGCCATGGAAGATTGAATTTATTGGATTTTGTGGATTTTTTTATTTTTTTTTCTTAGCACAGTTGCAAAACTTGCTGGATAACCATAGCAGTTCACTGATTGGTTTCACCCCTTCTATATAATCTGACCAGACTTCCCATTTAGGCTCCATACACACTGAAGCTCATAAACAACCATTTTTGGAAGTTTGGGCGTTTTTTTTAACAGCCATAAACTCCCCTCTATGTTATCCTATGTGTCCATGCACACATGGACTTTGATGTTTATCTGTTTTCTGAACGCCATAAAATCTCGTTCAGGAGTTGTTTTTCTGACCACAAAAAAATGCTGATAAACGTCGATAAACGCTCAAAAATGTGGCTCACCAGTGTTTTTTAACGTTTTTGATCCATTGAAAAAAAAAATTAAACAATAAAAAAAAAAAGCGCTAAAAACCGCTTACGCGGAAAAACGCTAATAAACACTATTGCAAAAACATTAAACATTGAAAGACTCACTGCAAAGCTACTGTCATTTTTATAAAGTTATTTTAACGTCCAGTGTGCATGGAGTCTTACTCCATAACAAAAACAGAAAATAAAATGAAACTTCATAATCTTGTCTTTCATTATCCTAACCTGTCTATTAAAACACAATTGGTTGCTGTGGTTTGTGGTACTCACACGTTTATCGCCTCGGCCCTGCGTCACGAAATGCGTTTGTTTAAAGATTGCCTTCCGAAATTTTTAGATGGAAAAACGCACATCCTTTGCTACAGCATTTTGTTTTTTTTTTTACATCAGCTGAACGTCCAGCGGAGGACAGATTGTCTGTAATTACTTGGTGGCGTCTTGTGTCTTTCTCATAGCGTACTTTGCTGCTGCCCGCTGGCTGTCATCACAAAAGAAGACGTCATTTCATAATGATTAGTCAGAATGGTTGATGCTCTTAGTCAGAGCTGATGCAAACCACAGTGACGTCAAGGGCAAACTTTTTTTTTTTTTTTTTTTATGATGAATTTGTCAATATTGATTCCTTTCTGGCTCGGTGCCGTATTAAAGGGTAAGTCCACCCAAAACCAATATTTTAGATACCCGCTGCTTTTCTTTGTCCTTGACGTCAGCTGAAGGATTGAGTCTCTCTGTGTTTGGTTTGGTATTGATTTTATATAGTAATGAAGTTAAAAAATGCTAATGGCGAGAAAGTGCCCATTGCATCCTCGAGAAATTAGTATGTGATTTAACCTGCTGTCCTCCGCTCAGAATGGAAATATCTGTTTTGGTAAACTTTGCTTTTTGCCCATTATCCTAAAAACAAAAAAAGTTGACAATGAGAGCCAATTACCTTTAGCAAATGTCTCCTTTTAATTAATGTAGGTACATATATCTTATTCTGACTATATAATTCTTTATTTGTATAGGGGAGAAATGAAGTGTACATTGTTTACAGTCCTCTTTAAAAACTTTATTGGTGTTTTGTGTTTGGAGATGAGTCCCTTTTTAGCATTGTCATAAGGTATAAAAAAAATCAACGTAACATTTGCACTGTTTCCAATGCTAATTATCTATAACCTTTTACATGTCCTTCTTTCTGTCTACAGGAAGATGCAGCGCTGTATCGCCATCTAGCGGCCATACTTAGGCATTGCTTACTCAGACAAAGTGATGGTGAAGATAGAACAGAAGAATTCCATGGGTAAGATTCTAGAGCTTGGCACATTAAAGTGTTTGTAAAGGTTCGCTTTTTTTTTTTTTAAATAACAAACATGTTATACTTACCTTAAAATAACAAACATGTTATACTTACCTGCTCTGTGCACTGCGATTTTGCACAGAGCAGCCCTAATTCTCCTCTTATTGGGTCCCCAGCTGCTGCTCCTGGCCCCTCCTCCCTGCTGAGTGCCCCCCAGAGCGATTGCTTGCTCTGGGGTCACTTGTGGGTGCTCACTCCCAAGCTGCCTCTGTGTGTCTGAGACGCGGCTCTCCCCCCGCGCTCCCTCCGCTCTGGCTGTCCCAGTCAAGGAGGGAGGGAGAGAGAGACCCGGGAGAGCTTCTGCTCTCATGCATTTCACTGGATCGGGCTCAGGTGAGTATAAGGGGGGGCTTTATACTCACTTGGGCGTTAATTTATTTCTATGGCCAGAATAATAGTTTATTCTGCCCATTGAAATGAATTAACGCTAAAACACTATATGCGTTAAGCATTTTTTTCTGCCAAAACGCTGCTATTCCTGGACACACTGGCAGTGCCTCTAAATGCCCATGTCACTGATCTATAACAGCCTATGGATACATAGGCTAACATCCTTCGCCATATCCAAAACAGGAAATGAGAGAAAATCCCTCCAAATTGAGGGAATCCCCTGGGTGTCACTAGAACTAATGTCCTCGTTGAAAGATTTCCTCTCTTTTCTGGGGACAACCCAAAATTTGGGATTTCCTTTTACTTTCACTTTCGATGATGATGGTAAACATGACAAATAAAGAGGATGGATCTCTCCAATGGGGGCACAGACAGCAATAATAATACCTGACAGGGGTTCTAACCCCTCTCCACTCTATTAAAAAAAAAAAAACTTTATACTTTAACTCCCACCGGTACACCCCCTGCTGATCTGCACTCACACTTGGCTATATGGAAGTGTTCTCGGGCACAATTTTTGATAACCAGCCTGCAGTAATCTATGTTTCATTACATAATCATCTATGGGGAGTTCTGTGCTCCAGCATGGTTTGCACTCACTGGAGCATACTATAGCAGACCACAAGTGAACTGTGCCCAGGGCCACCTGGTCCTGGGCATGGCTTGGAGCACTCACACTACAAAGATGAAATGGACCAAGGGGGTGGACCGCCCCTGGGACCGGTTAAAAGTGCATCTTTATGGCCCGTACACACAATCCGAATATCGTACGACCGTTCTCGCATAATAGTCGCAAGTAGAAATTGAATCGTAAGTAATGTCATGTGTTGTAATCTATTTGTATTGTATTTTCGGACTACAACTATACTTACTAAACGAAAATCGTACGAGGAAAATTTTTGGGTATGTCTGATCGAATAATATCGGATGAACGGTAAAGTGTACACATGATCCGAATATCGTACAATCCTTCTTCAGACGACCGTTTTCGTACGATATTCGGATCGTGTGTATGGGCCATTAGTCATGTCACTAACCTAGTGCCCACTGCTCTGAAGTAAGGAAGCAAATCCTTGCATCTGCCAAAATACCCCTCTTCACTTAGAGCAGCCTTTTTCAATCAGGGTACCTTGAGGTTTCTTCGGGGGTGACTTGGCAAAGTGCCTAAAAATTGAAAAACAATCGTATACAAGCCAGCAGGTGGATCGAGCCTGCCTTTTAGTTGCACAAAGCCATGAGTTTTCATTATGCACCATTACGACTTTCTAGACACTGGCATCCTAACAACCAATGGCATCATCAGTTAATAAGGAGGATGTCTGTCGTCTCCACAGCAGCCTTGTTTGACCCTCCTGTGTCCCTCTCCCTCAGTACTGGGGTAACATTTGCTGACTGAGGGAGAGAAATTGAGGGAGAAGAGAAACATTGGAATACTAGTCAGTACCAGTGTGCAAAAGTGTATGTGTTTCATTTGGAAGAATAAATCACCTCTAACATTCGGTGTCCTATGTGTGGCTGTTGCTGCATTGTTTAAAGCTATTAGAATAGTTTTTTACATTTTAGAATGAGGTGCCTCAAGAATGTCCATAATTTTAAAGGGTGCCTTAAATGAAAAAAGGCAGGGAAACACTGACTAATGCCCCGTACACACGGTCGGACATTGATCGGACATTCCGACATCAAAATCCTAGGATTTTTTCCGACGGATGTTGGCTCAAACTTGTCTTGCATACACACGGTCACACAAAGTTGTCGGAAAATCCGATCATTCTGAACGCAGTGACGTAAAAGACGTACGTCGGGACTATAAACGGGGCAGTGGCCAATAGCTTTCATCTCTTTATTTATTCTGAGCATGCGTGGCACTTTGTGCGTCGGATTTGTGTACACACAATCGGAATTTCCGACAACGGATTTTTTTGTCGGAAAATTTTATAGCCTACTCTCAACTGTCGGAAAATCCGATGGAAAATGTGTGATGGAGCCCACACACGGTCGGAATTTCCGACAACAAGGTCCTATCACACATTTTACGTTGGAAAATCCGTCCGTGTGTACGGGGCATTAGAGACACAGTGGGGTTGATTTACTAAAGGCAAATCCACTTTGCACTACAAGTGCACTTGGAAGGGCAGTCGCTTTAAATCTGAGGGGAAGCTCTGCTGATTTTTTTCATCCAATCAAGTACAAGCAAAAATGCTGTTTTTTTTATTTTCCTTGCATGTCCCCCTCAGATTTACAGAGACTGCACTTCCAAGTGCACTTGCAGTGCAAAGTGGATTTGCCTTTAGTAAATCAACCCCAGTGTAGATCAAGGCATAGTAAGTGAGTAATGTGAAAAGATCAGCTGCATTTTTGGGCACAATATTCCGAGTTCAGTTTCACTTTAATTGGCTTAGTGGTTAGCACTTGCAGCACTGGAGTCCTTGGTTTTGAAGCCTGGTCAGAATATACTACATGCATTGTTTGCCTGTTATCAGTTTGCTTGTGGGTTTCCTCTGGGTAATCGGATTTTCTTCCACAGTCCAAAGACATGCTGTTAGGTTAATTGGCACCTGTCTAAACTGGTATGTGTATGGATGCATTTGAGATAGGGAACTTAGATTGTATGCATCATGGGTGCCCATGTTGACCCGTGTCCACAGCCAAAAACGCCTACAATGGGCATGTGAGCATCAGAACTGGAGCACGAAGCAATGGAAGAAGGTGGCCTGGTCTGATTCACACATTGTTTTACATCATGTGTGTGGAAGAGATGGCACCAGGATGCACTATGGGAAGAAGACAAGGCGGTGGAGGCCGTGTGGTCCTTCCGGCAATGTTCTGCTGGGAAACCTTGGGTCCTGCCATTCACGTAGATGTTACTTGACATGTACCACCTACCTAAACATCGCTGTACATGGTAAAGCTTGCCGTGAACAATCCTTCACACCACTCGCTAGAAACAGGTGCTAGCCCAGAGCTGTGCAGGTAGATTAATGCAGGTAGATTTTATTGTATCAATGACATTTTCAATAATAAAGGCTAGACACTTTGTGGGCCTCTCATGAGCAAGCGCTGAGATGGCGTGAAATGCATTGACTTTTTTCCTTCAGCCCACAAAATGTCTAGCTTTTATTATTGAAGATGTAATCGCTGCAGTAAAGTAGATGATTTTTTAGTGCAGCTATCCAAGTCTCCTGCATTTATCTACTTAAACGTTGTTGTTAACTAAGTACACCCCTTTGTGGAAACAGTATTCCCTGGTGACAGTGGCCTCTTTCAGCAGGTTCAAGAATGGTTTGAGGGACACAATAACACATTTGAGGTGTTGACTTGGCCTCCAAATTCTCTAGATCTCAATCCAATTGAACATCTGTGTGATGTACTGGAAAAACAAGTCTGATCCATGGAGGAGCCGCCTCACAACTTGCAGGACTTGAAGGATCTGCTACTGACAGCTTGGTCCCAGATACCACAGCATACCTTCCGAGGTCTAGTGGCGTCCATACCTCAATAGGTCAAGGCTGTTTTGGTGGCAAAAGGGGGAACTACTCAATATTAGGGGGATGGTCATAACGTTATGGCTGATTAGTGTAAATCTTACCACAGTAATAAAGTGGGTTACAGGGTAGGCCCATGGTCTTGAAGCACTGGAGTTGTGGATTCAGCAAAGAAACAACCTGCATAGAATCATTGTCAGAAGGAAATATTGGTGCAAAAAGGGAAGGATAAGGAAGCTCAATACATCATCTGCTATAGTCCCATACAAAGTTCATGAAATGTTTGCAGGACTAGTGGCAGCCTTTCACAGGGTAAAATCGGGAACAAAACAAAAAAGAGGAGAGAGAGCGTCATCTAAGTGCAGCATTAAAATACAACTTTAAATCAAGTTTTCTGCCTGGAAAAAAAAAAAAATTAAAAGTCAGCAGCTACAAATACTGCAGCTGCTGACTTTTAAAATAAGGACACTTACCTGTCCAGGGCGCCCGCAATGTCCTCACCCAAAGCCGACTCGTCCCTCGGCACTGGGTGGAGGCGTCGGCATCTTTAAATAAAGGGAATCCAAAAGTGAAGCCTTATAGCTTCACAGCCTGGTTCCCTACTGCACATGCGTGAGTTGCACTGCGCGTTCTGAGTGGTCCTAGCTGTCTTCTGGGACCTGTGTGCCTCCTAGAAGACAGCGGAGGAGGGGGGAACGGGAGGAGAGGCCGAACATGGTGTAGATCGCCGCGGATACTGCGGTAATCTTTTGCCGGAAGTGAGAGCAAATACCTGTATTAGACAGGTATTTGCTCCCCCCCTGAAAGGTGCCAAATGTGACACCGGAGGGGGGGGGGGGAATCCGGACAGCGGAAGTTCCATTTTTGGGTGGAACTCTGCTTTAATAACCATCGGTCATAAAAACTCACAGGATCTGGATCCCGTCCTGCAGGAACGGCTGGGACAGAAGATGGAGCTGTCAGATCAGGCAAGGAGAGCCGAGGACGCCGGATGGTATCCCATCAAGCCTCATGCTGATTTGAAGTGCATTGGGAACGCACTCACCCATGCTTGTGAGTGAATTCCGAATGTGCTCCAAATCGGTGTGACGTGGTCCCGGGATACCATCCAGGGTCCTCTGCTCTCCTTGGCTGACCTGACAGCTCCATCTTCTGTCCCAGGACGGGATCCAGGTCCTGTGAGGTTTTTATGACCTTTGATTATTAACCTTGTATTTTAATGCTGCACTTAGATGGCGCTTTCTCTCCACCTTTCTTTCCTTTTTGTTCTTGCATAGAAGCATCATGTTTTTTCCATGCTTATGGGATTCACGCCTGTGTGCTCAGAATTCCTACCGCATTTAAGAAAAAAGTTCTGGTATGTAAATTGACTCACCTAAAATTGGTAGAGATATTGGATATTGAGAACAGGGACCAAAGTAAACGACTTTGCGTGTTACATAGTTATGCCCCGTACACACGGTCGGATTTTCCGATGGAAAATGTGTGATAGGACCTTGTTGTCGGAAATTCTGACCGTGTGTGGGCTCCATCACACATTTTCCATCGGATTTTCAGACACACAAAGTTTGAGAGCAGGCTATACAATTTTCCGACAACAAAATCCGTTGTCGGAAATTCCGATCGTGTGTACACAAATCCGACGGACAAAGTGCCACGCATGCTCAGAATAAATAAAGAGATGAAAGCTATTGGCCACTGCCCCGTTTATAGTCCCGACGTACGTGTTTTACGTCACCGCGTTTAGAATGATCGGATTTTCCAACAACTTTGTGTGACCGTGTGTATGCAAGACAAGTTTGAGCCAACATCCGACGGAAAAAATCCTAGGATTTCGTTGTCGGAATGTCCGAACAAAGTCCGACCGTGTGTACAGGGCATAAGTCAGGTTGAAAAAAGACACAAGTCCATCTATTTCAACCATAAAAATAAATAAAAAATATCAAACCATCCCATTTACCCAATCTTATACCCACAGTTGATCAAGGGGAAAGGCGGAAAACCCTCCTGTAAAGTACTGCAGAAGATGTTGGCTTTATATGTAAACCTGTCATGAAAGGCCTGTATGAAAGTTGCATTTCTGACCTCCTTCTGAAAATACCAGTTCACTGGCTACTAAGAAGCATGTTTTAGCAATAGAAGATCAGTCCTCTGTTGCTGACTTCACATGCTGAGGGCTCATTAAACCAAGTTTTTGTATCCTTGTACAGGCACACGGTAAACTTGCTGGTGAACCTGCCCCTCATGTGTCTTGACGTTCTGCTGACACCTAAAGTTGAGCATGGTTCTGTGGAGTACATGGGAATGAACATGGACACAGTGGAGGTCCTGATACAGTTCCTGGACAGGAGGTTGGACCGGGTGAGTGTCAAAAAAATGGAGATGGCATTTAGTATATGCAATATGTTGGGGATGTAGATAAACACCTCTACACCTGGATCACACCATCACATCTTTATTGGGCCTTATGTTCATGTGCTTTTCTTTCCTGCCTTTCATGTGCTTTTAAAATGCACATCAAACAGAAGTCAGTAAATTCCATTGACCTTTATTGAGCAGTACACAATTGTGGCATTTAAGCTGCTTTGCATTGCGCTGCATTTCTGCAGGTGCAGCATGTCCTGTTCGGGTGCTTTGCACTGCTGGTAATAAGAGCTCCTTCACACAGTGCGTGCGTTTTTTTTGCACTGGACAAATGCAGGTCATTGCCGGGGTTTTCTATGTGCCTTGTTCCCACCACAATGCTAATGCGATGTGCAATGCAGTGTAGTGCACTGGATGGTGCTGCAGGTCACTGAACTGCAGCACAAAGCACCTCGCTGCTTTGTGGAGACCTGAATAAAGTGTCCGTAGGTAAGACTAATGCCCTTTTCACACGAACAATCCGTTCAGGTCCGCCTGTCAGTTTTTTAGGCGGACCTGAACGGACCCTCCATAGATCTCTATGGAGCGTCAGTTGTCAGCGGTGACCTGTCCGACCCGCTCCGATCCGAAAAAGTGTAACAGTGGAAGAACCTACTTTTCCATCCATTATCGGATCGGGTGACGACGGACATTACGGTCCGTCATCAACCGATCCCCCATAGGGGAGAGCGGCGCTCTGACAGGTCCGTTGCTGCACAGTGTGCAGCGACAGACCTGTCATCTTCCTGCTCAGCGGGGATCAGCGGAGCGATCCCCACTGAGCAAGCGGATGTTCACGGGGCGGATCATCATGGATCCGTCCCGTGTGAAAGTGCCCTAAGGCCCCTTTCACACGATCAGACCGCTCAGGTCCGCTTGTCGGTTTTGACGGCGGACCTGAACGGTCGCTCCTTGTTAGCCTATGGAGCGACGGATGTCAGCGGAGACATGTCCGCTGACATCCGACCCGGTCCGATCCGCAAAAAGCAGACGGATGGCCCTACGTCCGGATCCGTCGCTATCAGATCGGGTGAGATCTGATGAAAACGGACATGCTGTCCATTTTCATCCGATCCCTCCATAGGCAGCAGCGGCGCCTGACAAGCCCCTCCCCTCTCAGTGAGCAGAGAGGGACCTGTCATCCGCCGGCTCAGCGGAGATCAACGGAGAGATCTCCCGCTGAGCTGGCGGACCGAGGCGGGCTCTGTGGAAGCGGAGTCCGCCTCGTGTGAACGAGGGCTTAAAGTTTAAAAACAAGTTTAAAAAAAATAAAAGTAAGCAGTACAATGCACTGAGAACTGCTCTGCTCCATGCTAAAGCTCAGTAGAGTGATCATATGAACCAGGCCCAATATAAAAGACATAATTGTTTCTTTTCCATGTTTTGTCTTAATCTGGTGAAACTAGAAATTGGGGGAGGTGCAATCGTTGGATGTATGAAGCTTACCTGGGGTCTTTGCAGTTTTTCCTTATACACCCAAGGGTCCAGAAGTGGTTCATGCACACACAAATCTACCCATCTAAAATGTCAGACTAATGAACACGCAACCATTTGGATCTTTGTAAGAAAGTAGATGACTTCTTTCAGGGTTGTCTCTCTTAGGAAGATGGTCCATTAGTATTACCTTTGCAGTTATGTGACTGTGGTAAGCCAAATTTCATATATATTGCCTGTTTTAAATATCTACTTAAGGGCAATGCATAGTTTTTGTTTTTTTATATATTTGCTTTAATGATGTACTAGCAAAGGCATAGACCACCATTTTGCAAATATTTGATAAAACAAATTGCATTTATTACATTTTTGCATTGAAGTTATGAGGCTAGAGGAACTAAACTATGGACTGAAGTGTGGTGATATCAAAGCACTTGTGCTTCATTGAGATCTGTCAGTCTTTCTGCCAAGGTGGCTGTGCAGAATTCTTCATGAATTCAAGCCAGAACTGCAGGGAGAAGATCTCTGGGATTTAGATAAGTTGGGAATACAGGTTTGGGAATGGCACCATCTTTCAAGTTACACCCTAAATATAGGTGTAACCTGGAACATGGTCTTACAGGTGGACTAAGCCTTTGAATATATTCTTGCATATGTATGGTTAAATATTATTATCTTCTTATATATCAATTTATTTTGCTATAGGGTCATAAATTACGTGAGACTCTGACTCCAGTCTTGAATCTCCTGACTGAAAGTTCACGGGTCCATCGTGAGACACGGAAGTTCCTCCGAGCAAAAGTAAGCATTTAAGTTCCAGGCTTCTAGCTTAGCGGGTATTGATTTAAAGTGCTTCTAAATTTTCATACAACTTGGGGAATGTGTATAATCCTGTTTTCTACTAATTTATATGTAAATCTTTATTCCTACAGGTTTTACCTCCTTTGAGGGATGTAAAGAACCGTCCAGAAGTGGGGAACACACTACGCAACAAGTTGGTCCGTCTGATGACACACGTAGACACGGATGTAAAGCACTGTGCTGCCGAATTCCTTTTTGTCCTTTGTAAGGAAAATGGTGAGTGATCTATCAAAAGCCAAAAATCAATGCCATTTTCAGTTGAACAGGTACAAGTGATCACAATAATTAGATCTTTAAAAATTGTAATGAAGAAGTTTACCTATATGCTTGTCATCAAAATTGCAACTATATCGCCTCTGCAGATCATCTTATGGTGGGCACCTGTCCTGCCAGATGTATGATTCTGGATCAAGATCCAAAGAAGCTTTTATCCATACACATGATTTTAATGTTACCTGCCCATTTTTAGTGGAAGGCGTGGCGGAAGAGAATGGAACTGCAGTGGCCGGGTAGTGGTAATGCTTGTGGCAAGGATTTTAGTAGGCTGGTGATGGAAGTGTTAAGGTGAAAACTGTCAGTTTTCGTTTTTTTTTTTTTTAAAGATGCCCTGTAACCAGAAAATAACACTTTATATTTTTATATTCATTTAACTGTACTTCATTTATATTTTATATTGCCCCCCTCCCCAGACAATGATTTTATTACTTGGCTGTAAATGTACAAGCAAGGAAAAAATTAGCAGAACTTGATGCTTCTGGGTTCTTCTCTTTTCGGCTGCTTTCTGCTGCTCCTCCCACAGCCGCTACATCAGATGTAATTGCCAGATGAGGCTGTATGCAGGAAAACTGCTCCAAAACCCAGCCTCAGCAAATGTAAACAAGGAGCTGAGATTGCGGTTGGAAACAGCTTTGTAGCACATAGCCGAATTTCGCTTGATTTCCCCCATCAGCACCGACAGTGTAGATGGGAATCCCTCTCACTGAGCCATTGACTTCTTCTGGCGCTAGCAACAATCGCATGTAAAATCCGATAGGCTGGTTGTACCCAAGTTGATTGAACGATCAGCTTGGGTACATTCAGCCTGCTCATGCATGGTTTGAATCTAGTTTTTTTCCTGCTGACCCAGCTGAGATTCGAACCAACTATGGCCGGCTTAAGGCAACTTCTAATTGCAGCTAAGCCTGTATTCAGAGAGCAGTTCCAGATCACAGCTTCAGCAAATGTACACAAGATAGCTGAGGCTATGATCCAGAACAGGTCTCCTGCACCCAGACTTGACTGTCATTTTACTTTGCCTGAAGCTGTGCAGAAGAGCAGCTCCCCATCATGCTCTCAGCTCATTGGTAGCATTTGCTGAGGCCAGTGATTTGAGTTTTTTTTCCTATACACAGCCTCAGTAAGTAAATTGACAGCTGAGCCTGTGTTCAGAGAACTGATCACAGGTTCAGCTGAGGTTGTAAACTGGAACAGTTCTCTAAAAAAAGGCTCAGCTGTCATTTCACTTTGGCTGAGGCTGTGTGCAGGAGAGTTGCTCCTGATCAATCTCAGCTCAGCTAAGGCTGTGATCCAGAGCAACTCTCCTGCACTTAGTCTCCGCTGTCAGTTACATCTGACATAGTGGCTGCGGGTGGGGGGGGGGGGGGGGGAGAGAGAATGGGAGGAGCAGCAGAATGCAGTGGAAAGAGAAGATTCCTACAAAATGGCAAGTTTGAAATCCTATTTTTTCCCCCTGCCTGTTACTCTGTTACCTTTAATGCATTCTTTGCATAAGCATCGGCATCCCCCCCCCCCCTTTTTTTACTTACCCGAGCCCTCATTCGATCCAGCACTGTGCATGTCTGCAGCCTTTCTCTCCTCTCACTTACAGATCTCTCTGGCTCTGGAGCTATTGGCTCCCACTGCTATCAGTCAAAGCCAGTGACGAGGCAGCAGGGGGGGCAGGGCCAAGTACCGCTGTCTGTCAATGGATGCAGCTGTGGGGTTGGCCCCATGAGATGCGGCTTCCCGTGGTGGGAGCACTGGACAGAGGGGCCGGGAGCGCCGTCGGGGGATTCTAGAAGAGGAGGTGTGCGGCGTCTCTGTGCAATACCATTAGTCAAAAAAAAATGGATATTGGATAAACAATAACGATAAAGTTCCTATCTTCTGCTTTACTGGCAAGTTATCCAGAGTTCTCTGGAGTTCTTCAGACTAACTATGCAACGTTTTTAAATGATAGGAATCCCTCAATTCCTTATATACTACGTCCCATCAATCCTTTTATCAGTTTCTGGCATTGTAGGATGATGGTTGAGGAATGCCTATAGTCTAAGTTTCATAAAGTAAGCATTTGAACTTGGTATATGGACACTGTACAAGCAACTCTGCACAAATATACCTTTACAGATACTTGTGCAGGGCCCTTTTGTGACCTGAGTGTCTGTCTGTGCTGCCCATAGCAGGCAGGTGGATTCTTCCTTTCCACCAGTGGCAAAATTACAATCGGAAACACTGCTATGAGCAACAGGTGCAATTTTCATCACCTCACCATAAACATTTACTGTGTAATTGTATAGTAAATTGGCTTTTACATAGAGCAGTTTTGTGACTAATATTCCTGTCTTTGCGCTCAGTGTCTAGATTCGTGAAATATACTGGATATGGGAATGCCGCTGGCTTGCTTGCTGCCAGGGGGCTGCTGGCAGGTGGACGTGGAGAAGGTCGATACTCTGAAGATGAAGACACAGATACAGAAGAGTACAGAGAAGCTAAAGCTAAGTAAGTGTAGCATCCAACAATTTAGAGCTGCACAATTCTGGCCAAAATGAGAATCACAATTTTTTATGCTTAGAATAAAGATCATGATACTCTGATGATTCTCGCGGCGTATCATCTTTCACATTATACAAAAAAATTGGGCTAACTTTACTGTTTATTTTTTTATTAATTAAAGTGTATTTTTTCCCAAAAAATTGCATTTGAAAGACTGCTGCACAAATACAATGCGACATAAAATGACAACCGCCATTTTATTCTCTAGGGTCTCTGCTAAAAAAATGTATATAATGCTTGGGGGGTTAGTAAATTTCTAGCCAAAAAACTGATTTTAACTTGTAAGCAACAAGTGTCAAAAAAGGTTTAGTCTTTAAGTGGGTAAACTGACCTCATTTACAGACTGTAGTTCTTCCCTGATCTATAAGGACTAAGTGTTACATTGTTTCTTGTTATCTCAGCCCTACACCATGTTGTGAGAAATTTAGCAGGCTGCCTGTTGTGTTTTTTTTTTCTTTTGACAGCTGTCAGTTGAGCAGAGAACTCTGCACTGAATCTGGAAAATGCTCTGTTAACCACTTCAGCCCTGGAAGATTTTACCCCCTTCCTGATCAGAGCACTTTTTAGAATTTGGTACTGCGTCGCTTTAACTGACAATTGCGCGGTCATGCAATGCTGTACCCAAACAAAATTTGCGTCCTTTTTTTCCCCACAAATAGAGCTTTCTTTTGGTGGTATTTGATCACCTCTGCAGTTTTTATTTTTTGTGCTATAAACAAAAAAGAGCGTCAATTTTGAAAAAAAACAATAATATTTTTTACTTTTTTGCTATAATATCCCCAAAAATGTTTTTTAAAAACACATTTCTTCATCAGTTTAGGCCAATAAATATTCTTCTACATATTTTTGGTAAAAAAAAAAAAAAAAATTGCATAAAGCGTATATTGATTGGTTTGCGCAAAAGTTACAACGTCTACAAACTATGGGAAAGATTTATGGCATTTTTATTATTTATTTTTTTACTAGTAATGGCAGTGATCTGCGATTTTTAGCGGTATTGCGACAGTCAGATCGGACATCTTTTTGACACATTTTTGGGACCATTGATATTTATACAGTTCTCAGTGCTATAAATATGCACGGATTACTGTGTAAATGTCACTGGCAGGGAAGGGGTTAACACTAGGGGGCGATCAAGGGGTTAAATGTGTGTTCCCTCAGTGTGTTCTAACTGTATGGGGATAGGACTGACTAGGGGAGGAGACAAATCGTCGTTCCTGCTTAGTAGGAACAAGCAACATGTCTCCTCTCCCCTGACGGCACAGGGATTTGTGCGTTTACACACACAAATCCCCATGCCTGGCTCTCGTGCACGCACACGTCAGGTCCCCCGCCGTGCAGCAGGCGCGCACCCTCTGGTGGCTCTTAAAGGGAACCCCATATGGGTACGGGATTTCGCGCAGCAGTACCATTGTGCCGCAGTAAATGTGTGTGAGCTGGTTGGGAATCTGTGAAGATTGGGAGGTGGGTAGGATCGCGATTTTGATTTTTTAATGATTAATCGTGCAGCTCTACCTCAATTGTGAAATTGCTTAAAGGAGAGGCTCGGGATTTAAAAAAAAACAAACATTTTTACTTAGGTAGATGCAGCATCGATCCGATGCTGCAGCTGTCCCCCGCAAGCTCTGCAGTAAGATTTGAGCTATCAAGCACCACTCAGTTCTCTGCTCTGAGCAGAGAGCCATAACTGTCAGTCAGCGGCTCTCTGTTCTCCCCTCCAGTGCTTACTGGAGCGCTGGACTGTGGAGAGGGCAGAAGGGACTTGCTCAGGTTCTCAGCAGATCGCTGAGAGGCCGAGCCAGGTGTTCCGGTCCAGGCATCTGGTTAGATCCTGACCATATGGTCAGGATCTTTCCTAAGCCTGGACTGGCTTAAAAGGGGTCACAGGAGTGCAGAAGGAACTTTACTCCTGTGATCCATTGGAGAAGTGGGGCCAAAAAAAGCTTTGGCCAATTTTTTTTTTTTAAATAAGAACTTATTGGACTGGTCTTCTGCAACCAGATTCAAATTTTCATTCTTCAGCCACCATTTTCCCAGTCTGTTCAGTGGCTACATAGGCATTTATTTAATTAATAAATGAGACCCAGTCTGCTTGTATGAGTCCCATACAGGAAGTACAACATAATGAACATAGCAGATTCCATGTATATATGGTCATTTATCACGCTAAACCAGAAATAAAGTGTGTAAAAATCTTTGTTCTCTATTGTATTTGTCCAGCATTAATCCAGTGACGGGACGTGTGGAGGAGAAGCAGCCCAACCCCATGGATGGCATGACGGAGGAGCAGAAGGAGTATGAGGCCATGAAGCTGGTCAGCATGTTTGATAAGTTATCAAGGTCAGTTGCTTTCAGATTTATTTAGAATAGGGGTCTGTAAACTTTTCAAAACGATGGCCACATCATATATTTTGCAAATATTTGCAGGCCAAAAAAAAAATGTGGTTTTATAAATGAATGAATAAACACACTGCAAGGAATAACTTCATAACTGAAGCCCCCTTCTTTCACATTAGAAGCCCCCCCCCCCCCATTACTTCAGAGCCCCCTTACATCTGGATAACCATCAGAAGCAGAGACCAGCTAATCTGAATCCTGAGTCTGTGTCTGACCATTAATCCGATTTGCT
Source organism: Lithobates clamitans (assembly GCA_037952925.1). NCBI lineage: Eukaryota > Metazoa > Chordata > Amphibia > Anura > Ranidae > Lithobates > Lithobates clamitans. The sequence goes on along the minus strand of JBBGZY010000743.1, from coordinate 2,110,327 downwards.
GGCCAGATAAATTCTTGTAGTGGGCCGTAATCTGGAGAACCCTGATTTGGAAATAAACAGTGATGATAGGGTCTCTTTAGGGCAGAATGGGACCCTAGATAAGGTAGTGGCTCTGGTCTTTAAACTCTTTAGTTGACATGGATAACATGGATACAAAATCATAGTTGTGATGCTGCATTAGTATTCGTTTTTTTTTTTTTGTAAGGCTTTCATTCCCTTATTTTTACCTGGTGATCCTGCTAGCAAGTATGTTTTTGGAAGAACAAGCTCTCCTGCAGGTGTAGCAGTTACAGTTGATACAAATCATTTACCACTGACAGGGTGTTTTACAATGATCAGCTTTTATTTATGTAAAACCTTTATCCCAAAAGGAAAAATAACTGTTGCAGTAACTGCTTATAACGTGTTAACTGGAGTTTGTCTCTAATTTGTTAGATGTACTAGCAGATTTATATACACTAACACTCCCCTACCCCCAGAGTAACAATGCTGCTGTCCAAAGCTACCTCTATGGCTCCTTCCTCCAGAGTGGGGGCACTATAATGCAGGAGGTGTGTTATTGGTCAGATCACCAGGTTAAAACTGAGGGGGGAAAAAAAGCCTAAAAAATAAAATAAAGCCTAAAAAAAAAAAAAAAAAAAGAAAATGAATGCAGCCACCACATCTAATGACTGGTAAAGCTTCAATATCTAACATTTTGGGGTTTAATACCGCTTTAAAGTGATAGTAAAGCCTAACTCTAACTATTCTTAAAACCATTCCCTTCCCTCTCCTCCTACCTATCCTACATAACCTGTGTGAAAAAGATCTGTGTACTTACCTTTTTTTAATCTGGTCACATGATCCTGCAGCTCCGCCTCCTCTGTGTAAGTGAGCGCTCAACAAAGACTGTGAATTCCGGGAGCTGTGACATCACCCATAGGCTCCTAGGTCCCAGCCATTGTCTCTGCACCCTCCTCTCACTGACACAGGGGAGGCGGATCTGCGGTATCACGTGACCAGACCAGAATAAAGATAGGTAAGTATACTGATCCTTTTAATACTGAAGATAGGTAGGAGGAGAAGGGAGATCATGTTTTTTTTTAGGAATAGTTACTTTTTTTCCACTCTAAAAGGGAGGGGGTGAAGAGACAGGCTGTGGATGGTCTGTTGTGTTGACCAAAGTTTAGAAGTAGCTGTTTTTTTTTAACTACCTGCCGACCTCTCACAGTAAATATACCGCAAGCGGGCGTTAGGTGCAGGCTCAGCAATGTACATGTATGTTGCTGGCTTTCTTCTAGGTTTGGCCTGCGCTTGCATGCACCCCTGCCTACCCGTGCTGGGATTGGTCACTGCATGAGTTTGGTAGCAGATTTCAGACAATGATTTTGGCTGAAATCTGCTGTGACCAATCATAGGCACAGTTCTGTGTGTTTATAAACACACAGAACTCTGTGTACAGAGACTAGCGATCTGACTGTTTCTTCTCCCTGAAAAGCAGGGGTAAAAAACAGCTAGATCAGGACGTAAAAGCAGCATATATTACACTTGTTAGACACACAGTTAACCCCTTGATTTAAACTCCTAACCAGCCAGTGTCATTAGTACAGTGTACAGTATTATCACTGATCACTGTATTAGTGTCACTAGCGACGTCCATGTCAGTCAGTTAGTGGCCCTCCCAGCCAGTGTCTGTTAGCACCAGGTTGCCCGCCACACTCAGTCACTGATCACTGCCTTTAGCAGTATAGTGTCTATAGCTGTGTAAATTCTAGAAGTTATATACCAGGGGTAGGCACCCCCCGGCACTGGTGCCGCATGCAGCACTCAAAGCCTCTTTTGCCAGCACTCGACTCCCTGCCCAGCAGCGCAGGGAGATACTAATGCATTCCAGTTTCAGAATTCCCCGCGCTGCACCTGTACTGAGGGGAAGGCACTGTGCCCCCACACATTGTAAAAGATGGGAAACATTGTTTGGTTCTCTAACTTTGCTGTAGCTGCGATTGCCAGCTTTTGTGATGGGGAAGAGATTGGGTGCAGTTTTGCTGCGGTGCAGAGCGCCGCACTTTTTCTAAGCTGAGGGGGCCCAACTTATGATCCTGCACACAGGCCCACTGCTTTCAGAATATACCCCTGACCTGAGCTCATCATTGCGCATCCATTCCATATGCTTGTATGTGACATCACATACATCACATACAAGCACGTGGGCTGGATGCAAGAGTTGGATCAGCAGGATGAGTGTGCCAGGACAGGTAGATGTGTCTCATCTCTGCTTGCTTTCACTACTCTGCATATCATAGACAAGAAGAGGTTACAGCAGTGGAGCAGATGAGCAGGAGGGTACAGCGGTGGGGAAAATGAGCAGAAGGGGTTCAGAGGTGGGACAGAAGAGCAAGAAGTACAGCGGTGGGGCAGATGTGCAGGGAGGTACAGTGGTGGAAGAGATGTGAAGGGACTTCAGCAGGGGGACAGAAGAGCAGAGGGGTACAGTGATGGGGCAGATGAGCAGGGGGGTTCATTGTTGGGCCAAATGAGAAGAAAGTTACAGTGATGGGGCAGATGAGAAGGGGGTTCAGTGGTGGGACAAAAAAGCAGGGGGGGGGGGGTAGAGCAGTAGGGCAAATGTGAAAGGAGGTGTATTGGTGGTACAGATTAGCAGGGGGAACAGAGGTGGGGCAGAATAGCAGGGGGGGTACAGAGGTGAGACAGATGTGCAGGAGATACATTGGTGGGGCAGAAAAAGCGGATTACAGTGGTGCGGTAGATGAGCAGATGGGTTTAGTGTTAGGACAGATGAGAAGGTGATTCAGTAGTGAGACGGAAAAGCATGGGGATATGTTGGTGGATCAGATGTGCAGGGAGGTACAGTGGTGGGGCAGATGAGAAAAGGGGTACATTGATGGGGCAGATGAGCAGCAGGGTTACAGTGGTGAGACAGAAGAGCAAGGGGGTACAGTGGTGGTAGGGAGGAGGTACAGTAGTGGGAGGGATCAAAAGGGGGTTCAGCAGTGGGACAGAAAAGCGAAAAGCAGGGGGGTTCAGTTTTGGACCAGATAAGAAGGGGGTTACAGTGGTGGAAAATATGAGCAGGGGGGTTCAGTGTTAGGGCAGATGAGAAGGGGGTTCAGCGGTGGGACAGAAGAGCAGGGGGTTACAGTGATTGGTCAGAAGAGCAGGGGGTACAGAGGTGGGGCAGATGTACATGGGGTACAATGGCAGGGCAGAGGAAAAATTAGGTACATTGGTGGGACAGATAAGCAGACGGAACAGAGGTGGGACAGATGTGCAGGAGGTACATTGGCGGGGCAGATGAGAAAGGGGGTTACAGTGGTGGGGCAGATGAACAGATAAGTTCAGTGCTAAGACAGATGAGAGGATGGTTCAGTGGTGAGACAGAAGAGAAGGGGGGTATGGCGGTGGAGCAGATGTGCAGGGGGTTACAGTGGTGGGGCAGATGTGCAGGGGGGACAGTGATCTGAGTTGTGGAGTTGCAGGAATTGGGACTGATCTGAGGCGTAAGAGTGCAGGATGTTAATTTCTAACTACTACTCAAGTAGTTTACAGCATTTACTTTTATAAAAAAAAATCCTTTTCGTGATTGAGAGTGTGAAGTTTACATTTTTTTTGTTATAAAATTGGCACTCTCAATTTCTTTGAAGATATTTTCTCAAATCGTCTTCCAGGGCAGCATAAAACAGGAAAGTCTTCCCTGAAACAGGAAAGACATTAGTCCATGATTATAAATTTGTTAGCTTTACCTGCGTGCCTCAGTTATTTTGTGTTTCCTCCGGACCCACAGGAGCTGCAAAAACATTTATTATTTTCCAAGTCTCTGCTTGTTGCAGGAGACTCCCTGGCCAGCATCCCATCCAGCCCAGTGGGCCTTGGGAGGGCAAGCAGGGGCAGAAATTTGAGCAAATCGCTCTCCCTGAGGTTTCACCCCTACAGAGAGGTCTGCAACCATCCCCCCAAGCTGGAACACATACACTGGCATTCTCCCCTGGATACTGCTGTCTTTGCTGGTGGAGGGACCTGTCTGCTGCTAGCATCTGGAATCGGCCATGAGCGGCAGCCGCACTGGAAGCCTTCTAGCACAGCCTCTCCTGCTGGTCTGGCTGCCCATCTGCGAACGGCGACCACTGCACTCCGTAGTCTGTCCTGGCCCATCTCCCATCATGGAGGCCCCACAGGGTGTACCAAGATGGTGCCGATGCCGAAAACGTCATTTTCCAGTCACGCGGCTCCGGTTGGCTGCCATTTTTTCAAAGACTGGAAGCCTTCTAGGGAAACAATATAGTGGGGCACTTCCGGTGACGTCATTTCCGAGTGGCGGTGCGAAATTTAAAAAAAGAAGAAAAAAGAGAAAAAGGACAAAAAAATCAGCGGAAGTCCCCCTCCCTAATGGAAAGCCAGGAAGGAGGACACCAGCAGGAGCGGCATGTGCAGGTATGTCCACCAACCTGGACGGGGTCAGAGGGGGGCGGGGCTGGAAGTCACGCATGAAGCAGTTAAAAAGGTCCCTCTAAGCTGAGGATTCGGGTGGCTGACCATGTCTGACGCCTCTCCACCCTGCCCTGCAGATCCTGCAAGCCAGGACAGCTCCAAGGGAAGCCAGAGTACTCAAGTCACCTCTGTCTTTAACTTATGTGCAGTTTGGCAACCGCCTACCTCACAGGGACCTTTGTGTTTGATTTCAGACGAGGACCCCATAGGAAAGAAAAGCGAAAAACGGCAACAAAGCAGGCGCTTCGTGTGGCCACCGTTTTCCGTCTGACTGGAAAAAATCTTTATTCCAAAAATGCATAGACAATATGGTGGCCAAAGAATCGCAAGGTTACCTAAAAGACCTGCTCTGCTTTTTCAAAAAAGAAATAAAGAGCACCATGGCACCCCTACGCTCAGCAATTGAGAAGTTAGAGACACTGGCAAGTGCCAATCAAACCAGTACCCCATCTACCAGCAGGACATGCGTCGCTTCGGGTAGCAGGGAGCAGGCAGAGTGGCAAGAGGAAGATTCTGACGAATCTGAGCAGGAATCTGAGGATGGCCTATGCTCAGACTCTGAGGAGGAAGATCCGGCATCAGAGGACAACTTATTTCCCTCAGAAGATACGGACGATCTCCTAAAAGCTACAGCCGACACGCTGGGCATCAAAGAGCAAAAAGCCGCAGAGCTTACCCTACATGACAAGATGTATAAAGGACTGCAGCCCAGGAAACCTAGAACATTTCCTGTACACCAAACTCTTAAAGACATAGTCAAAAAATAGTGGGAAGAACCAGAGAAAAAACTCTTCATACCAGCAGCGATTAAACGCAGATATCCATTCGCAGAGACAGACGCCAAAACCTGGGCTAAATGCCCCAAAGTGGATGCCTCTTTAGCAAAAGTCACAAACAAATCGGACTTAGATTTTGACGATGTGGGTACCTTAAGCGACCCCATGCATAAGAAAATAGAAGCAGGGGTGGCAAACCTGAATCCAGTGATCGCTTACACCTGCACAGCTCGCACCTTACTAATTTGGTTGACCCAGCTACAAGAATTACTGGAAAGTGACACACCAAGAGAAGAATTAGTAATAACCATCCCCACACTGACCAGAGCGGCAGCTTTTCTAGCGGATGCCTCGGCTGAAACCATGGGAATATGTTCAAGGGCCACAGCTCTAGTGAACTCAGCCCGAAGAGCCCTGTGGCTGAAGTCATGGAAAGGCGATATTCCAAGAACAGACTCCAAGAACAGACTATGCAGAATCCCATTCACAGGTGATCTGCTATTCGGGCCTGAACTAGAAACAGTGCTAGACGGTCTTCAAGTGGGGGGCAGACTCGCAGCTTTCGCCCACCGGTGGATGAAAGCAACGGGAAACTATTTCATCTGCCGCACCATAACGGAGGGCTATGCGATAGAATTTTCCGCCCATCCCCCAACCAAGTACCTAGTAACCATCCTACCAAAGGACGAAGATCGGGCAAAGGCCTTTCTAGAGTCCCTGGAAAACCTGCTAAATCAGAAAGTGATTCGCTATGTCCCTCAAAAAGAGTAGCAAACAGGGTTTTATTCGCATATCTTTGCAAAGAAAAAACCATCAGACAAGCTAAGGCTCATACCTAACCCTAAGCCACTCAACAGAAGAATACAATACAAAAAATCCAGGATGGAGTCGATCTATTCAGTCACAAATATCCTACCACAAGGAACATTCATGGCCACAATAGACCTACAGGATGCCTACCTACATGTCCCCATAAAGGTCATCAAAGATTCCTGAGGTTCGCAATTCAGGGACCGCCAACCACTCTACACCTGCAATATACAGCTCTCCCTTTCAGCATCTCTTCTGCACCCAGGATCTTCTCAAAGATAATGGCAGAAGCTCTAAAGGGCTTAAGACAACAAGACATTGGTGTCATACCATACCTAGACGATCTACTGTTCTTTGCAAATTCAGCGGAGACCCTAGAGACCAACCTGCGTCCAAGTATTTCCTATCTACAAAACCTGGGGTGGATCATAAATACAGAAAAATTGCAGCTGACCCCAAGCCAGAGAGTTGTGTACTTGGGTTATGTACTGGACTCCAGACTAACCAAAACTTTCCTAACGGAGGAAAAAAATGAAAAAAAAAATCACACAGGCAATAGCCTCTCTAATGGGGACCAACTCTATCACAATCAGACAAGGAATGACAGTGCTAGGACTGATGACGTCTTCAATCCCAGCCATCACCTGGGCGCAAATTCACATGAGACCTTTACAGAATTATATTCTGTCTCAGTGGGATGGCAACCACTCATCCCTAGACACGTCCATTTCTGTTCTGAAATCAGTCAAACGCTCCGGTGGTGGCTCAACCCGCTCTGATACATTGAAGGGCGCAGATGGGCTCAATCTAACCCTGTCAGGATTACCACAGATGCCAGTGCCCTAGGTTGGGGAGCACACATGGAGGAGCTCTGCACATAGGGGAAATTGAACTCCAAATGGTCCCAAGCCTTCTCGAACATGAGGGAGCTAAAAGCTGTGGAGGAAGCACTAAAAGCCTTCCAAACAGTGATACAGGAGAGAGACGTGAGGGTTCAATCAGGCAATGCTACGACGGTGGCATACCTAAACAGAAAAGGGGGGACAAAATCCCAAAGCTTGATGAGGCTGACGGAAACAACTCTGTTATGGGCAGAAGCAAACATAAGATCAATATCAGGCATCCAACTGAAAGGAACGGACAGTACGCTGGCAGACTTCCTGAGCCTAGAAGACTATAGAGCAGACAAAGTGGTCGTTAAACCAAGCAACCTTCTCACAGATCAGGCAACCGTGGGGGATACCCGAGGTAGATCTGTTTGCCTCCAGGGCAAACATAAAATCACCAACGTTCTTTTCACTGGATCCCACAGATGGCAACAGCAGAGTAGATGCTTTCAGCCAAAGCTGGGGACGGCAGTTGTGTTATGCATTCCCTTCAACTGGCCCAATACCAAGAGTGATTAAAAAAATCAAGGTAGAGAAAGCAACAGCGCTACTCATAGCATCGCACTGGCCCCAAAGAGCATGGTTCAGCCACTTGAAGAACCTCAGCATCCAGCCACAACTGACACTGCAGATCGTCCAGATCTCTTATCACAGGGACCAGTCAACCACACGAACCACAGAATCCTGAAGCTTTCGGCCTGGTTACTGAAAGGGTAAGACTACAAAACAAAGGGCTGTCAGAGTGATCAACACCATCTTAGACAGCAGGAAACCTGTGACTAGAGCAAGTGAGGAAAAAAGTTTGTCTCCTGGAATAAAAACAAACAGATTCCCGACAGAGGGATAATCCCGACGATTCTGGATTTCTGACAGGAAGGAGCAGACAAGAACATCTCTCAGGGCATGCTTAAGGTACAAGTGGCAGCACTCTCCTCCTTCATAGACACCAGACTTAGAGGATCTGCTGATAAAGCGATTCCTAATGTCACTAAACAGAGCTAGACCTACAAAAATTGACAGAACTCCAACATGGGATATGTCCATGCAGAGGGTTTTTCTCTTCCCCATTCGAACCGATGGAAGACAGCTCAGACAAAAATCTTACTTTAAAAACTGCACTTCTAGTGGTCCTGGTATCGGCCAGAAAAGTGAGCGAAATCCAAGCGCTTACCAAGCGCTGCCTGATACAAACAGACAAAATAATTCTCTTGCCAGACCCGGGGTTTCTACCCAAAGTCTCTTCCGCATTCCATAGGACGCAAAATGTCATCATCCCATCGCTCCCAAAATCTATGGGCGGCAAGAAAAGAGACACTTACAATAAGCTAGATGTAAAAAATACACTCATAACATATCTCAAAAGAACGAAGGATTGGTGAAGAACTACCTCTCTATTTGTCCTCCTATGCAGGAGTCAACAAGGGAAAACAGGCATTGAAAAACACTATCAGCAGATGGATAAGAATTGCCATACAGACGGCCTATGAGGCACAAAGCCTCACCCCTCCAAGCGGGATCAGAGCACGTGCAACCAGAGCCTGGGCAACCTCGGTCACAGAGAAAGCAGGGGCAACTCCGAAGCAGATCTGCAGGGCAGTGACACGGTCGAGCTTCAGTACCTTCGCAAAGGCACTATCGTATAGACCAGCTGTCCGACCAAGATCAGGCATTTGGTCGCAAAGTGCTCCAGTCTTTATCCCCACCCTAGTAAGTATTGCTTGATACATCCTCTCGGATGCTGCCCTGGAAGACGATTCGAGAAAACAGAGTTAGGTACCTAGTAACTCTTTTCCTAAGAAGTCTTCCAGGGCAGCACTAGTTCCCACCCTAAAGATATAATACCAGATATAGTGGGGAAGCTTTAGCTTACTGAGACTTCCTTCAGTGCTTTAATATAACTGAGGCACGCCGGTAAGGCTAACAAATTTATAATGGTGGACTAATGTGTTTCCTGTTTCAGGGAGGAGGGGCCTATCTCTCGGATGCTGCCCTGGAAGACTTCTTAGAAAAAGAGTTACCAGGTACCTAACTGTTTTTTGGCATACTGTGCTCAAAAGGTTGCCTACCCCTGATATATACCATAGTTTGTAGATGCTATTACTTTCATACAAACCAATTACTATACACTTATTGGGATTTTTTTTTTTTTTTTTTTACCAAAGACATGTAGCAGAATACATTTTGGCCTAAATTTAATCAAGAAATTTAGATTTTAAAAAAATAAATAAGATTTCATTTTCGATTTTTTTTTTTTTAATTATTATTATTATTTATATGAATGAAAAAAACAGTGGTGATCAAATACCACCAAAAAGCTCTATTTGTGTGAAAAAAATGTCATTTGGGTACAGTGTTGCATGACTAAACAATTGCCAGTTAAAGTAGCACAGTGCTGAATAGCAAAAAATGGCCTGGTTATGAAGGGGATAAAACCTTCCACAGGTCAAGTGTTTAATCAAAACTATTGTTTTTTTATTCTTTGAGCAGGGAACAGATCATCCAACCAATGGGAGTAACGTCTGAAGGGAGGCTGGAACCTCTAGATGAGTCTGCTCAGAGGATGCTACAGCAACAGGAGTCGTCTGACCTGGAGACTGACTCGGACTAAACTACCTAAGCTGGAGGGGAGCACGGTCCAGAATCCGAGCCAAGCAGAGGTCGCATTGGAGCAAGAACAGTTATCCAGACACCATAAACCACAAGGGATATTAAACCTAGCTTACTGTAGATGTATCTCTGAGTCCTCTGCTGTAGGACGGTCACTGGGACACTTGTAGTGTAACACGTTCCTTCTAGAGACTTCGGCTGCTTAGGACAAAGATGTGAAGTTCCAGCTGCCGGAAGGCCCAGACTTGGAGTCCTAGGTGCTCTCCTTGGGGTGTCTCTTTTCAGATTGAAGGTGGTCCTACAATCTGCAGAAGTCCAAGGAAGCAAGCACAAAGCACACTCTAGCCACTGGAGGGCACTATTACAGCACACAGAGCTTCCTTTGTACACTGTCTCCAAAGGATGGGGTGAATGTTTCCCATAGGGTTTATCTGCTCACTGTGCAGGTTGAAAGTTTTGGTTTTCTAACGATTGCAGTACAAATTTTTAGACTGCAGCACATTCTGATGAATAACATAATAGAAAGGGCATTATTTTCAATCTTTTAAAGCAGTTGTGTTTCCGTTTTTTTACTACCGTGCCCCAAACTTGACCTCCAGTACCACTTACAGCTACAGATGAGTAAATGGATTGACAAAGCATGCAATCGCCAATACAAATCAGAAATTAAACTGCTTTTACTGCCCCCTAGACAAAAATGAGCTTTTAATTCTTGCAGTGTGAGCGTAGCCTCATTTATGTCTAGTGGACGGTAAATGCACCAATTTACTTAGCTGATCCTCCACTCCCCTGAAAATGATGCTCCCCTATGGTCGGGCAATAGACTGTTCCTTGGGGATGTTTACATCCAATGCAGTGCTATGCTCCCTGCATCATAATTGATGATGTCCGAGACATCTGATCCCTGGATTGTGGGTAAGAAATGGCTGCAGAGACCACTCTAATAGTGTGGAGGAGCAGGTAAGTAAAACTGCTTTACTCAGTCCTGCTGAACATAAATGAGTAGTTAACCCTTCAACACTTTTATTTTTCTCTTTGTTCAGCTTTAAAGCCTCACTCTGGGCACAAGAAAGTAAATACTCTTGCAGTAAGGCCCCCCCCCCCCCCCCCCCAACGCACACGGCAAAGGTTAAATGCTCGGAGTAAAAGAATAAGGTGTAATGCTTACCTTCTTCCTCTCAAGCAGGCTTCCTCCAGTTGTACAAACCTCTTTAAAGGATAAGTTTAACTTTCTGAATATGTTACATGTTACAACCATATTTAGGGTGTAACATGTTTGGCATCTGCTTTTTCTCCCTGTGACCTCTTTGTGACAGTGGGCCGGGGATTATATACCCGCACCTGCTGTCACTGTTTAAACAAAGTGTTGCCATGTGGGGCTCTGCCTGCATGGCCATGTCATTGATTCACAGATCTGTGTAAATTGATGAACTTCAACAACCATCAGCTTTTGCAGATGTCAGCTTGTAGTTCTCAATGAAGTGCCAGGGCGTTGTTGAGCACTCTAGGTCGTTCATTGAGCTTCCTGTCATTCAGTAACAGCCTTCCTGTATTAGAGGTATGGGCAGACAGCTACACAGACAGTCTGCAGGAACCTGGCATTACACCCACGATCTTCTGATCACGTTTGCAAAGCTTTACAGGCTCCTAAAAAAATAAAAATGCACAATATTTTTGCAAAAAATTATTTATTTTTTTTTTGTAAAGGTGAACTTATCCTTTTAAGGTGCTCCTTATAAAGGAGCTCCAAGCTCCCCCCACAAAATGAAAAGTCAGCAGCTACAAATACTGTAGCTGCTGACTTTTAATATAAGGACACTTACCTGTCCAGGGATCCAGAACTGATTCTTTAATCGGCTTTGGGTACATGCACCGGCATTGCAACTAAGGGAAACAGGAAGTGAAGCCTTGCAGCTTCACAGCCAGTTACCTACTGCACATCTGCGAGCCACGCTGTGCCTTGTGAATAGTCTCTTATTGTTCTGGGACCTGTGATGTGTCCCAGAACACTGTGGGGGAAAGAATGAGGGGAGGGGGCAGAGCTGGAAATGGGAGTGGGTACCTGTCAAAACCAGGTACCTGCTCCCTCCCAAAAAAGTGGAACATGTGGCAGTGGAAGTGGGTGGGAGCAAACAAGCAGAATTTGAGTGAGCTCAGCTTTAAAGAGACACATTCCTGCCCCCTACACATACTGTAAAGGGTTAATAGCCCTGCATTGTAAGTGATGGCACTGAGGGATTGCCTACAACTTGGAGTGCCAGGTGCAGAGGAAGAAAGGGGGGGGGGATAAGGTAGGACCTTTTCATCTCCCTCTGGATGTAATGAGCATTTAACCCTTGCAGTGTGGGAGACCTAAATACAAAGTATTTTTTCAGCCCAGAGTTAGGCTACCTCTGACTTCACTACTTTTTCAAACTCTGATCTGGGAACATTGAAACTTGAAGCAGATGGATTCTGGTGTCAGTTAAGACCATGACCCTCTAATGTAAGGCCATGATACTCACACCACCTCTGGTTCAGAGACCAAGAGGCGGGTGAATGAGAATTAGGGGGGAGATAATTGCTGTCAGTGATACTTTGGGTTCAGTTTGGGAAACCCTGCCTTTAAAACCTCGCTATCTATTTTATCCCGATTCATTCCGGAGTGCAACCTGATTCGAGCAGTCTGCAAGAAGAACTGTCCATATGGCTCAAAGTCCTCCTTCATTTCTGATTCAATTATAGAAAAAATTTTGGTTGCAATGGATTTACACAGATTGTCTTCTTCATTGATACACATTGATAAATAAGACTGAGACTTTAGTTGTCACACAACATGGTAGCAAAGCCAAACAGCAATGCACATTGCTACGCTAGCCATACATTGGTAGAATTTCTTAGGAAAGCTGTCATTCTTGAAACTTTCATTTGATTTTGTACGGGTTAGTGTGGAAAAATCGATGACTGCTTTTGATCACATTGACCAGGAAATTTTTCTTGTTTTTTTTTTTTTATCTGATCAAATTATATTCCTCCAGTGAATCAGATTCCTGTTTGGAATCCCATTCACTTCCATCCATTGCAAAATGGAATCCTAAAATTACCATTTTCCTCAGTTGAATGAAAATTTTAAAGACTTGCATGCAGAATTTGTATAGTCACTGACTATATTATTTGAATGCTCTAATGAGCCATTATCGTGTGAATGTTTGCAGGAAAATCTAACAGTGTGTGGCTATCCTTGGACAGTATCTGCTGTAAAAAGGCTTGGCACCCCTAGAATGTTATAATCGTGTTGGATAAACATACATGTAAGAATTTTATTTAATGTCTGTGAAGGATTAGTAAAGTTACATAGACTATTATTACACTGTTATTTTCTGTCTAGGTTAGCTCAGAAAGGAGAAAACTGTTATAAACAAAGAAAAAAACTACAATATCAAAGATAATTTAAACACTGGAGTTAAAATATGTAGTGTATTATCCATTTTATAAAATAGCCAGATATTTCACGTTGTGCTTGTGTTTTTTTCTTTTACATCTGTGAAGGCAAAGAAACTAAATGAATTTCAAATTGTTAGGAGACCAAATCGCTATATTTTAATGCAGCACCACCAATTAAATATAAGAAGATCGTCTGTTCTATATGAATGGCACTCTGTAGCTTGGTACAAAAAAACGTGAAGGCTATTGTAGTTCTAGCCCAGTGGTCTCCAAACAGCGGTCCTTTGCTTCATCCAGCTCTTGGGGCATAATTCCTCTCACTGTTATCAACAATGGGGCCCTCGCCATTCCTCCCGCTGACACCAGCGATGGGGCCCTCGCCATTCCTCCCGCTGACACCAGCGATGGGGCCCTTGCCATCCCTCCCGCTGACACCAGCGATGGGGCCCTTGCCATTCCTCCCACTGACACCAGCGATGGGGCCCTTGCCATTCCTCCCGCTGACACCAGCGATGGGGCCCTTGCCATTTCTCCCGCTGACACCAGCGATGGGGCCCTCGCCATTCCTCCCGCTGACACCAACAGTGGGGCCCTCGCCATTTCTCCCGCTGACACCAGCGATGGGGCCCTCGCCATTCCTCCCGCTGACACCAGCGATGGGGCCCTCGCCATTCTTCCCGCTGACACCAGCGATGGGGCCCTCGCCATTCCTCCTGCTGACACCAGCGATGGGGCCCTCGCCATTTCTCCCGCTGACACCAGCGATGGGGCCATTGCCATTCCTCCCGCTGACACCAGCGATGGGGCCCTCGCCATTCCTCCCGCTGACACCAGCGATGGGGCCCTCGCCATCCCTCCCGCTGACACCAGCGATGGGGCCCTCGCCATCCCTCCCGCTGACACCAGCGATGGGGCCCTCGCCATTCTTCCCGCTGACACCAGCGATGGGGCCCTCGCCATTCCTCCTGCTGACACCAGCGATGGGGCCCTCGCCATTTCTCCCGCTGACACCAGCGATGGGGCCATTGCCATTCCTCCCGCTGACACCAGCGATGGGGCCCTCGCCATTCCTCCCGCTGACACCAGCGATGGGGCCCTCGCCATCCCTCCCGCTGACACCAGCGATGGGGCCCTCGCCATCCCTCCCGCTGACACCAGCGATGGGGCCATTGCCATTCCTCCCGCTGACACCAGCGATGGGGCCATTGCCATTCCTCCCGCTGACACCAGCGATGGGGCCATTGCCATTCCTCCTGCTGACACCAGCGATGGGGCCATTGCCATTCCTCCCGCTGACACCAGCGATGGGGCCCTCGCCATCCCTCCCGCTGACACCAGCGATGGGGCCCTCGCCATCCCTCCCGCTGACACCAGCGATGGGGCCCTCGCCATTCCTCCCGCTGACACCAGCGATGGGGCCCTCGCCATTCCTCCTGCTGACACCAGTGATGGGGCCCTCGCCATTTCTCCCGCTGACACCAGCGATGGGGCCCTCGCCATTCCTCCCCCTGACATCCTGGGACATTTTTTAATCTCGCCACAGTCCTGCCCCTCTGAAACCCGAAGGACTTTGTTTAGAAAGTTTGGAGTCCCCTGCTTTAGAGTAAAGGTAAAGTGAGGCAGCCCTTTATGCCACATGAAGGAAAGCAGTGCATGGAGACCTTATTCCATATAAGGAAGCCAAAGTCTAGAAGCTGTCTGCCGTATCGTGATTCAACCAAAGGCTGTTGATTTAAGCAAACCGAATAGAAAAAAAAAGACCTTTACTGTAAATAATAATCTATATCATCTAATTCTGGAGGTTTTTTTTGTAGGGGCTTTTCTTTTTTTTTAATAGTAATGCTTTATTTAGAATTGTTTGATACAAAGGCAAGAAATTTGAGATGTACAGTAGGATACACAAACTATAACAAATTCATGATCTGAGGAAGAATGCCAAATCCACGGATACCCCAAGGTCTACACAATATCCCGACTTAATCTGGAAAATTGTAAAGTGGTCCACTAAGGCAGGCATTGGAAGTTTGAGGTAGGTTCAAGTTGCCTCAAGTAGCAGAATAAAAAATTGTGTAAAAGACTTAAGAGAGAAACAGGGCAAGAAGGGGAGAGAGATGCCAAAAGAAGGGTAAAGGGGGTTGGGCAGAAGGGAAGGTGTCCAACCGGAAGGGAGGCAGTCCATGATATAAAGGGGCTTTTAAGCACTTCAGCCCCGGAACATTTGTCTGCTGAATGACCAGGCCATTTTTTGCGATTCAGCACTGCGTCGCTTGAACTGACAATTGCGCGGTCATGCGACATTGTACCCAAACAAAATTGACGTCCTTTTTTTCCCCACAAATAGAGCTTTCTTTTGGTGGTATTTGATCACCTCTGCGCTTTTTATTTTTTGCGCCATAAACAAAAGAGCGGCAATTTTGAAAAAAACGTAATATTTTGTACTTTTTGCTATAATAAATATCCCCATTTTTTTTTTTTTTTTTTTAAAGCAAATTTTTTCTCAGTTTAGGCCGATATGTATTCTTCTACATATTTTTGGTAATAAAAATCGCAATAAGCGTATATTGATTGGTTTGCGCAAAAGTTATAGTGTCTACAAAATAGGGGATAGATTTATAGCATTTTTATTATTTTTTTTTTTTTACCAGCAATGGCGGCGATTTGTGATTTTTATCAGAGCTGCAACATTATGGCGAACACATCGGACAAGTTTGACACATTTTTGGGACCATTGGCATTTATACAGCGATCACTGCTATAAAAATGCATTGTATACTGTAAAAATTGGGGTTAACACTAGGGGGCGATCAAGGGGTTAACTGTGTTCCCTGCTACGTGTTCTAACTGAAGGGGGGATGGGACTTGCTAGGGGAAGAGATAGATCAGTGTTCATACTTTGTATGAACACACGATCAGTCTCTTCTCCCCTCAGAGAACGGGGATCTCTGTGTTTACACACAGAGATCCCCGTTCTCTCTGTGTCACGAGTGATCGCGGGAGCCCGGCGGTGACTCGCATCAGCACCGGGGGCGAGTAGCGGGCACGCGTGCCCCTAGTGGCCACAATTAGAAGCAACGTAACATGGCAGTGATTCGCGCAGCTGAGCCATGTTGCCGCAGTACAACTGCGGCGGCTGGTCGGCAAGAGGTTAAAGTAAAGCTATGCTCTGGACAAAAAGCAGATGTTTGGCATGGTATACTATAAGGCAATCCCCACATGTGAAAGTGCATGACCCTGGTAATTAAAAAGGAGTCAGGATTAGCACACCACAAAGTATACATGTATTTAAAGTGCAACTTTAGGCAAAACTTTTTTTTTCTTCATTTGGATAGAGTAAGGGAGGGTAATAAGCCCTGTCAAAATTTCTTTCTTTTTTTTTTTTGCCATCTGTGGACCCTTTGGAGAGATTTCCCTTTTACTTCCTGTCCCTTAACCAAAACCAGGAAGTGAGAAGAAATCCCTGCAAATTAAGCGAATCCCCTTGTGGCCCCTCAAGTCACCCGAACTAGTGTCCCCATTGGAAGATTTCCCCTCTATTACTTTTCTGGGGACATCTCAAAATTTGGGATCTTGTTCTTTCAATTATAATGGTAAACAGGATAATAGGAGAGGGTAAATCTTCCTAACTGGGGCACAGACCTCAAAAAAGGAAAAAAAATAGGTGTTCTAATCCATCTCCACTTTATCCCAAACTTTAAAAAAAATGTTGTCTTTTGTTATACTTTAAGTCCTGCTAGATCACTTCAGGCTGGACTCCTACTGCAGGTATAGCTCTTTAAAACATTACAATCAAAATAAGTGCCTCCCTGCTCTGCACATGCTCAGTTGCTAGATTTTTCAGTACTGTGCCAAAAATGTAGAGGCTGATCTGCTGACAACCTAAAGATTTACTGCTGTTCAGGGGATTTGGGCTTCAGCAAAATGGGAGCCTCCAGCAAAAAGAAATGGGAGCAATGCTGGGGGCAATTTACACACTCGTTTTGGTAGCATAATTATTAATGTGAAATGTATGTTCCTTGTTTAAAGAACATAATTTTGTATCACGTTGTTATGGATAAAGTTACACTTTAGAGGATAAAATGAAGAGCTGCTGCACACTGATGGCATCCCTGTAATATGAGTTTAGTCCACAAAGCAACAGTCCTCACCTAAAGATGGACCCCCCCCTCTACTGTGAGGCATCTAATATTCCTTCCTCACAGTCATGCATTTAAAGTGTTTGTAAACCCAGTTGAACCACTTGTACCTACTGGTAAGCCTATAATAAGGCTTACCTGTAGGTACTGTAAATAGATATTTACCATATGCGCTTGCGCCAATGTCATCGGCGCATTCGGACTGAAGAAACGTCTCGCTCGTGCCGTTTCTTCAGCAGCGTGCCATGACCGGCGGCGCATGCGCGGGACTGATGTCCAGTCACAGTGCCGGAGCCCGCGAACCCAGAAATAACTCCGGGAGACATGTCACCGGTCAGAGCAGTGTGCGGGGCTGCTGCAACAGCTTCGATCTAAGGTAAGTATTTCATAATGAGCTAGTATGCATACTAGCTCATTATGCCTTTGTTTTAAAGGGTTGTTTTTTCTTCTTTTTTTTTTTTTGAGTTTACAACCACTTTAACCACTTCAATACTGGGCAATTTTCCCCCTTCCTGCCCAAGCCAATTTTCAGCTTTCAGCGCTGTTCCTGTTTAAATGACAATTGCGCGGTCATGCTACACTGTACCAAAACACATTTTTATCATTTTCTTCCCACAAATATGTAGTGATCGAAATAGAGCTTTCTTTTGGTGGTATTTGATCACCTCTGCGTTTTTTTTTGTTTTTGTTTTTTTTTGCTAAACAAAAAGAGACCGAAAATTAAAAAAAAAAAAAAAAAAAGTTTTTCTTTGTTTCTGTTATAAAATTTTGTAAATACGTAAGTTTTCTCCTTCACTGATGGGCACTGATGAGGCTGCACTGCCGGGACCGATAAGGTGGCACTGATGAGCACGGATGTGGTGGGCACTCATAGGCGGCACAGATGGGTGGCACTCAAAGGCGGCACAGATGGGTGGCACTCATAGGCGGCACAGATGGGTACTGAAAGGCTGCACTGATGGGTACTTATGGGTGGCACTAATTGGCATCACTAATAAGGAGGCACTGGCAGGTATTGCTGGTGGGCACTGATTGGCATGTGTGGGCACACTGGCATCATGTGTGGCCACCAGGGACACCATACCAGGTGGTCATCAGTGGTGGTCCTGGCGGCATCCGTGGGTTGGCTGCACTAATAAACAATCAACACAAACCCCCCTCTCAGAGGAGCAGCCGATCGCCTCTCCTCTACTCGTGTCTGTCAGACGCGAGTGAGGAAAAGACGATAAATGACTCTTCCTGTTTACATCGTGATCAGCTGTGATTGGACACAGCTGATCACGTGGTAAAGAGTCTCTGTTAGAGATTCTTTATCTAGATTGGAGTTGCGGTATATCAGACTCACACGCTGGAACAACGATAGCCACGATGTTTGCCCCCGGGGGCGCGCAGCGGCTTGTTATCCTGATCACGTCACATGACGTCCGGTCAGGATGTCACAACCACTTTGCCGACGTCATTTTGCTATATGGCGGGTGGCAAATGGTTAATGGATAGCCAAGAACAAAATGTAATATATTGCAGCCCTTAGATGTGGTGGCTGCATTCCTTTTTTCAAGTTAAGGACATTTTCAGCAGGTAAAGTACTAAATATGTAATGGTCTTTCCAGAAAGGTAGAGTCCTTGTCACTTCCTGTGAGCTGCACAGAAGAATATTTTCCTTCCTAGCTCTCTTCTGTAAACTATCAATTGCCCTGCTTCCCATGTAATGGAGATAAAGAGCTACAGACATGTTTGTAGTCCTTCTTAGGAGAGCAGCCTAGGACGACAACCATGGCTGCCTCCATAGATACAATGGAGATGTTGCCACCCAGGGACAGGGTGTTAATAAACCCAGGACCCTGCATTCACTATATCTGGTGTCCCACAGAACATGGAAATGCAATTATTTTGGTAAATATAAACTGCTAAATACCTTTTTCTCATCAGCAGTATATAGCAGTCTTGTGACTTCTATCAGTGTCTGGTTAAAGCTCGTAGGAGGAGTTTTCATTTTACTCTGATTGTCCTATGAGGCTGCAGGACCCCCTGACTCTCTCTCTGGACAGTGCTGATTGGCCCTGTGCTGATTACATGCACCCTCCCAAGAAAAAAACAAACTCATTAGCAATACACACCAAACTGAACATGGGCAGAGTGACTCCAAAGGCTCTGTCTTAGCAGGAGCTGGATTGGTGACAGTGGAAGAAGGGTAGGATTAGAGAAGACAGCAAACAGCCTTTTTACACAATGCAGAGGATTAACCCCTTAGGATCCACAGTGAGCATATACAGACTGTTTTTACTGTTGTGGGTTCAGTAACACTTTAAAGCGGAGGTCCACCCGTTTAAAAGTCAGCAGCTACAAAAAGTGTAGCTGCTGACTTTTAAATTATCAGACACTCACCTGTCCCACGGTCCAGCGATGCGGGTGTAGGAAGCCCCGATCCTCTCCCCCTCCTCTTCGTGGCGCCGGCATTCTAACTGTGGGCGCCCGGCTGTGGCTTCACAGACGGGCACGCACTGCGCATGCGCGAGCCGTGCTGCGAATGACTGGGAGGGGGGAGAGGTAATCTTCCTTCCGGCACACCAGGGGAGGAAGTGGGAGCTGGGTGCCTGTCAAAACAGGGTACCATCTCCTCCCCAAAAAAATGACATGCCAAATGTGGCATGTCAGGGGGGGTCACCAGCACTTAAAGCAGAAGTTCAGTTTTTGGGTGGAACTCCGCTTTAAGAAGCCTAAAAAAAGTAGAATATGAATGCAGCCACCACACCAAGGACTAGTAAGCTGCAATATATGACATTTTTGGTTGTGTGTTTAATCTCGCATTAAGCGGACATGTGGCCACTCAATGAGGTTGGACAAAAAGCTGTTTAACCTTAAACTACGTAAGGGGTTCTTTACTGTCAGCCTAGGTTCACACTGTAGCGATGCGGGAACCAGCACGATTACATTGCTGGTTCCCGCATCGCATCTCTCCTGCAGGCAGTTCACACTGCCCACTGCGAATCACTGCAGGTGTCAATACAATGTTAATGACGCCCCCAGATCAGTTTACAGATCGAAGTGCGAACTGTGGACTCGCACAGGAATCAGATCACATTGGTGAGAACACCCATGCGATCCGATTCCAGTGCAGAGAAAAAAAAGTCTCTACGCTATTTTCCTGCGAATCCAATGCGAGTTCTGCTATACAACTGTATGGCTGAACTCGCATTGCACAGACATCGCATGCAATCGGCACTTGTGAACCCAGGCTAAAGCCTCCGTACACACGATCAGATTTTCGGACGACCGTTCGCCTGTTTTTTGTGGCATGCTTCATGTCGAATGTGAAGAGGTTACTCACCATATGAAAATTCTCGTAAGACTAAATTCAACTTCAGAAGTGATGTAAAAAGGGAAGCCTATGAGCTTCTGAAGATGCACTTCTATAAACCAAAGGTGTCCAGCCACTGCAAGTAGCCTTGGATTACAAATCCCCTTTGCACAGTAGAGGAACACGGCATCCCAACTGATACCAAGTGGCTGCAAGGAGTTCTTTCTGCTAAGTATACAGTACATGAATTACGATTGTCTGGATTCCTGAATTACATTAAACTGGCCACATGTAACAATCTCTTCCACATTTGTCAGCAGCTATGTAGTTTCAGGGCCTATTTGAATGAAAATACATTTAAAGCTTATCTTAACATAAAGTCAAAATGTGATATATTGTAGCTCACCAGTCCTTAGATGTGGTGGCTGCATTTGTTTTTTTGTTTTTGTTTTTTGCCACGCATTTATTTCTTTACATTCACCTAGTAATCCTACCACTAACACACTTCCTGTCCTAGGGTGAAAATGGGCACCTAGGGTAGGGTGACCAGATTTCCTTGGTTTCCGGGGACAGTCCCCAGACTGAGAAGACTGTCCCCGGTTTTGTCCCCCAGCAGGCAGGGGCAGCGCTAGGTGGGTGCTGAAGCACTCCCAAGCAGCCCCATAAATGCACCTGATTGGATAACACACAAGGCTTTGCAAATCTGCATCAGATCAGATGCTTGGATCGATGCAAACTTGCCAAGCAACGTAACTGAGCTGGAACTTGATGTGCAGGAATACAGCCGCAGAAGCCAATACTCTTCTTCTAGTTCCGGCTACAGTCTCTGAGCGGCGGAGTGATATCCTGTGAGGCACAGAACCTGCACACTCTCCCAGCAGAGGAGGGAAGGGGGTGAGCACTGTATGTATACACAAGACCTGGAGAGCGGATCACATTCCTATGGAATTCACACCTCCCAACATTTTGAGATGGGAATGAGGGACACCTACTTGCAAACGTATGTAGGCATAGGACACGCCCCCTGCCACACCCCTTTAAAGGAGAATTAACCAAAAAAAAAAGGTTTAATCCATAAGGACTTTTTTTTACCACTACTATTCCTTTATATTGGTTTTTTAAATTGACAAATGCAGCAATTTAGAATTCGGATGAAATGTTTAGCACTGGGAAACAATTTTTGAAAGATGAAAAGTGCATTTTATATAAAACTATATAGATCATAACAAAATGAGGGATAAATGAGGAGGAAAGAGGGACAGAGGGACATTGCTCCAAATCAGGGACAGTTGGGTGCTATGGGAATTCCCCAGTGTGCAGAGATGGATTGAGGTAAACTGTTCCTGATCCTGCAACTTAGAAGTTTGCTCAGCACTCATTTCAGTTTGTGTTCTGTATAGTTTCCCCTGTGTGGACTCTGCAAGCAAGGAGAGATCATGTATTACTGCTGTTGGGTGCTGCTGACCATTACATGTACAGTATGTGCCCCGGAACACACCCTGCATTCTGTGTGTAACACACTGGTGAGCTCCATGCATTCTGTGTGTAACGCACCGGTGAGCCCCCTGCATTCTGTGTGTAACGCACCGGTGAGCCCCCTGCATTCTGTGTGTAACGCACCGGTGAGCCCCCTGCATTCTGTGTGTAACGCACCGGTGAGCCTCCTGCATTCTGTGTGTAACACATCAGTGAGCCCCCTGCATTCTGTGTATAACGCACCGGTGAGCCCCTTGCATTCTGTGTATAACGCATCGGTGAGCCCCATGCATTCTGTGTGTAACACACCAGTGACCCCCTGCATTCTGTGTATAACGCACCGGTGAGCCCCCTGCATTCTGTGTATAAAGCACCGGTGAGCCCCCTGCATTCTGTGTATAACGCACCGTGAGCCCCCTGCATTCTGTGTATAACACACCGGTGAGCCCCCTGCATTCTGTGTATAACGCATCGGTGAGCCCCCTGCTTTCTGTGTGTAATGCACCAGTGAGCCCCCTGCATTCTGTGTGTAACACATTGGTGTTATCATCTTAACATTTGGTAGTCCTATCCCAAAAAATTCTAAGAAGTATCTCATGGACGAAATGTGAGAAACAACACCAGGCCTTACGTCAAATCCCGCGACAGTCCTGGTAAATCCAGGACAGTTAGAGGTATGCTAATTTTTCAGGCAGTCTTTGTACTAAATCCCTGGTGACCAGTTTACGGCCCTTTGGTACCTTTTGTGCAACCCTTAGGGCCCCTGCAGACATTAATCTGTGTTCCCAGTCTCCAACAACTTCTATAGAATGCTCACAGTCTCTGACCATCTCTTGTAAAATGTCCTTGCTCTCTCTCCATCTCCTGTATTGTTTCCACAGTTTCCACCCATCTCTTGTATCATGCCCATAGTCTGACTGTATTTTGTTGCATTCCTGCGGTCTCTAACAATGAATAGTTACTGAATTGTATGTGTGGCCCTTGGGTGACATCTAGGCCTATATATTATATACACACAGTATACAGGTGATACTCGAAAAATTAGAATATCGTGCAAAAGTTAATTTATTTCACTAATGCAACTTAAAAGGTGAAACTAATACATGAGATAGACTCATTACATGCAAAGCAAGATAGTTCAAGCCTTGATTTGTCATAATTGTACTGATTATGGCTTACAGCTCATGAAAACCCCAAATCCACAATCTCAGAAAATTAGAATATTCTGAAAAGGTGCAATATTCTAGGCTCAAAGCATCCCTCTCTAATCAGCTAATCAAGCCAAAACACCTGCAATGGGTTCCCGAGCCTTTAACTGGTCTCAGTCTGGTTCAGTAGGCAGAAAACCATCATTGGCACCCTCCATAAGGAGGGAAAGCCTCAAAAGGTAATTGTAAACGAAGTCGGATGTTCCCAAAGTGCTGTATTAAAGCACATTAATAGAAAGTTATGTGGAAGGGAAAAGTGTGGAAGAAAAAGGTGCACAAGCAGCAGAGATGACCGCAGCCTGGAGAGGATTGTCGGGAAAAGGCCATTCAAAAGTGTTGGGGACTTTCACAAGGAGTGGACTGAGGCTGGAGTCGGGTATCAAGAGCCACCACACATGAACGGATCCTGGACATGGGCTTCAAATGTCGTATTCCTCTTATCAAGCCACTCTTGATAAGAGGAACAACAAACAACGTCAGAAGCGTCTTACCTGGGCTAAAGAAAAACAGACCTGGTCTGTTGCTCAGTGGTCCAAAGTCCTCTTTTCTGATGAGAGCAAATTTTGCATCTCATTTGGAAACCAAGGACCCAGAGTATGGAGGAAGAATGGAGAGGCACACACTGCAAGATGCTTGAAGTCCATTGTGAAGTTTCCACAGTCTGTGTTGATTTGGGGAGCCATGTCATCTGCTGGTGGTGGTCCACTGTGCTTCATTAAGTCCAGGGTCAACGCAGCCGTCTACCAAGAGATTTTGGAGCACTTCATGCTTCCTTACGCAGACGAGCTCTATGGGGATGCTGACTTCATTATCCAGCAAGACTTGGCACCTGCCCACACTGCCAAAAGCACCAAAACCTGGTTCAATGACCGTCGGATTGCTGTGCTTGATTGGCCAGCAAACTCGCCTGACCTGAACCCCATAGAGAATCTATGGGGCATTGCCAAGAGAAAGATGAGAGACATGAGATCGAACAATGCAGAAGAGCTGAAGGCCGCTATTGAAGCATCCTGGTCTTCCATAACACCTCAGCAGTGCCACAGGCTGATAGTTTCCATGCCACGCCGCATTGAGGCAGTAATTGCTGAAAAAGTGGCCCAAACCAAGTACTGAGTACATATGCATGCTTCTACTTTTCAGAGGTCCGATATTGTTCAATGTACAATCCTTGTTTTATTGATTGCATGTAATATTCTAATTTTCTGAGAGGGTGGATTTAGGGTTTTCATGAGCTGTAAGCCATAATCATCACAATTATGGCAAATCACGGCTTGAACTATCTTGCTTTGCATGTAATGAGTCTATCTTATATATTAGTTTCACCTTTTAAGTTGCATTAGTGAAATAAATTAACTTTTGCACGATATTCTAATTTTTCGAGTATCACCTGTGTGTATATGTACACTAAAAAGTTGATCACCGCAGCACTAAATAGTTGCTGGTGAATCTAATGAAGATTGTACAAAGATTACGCAATCCAGATTGGTATGTGTGTGGTCAGTTACCCAGATCACATCAATACAGCACTGTCAAAAAGCATAGCATTTTAGATTGTTATACCTAATAAATATTGCAGCTTACCAACCAGTAGATGTGGTGGCCTAGTACCTATACTTTCGGTCAAGTACTCACCGATGCCGGGTACTGATACCTTGTAGTGCAATTTGCGTCCATACAAAATAAATTGGCGCAAATCACACTGCAAAGAATTGCATTTAACAGGAATGAAGTGCGATTCCTATCCAAAGTGCATGCGATTTTTCCCCACCGTTCCTGTGTGTGTGAACCCAGTAAAGAAAGCGAAGCGCCATGTAGTGCAGCAATAGGCAGCTTATTAAAATTTTATAACAACTCGCCAAGTATATAGCTAGCCGCATTCATATCTACAGTGTCCCCGTCCCGCCTATGATAGAAAATCAAGGTTGCTGGGGGTGCTCTTAGGGCTGGAAGAGAAGTTACAGGACTCCTGTGGGTATAAGGCGGAAGTGATGTCAGCTTGGGGGTGGAGCGCCAAACATCTCCTTCAGCCCTGTGAGCGCCACCAGCGGCCGGGGTTTGCTATCACCGGCGTGACAAGGACACTACAGAAATGGATTTGACTAGATGTTTACTTTGTGAGTTCTAACATTTCAATGAACTGCCTATTGCTGCTGTACATGGCGCATCGCTTTCTTTACTGGGTTCACACACACAGGAGTGGTGGGGGGGGGGGAATCGCATGCGATTTCAGACAGGAATCGTACTGCATTCCTGTTCAAATCACATGTGATTATTTGCAGTGCAATTTGCGCACATTCATTTTGTATGGATGCAAATCGCACTGCAAAGTATCAGTTTTGGTATCTAGGGCATTTTCACAAGTACAAGTTCTCTTGAAAATACTCGGTATTGGCATAATTGCACCCCTATTTAGAACCACTAACAAATTGAAGCTAAACTCCAGCTCACACTTTATAATCAGTTAGAGCAAACTGTTTTTTTTTCCTTTTTGGATAAAGGTTTTTAGTTGAATAAATAAAAGCTGATCATTTTAAATACCCCTGCCAGTGTTAGGTGCTTTATTTCATCCATTTAAACTCATACATTCTTCTGGAGAGTTTATGCTGTGAAAAACAAATTTACTGGCTGGATTACCAGATGAAAATTAGAGAAAGAGGAATCTAAAAAAAGGAAACAAATGTAGCCATCACATCTAAGAACTGGTAAGCTGCAATATAATAAATGTTTGCTTTGGGGTTTAATATTGCTTTAAAGTGGGGTTCCACCCAAAAAAAAAAAAAACTACATGAAAAATCCTAAAAAAAAATACAAAAAAAATTTGGATATATTTTTTTTTTACTCACCTCTAAATGGCTGTTGCTAGGGGGTCCCTCGTAGTCTGCCTCTTTCAGTGCCTGGGCTGGTGACATCACTTCTGTCTCGGCACAGGAAGGGCTCAGATCTGCTCCCTCCCTCCTGTCAATCATCTGGGACCCATTACAGGTCCCAGGTGACTGAGCGGCCAATCGCGGCGCCGCTCGCGCATGCGCAGTAGGTGCCAGGCTGTGGAGCCACAGCTCGGTGCCCACAGTTGCAATGCCGGCGCCGCTGAACGGAGGGGGAGACGAGCGGGGCTTCAATCCCCCGCATTGCTGGACCCTGGGACAGGTAAGTGTCCAATTAAAAGTCAGCAGCTGCAGTATTTGTAGCTGCTGACTTTTAATTTTTTTTTTTTTCTTTTGACTGGCCCTCCTCTTTAACTTGCAAATTCTATCTTATAAATACCTAAAATAAAGGCAATACTGTACATGATAAAAGGATATAACAAGCATAGATTGTGCAGTATACTGTATAAACAGTATAAACAGAGGCGTAGCTTGAAGCTTGTGTGTCCCGATGCAAAAGTTGACCTGGGCCACCCCCTCACTACCACCCACCACTTCCACTGTGTGTGAAGCTACACTCACCGTACGGAAAGATACTACTTAAGAGTTTTGAGTTCCTCCCTACATCAGAGGACAGGGATCACCGCTGGAGAATCAGAAGACAGGGATCACCCCTGGCAAGTCACTTGGCAGAGTTTCTTTCCCATCCCAGCACTGTATACAGCTCTTCCCCCCCACACTACACAGGGCTGAAATCATATTCCTTTACACAAGTCTGTCAGCCACAATCCTCACAGGGTGTATCTGGCTCTTATGTTGCTGTTCTGACCTGTGAAATTCTCTGGTCAGAACGGCAGTGTCGTTGCAATAGGCAAATACACCCTGTGCAGATCGTGGCTAACTGGCTGTGTTATAAATAAATGTGATTTCAGCCCTGCGGAGGAGGAGCAGTATAGAGTGCTGTAATGGGAAAGAAGCTAAGCAGTGGGCATAGCATCCAGGGTGGAGGGGGTGGTCAGGGGGCTTTGGGGGGGAGGGGGGGGACAACTGGGGGGCAAAGCCATGTGACAAAATCTGGAGCCTTCAGCCTCTCATGGGCCCCTCAGGAGGTGTTAAAGGATTTGTTTTAGCAATTTCTGAAGGTTTCTCTGTCAGTGTTGGCAGGTGTTGGGGGAAGGGGTGTGTGTCTTTTCCCCAGTTGTCAGGGAAGTGGACATCTCCAGGTGGTGGGGGGTGGGGGGTGGGGGGGGGGGTACAGAGAATCGCAACTGGGATGTTCCATGTTGCTAACACATAGCACAGACACTTTCCCATGCTGGGCTGTTCTCACCCCGTGCACCTCTCCAGTCAGGAAATTTCCCTGGTTTACAGCTTCTCCCAAGAAAATGAGAACAGAGGTGTGTGGACTGTGGAAGGCAAAGTGGAAGCCCAGTAATGGAGCATGGCTGTGGGGCCCTAGGGCAGTTTGGAGCTGGACTTTGTGGAGGATATGATAATAATATCACAGGGGGGCTGCAGGGGCCCCCTGGAGCTAGGGGCAGGGTTGCGATTGTGACCCCTGCAACCCCTTATGCTACGCCCATGAGTATAAACAATAATATATTCAATAGGATGGCTCCCTTTAGCAGTTCGATGCAATTAGAGCAGATGAGGAAAGAAAATTATAAAAGGTGAGAAAGGGTATTCCTTGAAATCCAGATATCTGGATTTATGTTGTAAATAAAATAATCCAAAATGGCAAGGTGTAGCAAAGTTAGCAAAGCTTTGATTTATCCTGGTAGTAGTATAACTTCCTTCTTTTATGATTCCTAAAGATGTCATCTGCTAATGCTACTGAAGTCAGTAATTTGTATTGAGCATAGGCATCTGCTTGCTGTGTCCGTTTATAATAGAGGGTTTAACTTCTGTGGGACTACAAGTACCACCAGCTAAACTGTGTGGGTGTTGTTTAACAGCAGGGTCCTTAACTATAACATGGGTTATGCCCGCTCACCACTCCAAATCTCAGATGGATTAGATAACGGTGCAGATGATGAGAAGACTCTAGCCGGAACTCTCTGTGTCTTTGCTCTGGAATATGGCGGCCCCTGCGCCACGCTGCAGTTCACTGGAATCTGAATTGCAAGTGCCTCTGGATGACCTTCTGGTCCACTGCACTGAAGAAGCGATGCTTTCCGCAGAGATCCCTCTGGGTATAGCTGTCCAGCTCCCCCCTGGATAGGTCACAAATCATAAGCAAACTCCCTGTCACACAGACCTCCTGCTGGCAGAGTCAAAACGGCGTCCAGACAGACTGATCTGGGTCGCGCCAGCCCTTTTTATATCCTTTGCCAGCAGTCTGTTCTGTTTTTCCTATATGTTCTGTGTACTCAGCATTCTGTTCCTTGTAGTTCAGATCAGTCCTGCTGGCAGAGTCACTTCAGCATTCTGAACTACACGTCCCATGATGCTTTGCTCTACATCCTCACACAGGAAGAGAGGAAATTCACACAGAGTCCAGCAAACACTAGAGGGAGCCAGCCCTGCATTAACAACACAGAAAGTGTCTCTAACTTATAATCATAATAGCTGACCTTGGCTACATATACTTCTTCCAGATGGGTGCAATAATCCAGTGTGATACTTTGCTTCCTGTAATGAAGACCGGTCACTGCTGCTCTCTCTCCTTGTGCAGGGTAACTGGTCTTGTCTCTGCCCCCTCCTGTAGTTTTCTACAGGCAGCCTATAGTAGGTAGAGCCTGCTGGGCCCCTCCCACAGCTCTGCTCTCTGTACAGGCTATAGGCAGCAGTGAGGATGTCATTACTTTTACAATGTAATATCTGGGTTTGTTACTGTCCACCTTCACCATAGCAGGAGTGAGCTCTCAAACACTGAGCTAAGAGCTACTGCCCCAGAGGAGAGAACGTGCATGTGAGGGGGTTTGAACCAGAGAAAGAGCTTGCCCCTGTGGCACAGTGCATTGACTCCAATGCATTTCACACAAAGGTGCTGAGGTCTTCGTAAACTAAAATCTCCCATTTTTGCAAATCCAGATTTATTAATTCATGAATTGTTTGCTCAGCAGAGTGAACTGGCAATAGCCTGCAGGCTGGTCAAGCAGAAATTATTCAACAGGGCGGTTGAACAGAATTGGTATATTGACAACCACTGTGCCAATACATGGATCAAAATGGTCCCTGGCAGTGGAGCACTTTTCTTTGTAATGCACTTTGTAACTGTATATTCTTTATTGCTTCACTAAACAGTGATTAAACAGTCTGAGAAGGACTCTTCCTTTTTCCTTTTTCCTTTTTTTTTTTTTTGCAGTATATGTTTTTTTCACAAATGGGACATTGATTTACAATTTATTGTGTGAGATTGCAGAACTATTAGATTTGCAGTTATTTTGAGGTTATAAATATTTTTTCACAAATTGGAAATGAATTTATTAGATAATATTGCAGATTTATGACATTTGTAAGGCTACTTTCACACTGAAAACCTGGGCGTCGACGGTAAAGTTCTGCTAGTTTTAGCTGTGCTTTTCGGCCGCTAGAGAGCCGCTTTTAACCCCCGCTGGCGGCCGAAGAAAGGGTTCAAATCGCCCGTGTTGCCACTCTGCCGAAGCGCTTTGCAGGCCTTTCGGCAGCGCTACCCATTCATTTAATTTCAAACTGCCCCAAAGATGGACTTTTTTTCCCATCCTGCAAGCGCACCGCCCCAGTGTGAAAGCACTTTGGCTTTCACACTGGGGAGGCATGAGAGGCGCTAAAATGCCTGAAAAGCACCACAGTGTGAAAGTACCCTAAGTGTTTTGAGGTCATAATCACATATGGGTGTGGACACAAAGTTTTTAAGAATTATAGTAGAGGAATAGCGCCTACTTTACTTATAACAGTTTTACATATGTATATATACAGCCCTCAAATTTTCTACTTGCATTTTGAGAGTGGAAAACAAGGGCTGGCGAGCATAGGCCACCTCAGAGGAGGGGGGGGGGGGGGGGCGAGCACCACCGGCAGGCGAGGTTGAACGGGAGCAGTTCTCCCAGCCAGGGGAACAGAACCTCCTCACCCGGCGCATTTGATAGACAGAACACTGGTCCAATGCTGGGAGGTCCAGGGCGAAGAGGCAGGACTGTGTGATGTGAGCGGCGCCGGGCGAGGAGGCGGGACTGTATGTGACAGTGAGCAGCACCGGGAACCCAGCAATTCAAATGAAAGCTGTTACATCGGGCAATTCCCACTCTCTGATCGGCCAGCTCGACTCTTCCACTGCACAGGTGAGGCTGTATTGATGGGCACAGGTGAGACTATACTGACAGACACAGGTGAGGCTGTATTGACGGGCACAGGTAAGGCTATATTGACTGGCACAGGTGAGGCTGTATTATTGGGCACAGGTGAGACTATATTGATGGACACAGGTGAGACGCACAGGTGAGACTGTATTGATGGGCACAGGTGAGGCTATACTGATAGTCGAGACTGTATTGACCGGCACAGGTGAGGCTGTACTAACAGGCGAGACTGTATTGATGGGCACAGGTGAGGCTGTGTTGACGGGCACTGGTCACGCTGTATTGATGGTCACAGGTGAGACTGTATTGAAGGGCACAGGTGAGGCTGTACTGACAGGCGAGGCTGTATTGATGGGCACAGGTGAGGCTGTGTTGACGGGCACTGGTCACGCTGTATTGATGGGCACTGGTGAGGCTGTGCTGAGGGGCACTGATAAAGTTGTTGATAAGGCCTCTTACACATGATACTCCTGTTTGAGCATCTACTTTTTCAGACTTTTTTTTTTTTTTTTTAATGTATTTACGCGTATTTTCACGCATATCCGTTTGCGCAAACATATTCTCGTGTTCTTTTTCTGCAGATTGTAAATAATGGGAATTAATGCATATATATATTATAAAAAAAATTTCTTCTTCTTTCCTACCTTTTATGACATACTAAATGTACTTCCGTCCTAGTCTTGCTGCATTCTGGGACCTGTGTGTGTCCCAGAAGACAAGCTGGCCATTCACAAAGCACCGTGCGACTAGTGCATGTGCAGTAGGAAACCGGCTGTGAAGCCTGAAGGCTCCACTGCTGGTTTCCCTTAGTTACAATGGTGGCGCCTGAAACCGGAGCCGATGGACGGACGGGGGGCCGACATCGCATGCTCCCTGGACAGGTAAGTGTCCTTATTAAAAGTCAGCAGCTACAGAATTAAAAAAAAAAACAAAACTTTTTTGAGGCTAGAACTCCGCTTTGGTTAGTAGCTGAGAACTTTTTGAGCCCTGTGTGTGTATGCGTGTGTGTGTGTGTGTGTATGTATATATATATATATATATATTCGTCAGCAGGCAGAAGTTAAAGTGGAACTGAAGGCGTTTTAGAATAACTTGTGAGCAGGCAGGCTATTTATCACAGAAGAATGCATATATTCATGTGCGCTCTATCAGCTGGATGGAGAGATGGAGAGAGGGGGCAATTAAAAAAACTCTCTAACAGGGAGTCCATGTATGGAGGTTCATATGCAGTACAAGATGTAATGGTGGTCTCAGGTGGACTGACTGTGGACAGCTGCCGGCTCGTAACAAGCTAGAAGGGGCTCTGTAGAATGCAAAACACAAAGGAGAGCAGAGCCATCTAAATGCAGCAGTGTTAAAACATTTTTATTCCAAGACAGACAATTGGAAACTCACAAGATAATGGAGATAACAGCGCATGTGGAATTATTTAGGAGGTTCATCCACTCCTGGGGGAAGGCGGTAGGCTCACAGATGGAGAGGCAGCTGATGATCCTGGCCGCTCTGGTGGCTCCCAGCGCTTCCCGACACTTGGAATGGCACTTCAGGATGGAGAAGGAGTGGGGAGGAGCGCACGTTCGGAGCATGCGTGCTCCTTCATCAGTTTACTCTTTGACAAAGTAAACCTACTTTATAGTTGGCAACAGTCCCGATTTTCCTGGTTCAATCCTGATTTTGGGACGCTTGTCCCAATCGGAGGCTGTCCTGATTCAGGATTTTGCCTTTTGTCCATGGAAAAACAGGAATGTTTGGCTCTGCAGCAGTGCTGGCTCCTGGCTCCAACAAAATGGCCACTGGCGCCGCCACAAGAGCTTTCCCCTTGTGTTCAGCTACATCTCCTCTCGTTTCTTGTGTTCAGTGGAGAGGGGAGGGGCCGATCCGTGCAGCCAATGAATTGGCGTCTCTCTTCACAATTCTCCAGCCGGGGATAGCTGCATGGATCGGCCCCTCCCCTCTCCACTGAACACGAGGAACGAGAGGAGATGTAGCTAGACTGCAGCCAACACTCCACTGGGGCACTGATTTAGGAGGCACTCCGCTGGGGGCACTGATTTAAGAGGCATTCCGCTGGGGACACCTGATGTAGCGAAAGACTCTGCTGGAGGAACCTAATGCAAGGACGGACTCTGCTGGGGGCACCTGATGGCATCTGCTGGCAGGTGACACGCTCAGGGGTCCCACTGATTCTGGATTATGGTGAGTTGAATGATTTCATTCTATATTACACTGTAATAATAGTAATAATGCGCTTCAATCATCCTGACACCACAACAACCATGGTGCTGGGATGATTGAAGCACTAACACCAGGTGTTTGGAGTATCTTTATCTGCTGATTTGTTAAACTCTGGAATACACATTTCTCTTATGATGTAGGATCTGGGCCTGCTGTCCCTCCATCTCTCTCTCTCTCTCTCTCTCTCCCCTCTCTCTCTCCCGTCTCTCTCTCTCTCTCTCCCCCTCTCTCTCTCTCCCTCCCCCTCTCTCTCTCTCTCCCTCCCCCCTCTCTCTCTCTCCCTCCCCCCCTCTCTCTCTCTCTCCCTCTCTCTCTCCCCCCCTCTCTCTCTCCCCCCCCCTCTCTCTCCCCCCCCTCTCTCTCTCTCCCCCTCTCCATTTTTTTCCTCTTTCTTTCTCCATCTCTCATTCATCTCAGACTCTAAACACACCCCCATTTGAACCACACTTATATAAGCCACGCCCACTATTCCATGTAAACCAGTCACATTTTTCGGCGTGCGCATTTTTCTTTTTTTTGCTATGTCACGCCTACAAACGCATGCCTCGCCCCCTAATTATAATAAGACCTACAGCCAAACAAGTGTCCCTATAATATTTTTTATAATGTTGGCAACTATGCTACCTGCCTGCTCACAGTTTTCTGCTCTTCCTCTCTTGTGCATACACAGGAGTTGCATCATCCTGTGGCAGCCAATGAATATGCCTGAGGACCAGCACTAGCGGAGAAGATGCCAGTGCCAATGAGGGACCCCTCGCAGACTTGAGACAATTAGAGAGGAGGTAGTTCTAGTGACTTCAGTTCCACTTTAAGTATACTTGTTTATCCTTTTGACAACTTATCCTGGGAAAGCTTAGTATCCAAAATCTGACAAGATGCTGCCCCGACTTAGTACTGACTTCTTGTGAGATTTTGGGACATCGTTGCCCTAGGTTTTCTCTGAAAGTATGGTGACATTGCCCTCATCTAGGTGTTGTGGGTGGAGGCCAGGGTAATGTATATTTACCAAATATTTCCCTTCTTGCTGCTAGAAGGGGGGGTAATGTATTATACAGGCCCTGCTTTTAACTGAAAAGTCAGTTTTAAAGTGTTAGTTCACCTTTACCAAAAAACTGCCTATGCAGGCAAGGGGCGTCTGTAGTTAAAAACAAACTGTGCAGCTTTGACCAAAGTTGAATAATGCTTTTACTATAGGTGTAGTACTTACCTCGTGAAGCCTGATTGGAATACTTCCAGGGTGTTGCTAAGACCCCTTTCACACTGGGGCATTTTTAAGGCGCTTTAGCGTTAAAAAAAGAAAGAAGCCTCATCTGCAATCCAAATGTGAAAGCCCGAGCCCTTTCACACTGCCAGCGCCTGAAAAACGCTGGTAAAGCACCGCTTGAGACCCCTTTCACACCGGGGCGTTTTTCAGGCGTTTTTCTGGGCGTTGGCAGTGTGAAAGGGCTCGGGCCATCTGCGCACCCAGTCTGGTGGCAAAAACAGGAAAGCGCTGCAAAGAAGCTGCTTGCAGGACTTTTTTCAATGCCCTGCCAGCGCAGCGCCCCAGTGTGCAAGCACTCTTCTTTCGGGTGCTTTACAGGCGCTTTTTTTTAACGCTAAAGCGCTTGAAAAATACACAGTGTGAAAGGGGTCTAAGAGAGTCCTAGCTGTTACTGCTCACCTCCATCATCACAGGAGTGAGCTGTTTCTCTGTTTCAACCCCGCCCCCTCCCTCACTTCCTCCCTCGCTCTACTCCCTTCATTCCCTCCCTCACTCACCCCCTCCCTGCCTCCCTCCCTCACATGCCCTTTCTCTCCCCTCACTCACTCCCTCCCTCCCTCACTTCTCTCCCTCACTTGCCTCCCTCACTTCCCTCCCTCACTCAGTGCCCTCACTCCCCTCACTCACTCCCTCCCTCCCTCCCTCAGTCCCCTCACTCCCCTCCCTCACGTCCCTCCCTCACTCTGTCCCCTCACTCCCTCCCTCCCTCACTCTGTCCCCTCACTCCCTCCCTCCCTCACTCGGTCCCCTCACTCCCTCCCTCACTCACCCCCTCCCTGACTCCCTCCCTCACATGCCCTTTCTCTCCCCTCACACCCTCCCTCCCTCACTTCTCTCCCTCACTTCTCTCCCTCACTTCTCTCCCTCACTTGCCTCCCTCACTTCCCTCCCTCACTCAGTCCCCTCACTCCCCTCACTCACTCCCTCCCTCCCTCCCTCCCTCCCTCAGTCCCCTCACTCCCTCCCTCAGTCCCCTCACTCCCCTCCCTCACGTCCCTCCCTCACTCTGTCCCCTCACTCCCTCCCTCCCTCACTCGGTCCCCTCACTCCCTCCCTCACTCACCCCCTCCCTGACTCCCTCCCTCACATGCCCTTTCTCTCCCCTCACACCCTCCCTCCCTCACTTCTCTCCCTCACTTCTCTCCCTCACTTCTCTCCCTCACTTGCCTCCCTCACTTCCCTCCCTCACTCAGTCCCCTCACTCCCCTCACTCACTCCCTCCCTCCCTCCCTCAGTCCCCTCACTCCCCTCCCTCACGTCCCTCCCTCACTCTGTCCCCTCACTCCCTCCCTCCCTCACTCGGTCCCCTCACTCCCTCCCTCACTCACCCCCTCCCTGACTCCCTCCCTCACATGCCCTTTCTCTCCCCTCACACCCTCCCTCCCTCACTTCTCTCCCTCACTTCTCTCCCTCACTTGCCTCCCTCACTTCCCTCCCTCACTCAGTCCCCTCACTCCCCTCACTCACTCACTCCCTCCCTCAGTCCCCTCACTCCCCTCCCTCACGTCCCTCCCTCACTCTGTCCCCTCACTCCCTCCCTCCCTCACTCGGTCCCCTCACTCCCTCCCTCACTCACCCCCTCCCTGACTCCCTCCCTCACATGCCCTTTCTCTCCCCTCACACATTCCCTCCCTCACTTCTCTCCCTCACTTCTCTCCCTCACTTCCCTCCCTCACTCGGTCCCTTCACTCCCTCCCTCCCTCACTCCATCCCTCACATGCCCTTTCTCTCCCCTGATGCAGTAGTTCTGAGCTCAGTGCTTGAGAGCTTATTTCTGTGATGGTGGAGGTGAGCAGTAACGACTAGGCCTTGCTTACCAATGTCCTGGGAGTATTCCAGTCAGTCTTCAAAAGGTACATAAATGGTCTACACCTATAGAAAAGGCATGATTCAGCTTTAGTCAGAGCTGCAGAGTTTGTTTTTTATCTACAGACACCCCTTATCTGTTTAGGGAGTTTGTTGGTAAAGGTAAACTATCCTTTAAAAGCTTGTAAACCTTTTGAGGTTTTTGGAACCTCAGTCTTTGCATATTTGATGTATTTTTTAACATTTAATTACATTTGACTGTTTGGTGTTTTGCCTGGAGTTCAAGTTAAATGACATTTTAACTGGTTCCCGACCGGCTCACCCAGATTTACTGCGGCACGATGGCTCTCCTGGGTGAGATCCTGTATATATACGACTTTCCCTTTAAGAGTCACCAGAGGGCGCGCGCGCTCCTGCTGCACGGCGGGGGACCCGATGCATGTGGCCAGCGGGCACGATCGTCAGCACGGGATTTGTGTGTGTGTGTGTAAACACACAAATCCCTGTGCTGTCAGGGCAGAGGAGACGTCGTTTGTTCCTACTAAGTAGGAATAATGATATGTCTCCTCTCCTAGTAAGTCACATCCTCATACAGTTGCAACACACTGAGGAAACACACATTTAACCCCTTGATCACCCCCTAGTGTTAACCCCTTCCCTGCCAGTGACATTTACACAGTAAACAGTGCATTTTTATAGCACTGATTGCTCTATAAATGTCAATGGTCCAAAAATGTGTGAAAAGTGTCCGATCTGTCTGCCGCAATACCGCTAAAAATCGCAGACCATTGCCATTACTAATAAAAAAAAATAATAAAAATGCCATAAATCTTTCCCATAGTTTGTAGACGCCATAACTTTTGCGCAAACCAATCAATATACGCTTATTGCGATTTTTTTTTTTTTACCACAAATATGTAGAAGAATATATATTGGCCTAAATTGATGAAGGAATTTGTTTTGTTTTTTTAAATTTGTATTCATATTTTTTTTCCAAAATTGTCGCTTTTTTTGTTTATAGCGCAAAAAGGTGATCCAATACCACCAAAAGAAAGCTCTATTTGTGGGGGAAAAAAAGAACGCAAATTTGGTTTGGGTACAGCACTGCATGAACGCGCAATTGTCAGTTAAAGTGACGCAGTGCCAAATTGTAAAAAGTGCTCTGGTCAGGAAGGGGGTAAAGTCTTTCGGGGCTGAAGTGGTTAATAGCATTGCAAAATAACTGCAATGTCTAGATTGCCTTTTCCGTTATAAGCGAGTTATGCGTCGTCAGCTCAACGCACTGTTCATTAATTATCTTCCCTCGGGCTTGGGAGCTACCTTGTTCAACAACAATGTTTGTGATTCCAAGTGCAAGGGAAAAATAATCTGTGCCTGGCAATTACGTGTCGTCCTTATGTTTGAAAGACGTTTCACTTTGTTAATTTAAAGCTGTCATGGAGCGCTACCTGAAGGTCAATGATGCTTGGAATTGCCTGGACCTGTCTCCACAAACTGCAGCGTCACCAAAACACTGAGTGCTTCTGCTTCACTCTTCTAGTATTATTAAGGGCTGCCGGGAGAGCAGGTGGAACTAGATGTAGTCCCAGGCTCTGGTTTTTATAATATGCCTTCCGGCTGCTTCTTTGATCATACTGCAGTATAGACAGAAAATCATTAAAGAGACCCATAACTTTATATCTGCATTTTATGCATGTTAGTTACCTGTAAAAGCTTCCCTTGTGTAGACATCCGTAGGCCCCGAGACTGCTACTGGGCACCATCAACTTGGATATCATATCAGAAGCCACAGCAGATTCAAAGCTGTCACTCAAGTGACCCTTTACATTCTTTCCCTTCACTCCTTCCCTGGCAACTACATAAAAGGTGTTGGAATACGATGTTCATTTGTATTTTATGCAACAACTACATCAACCAGTAGATGGCAGTGTTTATAAGTTTGCGTTTATGGGCGTTTATCTGTGTTTTTTGGCATTAGCGTTTTTTTTTTTCAGTAAAAACACTCCCTATAATGAAAAGATGCCAAATGCATTTAGCTGCATTTAGTAGCGGTTTTGGACGTTTTTCATGTTGAAAATTGTGGACATAACACCCATTTATATATATGTGATTACAGTCTGTTTCGCTGTCATTTATTAGGCAAATGTACCTATGACTGTGTTATACACTGTTTTTCACTTTTTATAAACTTTTTGAAATAATTACATTTTTAGATTCTAGTATGTTCATTCTCTATGTACCCTAAAAGTCCCCTATCTCCATTTTTTTGCTTCTTTTGTACTTTAGGGATGTTGGTACTATACTATGTTAAGAGTCCTATGCCGCGTACACACGAGCGGACTTTACGGCAGACTTTGCCCGGCGGACTGGATTTCGTCGGACAATTCGATCGTGTGTGGGCTCCAGCGGACTTTGTTTGCTCAAAAGTTGGACGGACTTAGATTTGAAACATGTTTTAAATTAATCCGTCGAAATCGAGTCCGGGCGAAAAGTCCGCCGTCTGTATGCTAGTTCGACGGACAAAAAGCCACGCTAGGGCAGCTATTGACTACTGGCTATGAACTTCCTCGTTTTAGTCCGGTCGTACGTCATCACGTACGAATTCGACGGACTTTGGTGGATTGTGTGTAGGCAAGTCCGTTCATTCAGAAAGTCCGTCGTAAAGTACGTCGAAAAGTCCGCCGGGCAAAGTCCGCCGTAAAGTCCGCTCGTGTGTACGCGGCATTAGAACTAAATTCGGCCCATCTATTTATCTGTGTTTTTTGGCGTTAGCATTTTTTTTTCAGTAAAAACACTCCCTATAATGAAAAGATGCCAAATGCGTTTAACTGCAGTTAGTAGCGTTTTTGGACGTTTTTCATTTTTACAGCTCAACAGCCTCTGCTCCTAGATGCACAGGCTGTCATGTTTTTTTTTTCCTGCCCCTAAATGCTTATGCCTCCAAACGCCTCTGAAAGTTTATGTGTGCATGGACACATTGGCTAACATGGAGGGGCATTTAGCGGCAGTTAAAAAAAAACGTCAGATGCTCCTAACAGCAGCTGTAAAAATGTCCTGTGTGCATGAGTCCTTAAAAGGACCCTGAACCATCAACATGGAGGAAGGGAGGTACACAAGAATATGTAACCCACAACACTGCAGTCCACAGTAATTTAGCACACTATAGCACAGTATAGCACCATATAGCAACTAAACCTGCTTACTCAGACTATCAGCTCTCCCTAAACTACTCCAATACTCATTGACAAATGACCACTGGGATCCCACCCTTTTATAGTGAGGAGGCTGGCACATAACAACATCCTATTATTGGCCCTCTAAGCCTGCTAACCTAAGGTCAAAGGCCAGGCAGTGTTTTATGATTACAAGGAATTTGAACTGACAAATTTCTACATTATTATTATTATTATTATACAGGATTTATATAGCACCAACAGTGTGTGCAGCGCTTTACGACATGAGGGCAGACAGGAAAGTTACAGCACAATTAAATACAGTAGGAATCAGAGGGCCCTGCTCAAGCATACAATCTAGAAGGGAGGGTCAAGTGAAACAAAAAGTAATAACTGGAGAGGATGAGCAGATGGAGAAAATAAACATACAGTTGTTAGGTGTGGGTAGGGTAGGCTTCTCTGAAGGAGAGTGTTTTCAAGGATCGTCTAAAACAGTGGTTCTCAACTCCAGTCCTCGGGACCCACCAACAGGCCAGGTTTGCAAGATAGCTGAAATACATCACAGGTGATATCACTTGCTGCTCAGTGATTGCAGTATTCTAGTCTGCAACTCCCCAAGGTAATACTTAAAATCTGGCCTGTTGGTGGGTCCCGAGGACTGGAGTTGAGAACCACTGGTCTAAAAGCTAATAGAGTAGGAGATAATTGGACAGATTGGGGTAACGAGTTCCATAGGATTGGAGAGGCTCCAGAAAAGTCCTGGAGACGAGCATGGGAGGAGATGACGAGGGATCTAGAGAGCAGGAGGTCTTGAGAGGAACGAAGAGAACGATTTGGTTGGTATTTTGAGACTAGGCTAGTGATGTAGCTGGGGGCTAAGTTGTGGATGGCTTTGTAAGTAGTTGTCAGTATTTTGAATCTCACTCGTTTGGTGAGCAGAAGCCAGTGGAGGGATTGACAGAGAGAAGTATCAGATACTGAGCGGTTGGTAAGGTGGATGAGTCTGGCAGCAGCATTCATGATGGATTAAAGTGGGGATAGACAATGTAGAGGTAAGCCAATGAGAAGGGAGTTGCAGTAGTAGAGGCGAGAGATGACTAGGGAGTGAATTAAGAGCTTTGTTGTGTCATTGGTCAGAAAGGGGCGTAATTTGGAGATGTTGCGGAGGTTGAGGCAGCAAGATTTTGACAGTGATTGGATGTGGGGCTTAAAGGAGAGTTCAGAGTCCAGGACTTATACCTAGGATCTTGGCGTGCGGGAATAGGCTTATAGTTGTGCCATCGATTTTGACAGAGAGACCAAGGGAAGGGGCATGTGGGGGAGGAAAAAATTATAAGTTCAGTTTTGGATAGATTGAGTTTGAGGAAGTGGTGTAACATCCAGACTGATATATCTGTTAGTAAATTAGTGATACGTGAGGAGACGGAGGGAGTAAGTTGAGGAGTAGAGAAATAGATTTGGGTGTCGTCAGCGTAGAGATGGTATTGGAACCAATGGGAGGCTATCAGCTGACCCAGGGAGGAGGTGTGTATTGAAAATAGGAGAGGTTCAAGAACAGAACCTTGGGGGACCCAATAGAGAAAGGAAGAGGAGAGGAGGAAGTAGAATTGTAAGTAATGCTAAAAGTGCTGTTGGATAAGTAGGAAGAGAACCAGCGAAGAGTACAGTCACGGAGACCAAGGGCGCCATATCACAGGCAGCAGAAAGGGTCTAGGAATAGGTGTACAGAATAGTAAATATAAAAGGGGTTTCCGCGCTCACGGACTAAGGTTTGCAGCCTCCCCTTGCACACACCCCCAAAGGGGTGAGATAAATTAGAAAAAAAATTATAGATAGGGGTAAGTGGCGCTGCCTAAGTTGGGGTACCTAATTGAACTTCTCCTTTGACAATGTCGATGACGAAATGCGTAAGGTGGAGCTACGTACCTACGCCACACACGGAAGTCGGAGAGAGTGTGGAACGCATCTGAGGCGCACGCCGCTCAGCTGAGGGTTTGCATCCACGAGCTCCCTGCGGGATTGATTTCCCAGACGCAGTGTGATTGTTTTGGCTTCTTTAGAAGGAGTCCGAACCTTTTTATTTATTTAGTTTGCTGGTTGTATCTAGCTTTTTAATAAAGTAATTTAACATATCACACTACAGGAGCCCTGTTTCTTTCTTACGAGGACGACCCGGACCACTGATGGGTACATCATATTTGGAGCGGAAGCACCCGGGGACAACTCTACGGGAACCCAAGACGCTATTTAGTGCCTGGTACTACATGCCTATTACCCCTGTAGGGAGCTGGTGAGTGGGGACCCTTGAGGGGGAGCACCGCAAGTCACTGGATATCAACTGCTGGTTTCACGAAAGTCACTAATCACAGGAATTTTGCTTATGTTGGAACTTTATACATTTTTTATACTGGGACTTCTATATATATGCTGGAACTTTAATATATATTTTCTTAGATTCTCACTATTTTTTCAGAATTTCAAATTTTTTTCATTTTTATTTTAATTTTCTATTTTTGTATCACCATTATATTTGTTGCAACACATGAGGATTGAGTTAGAATCTTATCCTCTACCCATTCAAGCGTAAATGTGGATAAGGTTTAACACGGATATTGGATGTATAGGATTTATCACTAATTGCACTTATTGATTAATGATATTGGTGAACAGGTACTACACCGTTTGCAAGGGGGACCT
Organism: Lithobates clamitans; assembly: GCA_037952925.1. NCBI lineage: Eukaryota > Metazoa > Chordata > Amphibia > Anura > Ranidae > Lithobates > Lithobates clamitans. Next base: position 2,068,905 of record JBBGZY010000743.1, on the reverse strand, counting down.
TTAATGCTTGGATTCCTCTCTATGCAATAGGTGGGGTGCTTATTGATATATTTTATTATTTTTTATATTTATTCACATATTGTAATATATTTACATTTGCTTGGATGGTTAGCTACACTTAAGAAATCCATTGATTAGCACAATTTACAATTTATTGGGTGCACCTTCACTTTCATAAACGCATGCAGCTTTGGCTGAGTGATCCCTCTTGCTCTGTACACACGAGCACGGATTGATAAATTCAATTAGGTACCCCAACTTAGGCAGCGCCACTTACCCCTATCTATAATTTTTTTACTAAGGTGTACAGAATAGTGTCCATTGGTTTTGGCCGTTAGTAGATTGTTTGTTAGTTTTGGGAGAGCAGTTTCTGTGGAGTGTTGGGGACGAAATCCAGACTGAAAGGGATCAAGAATGCTATTCTCAGCAATGTAGTCGCTCAGTCAGTTGTAGACCAGACGTTCAAGGAGTTTCGATAAAAAGGGGAGCAAGGAGATATGGCGTGGATTGTTAAGATTGATTGGGCCCAGTGGGGGCTTTTAAAGCATGAGGCTGACTAGTGAAAGTTTTAGAGAGTTGGGGAAGATGTCAGAAGAGAGGGAAAATTTGAAGATGTGGGTTAGAGAGTGTAGAATAGAGCCAGAGGGTGAACGTAGCATTTGCAAGGGAACAGGATCCAGAGGGCAAGTGGTTAGCTGGACGTTAGCAAGTAGTTTAGCAACCTTGTCTATAGTAGTGGAGTTGAAAGAGAGAAGTAATGATTCTACCTGTGGGCATGTAGTGTAAAGCGTGGAGGGTATCTGAACAGCAGAGATCTCCTCGCGAAATGTATCAATCTTCTATTTGAAGTGATTGGCGACCTCCTGGGCAGTGAGTGAGTTAGTGGGTGGAGGCAGTGGAGAACTAAGTTGAGAGTTGAAGGTAGAGAAGAGTTGAAGGGGATGGGAGGATAAGTTGTTAATGAGAGTGATAAAATAGGTCTGCTTGGCAGTGAGGAGGCTGGAATTGTATTTTTGGAGGGCAGATTTATATTGGTTGAAATCTTTCTGAGACTAATGCTGCGTACACACGATTGGAAATTCGCCCAGCAAAAGACCGATGAGAGCTTTTGGTCGGAAAATGCGACCGTGTGTATGTTCCATCAGACTTTTGCTGGCCGAATTTCTGCCAGCAAAAGATTGAGAGCATGTTCTCAATTTTTCAGACGGAAAAAGTTTGTTTGTATGCAATTCCGACGCGCAAAAAAAACATGCATGCTCAGAATCAAGTACGAGATGGGGCCGCTCAATCTGGTAAAACGACCGTTCGTAATGGAGATGGCACATTCATCACACTGCAAATTTTTAAATCTTTCAATGCAGCGCATTCTCTTCTTTATAATGCTAGAAGAATGAAGTTGTTTTGCTGCTCATATTCACAGAGTTCTCACAAACTGATTTCTTTATTATTTCTCGTAATCTCCTGAATAATCTTTTTTGTTTTTCAAGCCATAGCTCCCAAAAAATGTTTAGAATTAATTTTTATAGTCATATTTTTGTTTTTGTTAATCAAAATCTCCTGTTGTTTTTTTGGTTTTTTTTAAAATTATTTTATAGTGATCTCGATTTTTTTTTTTTTTTTTGTATGTCACGTTTCCACAGCACCATTCTTATCTTGTATTTGTAAATCTCAAGGAGGTTGGTTGGTGTCCCTTGTTAATTTGGCATTGTATTTTTTAAATGTACCTGCCTACTCACAAACTGTCCTTTTTGAAGTAAAACACATAGGCAAGTATTTCTGAAAACAAAATATCCATTTATTCTGGGTCATAACAAAATAAAGAGGAAGGCAACGCTGGAGAAACTGGTGAAATTTGCCAAGCCTTTTTACCCTAGGGCAGACATCAATAATTTTACAGTCAAAATTGATGGCCTGAGGAGTCCTTATAAAAGTGAGCACAATCCGGTCCAGGACTACAAGAGATCAGGAACAGCAGCAGATGACATATCTGTCCCCAGGCTGTGGTCATACAACAGCCTGCATCTTTTACCAGACCAGACTGAACCCAGGCCATCACTCTCTGGTCTTCCTTAGACGCTTCCTTCCAGTATGTGGCTGTGGTGTTGGAGGTGTGGCAGGAGGTGGAGGAGGAGAAGGAGGACCATGGTTCAACTCACAAATGTGGCTTTGACTTTGAGTTGGCCCCTCAACCCCTTATTTAGGGCTTGTAACATTACTTCCGTTAGCCCTTCTCCATTTCCAGCATTTTGCAGGCTGTAATGTACACAAAGTCCTCTTGAACACTGTGGGGGGTTCTGAGGGCCGCCGTAGCCATCAGAAATAGGCCAATTGCTTCCTCCTTCACATTACTTCTCTTCCTGCCACTTTTTGGTGGAAGGCGGAGGGGAGGGACCTGGGAATCTGGCAGGCTACTGGGCCTGGCCACCTCCTGGCTGCCACTTTCCACGGCCTGGCTGAGGCTTTCCTGTGTATAAAAAAGGGACATTGTTTTAGTTTTTGGTTTATCAATCACACACAATTTTCATCTCATGACTGTTGCAAATTTAATGTTAATAAATAGAAAAGACTATCATTCTGACCCCAGCATTTTTTCATTCTTGTCCCAATCATTTGTGGCCACTACTGTCTATTGATATGTAAAACACTTTGTGAAATCAGAAATTAGTGATCAAAATTAGCATATATTTAACATTATTAATTTGACAACCAGAAATATTTTGAAGAATGTGATGCCTGGCTCAAGCTGGGATCCCCCACATGTTGCCTGGAAGGCCCAGGTTGGACGTCAGAAGCCTCAACTGGGGGGGAAGGAAGTGTGGAAAGAAGACTGGAGAGTGCTGGCCTGGGTTCATTCTGGCCTGCCAGAAAATGCAGTCTGTCGTAGTACCACAGCCTGGGTACATAAATGTCATCTGCGGCAGCATCTGATCTCAGGGAATCCTGGACCTTCTTGAGCTCCCTATTATATATGCTCCTCATGCCACCAATAAGGGCCTTCAAATAGGTGATGTCTGCCGTGGGGATCACCAGCTTCACAAATTCCACCAATTGATCCAGCGCTGCCTTCCTCTTTGGTTTATTGTTATAAAAGGGGTGGTTTACCTGCCACAGACAGGGCCGCTCCCTGTACATATCAATGAATATGGGCATAAAGTCCTCGTCATTAAATAGATCCATTTTCTCTGCAAGACACAACACAAGACAAACCCTAATGTCAGGCTAAACTCTCCTAATCTTGACCCAATATAGGCCTCAATCTATAAGCAGCAGCAGCAACTTAAAATTGTCCCTTCGTTATAACGATTGGCGCTTCCGCTACACCTTCCTCCGCTCACAGATCGTACGTAAGACACACGCGTGTTACGCTTTATATACACTGCGCATGTGTGAAGCTCCGCCCATGTAGTTCTTTCTATAATATGCCCTGTCTCTTTCGTCACAGCGGGAGAGGAATATGGTGGAGACACAGCAGGTGCTTAATAGCAGTAACGAGTAGGAAAGCCACGAACCAGAAATGTCCTGATACCGGAGGAGGAGATTTAAGGCCTCAAACATGTCCTTTGAAAGGATGGTGGACATATTAAAGAGGGCCGACTATGATGGGAGGTATGGACCTTACCTAAACCCAAATGTGATAAAGGCCAAGATCATGACTAAAGTGAAGAGTCTGCGCCGTAATTTTGGGGTATGAGGATCCAAGGAGCAATTGAGGAAACGCTGGCCGGACCTCAAATTAAGGGAGCAGGATCAGTATAGAAGGATCAAGAAAGTGCTTCTAAAAAATAAGTAGTTGTCGTGTGTTCCTATTCTTATTATTACTTGCATGCTGCTCCATGTGCTTTTCTTTACTGTTGTACAGTATAAAATGGCTACTTTCATGTTTGTGGGCACAGTAATCAGTCCTAGTAAACATCGTTCATTTGCCAACTAAATACGATGTTTTTTCCAGATACAGGGTTAACTACATTTGGTCATGATAAATTGTATAAAAAGAAATTTAGGACATTGTTGTCTAGATGTGTTTGAAACTAGAATGAATTGCAAACTTGATTCAGTGGAATGTAAGGAGAGGACTCTCAGCAGCTATTTACACATCTGGACTCTGGAGCACTAGTGTGGGACACCAGAGCACATTTTTTAGGGTGACCCACACAGGTGCTCCAGTGGATACTTGGGGTGTCTTCATGTGTGAAACTTGTCCAAAAAAGGTAAGTATTCCAGCTTGGTTAAGGGAATTAATCATGTCTTCAACTTGGAACTCTGTCCAAACAGACAATTGTACACCACTTCCAAGCAATGTTTCACATTCATATTTCTGTCCACAAATATCTGTGTGCTAAGTATACCTTTTGTTTCATTCTCATAGGGGAGAAAAGACTCGCTCAGTCGGAGGACACCAGCAATATCACACCTCGTGAAGAAGGGGAGCAGAGTATTGTGGTACCTCAGGATGTGGAGGAAGGAGAGGTGGAAGAAGTGCTCAAATTTGGCACCACAACAGGTCAGTGTCGGACACCACAGATTCAGGTAATAGATGTATGCCTGCATTTTTTTCATACATGGTGTGTATTTTTTTGTTCAGTTTGTGGTACCAAAATCGAGTCATTTTACCAGTGACAGTGCACAACGGCTTATCCAGGAAATCATGTTTTGTAGTCATGATTTGGACCTTATCAATGAAAAAACCAAGGAGATTGGACAAAGATTGAAGAACATGCTTAATGTACTAGGGAGAAACGAAATCCTAAAAAGATTCCTGGATTTTTTAATTTTTTTTTTCTAAAAATTTTATCTAAAGTTTTAATACGGTTTAAAAGCCAAATTTGGAAGATGCACACAGTGTGTCAACAGGTGCTATCTGCTATCAGGGGATTTCAATGTACGCGTTTTGTGGGTGCAACCCTTTCTTCCCAACTCTAGTAGGCGAGAGGAAGGGGTTGCACCCCCAAAACACGTCCATTGATCCCCCATGATGGGAGATATCACATGTTGACATTAGGTATGGGATCATAAAGGAAATCCCCATTTTGACTCACAATTTGTGTGCATCTTCTAAATTTGGCTTTTACACGGATGACTTCACCCCATCTGATGAAGGCAAGATCAAGACCTTTTTCACACTATAAAATGTCTGATATTGCCTTCTCTTTTGCAATGCTGAACTTTGTAAGTTCCAGAGTTGCATATGTTATGTTTGGAAACATGCCTGTTTCTGTATTTTTTCAAAAATTTCAAGGTTTAACTTTGAAAGAAAAAGATGTGTTTTTTTTTACCGCCAAATGTTTTATAAAACGCACATGTGAATGTGCACGGAGTAAAAGGCTTTCTACTCAACAATGTGTGGCTTCTTCTTTCAATGCTCAATAAAACTTTTCGTATTAAGTTGGTGTTTATAGTGACAATGGGTGTTATTTAAATAATGTGAAAACCACTTGGCAATACAGGGGCACTAGGAGAACCCAAGAGACAGATAAAACAAACACAAGCAGTAAATCCAAATCAAGATTTTATCATATCAATTTTTTGTTCTATTTAAAAAATATTTACAAATTAGCTGGCATAGCAATGGCCCCCCTACCCGTACAATGTTCCACATATTTTTCACGCACTTCACGGGCGCTTTGGGGGGCAAGCCAGGGCGGACAGCTTCCAGGGCCGTCAGTGTTGGTTCCCGAAGTCCGGCACAATGTGGTTCAGTTTGTACTCCGCCAGGTTGATTGCTGTTAGAAATAGGCGGAACCGGCTGGCCATTATCCCAAAGGTATTCTCCACGACTCTTCGGGCTCTGGCCAGCCGGTAATTAAAAACCCTCTTATCCGGGGTGAGGGTCCTCTGGGGGGGAATGTTCTCATCACGTGATTGGCCAGACCAAATGCTTCATCAGCAATAAAAACAAATGGAAGTCCTTCGAGTTTCTCTTCCACAGGTGGCAATCCCAAGTCACCGCTCTGGAGACGTCCGTAGAACCTGGTCTGGGCAAAGACTCCACCATCCGACATCCGGCCATTCTTCCCCACGTCCACATAGAGAAACTCATATATCGCTGACACCACCGGCATCAACACAATACTATGAAACCCCTTATAGTTAAAATAGTATGACCCCGAATGAGGTGGTGGCACGATGTGGACGTGCTTCCCATATATTGCCCCTCTGCATATGGGAAAGTCCCAACGGTGGGCAAAGTGGGATGCTACAGTCTACCATTCCTGTGGCATTGAAGGAAACTGTGGAGTCCAAATCTAGGAAAAAAAATAGTAATTTTGCACATAAACATTGCAATCAGATTAGACACAAACATTATTGGCCAACATCAGTATAACATTGATTTTAATGCGTATTTAAAGACAAAAAAAAAAAAATAAGGTCCAGTTATCAGATTCCTCACCCCCTCTGATGGCCCATTGTCATCATTTTAGGGGGTGGTTCTAGATGAGTTTGTGAGCCCAAAAAAAGCCTCTGACACTCTGCATGAATTTAAGGACAACAATAACATTTGTACACATTATAGGGGGTGTTTAGGGTAAAGCAGTACAATGGAGCTGACAAAATACATTGTTTAAGTGACTAGGCTAGGTGTGTATGGGCCCAGGATAGCATGCTGGGGAGGTTAGCGAAGGCAAATATGCATGTATGGCAAAAAAGGAGCATTAAAAGATTCAAGCATGCATGAGGACAAAGGGGACATTTACAGCATATTACAATCAGGGTAATTATGGAATGATGAAAGAAATACAACACATTAGCATACATTAAATACATATAATGTGAAAGGTAAAGGATAAAACTTACCCTAATATATTCCTTCTGCAGGACCTGAATGATGGCAGAACAGGTCTCTGGAATAATGATCCCCAGAGCCTGGGGGGGAGATGCCTGTAGAGAACTTGAGGTCCTGTAGACTTCTCCCCATCACCAAGTACCGCAAGGTGGCGACATGCAGTATCCTGCCTGCTAATATAAGGGGTGAGCAAAGCCAACAAACGGTGAAAAATGGGGTCCATCATCTGGAGAAAATTGCTGAAATCATCAGGGGTTTTCTCCTGGATCTCACGCAGCAGAGGAATATGAGAGAATTGGTCACACTGGAGTAACCAATTCTTGGTCCATGAACTCCTACCCACCCTGTTCATGGACTGGGCTTGGGACAAATTAAGAACCCCAACACCAAGCCCCCGCACAGCATGAACTCTACGACGAGTATGTAACCACAACATGGCTTCAAAACGGTCAGCTGGTCAGAACGAACTAACAGAACGCACTGAAGAACAGAAAGACCTGTGAAGAGTGAGCTGAAAATCAGAAACAAGTGGACAAGAACACATTGAAAAACGGATACGAACTGACTACACGCACTTAAAACCAGATACAAACACACAAGCACAAACTGAACAGCAGTAAAATGATCGTAAATAAGCACGAGTCTGAAAAGCGCGAATCACCTCTCACCAAACTTCTACTAACACGAGATTAGCAGAAGGAGCCCAAAGGGTGGCGCACTGGGTATTGAACTTCCTTTTTCTAGTCCCGTTGTACGTGTTGTACGTCACCGCGTTCTTGGCGGTTGGTATTTGGTGTGACCGTGTGTATGCAAGACAGCTTGAGCGAAATCCCATCGGAATTCCGTCGGAAAAACCATCAGAGCTTTTTCCAACCAAAATTCCGATCGTGTGTACGCGGCATAAGTCTTAAGCCACAGACACTCATGAGCACAGCTATGTTTTTCAGACTTCCAGTGTCATCTGTTTGCCAAGGTTGTAGGGGTCGAGAAAGACAAAAACAGAACATTCCATAGCTCAACTCGCCAACCAGTCTGCTAACCAACCAAATTAACCTGTTCAACAGTTTGCATTAAAAACAGGGGCTTAGTTAGCACGCATTTGCAAACGCATGCGTAAGCTGCAAGGCCTCTTCCCGGCACCCTGTGTATGCTTGCAGTCCTAAACGCTACTAAATTTATGAGCGTCTCCACAATGGGAGCACATGCATTAAATGGATAGATGAGGGGCAGGTGGGCCTGGAGGCAGCCCAATCCTCCTTAAAGGAACAGGACCACACTGGACACCCAGTACGTAGCACAGGGGCAGCAAAGGTGTACAGTGTGTCCCCGGACCATATTTACACCAGTAACAAACAAATGGCCCCTGCCCCCACCTACAAGATTAAATCTTCAGTCAGTTACTGCTGTCCAGTGACTCTCCTGATACATCAATTGGCTTTCCTACACAGATTTACATAGCAAAGCACCATTTTTATGTCTGTTCAAGGTTCTTAATATAACTGAAGCCCTGATGAAGGGCACATTTTTTCTGACCCCTGAAACGCAAGGGCTTTTTTTTTTTTTTTTTTGTAGTGTAAACCACTAACTGAATTTGAACTCTTTAATCCTTTGGCCTGGCACTCCTTGCATTTTTTTCATGTTTTTCCTTTAAAAAGGTTAAGTTCACCTTCACCTAAGGTGAACTTACACAGGACCCCCCGATAGTCCCGCTGACCTGGATTGCGGCAATCTGCCATTCTGAGCCCCGGTATAACTGTGTCAGGGGTCCAGGGCTTAGAAATCCCAGCAGCTAAATCTCCAAAAACGTACCCCGTCAGGTGGAATGTTTTGAAGCATTCTAATTGGTCGGCGCTGTCATATGGGTGGTGCCGACCAATCAGAACCTGCGTAGCCAGTCCTGTTAGCGGGGAAGAAGACGTGTGAATGCCGAGGGGATTTCTAAGCCCCGGACCCCTGAAGCGGCTATACCGGGGCTCAGAACGGGAGATTGCCATGCAAAAGGTCAGCGTGACTGGGGGGGAGGGGGGGATGAGGAGGACATCCTGTGTATTTTCAACTTACAGATTTTTCTGTAAAGTTGAACTTACACTTTAAGATTCAGGACATTCTGCATTGAAATGCAGAGAAGAAATATTATTCTGTTTAAGGCACCTTCCACTAGATGTCTGCTTGCTCAGTGGGGCATCTGTCAGCAGTTCCCCACTGAGCAGGTGGGTGGCTGGTCCGATCCACTCCGCTTATTCAGAGTGGACACAAACACAACCCACTCTTCTCTATGGACGGGCGGTTGTAAACAGACTGCGTGTCCATTTAGCCTTGAATGCCATCCCATCTGACCTGCTAGGATCAGATTGGATGTCGACAGGTGTAAACTGACATGTCTGTTTACACCCAGTGCACCATAGAGGAGAATGGAGGGTCTGATCAGGTTCGCCTGAAAAACTGACAGGTGGACCTAGGTTAACCACATTTCCAAAGTGGACACACCCTGTCCCCCACCCACCTGCGCCCACCCGCCCAAAAAACAAGATAATTTTTTATACCTTTTTTTTTTTTGCCAATTTTTGGAAAAACCAAAGCAAACAGCTATCGCCAGTTTAGGCAGGTAGTATACAATGTGCACCTGCTTTAACTAAGTCACTTTCACTTTAAGCCCTCGTTCACACTGAACACCGCTTTGAAATCGTGTGAGTTCAGCTGAACTCGCACGATTTCAAAGCCGTATTTCAGTCAGACTTTGGGGGCAACTTAAGACATCTGTGCGGGTTCATGCACAGATGTCTTTTGAAATCATCTGCAAAGCCGCCAAAAGTAGTGCAGAAACTCATTTTGGAAGTCGGTGCGGCGCCACAAAGTTGGCGTTGCACCGATTGGGACGCTCCTATTGCCGACAAAAGGCTCCGATTTGACATCCGCAAATCCCATGACAAATCGTGCCTATGTGAACAGGGGCTAATACAGATGATGAGGAGATGACCTATCGCCTACCAGCTGCCTGTTAAGTCCGCTGCAGATCATTTTTCACAGGGGTGCCAAGGGCTGCTGCCATTTTTAAAGAAGCCTTATAGAAATCAGCAGATTGTTTCAGCCATCAAAAGGTTTAACATGATCATGAACATGAATAAAAGTTTTGCTTTTATCATATTGCTTCCATTTTGCATTCTGGTGTTACTCTGTGCCACACGAGCCTTGCTCTGATTGTCCAAATCATAGCAAAGCATTTGTAGTTCCATGAGCCGTAAAAAAAAAAAAAAGTCACACGGGTGATTTTTCTAATCCTAAATTTGGTTGACACACTAAATGTGCCCATTTTATCTGAGAAGTTACATCCTTGGTGTGGAATATTACTGTGCTTTGTCTGTCTTTTCTCCTTGGAGAGACCATACAGTTCATAACCCTGATGCATGAGTTCACAGTATACCTGCATAAATGTTCAAATCCCTGTATGGGAAGCTTTTCCTTTTTCCTTTTTTAAATTGCAACTGAAGCCAAAAGGTACTCTTGACTGTTGCACATACAGTATCTCACAAAAGTGAGTACACCGTACACCCCTCACATTTTTGAAAAATATTTTGTTATATCTTTTCATGTGACAACACTGAAGAAATTACACTTTGCTACAATGTAAAGTAGTGAATGTACAGCTTCTATAACAGTGTAAATTTGCTGTCCCCTCAAAATAACTCAACGCATAGCCATTAATGTCTAAACCGTTGGCAACAAAAGTGAGTACACCCCTAAGTGAAAATGTCCAAATTGGACCCAATTAGCCATTTTCCCTCCCCAGTGTCATGTGAGTCATTAGTGTTACATGGTCTCCGGTGTGAATGGGGAGCAGGTGTGTTAAGTTTGGTGTTATCGCTCTCACTCTCTCATACTGGTCAGTTGAAGTTCAACATGGCACCTCATGGCAAAGAACTCTCTGAGGATCTGAAAAAAAGAATTGTTGCTTTACATAAAGATGGCCTAGGCTATAAGAAGATTGCCAAGACCCTGAAACTGAGATGCAGCATGATGGCCAAGACCATACAGCCGTTTAACAGGACAGGTTCAACTCGGAACAGGCCTCACCATGGTCGACCAAAGAAGTTGAGTGGACGTGCTCAGCGTCATATCCAGAGGTTGTCTTTGGGAAAAAGACATATGAGTGCTGCCAGCATTGCTGCAGAGGTTGAAGGGGTGGGAGTCAGCCTGTCAGTGCTCAGACCATACGCCGCACACTGCATCAATTGGTCTGCATGGCTGTCGTCCCAGAAGGAAGCCTCTTCTAAAGATGATGCACAAGAAAGCCCGCAAACAGTTTGCTGAAGACAAGCAGACTAAGGACATGGATTACTGTAACCATGTCCTGTGGTCTGATGAGACCAAGGTAAACTTATTTGGTTCAGATGGTGTCAAGCATGTGTGGCGTCAAACAGGTGAGGAGTACAAAGACAAGTGTGTCTTGCCTACAGTCAAGCATGGTGGTGGGAGTGTCATGGTCTGGGGCTTCATGAGTGCTGCTGGCACTGGGGAGCTACAGTTAATTGAGGGAACCATGAATGCCAACATGTACTGTGACATACTAAAGCAGAGCATGATCCCTTCCCTGCGGAGACTGGGCCGCAGGGGAGTATTCCAACATAACGACTCCAACACACACCTCCAAGACGACCACTGCCTTGCTAAAGAAGCTGAGGGTAAAAGTGATGGACTGGCAAAGCATTTCTCCAGACCTAAACCCTATTGAGCATTTGCGGGGCATCCTCAAAGGGAAGGTGGAGGAGCGCAAGGTCTCTAACATCCACCAGCTCCGTGATGTTGTCGTGGAGGAGTGAAAGAGGACTCCAGTGGAAACCTGTGAATCTCTGGTGAACTCAATGCCCAAGAGAGTTAAGGCAATGCTATAAAACAACACAAAATATTGACACTTTGGGCCCAATTTGGACATTTTCACTTAGGTGTGTACTCACTTTTGTTGTCGGCGGTTTAGACATTAATGGCGTTGTGTTGTTTTTTTGAGCGGACAGCAAATTTACACTGTTATACAAGCTGTACACTCACTACTTTACATTGTAGCAAAGTGTCATTTCTTCAGAGTTGTCACATGAAAAGATATAATAGTATTTACAAAAATGTGAGGAGTGTACTCACTTTTGTGAGATACTGTACATCTAAGCACAGGATAACGTGATCTGGGAAGCATGAATTTTTTACCTTTTTATTTCTTTATTAAAAAAAAAAATTCTTATTATACAAGGAGCAAAAAGGTGACAGTACAGATACACATCCCGCAAATGCATATTTCCCCTTATTGATCCAAAACTCCATCCCGGAAGGTGAAAACCCAAACATATATGGTCTAAGTATAGGGTGGAGCCTAGGGATACATCTAGTATTTTTATTTACCTAAACACAAAAAAAAACAAGAAACACTCCCACTTCCCACTCTCACACAGATTTAAACGTCTCACTCCTTTCATTCTCTCATTGTTAAATTCTCTAGGATCCCTTCTCATTTATCCCTTATCATTTACAAAATTGTTTTAATATTTATTAAATTATTACATGTAGATCCCTCTTGCTTCCCACCAGAGCTTCCAAATCATATCATATTTCCTAGGCGCACCTTGCTTTATATATACCGCCTTCTCTTTGAGAATTGTGCCATTCATACTATTTAACCATACTTCACTGGAAGGAGGTAGTGCAGACTGCCATCTTCGGGCAATCAAGATCCTTGCTTGAAGTAGACATCTCATCACTGCTACTTGGGTGTTACCTAATTTACCCTCGCCCTCCACTAATCCCAAGAGACATTTTTTCGGCTCCAACTCAGTGGAGGTTCCGAACACCCCATCAATGTTTTTCACCACCTCCGTCCAGTACAGAAATAGCTTCGGACACCTCCAAAACATACGGACCAGGTCCCCTTCTAAAACCCCACATCTAGGGCAACTAGGATCTGTCCGACGGCCATATTGAAAAAGTCTATAGGGAGTATAGTAGGTTCTATACAATAAAAATAGATGTGACATCCTCTGCGACGGGGATAAGGCGACCAAAGGGGCCACTTCAAGGATTCTATTCCACTGGGTATCAGATATATTACCTACATCTTTTTCCCATTTTCTCTTATACCAAGGAGGATCTCGCTTGTCCAATCTCCTATTGTTAATATGTGGATATACTTTTTTTTTTTTAAAACATTTTTATTGATAGATTTTTTTTTTATAGATTTTTATTGAATTTAACTTTGTACATTACAGAGCATTCAATATAGACATTTCTAAGATTATACAAGGTGACTATGTATATACAACACTTACTACTTAAATAATCAAGAATATTCATCATGTATTCAAGCTACCGATTGGATTGTATGCTTGACCTCTGTAAGAGGTACAGCCTGTCACCCCCTTTGGGTTCACACTGTGACCAGGCTTATTGCTGGGTATCCGCATAGTAGCCTGCCATGGATCCTATGAAGGATCCATGGTAAGGTAGGCTGTGATCAGTAAGTGCTATCAATTCAGGGTTATAAAACACAAACAGAGATATATAGTTGTCATAAATGCAGAGTGCAGAGTTGTCCCCACCCACTGAACACACCCCCATTGGTTGCTCATTGGTAAGTATCCAACCTCTGCAGGTTGAAAGATGCTGTTAGCATACCACCGCACCAGAGACATTCATTGTGCTTTAGTGTATCAGTAAGGGGATTTCATAAATGTGAGGAGGCGTATTTAGAGGATTTCCGAATTTTCCACTGTTTATGGAAATTCTGGGATCCTCCTTTAGTATAGGCAAGAGCTCTTTCCATTGTATATTGGGCGTTTACTCTAGAAATAACTTCTATTTTAGGGGGTGCTAGTGAAAGCCATTCTTTTGCTATTGAAATACGGGCCGCAAATAGGATATGGATTACTACTTTCCTCATTAGGGGGGGATAGGCTTCAATGCCCAGGCTCAGCAGCGTTAGTGCAGGTTCAATTTTGAGGTGGGTATTGGTAACATTGTAGAGGAGGGATTGGACCTCCTCCCAGAACGATTGGATGATTTTACAGCTCCAAAATATGTGGAGAAGGTTGCCTGTGGATAAGCATTCTCTCCAGCATAGTGCTGATATGGAGGGTTTCATCTTGTTCAGTCAGGAGGGTGTGAGGTACCACCCATGTAGTAATTTTTGCGCGTTATCCCAGTGGTCTATGCAAGAGGAAGATTTGCTATTGCATTTTATAGCTATGTGTCATTGGTGCAGAGGGTATTCCCTTTGTAGGTCCCGCTCCCACTTATGCATTTTAGGTAGTTTGGCATGCAGATAGGTAGGGGAGGCGAATGTGTAAAACAAGGAGATGCCTTTGCGAGTAGGCGGGGGTTTATTGAGCAGGAAATCCCATAGGATCTGCGGGATTATGATCGGGCGGGTCGGATTGGAGTGTGAATAGTGGTTTAGTTGGAACAGTTTGTATCTATCAAGTTCATTCGCTGTATCCAGGTCATTAGTGTAGAAGTGTACTCCCTGTTTCTTCCAGCTGTGGGCTGAGAAGTTCGGTATTAGGTACTCATATGCTGCAAGCGGTATTCTTAATGTGTGGGTTGGAATATCAGTGAACTTAGAATTCACTAGAGAGGACCATGCATTAACAGTAGCTTGTATGGCTGGGTATGAGGGAACATTGGGTTTGTGATGAAGGCTAGCGGCTATAGCTAGTGCTGGTAGATCGTGACCAGGGGGTCACTGTACGTTCAATATCTGACCATCTATTGTCCGTTAGACAGGAGAACCAGTAGCGCATCTGGTCCAGTAGTGCTGCTTTATAGTATAGTTGAGCATTGGGGAGGCCAACCCCACCTAGATGTTTAGGTTTATAAAGCTGTGCTCGGTTTTTTTCCACCCCGTATGAATTTTTTAAGTAGTTTATCTATGTGTATAAAGAATTGCTGGGGGACTGTGATGAAGACATAGAGAAGTTTGGGCATTACTTGCATTTGATATGCAGCTATCCTCCCCAGCCACGTGAGTGGGAGTTTACTTATTTGATTTAGTTCCGCTTCCACTTTAATCAAAAGTGGAGGGAAATTGCAAGAGTAGATGTTGGTGGAGGAGGAGGACAGCTGCACACCCAGATATGTAATTGAAGGCGGGTCCCAGTTGCAGGAGAAAATTACCTTTAGTCTGGACTTTGTTGTTTCAGGCATGTTGATGGATAATGCAAAACATTTGCTAGTGTTGACCTTGTAGTAGGAAACATTTCCAAACTTATGTAAGAGGGAGTTAATAGCAGGTAAGGATGCAAGTGGATTAGTTAATGTTAAAATAATGTCATCAGCGAAAAGCCCTATTTTATGGGATTCGTGACCGGTGTTGATGCCCTCTATCGCAGCATCGCCTCTTACATATTCTGCTAGTGGCTCTATAATCAAGGAGAAGATTATCGGCGAGAGTGGGCATCCCTGCCGGGTACCATTAGATGACCTGAAGGGGTCTGAGAGCAACGTGGAAGTATAGATTTGTGCTGTGGGGTTCGTGTATAGAGACATGATGGCGGAGTGGATCAGGCCCGAGATGCCAAACTTGAGCAAGGTCCTGGACAGGTAACCCCAGTGGACCCTGTCGAAGGCCTTTTCCGCATTCAAGGCCAGAAATATGCTAGGTACCTTTTTGGTTTCAGCCACCCTCAGGAGATTCAGCATACGTCTAGTTCCTGTGGATATACTTTTGAGATTAAACCTTTTGATGAATCTCCTTTAATTTTTGGAGTATAGGAATTGCACTCCATTCTAGAATCCGTCCTTTAAACTGTACCTTTAATGCATGCCTGACCTGTAAATATTTAAAAAAGGATTTGTTCGGTAAGGCATATTGAGCTCTTAGTTCCTGGAAGGTTTTCAAGATGCCTTCTTGGTATAGCTGTGAGAGAAATGTTATACCGCATCTCTCCCATTCCTTTATTATCCCTATCTTCTGAAGCTCTCCTAGTTTACCATTTCCCCACAGTGGAGTAAGATTCGGAAATCATCTGTAATTCAGTATTACTTTCGCTGTATCCCAAACCTTCATCATTAGCTTCAAAGTTGGTAGTTTTGGGAAAAAGGATCCTGCCTCCAAAGCTTCGGGTACAGATTCATGTGGAGTGGTTTGTAGGAGTAACTTACTTCCTGCTTCTTGGCCATCTACATTACACCCCCCTAAGTATTGAAGTTGTGACGCCAAAAAGTAACTAAAGGGGTGTGGGAGCGCTACTCCTCCTTCCTGTTTCTGAAGTTGCAAAGTGCTTAACCGGATTTTAGCTGGACCTCCTTTCCAAATCATTTCCCTAAACAAAGTCTCTATCCTTTGAAACCATTTTTTGTAAAGCCAAATTGGTGAATTATGCAATATATAAAGGAGCTGGGGCATCCAGATCATTTTAATCAAGTTACACCGACCCACCACAGATAATGGCAGGCGTTTCCAGATTTTTAATTTTCCCTTAAATTTAGTCAGCAAAGGATCGATATTATCTGAGGCGAACTGTTGAGGATCTTTAGAGATATTTATGCCCAGATATTTAAATTTGTTCACCACCGGGACCTGAGTTACCTCCTCGGGTAATGGGCCTACCAGAGAATCTACTGGTAGCAAGCTAGATTTTGCCCAGTTTATTTTTAATCCAGAGATTTGACCAAATCTATTAATGATATTCATGGCTTTCTGAAGGGAATCCTGCATATCTCCTAGAAATAACAGAAGATCATCTGCATATAATGCAACTTTTTCTTCCAAATCACCTCTTCTGTGCCATAGCCAACGGTTTAATTGCAAGGGCAAAAAGAAGGGGCGACAGGGGACACCCCTGCCTCGTCCCCCTCCCCAGTCCAAACTTGACTGATTGCTCGCTATTCACCCTTACTCTGGTGCTTTATAAAGCATTTTGACCCAAACGATGAAGCTCGGACCCAGTTGGACCAGTTCCATGGTCTTCCAGAAGTACTGCCACTCTAGGCTATCGAAGGCCTTGGCAGCGTCAAAAGACAAGATAGCCCTCTCCCCATCCTCGTTCGTCGGAACCTGGAGGTTAAAATATAGGCGCCTGATATTAACGCTTGTTGTTCTCCCAGGTGTAAAACCCGACTGGTCGGGGTGGATGAGGTTCGAGATAACTTTGTTTAATCTAGCCGCCAGGACCTTCGCCAAGATCTTCATATCAGCGTCCAACAGAGTAATCGGCCTATATGAGGCTACATCGAGCGGGTCTTTACCCTCCTTATGTATAATAGTTATATGAGACTCCATCATTGAAGAAGGAAGCTCTCCCTGTGTACTCGAGCTGTTCAGAACCCTCAACAGCTCAGGGAGCAGTACCTTACCATAATGCCGATATATATCGGGTGGAAGGCCATCTGGTCCCGGAGATTTCTGCCTCGCCATCTCGTTAGCTATGCACATCATCTCTTCTAACGTTATGGGGCGGTTCAACTCGGCTCTATCCGTTTCGCTAAGAAAAGGCAACTTCAGTTCCCTAAAGAAAGAATCCGTCTCTTCACTCATCTCCCCCTGCTGGGATCTATAAAGATCTTCGTAGTACTCCTTAAATTTATTCACTATCTCTAGGGGATTTGAGGACACTCTCCCATTATCCAAGGCAATCATAGATACTGTGGATGTGGGAGAGTTTGTTCTAACTAGTTGTGCGTGCATCCGTCCTACACTTTCCCCTTCTCCAAATGTGATTTGTCTTTGAAAGAGATATTTATTCTCTACCTTCCGGAGAGTCATTAGCCGATAATTTTGTTGTTCCTTAATCCAGCTCCCAAGTGTATCGGGTGTGGGATTATTAATATATTGTTCTTCCGCGGTTACTACCCTCTCTCCCATTGTTCTCTCCCAGTCCTTGGTCTAATTTTTGAGATCTGCTGTATCATCTGCTGTATCATCTGTATCATCTGCTGTATTATCATTCCTAGCAAAAAGGCTTTCAGAGTGTCCCATACTATTCCTGCCGGGGCGGTGTCCCGATTTAAGTCAATAAACTCCCCCAGGGCCTCTAATATATCCTTCGGATCTCCCATCAGTTCAATCCAAAAGGGACTCCGTTTCCACTCCCCAGGGTGATCACGTTTACCTAATTCCAGCGAGACTATCACTGGAGAGTGATCTGACAAACCCCTAGGCTTGTAACACACATTTTTTATTAGTGGCATTATCTCCTCATTTCCCAGGGCTAAATCAATCCTGGAGAGTGCAGAGTGAGTCATGGAAAAGCATGAGTACTGTCGGGCCCCTGGGTTGCGTATTCTCCAAATATCCATCAATCCTGTTTCTGTCAAAAACTCTGGTAGCCTGCTATCCACTGTTCTATTTGTGTATATCCCTGGGGGGGAGTCTATCAAAACTCTGATCCATTACCATGTTAAAATCCGCTGCAACTAACACCGGCACCCCTGGTTTATCCAGAGTAAACTTAGTGAGTTCACAGAGGATCGACAAATTGAAAGTATGCAGGCTCTATTTTCAAACCTACAGAATAGGAAAATGTATCAGCCCTGTTCATCTATCTTAGTCTGGATACAGGTAAAGGCCACCCCAGCCCTGATAAGGGTACTCACCCCTCTAGAGTAAGAAGTGTGGACTGAGTGGAATTGAGTCGGGTAGTCCCACCACCTTAATTGGGGACTTGTGATTTTTGTAAGATGTGTATCCTGTAAGGAAAGTACACTTGCCGCATATATTTTTGCGATCAGGAGAACTGCTGCCTTTTTCTTTGAATCTCCCATTCCCTGCACACTCCAAAAACATAAATTCAAATTAATAAAAATATTTCCAACCATAATAATCTAATTCTATGTGCCTTATAACAAAATACAAGTGTCTTTTTCCTGTTACGTGATTTTCTTGTGGTAATTTTATCAATTCTTCCATCCTGCATTGCAAACCCTCAAAACTGTAATAGATTTCAAACAGCCCTGTGCGCCAATCATACCAATCATAGCTCTTCTTCAAACTCGTGCTCTCATACATCCTATTCTTCTGCCCATTGGGCCTACTTGGGGGCATTCTAATGTGACCGTTACCTAAATCTGTCATCTTAAAGCGGAGTTCCACACAAAAATGGAACTTCCGCTTTTCGGAACCCTTCCCCCCTCCAGTGTCACATTTGGCACCTTTCAGGGGGGAGGGAGGTGCAGATACCTGTCTAAGACAGGTATTTGCACCCACTTCCGGCGTAGACTCTCTCATTTTTCGCCAAACCCCGTGTTAACCGGGGGTAGTGTGCTCATTACTCCTTCACACATAATCCCTCCCCCCTCCTCCACTTCCTATTTATTCCAACATTGTGCTTGTGATGTGATTTAACCTAGCATATCAAGTAAAAAAAAAAAAAAAAAGGAAACAAAAGGAAAACACGGATATATTGCAATCTCCTTTTGTAGGATATGATCCAGTCTTCCACCCCCTGCGGGGTGTCAAAAAAAACAGTCTCCCCTGAAGCTTTTACTCGAAGTCGAAGCTCATCCCTAGTTCTGGGTACAGCATATTTATAGTATATAATCAAGATATAGCCCACCCATGGGTCATTACCAATCCAGGCCAGGCTAAATACCTCACCCATGTATATTCATTTATTCATAGCATATTCTCGCCTGACAATGTACAGAGTTTTTATAACATTACACAGGCTATCACATCACTTTGACCCACACGCTAGCTTGTGGTTAAGACAAGACTAAAACAAGATTTCCCTTCTCTCTATAGAGTACAGAAGCAATGATATATAAAAAGTAATATTCTAGCCTTAGGTGTAAATAATATAGCACAAAGCAGTGTCAAAATTAGGGGCTTATTACAAGATTCTTTCAGGTGGACTCTCCGGGTAACGTCATCGGATGGCCACGCCCCATGGCTATATAAGAGGTGCCAGACAGCTGGGGACATCACAACAGAGGAAGACAGCCTCAGGAGAAGAGCAGCCTTTTTTGTTTTTAGCGGGTAACCGGCAGTGAGGAAGAAGACAGCAGCGGCGAGAAGGGAGAAGACGGTGCTGGGAGAAGATGGCTCTGGGCTTCTTTTTTAATAAAGGACTTGTCAAAAACTGGCTCTTGGTTTTTTGTTTTTTTTTAAACATTTCACTGCTTTTTGGGGGGAATGGGTAGGAGGTACGATGTACCCTCTACCCGTTCACATTTAAAAAAAAAAATTGGCCTTGTATGGACCCGGTTGGGGGTGGACCCTACTTTTGTTTTTTTCCCAATTTTCTATTTTTTTTACATTCAGCTGTCAACGGGAAGTCCGGCTGATGACTCACTGGTTGTTATGGACGCGGCATTAGTTTAGATAAAAAATTGACAAAATATAAACACTGTGCAATAATTCCCATTAAGAAAAACTATGTGGCTAAGTTGTTTCATGCTGCTATGCACACTCAGAAGCTGGAAAGCAATATGTTGTTAGCATGAGGTTGGGTGCTTTCAGCTCTGACTTCCAACTCCAAGAATGATCCTTAGACAAAGTTTGTTAAAGCGGAGTTCTGCTTAAAAAAAAAAAAAAAAGTCAGCAGCTACAAATACTGCAGTTGCTGACTTTTAATAATCGGACACTTACCTGCCCAGGGATCCAGCGATGCGGGGGAACGAAGCCCCGCTCGTCTCCCCCTCCTCTTTGCAGTGCCGGCATTGTAACTGTGGGCGCCCAGCTGTGGCCAGGCAATCATCTGGGACCTGTGACATGTCCCAGATGATTACCGAGAGGGAGGGGGGAGAGGTGATCTCCCTTTCGGTGCAGCGGTGCGTCGGGAGGAAGTGGGAGCTGTGACCCTCTAAAGAGGGTACCGGCTCCCCCCCAAAAAATGACATGCCAAATGTGGCATGTCAGGGGGTCACCTCCCTTAAAGTGGAAGTTCCATTTTTGGGTGGAACTCCACTTTAAGCGAAGTAAGAGGGAAATATAAATTTCATGTAAGAAAGTTATGTTAGGACAGTTTGTTCAATTTTGTTATAAACCCAATGGCTGCTGGTTCATTTTGTATTGTTTAGTAAGGAGGTGGAATAGAGCATTTAAGGTAATGTATTTTACCTAGATGAGAAATAGGAAAACTAATTTTCTGAGTGTGAAATAAGGACAACTATGACACATGATTACACATTTGAGTCTATTTAATCCTAAAACTGCGTCTCGTGTTTATGGTGATCGCCTACAAATGGATTAGGATAATGAGAAGACTTATGTCAGCCTTGACATTTCCTAAGTAGCTCTGTGATATAATTAGTCCTAGCTAAAATATAGCCATGTGGGGCTTAAATTTGTCAACCATTCCTAGTAAAAAGGCTTTCTAGTTCCCTTAATGCCTACTTTCATAGTGTCCTTGTTCAAGTTCAAGTTGTTCGTTTTGCAATAATATGTTTTTAATAAAAACTGACATCTCTGGCAATATGGGGGGGGGGGGGGGTTAGATGTTTGTCCATACACAACGTATGTGGTATAGTGGTAGCGCCAACCTAATCAAAAATAAACGTTTACATTTGGTTTTAATGGGCACTATACCTATGATAATGCTTCTTTATCTTTTTTCAGCAGTCCTCCAGTCTGTTGCCAGCTGTCAAAGTTACAGATGGTCCATAAAAATGCAAACAAACTAAGATAAAATCTTTTAAAAAAAAGTAATGTAATTTTTTTTTATCTACATTTGTGTTTCAGCCACATCCACATCCAAACATGCATTATGTTTGCCATAGTATTTGATAGTGGTTCAGATTCAGCACCAGAAACTTAACAAATAGTGTAACGCTACCCCCTTAGGAGCTGCTGAGTATTTTGGGTTCCGTGTCTGTTCAGAATCTGATCTGGGAGCACAGCCCCTCCTGACACCTCTGTCAAACCTTGACCAAGAGAACCACCTGGCTTTAAAATACAAAATAATCACACAGTTTAAGGTGAACAAATACTCTGTATTGAGGTCAGGGTAAAAGTCGAGCAAGCACAAAAGAAATAACAATAGGCATTCATAAATGTTGAAGACTGAAAAGTTTAAATAAACCCAAATGTCCTGCAGGACCAGAGTTTAAATGTTAATTCCAGCACTGAGATATTTTTTTCCAAAGTGAACTGAAATAGGCTATCAAGAAATTTGGGCTAACTAACTTCTGGGTTCTCAATGGCTGGAAGCAGAGTTTAACTCTACAAAGGCCCCATTTGATATCACTTCAAAATGTGGGAACAAACTCTTCTGCGTGCTTGATGAGGCCCTAGTTGGCGCACATCAGGGTTGAGGTCCTTTTTTGTAGGAGCAAGATTTCTCAAGGATGGTACAGCAACAAGAAAACGTCCCCTTGCCCTGATGGTGAGAAACTGGGAAAGGTCCCTTTAACACTGAAAATGAATGCAGAATGGCTAAAGTTGAGAAAGGGGCATAAGTAGACTTCAGCAGAATTGAACCCCTGTAGGTGGTGAACTAGTTTGATAAAGCAAGTTCCTTTACAGATGGAAGAGGCTTGGGATGAGAAACAACAGAATCACTTGTAGCTTGTGATGTAAGGTGAACAGATTTTTAAAATTAAATCCAGGGACATATTTTTTTTTATTGGCAAATGGTAAACTATTTTATAAGCATATTTTCCTCAAATTATATATGCAGTCTATGTGGTATGTTTTTATGTAATGATTGTATGATATATACGTTATTTCTCACGTTTCGTCATGAGATTAAAAAAAAAAGATACTTCTTAGAATTTTTTGGGATATGACTACCAAATGTTAAGAAGATAAGGTAGAGAACATAAGATAGAGGGATATACAATGTAATATTGACATAAAAGCGCACAGACACACACACACTTGTGTATTTTTTCAACCTTACCAACTATGTAACAGAAAAAGGTTTTCAATGCATATTTTGTATTTTATTCTTACCAAAGAATTTTGGTTCACTGATGTGCACTGATGAGGCTGCACTGATAGACTGCAATGATGGGCACTGATATTTGGCTTTGATAGGCGGCAATGATGGGCACTGATAGGTAGCACTGATATGTGGCAATGATGGGCACTGATAGGCGGCACAGATAGGCGGCAATGATGGGCACTGATATGTGGCAATTATGGGCACTGATAGATAGCAATGATGGGCACTGATAGGCGGCATTGATATGTGGCAATGATGGGCACTGATAGTCGGCACTGATATGTGGCAATGATGGGCACTGTTAGGCAGCAATGATGGGCACTGATAGGTGGCAATGATGGGCACTGAAATGCGGCACTGATGGGCACCGATAGGCAACACTGACAGGTATTACTGATAAGGAAGGGGAGGGCACTAATATAAGGGGACAGTGAGCTAATGGGGGTCTCTAAGTGGGGGGGGGGGGGTTCTGCTGATCTAATAGTTGATCACCAACCATTAGATCAGCAGTAAGACTGTTGTTTTTCACAGCACAAACTCCCCAGCAAATGCAGCAGTTACGGAGATGAGTACAGCCATTTAACACTGACCAGCATGCTTGCAATGATAAGTTTTTATTTATTTATGTAAAACCTGTATCCCAAAAGGAACCAACACTGTTTGCTGTAACTGCTTATAAAGTATTAGCTGGAGTTTGGCTTAAAGTGTTTGTTAACCTAAAAAAATAAAAATAAAGATCCTGTTCCTTTAAAGAATTTTATACAGCACAGTGCTTGTGCTGTGTCATTTGGCCCCTTCTATCACTTAAAATACCTGCCTGGTTCTGCCCTCCCCTTTGTGAACTGACCACGGTTCATCATGGCTGCTGGGCCCTGACACCGTGGTCATATTATGTGCCTCTGTCCTCCTCTGTGCTCTCCTCCATCCTCTCCCACCTCCCCTCCCTGCCTGTCAGCTCCGTGTCTGTGCCTGCCCCCTCCACTCCTGCTGCTGAAATTAGGGTTAAATTTCCACCATACTCTTGGTTTAGTCATGTAATGTGCCCCTGTGTCTGTGCCTTGCAGCTACTGTATATACCTACCGCCTCTCTCCTCCTCTCCTCCTGACTGATGTCAGCGGGGGATCCTCAGCCCTGCCTGTTGCAGCTGTCAGGCCGAGAGAGGAGAGAGGTGGCTGGTCACGTGAGCGCAGATTGGCGCTCTGAAAACAGGTATATAGCTACATTTTTTTATAAGGCACATTACATGAATAAACCGAGAGGATAGTGTAAATTTAACTTAGTGGCTTAACAACCACTTTAAATTTGTTAATTTATCCAAACCTGCTAGTACATCTACCACTCCCCCCCCCCCCCAGACTGACAATGCTGCTTTCCAGAAGTGTCCAAAAGAGTGGGGGCACTCTAACACAGGAGGTGTAGTACTGGTCAGATCATCAGGTGAAAACAGAAGGGGGGGGGAGCTAATGCAGCCACCACATCTAACGCTGCGTACACACGATCAGTAATTCCATCAGAAAAATCTTGAATGGTTTTTCCGACGGAATTCCACTCAAGCTTGCATTGCATACACACAGTCACACAAAAGTTCTCTGAACTTTCGACCGCCAAGTTCACTGCTTCCGAGCATGCGTTGAATTGTTTCCGAGCATGCGTGATTTTTTACGCGTCCGAATTGCACACAGATGAACGCATTTTCGGATAGGAACTTTTTCCGACCGAAAAATAGAGAACATGTTCTCAATCTTTTGCTGGCTGGAATTCTGCCAGCAAAAGTCCGATGGAGCATACACACGGTCGGAGTTTCTGACTAAAAGCTCCCATCCGACTTTTGCTGGCAGAATTTCTGATCATGTGTATGGGGCATTCTGATTGGTAAGCTGCAATATCTTTTTTTGTTTAACCGGTTCCTGCCCGGCCTATTGGCGACCGATACCAGGGCCGGCCTCTCGTCAATCCAGCTGGATGTCATATGATTCATTGCTATAAGAAAACATAATGTGTAAAAAAATAAATACTGATCACTTCCCCAGAGTAGTACAATGTTACTTTGGTAACATTATATTGCTCTGGTCAAGATTAATCCCTCTATTAATCAATTAATTTTTTTTAATTGATCAAAATTCTTTTGATTGGTACTCACCTCTCCACCGGCTTCCGGGTCTTCAGGGAGTTCCGTCAGAGATCCTGTGACATCACGGACATCGACGTCACCGGACTCCTCCCCCCTTCCCCAAGTGCCTCTGTCTGCTAACGAAGGGAAGGGGGGAGGAGTCCGGTGACGTCGAAGCTCTGATTGAATGTAACGCGTATGGGGGAGGAGCTAAGCATGACGTCACCTGTAGCTGCCCTACGGACCTAACACGATTGTCGGCTTTACATGCTGTGTTTTTATCATCTTTATGTGAGTAGTTTGTGTTTTGAACACAAAAATTAAATCTTATACTTAAGCGGTGAGCACTTAGATCTTTTCTTTCTACCCATGACCTGGCATCCTTGCTGAGATCTAAGGAGACGTGAGAGAAGTTTATGGTCTGTGTTAACCCTTTTGATACCCGCTTGCATGACAATCTGTTTGCACAGGGGTCCATGCCATAAAGTGAGAGTGATTAGTTAGATCGGAGGTGGAGGGATTGTCACGCTACTGTGGAAAAAAAATTACTTACGTCAGTGCTACAGTTTGAATTTAAAACATATTTGTGTGAACTGTGAACTTAAGTCATCATGGATTGTGGAAACTAACTAGTGTTGGGTGATTGTATATAGTGTATATAGTGTATATACCACATTTACCACTGACTAATGCAGAAAATGGGTGTGGCCTCTATAATTAGTAACTAAGGATAGGGATTGAGGAACTCGTACCATCATCCAGAAATCTATGAATGGAAGGTTGGGAGCCTGGTTCCCAACCAGGCTACCATAGGGACATGGGGGCAATTGGACTATCGCAGTACAGTAGAACAGTAAAATAACCGTATATGACAAAGATACAAATATAAAAAAATTATAAAAATAAAAATATAAAACGTTTTATTCATGCAAATACATAATCAATTACACGTTAAAAATTATGACAATTCATATATATCACCAACATAATAAACCCCGGATAGAAGGGGAAAAAACAGTGGGACAATTTGAAGACAGATAGCACCTCAACTAGTTTCGCGGTAGCCGCTTCATCAGGAAGGTATCCGTGTCCCAGTAGTTGGATCTGTATGTACGTTATAATTAATCGAAATTAGTCGATTAATCGATTAAAAAAAATCGAAACAAAAAAACGAAAAACAAAATCAAACACGAAAATTTTGATCAGTAACAGCCCTAACATATATATAATATTATTATTATTTTTTTTTTTTAATTTCCTCGTTTTCCAAAAAATCCTGACATAAAAAAAATTACAACTTCAAAAAACTTGCCATGCCTCCTACTAAGTGGACTGTCTACAGTCCAAAAAGGGGTCATTTGGGGGGTATTTGTACTGTCCTAACATTTTTGGGCCTCAATAAATGAGATCAGGATTAGTTTTCAGATAGATATACACCATATTTGTAAACTGTACAACTTTCCTACAGACTAAATAATATACACTGACTTGGGATATTTTCATCAAAGAAATGTAGCAGAATACATTTTGGTCTAAATTCATGAAGAAAGATAATTTATTTGGAAAATTTTATAACGGAAACAGAGAAAAACGTTTTAGTTTATTTAGCAAAAAATACCCATTGATTACCCACTTGCCGACCAGCCGCCGTCATTATACTGCGGCAGGTCGGCTTGTTCCCCCAAATCGCCGTAGGTGTACGTCGCCACCTTTAAGGAAGATAGCAGGGAACCCGATGCACGTGAGCGTCGGCTGCGATCGCGGGCACGAGAGCCAGAACGGGGATGTGTGTATGTAAACA
This sequence comes from Lithobates clamitans, assembly GCA_037952925.1. Taxonomy (NCBI): domain Eukaryota; kingdom Metazoa; phylum Chordata; class Amphibia; order Anura; family Ranidae; genus Lithobates; species Lithobates clamitans. Next base: position 2,042,352 of record JBBGZY010000743.1, on the reverse strand, counting down.
CACATATCCATATTCTGACAGGAGAGGAGAGACAGACAGTGGCGTCTCCAGCTTTCATATTTAGGGGGGGCACATGGGGGGACAGGGACAAAAATAGGGGGGCAATATGAAAATGCAAATATATATATATATATATATATATATATATATATATATATATATATATATAAAATATATATAGATAGATAGATATATCTATCTATCCTGGGGCCCTTTACCCCTTTACTACGATCCCACAACAACCCTTTCACATGTTCTGCAGTGAGCTCCCTTCCTACTGTATTGGGCCCCCCCCAGGGTGACAGAGAACAAGAGATATATGTCACCAGCATACCAAGAAAATATAAGGGTCCAAAGCAGTGGGAGAACTATCAGGGTTGCAAAGGTTGTCTTGCCACCGGGCCCTGGTGTTCTGCCACTGTGGGGTTCCCCAGCCTCCTCTTGCTGTCCTGCCCCTGCCCTCAGTCTGTTTTTTCAGTAACTGAGAGTCCTGGTGGAGTCCTTCAACTCGCTCTTCTCCCTGCCAATGAGGATTCAGGGGAAGGAGCAGATCGGGCGGCCGTGGTTGAGTGAGCGCTCGCATTATGCAGTGTCAGCGAGCAGAGGGAGGGGGGAGGAATCACCCACTGGGGACCTTCTCCCTCTCAATAGAGACTGTGTTACCCCAGCGGTGGCCCGAGTAAGATGCGGCACATCCGATATGAATACAAACAAAAAGAAATTGCCTTTTTGTAAAAAAAAATAAAAATAAAAAAAATAAAAAAATTTTTTTTTGGGGGGGGGGGGGGCACATGGTGGGGCCCAGCATAATGTTGGGGGGGTCAGGGCCCCCTCTGGCCCCCCCCTAGGGTCGCCATTGGAGACAGATCGTCTGTTCCTAGTAATTAGGAACAGCAATCTGTCTCCTGCTCTAGCCACTCCCATCCCCCCACACTTAGAAACACACATTAGGGAACACATTTAAGCCCTTGATCGCCCCCTAGTGTTAACCCCTTCCCTAGCAGTGACATTTACACAGTAATCAATGCATTTTTACAGAACTGATCGCTGTATAGATGTCAATCGTCCCAAAAAAGTGTCTGATCTGTCCGCCGCAATGTCGCAGTGCCGCTAAAAATTGCAGACCGCTGCTATTACTAGTAAAAAAAAAAAATGACATAAATCTATTACCTTTCCCTTTGTAGATACTATAACTTTTGCACAAACCAATCAATATACGCTTATTGTAATTTTTTTTTTTTTGCTGGATTTTTTTACCAAGAATATGTAGAAGAATATATATCAGCCTAAAGTGATGAAGAAATGTCTTTTTTTGGGGGATATTTATTATAACAAAAAGTATAAAATATTGTTTTTTTTTTTCAAAATTGTCGCTCTTTTTTTGTTTATAGCACAAGAAAATAAAAACCACAGAAGTGATCAAATACCACCAAAGCTCTATTTGTGGGAAAAAAAGGACGTCAATTTTGTTTGGGTACAGCGTCGCACGACCACGCAATTGTCAGTTAAAGCGACGCAGTGTCATATCGCAAAAAATGGCCTGGTCATCAAGGGGGAAAATCTTCCGGGGATGAAATGGTTAAATACCACCAAATGAAAGCTCTAGTTGTGTGAACAAACTGATAAAAAATTTGGTTTGGGTACAGTGTTTCATGACCGCGCAATTATCATTTAAAGTGCAACAGCGCTGAAAGCTGAAAATTGGCCTGGGCTGGAAGGGGGGTAAAAGTGCCCGGGAATTAAAGTGGTTAACCTCTTCTGGACAGCCCCATGCAGATATGCTGTGACAGGGCGGCCCTCCTGCTTGAATGTGCGTACCTGTACGTGATTTAGTGCACACTGCCTGCGACCCGCTCCCGATGTGATTGGACAATCAGCGGGTCCAGCGGACCCGATGTTCGTCGGCACCCCGCGATCATTCTCAGGAGAGGCTGACTGCCATTCTGTGAGAGGGGAAGATTGAGATATTGTGCTTCTGCTAAGCAGGAACACAGATCTCTGTCTTCACCCAGTCAAAGCATCTCCCACACAGTTAGAAAGCACTCCCTAGGAGCACATTTAACCCTTTGATCGCCCCTGATGTTAACCCCTTCCCAGCCAGTGTCATTAGTACAGCGAGAGTGCATTTTTTTTAGCACTGATCACTGTATTAGTGTCACTGGTCCCCAAAAAGATGTGTCCGCCGCAATGTCGCAGTCCCACTAAAAGTCACTGATCGCCGCCATTACTAGTGGAAAAAAAAAAAATCCATAAATATATCCCATAGTTTGTAGACACTATAACTTTTGTACAAACTAATCAATATACACTCATTGGGATTTTTTTTTTACAGAAATATGTAGCAGAATATATATTGACCTAAATTGAAGGAATTTGATTACTTTAAATTTTTTTTATTGGATATGTTTTATAACAGAAAGTAAAAAAACATTGTTTTTTTGTTTTGTTTTTTTTTTCAAAATTGTTTTTTTTTTTCTTTATAGCGCTAAAAATAAAAACTGCAGAGGTGTCAAATACTACCAAAAGAAAGCTCTATTTGTGGCGAAAAAAAGACATCAATTTTATTTGGGTATGGTATCGCACGAGCGTGCAATTTTCAGTTATAATAACGCAGTGCCATATTGCAAGAAATGACCTGGTCATGAAGGGGTAGTAAACCTCCCGGGGCTGAAGTCGTTAATACTGCTTTATTCTTTAATCAGTTTTTAACTAAATTGTCTGCTTCCTTGTAAGGTCCTCTCTGAGCTCCTGATCCTCTCCCTTTCCCCCTCATTTCTGTTTGGAACAAGCAGTGCACTGCTTGATGCATACTACAGTTTCCATAGTCCCTAGTCCATCTTGGGAGAGGATGGCTATGTTCCTACATACAGTGGGCGCATAGAGAAGAGACATAGCCACCCTCTAACAGGAAGTCAGATCACAGCAGAATAAAAAAAAAAGAGATTTGCAGGAAGCTCGGAGTAATAGAAGCTAGTTAAGAATACATACTTAAATTTTTCTTTTCAAACCAAAGTTTAATGTGACGCTAAAGCGGTATTAAACCCAAAAACAAAAATGTAATATATATTGTAGCTGATAAGTCCTTGCTGAATCAGAGTATATATAAGGACTGTGGAAATTAAAGATTAATTCCTCGATTAATCGTTCATTTTTTTGATCGGTAGGCTACCTGCCGTGGGGCCGCTTTGGGCCAACCTGTGGCTGCAGCGCTTCGCTTCCTCCTCCTCCTCCACTATATGTCATACACAGTCTGCGAGCATCTCCCGCTTTGTGTCTCGGAGCTGAGTGTGAAAACTTTGGGAGCGCTGTGAGAAAAGTCCCGCCCTCCTCCTAGATCAGCTCGTGTGATAGACGCAGTGTTCTGTCCAAAGTTTTCACACTCAGCTCTGAGACACCCAGCGGGAGATGTCTGCAGACTGTGTAATCCAGGCACAGGTACTGACTACAGTGAGACTGCATTATGGGCACGGTGAGACTGCATTATGGGCATGGTGAGACTGCATTATGGGCACGGTGAGACTGCATTATGGGCATGGTGAGGCTGCCATTATAGGCATGACGGAGCCGCGATTATGGGCATGGTGAGATAGCATTATGAACACGGTGAGGCTGCGATTATGGGCATGGTGAGGCTGCGATTATGGGCACGGTGAGACAGCATTATGGGCATGGTGAGGCTGCGATTATGGGCACGGTGAGACTGCATTATGGGAACGGTGAGGCTGCGATTATAGGCATGGCAAGGCTGCGATTATGGGCACGGTGAGGCTACGATTATGGGTACGGGAAGTCTGATATTATGGGCCACGGTGAGGCTGAGTTTATGAAGTGTGACGTCCTAGCCATGCCCCACTATGTTTGGCTTCGGCCGTTGCCATAACAATGGTGCTAAATCAGCTAAAAGTAGTTGGATCTGTATGTACGTTATAATTAATCGATTAAAAAAAATTGATTAATCGAACACGAAAATTTTAATCAGTACCAGCCCTAATATATATATATATATATATATATATATATATATATATATATATATATATATATATTCCCCCTTATTTTCACCCCCCCTCTTTCCGCGGCTCGTCTAGTCGGGGACCCGAAGAAAGCCAGAGTCTCCTCTATGGTAACCCAGAAGCAGTGACATGACCTCACTTCCGTTTTACGTTCCGGAACCATTGTTTTAAAAATTGTTTCAAATTTAAAAATTGTTTCAAAAACACTGATCTTGGGGTTTTGAATGCTTTCAAGTGCAAAGGAGGGATTTGGGGTTTTAAAGATGCTTATGCCTATTGCTGTTACCAGGATGTTTACATCACACATGTTAGGTATCGCCATGAACGTCAGATCACGGGCAGTAATTCCTCCTCTATACATCTAAAGTGGTATATAAAAATGTACACTGTCGCCGTTGTGCGAGCATGTGCAATTTTAAAGTGTGACATGTTTGGTATCTATTTACTCGGCGTGACATCATCTTTTATACTTTACAAAAAAATTGGGTTATGTATTGTGTTTTTTTGCATTTAAAATTTTAAAAAGTGTATTTTCTCCCAAAGATTTTGTTTGAAAACCACTGCGCAAATACTGTGTGACATAAAAAATTGCAAAACCTACTAATTTATTTTCTAGGGCCTCTGCTTTGAAAAAATATATAATGTTTTGGTTCTAACTAATTTTCTAGCAAAAAAAAAAAAAAGCAGATTTTTACATGTAAATAAAAAGTGCCAGAAAATGCCTGGTCTTCTAGTGGTTAAAAGAAGATGAAAAATAACAGATTTACTGGCTGGATCACCAGGTAAAAATAAAGGAAAACAAGTCTAAAAATAGATCTAAGGATTGGTAAGCTGCATTATATTATATTTTATGTTATTGGAATTGTGCAGGCCAGGTTATATTTTCTTGGCTATTGGGTAAGGATAACAGGAGTACCAGGCATGTCTGCACAGTGCATAGCCACGTGACCTTGAATAATACAAGCCTTTGCTCTCAATGCTTTATTGAGTAAGCTTGCATGTGCAGTTTAAAGGACATAAAAAGAAAATTGTGTAATATGCTATTTCTTTATCACCTGCCTAAAGGCACTGTAGCGTGTGTGTCTCTTCTACATTATTACCCCAGTGGCAATGGATTAGAGGGAATTATTGATGAGTAATAAAGATTGAATGATGTTTCTATACGTAATACTAACAGAAACTAGAAATGTCTGAGATTCAGGTAGGATGAGGTTTATATATAAATAATTAAATTATAATTAAATCCACAATAGAAAAAAAAAACAAAAAACAAAACCATAATGTGTCCATTGCAGGTTATCAGAGCCAGTGGCGGCCCATGCATTGTGGGCGCATGGGTGCCGCCCCCCCAATCCCTGCCGCCAACCCCCATCCATGCGCCGGCCCCTATCAGGACGCCGGGTGCATGGATTCCTACGGTGGGGGGTGTTTTTTTTTTTATTCTTAAGCACCTGATTAGAGCCAGAGGCTCTAATAGGCTTCAAAATAGGGTGGGCACACTTGCTATGGTCACACAATTGTGTGGGATCATGGCGCACTCTCTGCGCCCCGAGCCCACCCATTTGTGTGACCATAACGAATTAATTTTTGCTATTTTTCACTCTAACGTTCCTCCCCGCCAATCAGGAGGCAGGTGGTGAAACCTGTTTCCCAATTGGCCAAAGTGTCAGGCGATCCTATTGGATGCCTAGCGCTTTGGAGCAACAGAGAGGGGACGTGGGAGGAGTGGACACTGGAGCCACTGCCTACACGAGCAAAGGAGAGGTCACCAAAGCCCCAGGCCTGGATCAGATAGGTTTCAGACATGCTGGCAGCACGAGGGGGTGAGGAGTTGTTAGTAATGCGCCGCCGGCGGGGGGGGGTTGGTGTTTGTCAATCCCATGCCACGGGCGGAGAGGGGGGTGGTGTGAGCTATATACCCTGAGGCTGAGCTGTATATCTTGAGGCTGAGCTGTATACCGTGATTTGTGATGTGGAGCTGTATACCCTGATCTGTGATGTGGAGCTGTATACCCTTATCTGTAATGCTGAGTTATATACCCTGATCTGTGAGGCTGAGCTGTATACCCTGATCTGTGAGGCTGAGCTATATACCCTGATATCTGAGGCTGAGCTATATACCCTGATCTCTGAGGCTGAGCTATATACCCTGATCTGTGATGCTGGGGCTGTATACTCTGTCCTGTGATACTGAATTGTATACTCCTAAAACTATGGGTGGAAGCAAGTGGAATACAGGGGACGGAGTGGGTGGATTCTATAAGGGGTGGGGCTTATGAGAAGTGGGATGGGTCAAAAAGAAAGGGCAGAGTCTGGCCCCCCCATCTTAAAACTTCACCAGCCGCCACTGCTCAGATTGTAGAATATATCATTGTGTGTGGTTTTTATTTCTTTAAAGAGACCCCATCACCAATTATGCAGATAAAATCAAGTCATCAAAATGCACATTGCAATATTGTTCCTTTCCATAAATTATTTTATTTACTATATTCAACGTACTTGTGAACTTTCTAGAAAAAAAGTCAATACCATAGCACTGCCGTCTGCCCAATAGGTGTAAAGTATCGGAAACTAGAGGTGCCAGAATATACTGTACCTGGAACAATGCTAACTGCTTCCACTATGCCTGAATGCCAGGTCATTCTTAAAAGGCAAACCTTTCTCCCTTTCGCCCAATCCTATTGGCCATTAACTACGATGAGACACTTTATTGACCAGTAGCAGTGTGAAGAAGGTGGGGAGACAGGTACGCTCTGTCAATAGCAGGAAGCTGTTGAGCTTTGCCCAGTCAGTAAGGATAGCATCTGGGTGCCCCAATTACACTGGCGTTTTAAACCATTATGGTTTTTCTAATAATTGAGCAAAGCAGAAGCTTTGTGCTTTCAGACAGTCTCTCTAAAATTGAATCCCCATATCCCCTCTATAGAAACAGAACATGAGGGTGTGTGTACATTTGAGCTTGAGCTATTGAGCACTGTAAACTAAAGATAGAGCAATTAAAATACCCTGGTGAACATTATTCTGAAACACCACCTGCTGGATCAAAATTTAACATTAGGGCCAGTTCACATCAGAATCCAGTGCAGGAAACCCATATTTCTTATGTGTTTCCTGCAGCGTGTTTCATAACACACTGCACTTGCAATCTGCAGCAGGTGTCAGTGTTAACTTAACACCCCCCCAATGCATGTCATAAACGCAGTGCATTTGCTTCCACCAGATCACATGGTACAGTAGTACCATGTGATCCAGTTGTGCATTTTCTAAAGTAGTGCATGCACTGCTTATTATTGCGGTCCAGTGGGATTTCAGCCCTTTCAAATGAATAGGCTGCAATCACACTGCACCTAGATTGCATCTGAATCGCACAGGAATGCAAAGTGTGTGTCTGTGTGATTAATAGTGTGAACTGCCCCTTATCTACTAAATTTGAATCTATTAATATGAATATATTACTATGCAATATTTTGAATTAACCTAGAAAAAATTTAAAATATTTAGTAAATTGTATTTTTGTAAGCCTTTAACATTAAAGAAAGGCATTATACTGTATATTTTATCTCAGTAACAATAAGTTACTAGTGTCTAAATTACTAAACATCTCTGTACAGATAAATATGACAAACATACAAGTTTTCTAAAAACAAGAAAAGAACCTGCAAGCATAAAAAGTGAGGACTTTAAAAGAGGGGGTAAGGCAGACAGGAGATTTGATGGGTGTGTCTCATCCCAGCTCGGCAGTTTAAAGTGTTTTTTTTTTTTTCACACAGGCTTTCCGATCAGGTCCACCTATCAGTTTTTCAGGCGGACCTGATCGGATGTTCCATTCACTTCTATGGAGTGGCGGATGTCAGCGGTGACATCAGGGCCGTCTTTAGCGCAGGGCAAACGGGGCACTTGCCCTGGGCCCAATCTTTGTTGGGGGGCCCGCTCTAGCCGTGAATTGGGGCCCCGATCACAGCTTTGCAGAGCGCACAGAGGACACGGGAGGATGTATTCCTCGCTAGCCAGCTGAGAGGGGGCGGGGCCGGGAGCTCCACTGACGCTCTGACCCCGCCCACGTGCAGACTGTGTACTCGGAAAAGAGCTTCTGTGGTGAGAGACAGTGATCGGAGTGGGAGTGTCAGTGGAGCTTCCAGCCCCACCCCCTCTATATTGGCTGGTGAATACAGAGGTCCGGGGGCGGGGCCGGGAGCTCCAATGACACTCCCACTCTGATCACTGGCTCTCACTACAGGCGCTCAACTACCAGTACACAGGCTGCACGTGGGCGGGGTCAGAGCATCAGTGGAGCTCCCGGCCCCGCCCCTCTCAGCTGGCTAGCGCGGAATACATCCTCCCATGTCCTCTGTGCGCTCTGCAAAGCTGTCATCAGGGCCCCAATTCACGGGTGATGTGGGCCCACCCAACAAAGCATCAGTGGAGCTCCCAGCAGCTTTAGTGAGAGCAGAGAGTGGAAGCCCCGCCCACACACCTGAATGTATGTAGTGAGTTTGGCTGGCCAGGTATGTCCTTACAAACATAGAATGCCTGACTGTTTAAACCCTGAGATGTGTTATTCAACTGTAAAGCTGTGCATTGCTGAAAGTTCTCTGACCATCCCCTGTATAATGTCTGCAGTCTCTGATTGTCTCCTGCAGTATGTCCGCAGTCTCTGATTGTCTCCTGCAGTATGTCCGCAGTCTCTGATTGTCTCCTGTATAATGTCCGCAGTCTCTGATTGTCTCCTGCAGTATGTCCGCAGTCTCTGATTGTCTCCTGCAGTATGTCCGCAGTCTCTGATTGTCTCTTGCAGTATGTCCGCAGTCTCTGATTGTCTCCTGCAGTATGTCCGCAGTCTCTGATTGTCTCCTGCAGTATGTCCGCAGTCTCTGGTAATCTCCTGCAGTATGTCCGCAGTCTCTGATTGTCTCCTGCAGTATGTCTGCAGTCTCTGATTGTCTCCTGCAGTATGTCCGCAGTCTCTGATTGTCTCCTGCAGTATGTCCGCAGTCTCTGGTAATCTCCTGCAGTATGTCCGCAGTCTCTGATTGTCTCCTGCAGTATGTCCGCAGTCTCTGGTAATCTCCTGCAGTATGTCCGCAGTCTCTGATTGTCTCCTGCAGTATGTCCGCAGTCTCTGATTTCTCCTGCAGTATGCCCGCAGTCTCTGATTGTCTCCTGCAGTATGCCCGCAGTCTCTGAGTGTCTCCTGCAGTATGTCCGCAGTCTCTGATTGTCTCCTGCAGTATGTCCGCAGTCTCTGATTTCTCCTGCAGTATGCTCGCAGTCTCTGATTGTCTCCTGCAGTATGCCCGCAGTCTCTGAGTGTCTCCTGCAGTATGTACGCAGTCTCTGAGTGTCTCCTGCAGTATGTCCGCAGTCTCTGGTAATCTCCTGCAGTATGCCCGCAGTCTCTGATTGTCTCCTGCAGTATGCCCGCAGTCTCTGAGTGTCTCCTGCAGTATGTACGCAGTCTCTGAGTGTCTCCTGCAGTATGTCCGCAGTCTCTGATTGTCTCCTGCAGTATGTCCGCAGTCTCTGATTGTCTCCTGCAGTATGTCCGCAGTCTCTGATTTTCTCCTGCAGTATGTACACAGTCTCTGATTGTCTCCTGCAGTATGTACACAGTCTCTGAGTGTCTCCTGCAGTATGTCCGCAGTCTCTGATTGTCTCCTGCAGTATGTCCGCAGTCTCTGGTAATCTCCTGCAGTATGTCCGCAGTCTCTGATTGTCTCCTGCAGTATGTCCGCAGTCTCTGATTGTCTCCTGCAGTATGTCCGCAGTCTCTGATTGTCTCCTGCAGTATGTCTGCAGTCTCTGGTAATCTCCTGCAGTATGTCCGCAGTCTCTGGTAATCTCCTGCAGTATGTCCGCAGTCTCTGATTGCCTCCTGCAGTATGTCCGCTTTCTCTGAACCTCTCCTGTAGTATGTGTAATAATGTGCCCCTTTACTTGCTCAATTATTTGGGATTGCTCCACTGCTCAGTGAGAGGTAATGATGTGCATGAACCTCTAGCAACCAATCAGCAAACAGTAGTAATCTGCTTTAATCTCTAGCAACCAATCAGTAAGTGCTAATGATGTGCTGTAACCCCTAGCAACCAATTAGTGAGCGCTAATAATGTACATTAACCTCTAGCAACCAATCAGCAAGCAGAAATTATGTGTTGTAACCTCTAGAAACCAGCCATTGAGCAGTAATGATAGGCTGTAACCTCTGGCAAACAATTGCAATCGCTGCTGCAGTAAACTGATTTTGAGTCTACCTGCTATTTTTTGTATGTCTCAGAATGGAGGGGGGGCCCCAAGAAAATGTTTGCCCAGGGCCCAATTAAAATTAAAGACGGCCCTGGGTGACATGTCCATTGACACCTGCTGCTATCCAATCCAATCCTGTCTGCCAAATTCAGATGGATGGAAACCCTATTTTCCTACCGTCTGGAGGATCGGATCGGATGAAAACGGACAGTTGATCTATTTTCATCCTATCTCCCCAAATAGGAGAGCGGGACTCTGACAGGTCCGTCCTCGCACAGTGAGCGGAGACAGACCTGTCATTTGCCTGCTCAGCGGATCGATTCCCCGCTGAGCCAGCGGAATCCGTATAACGGACAAGCCCATGTGAAAGGACCCTTAGTTTAGTCAGAAATAGAAAACAAGAATGAACGGCCCCTTCAGTGCATGCGCACTGAAGGGGCTGTCCCTTCAGATCGCTGTCTGGTGGACGTGGCTCACAATATCATATGCGGAAGTGACATTCAAATGGCCGGATCCCATGAACCTGGAAGGAAGACCATGAAGAGTCATGATTAAGGCCTGATGGCCGAAACCTGTTGTTTTTTTTGACTGTTGTTCAAATGTTTTAGCCGACTTCCATGGCTCCAGCCTTTCTCCCTTTTTTGCATAGAAGACCGGGTGAAGATGGAAGCCCCAGCAGTGGTGTCAGCGCACCATTTAAGGGCTTCGTTTTAAGGTAATGCATATAATGTGCTAGTATACGATGCACACTAGCACATTATAATATTTACCTGCAGGGGGGAGGTGTCTTTTTTTTGGAGAAAAAACTTTTACTTTTTTGGAGAAAACTTTACTACTGCTTTAATTGCTGTGAATGAGTGGTCTCAGACAGCTTGATTCACAGAGCCCATCCAGGCAGCTCTGTACCATGTGATCACTGTGCTGACCATTTACTGTGATCACTAATTTAAAAAAAAACATGTTTACATTGGTAAGGAAGTAAAGGGAGGAGGAACTACTGAATGATGAATGTTTGACAACAGCAGTTGTGGGTTAGTTTTAACCCTTTCATTCTCCTATATATGTAATATCCATGCTGTCTCTGCAGTGACCTGTATACTAACCTCTACATCTTCCTAATCCTGCACACCTGTACATTAACCCCTTCATCTATCTTTCCACTGTATGTGACCTGTACAATGCATGTATCTAGTGCACCATTAACAAGCTCGGTGTCTTAACCCCCTCAATACCAGCACGTTTCTTAATTTCACAAAAATTGTGGCAAAAAATTAGATCACCTTGAGGTGTCTACTTTCCGAAAAGGGGTCACTTTGGGGATTTTGTACTGCCCCGTTCTTTTTTTTTGCAATGATTTATAATAGAAAGTATAGGAGAAACTGTTTTTTCCAATATTTTTAGCCTTTCTTTTCTTTTATTATAACAAATTAAAAACCCAGTGGTTATTCAATTCCACCAAAAGGAAGCTCTAGGTGTCTTGAAAATTATATAAAACTAATTTGGGTACAGTGTTGCTTGACTGAGTCATTGTCAGTCAAACTATCACAGCTGTGAAAAATAAAAAATTGCCTGGTAAGGAAGGAGCATATGCAGGCTGGTACTAATGATGTAAAAGGTGTAAATCACTTGTAACTATTTGTAAATCACTTGTGTCTCTGAGAGCCACTTCTGTAGGATCCGCAGCACCTGTTGTACCTGGAGGCTATCCCCAGAGTGTGTGGCACCTGCTGTTATACATGCTCCAATGACTATTAACAAGGTATGTCAGAGGTCAGGAGGCTATCAGCAGCTGAGCTAGTGAAATCATAGCAGTCAGCTACCAAAGCTCAAAACTGCCAACTATATACAATTTATATACATTTTAGAGGACTCAGGTCTGCTAGCACTGACAAGGGACTAAATGATGTTCTTTTACATATTCATACTTATTCATGTATTTTCAAAATGTTAAGCCCCGTACACATGATCAGAATATCATACAAAAAATACTGCTTTCGAATCGATCGTACGATAATCTGATTGTTAGCACTCAGCTTTCGTCCGAAATTTTCAGAAGGGAAAAAAGACACGAAAATTTTTCTTGTATGATGCCAGATCATACGATTTTTGTTTAATCAGTACAGTTTTCATCTGAAAATACAAAACAAATACATTACATTACTTCTGAGTTTTTTATTCTGTCGGAATTTTCGTACATTAGTAGCCTTTTCGTTTTCGATATGGAGACTAGCATGCAAAAAAACCCCCCAAAAAACGCATGATCAATTATCCAATAATCTCATCATGTGTGCTAGGTTTAAGTTTAAGGAGATATAAACCCTAAGTGGATTACGTTTAGTTTACTGAAGCACTGTGTACTACAAACTGTTGCCATTTTTTTTTCTTTTTTTTTACAGAATACTGATTTAGCCATTTTAATGGTGTCTCAGTGCATGTGATTAAGCGTTTGGTCTGAACTCAGGTTTGGACCGGTCCTGGAAGGAAGCCATCACTCCTACCCAATCAACTGCTCAAACTATACAAGTACAGAAAAGAGTGGCAGACCAAAACCAGATAAGAGTCCAGGATAATTTTGGCGGAACACCCCTTCATCAGGGTTCAACACAGGATAAGCTTGGGTGAACTCAAGGAAAACAGCTTATTCTTAATCAGATCCTCCATTGCTTCTCAGCAACTGCTGTCAAATTATTACTGTAAGTGGATAGTTCAACACTAGTTCTATTATAGATCTGTGAAGTCACCAAGTTTTATTCTGTGTTGATCCCTGATGAAGGGGGGGGGGGGGGTGTTGCCCCCAAAACAGGTTGGATTTTTTAATATGACTTTTTTTTTTATAATTATGTTTGACTTTTTCATCCAGTTTTTGTCTAGCACTCCTTTCTTTATTTCCATGGTTTGAGTCACTCTCAGGTGCTTGCTGTGAGGGAACCACCTTGCCAAAGCTATAGAGCTTATTTGAAGTTTTCCTTCATCTGACTATGCATGCAACTCCAAAAGTTCCCAACCCCTCTTTAGGTATGTTGTTCTGGAGCCCAATCAACTGCAACCAGGGCATTCCCTGCCTGAACACAAAGGGGTGGGGGCTGTGACATCACTGACCTAATATGGTCACATGATTTGAACCAAACCCAAGTTCTTCCCTACTTTTGATCTCCTCCAGCTTCATTCAGCCATGTCCTGTCAACATATTTGTACCAGTGTCAGCTGCACATCATTGTTCTGGACTGGCTTCCATATAGTGACAACAGTGGACTATGAACTTGTTCATACATGCAGTTAAACTACTGTGCCTCTGAAATACAATCAATGATGCATTGCTTTTCATATGGCATTTGACAGGCAGTGAGGAGGTCTGTGCAATGTGTGTTAGCAAACCCCTGTGTAGTCAGGATGACAACGCAGGAACTCAATTGAAAGGCAGTTGTCACCCCATAACACATAGGAAGTTCCCTAAATTAGCACTTGGTAGGCTGGTTAGGGTTGTAAGTTAGGGTTTGAGTTTATGTTAATGGTTAGGTTTAGAAAGTGAGCTAACGTTAAAGTGTAATTCCAGCCAAAACGTTTCCCTTTTAAAATTTTGCTTTGTGCCCTGGGACTTTGAAACAGAAATTTCCCTAGTGGGGAAGCAGACAATAATCTAAAAAATGAACAGAGGTTCTAGCCCGTCTTCATCTAAAAGAAAGTTTGGGCTGGAGTTCTACTTTATGGGGCCAATCAAAATCAAACTGATATTTTAGTTTTTGTTGGCTGGTATAGTTAAGATCTCCTCTTCCAGGCCTGTGTATGTGTGCCACACTCTCCATTCAATACTCTGGAAGAATATAAACTCTCCACAGGATTTATTGGTGAGTGGGATGGAGAAGAATTTGAAAATCAGCCCTGACATGGCCCTACAGTCAATATTTTGCTGGACCAGGAACAGGTTAGTATAAGGCCCCTTTCACAGCATCCACACCACCATCGCATATGACAGGTCCGTGTCTGCTCCGCTGTGCAGAGCGAACACAGACACAGTCCTGCTCTCCTCTATAGGGAAACGGATGGAAATGGCCTGCCTGTCCGTTTCCATCTGATCCGTCAGACGGATGGAAAATAGGACCACCATCTGTCTGTTTTTTGCGGGCAGAATCGTATCGGAGCGGATGGCGGCAGGTGTCAGCGGACATGTGTTTGCTGACATCCGCCGCTCCATAGGGGAGACTGGAAGGTCCGATCAGGTCCGCCTGAAAAACTGACAGGGCCCTGACAGGTGAAAGGGCCCTAGGACTGTCGGGGGAATGAGGGGTGGGGGGTTGGTCAAATAAATGTGCCAGCAAAAGAAGTACCTGTAATTAACAAAATAGAATACTTACCTCTTCTGCTGCCCGTCCACCAAACACTGCTTAAACCAAGAGAAATCCTCTGTGTCATTTTATGCTGAAATTTAGGGTTCGGAGCTATTTGTAGAGCTATTTGCCCTTTAAACTGCAGGTACATTCATTCTGTGCAAATTAAGGCAAAGATGAATGTGATTAGTCTATTTTCTCTCACGATCAAATGTTATTAATTCGTACAAAAAATAGTAAATCAAAAAAATACCGCATTATGGCCACTAAATGGAGCTGATGATCATAGGAAATTAGTTACTATGATCATCATCTCCATGTAGTGCCCATAATGTGGTATTTTTCTGAATAAATGTATTCTTTATGAATGAAAATAGCCTAATAGCGTTTAAGTTTGCTCCCATTTGCACAGAATGAACTTATACAGTTTCACAGGATAATTTAGTCCTGCTTTTTTTAAAAAAATACACCCCTTGATCTATTGCAGGGATATGCAATTAGCGAACCTCTAGCTGTTGCAAAACTACAAGTCCCATCATGCCTCTGCCCCTGGGTGTCATGCTTGTGGCTGTCAGTCTTGCTATGCCTCATGGGACTTATAGTTCTGCAACAGCTGGAGGTCCGCTAATTGCATATCCCTGATCTATTGTATCAGTGACTACTCCTGCTGACCTCCAGGTCACTACACTATAGGATAGAGTAGTGACCTCCAGGTCACTACTCTATCCTATAGTGACATCACAGCGACATGCGCAGCAGAGGAAGAGGTGAGTAATATTTTGCTTCTTTTTTTTTTTTACAGGGAGGCTTTTTATTGTCACAATAATTAGGGGCCAACACAACATCTTATATTTCGCAGAGACTCTACTGGTAAGATCTCCATATTTCAGGTCTTGGCTCTGCACATAGGTGTGCGTAGCCTATTGCATTACGGTGTGCACCCCAAAACTCAAACACGTGTGTGTGTATGGGTATGGTGGTAGAAGAACGAAGGGACACTTCTCAATTCAATGTAAGTGGCAACCCTGACCCCTGCAGCCAGAACTATGAAAGCACTATGGAATTCTGCGGCTCCGAGCTGCTGTATCCCTCCACAAATTAAAGGAAAAGTTCCCTGTCTTTCATATACTGCACTGATTATTTTGGACAAGTAATTAAAAGAATCTTTAGACACTCAAACATGGACTGTGAATTTGGGGGTGCTGAAAGAGAACCTGCACACAGAGCCATATGCTTCTGAGCACCAGTGATTAGGGTGTGCCCAGGCACACCTGGCACACCCCCTGCGCACGCCTATGGCTCTGCATAACTGCCTGGGACATTATCATTAGCTCCCACTCTTTCCGATTCCGGAAACTAGGGGCTTACTCAACCCACCAAGCTACATCTATATCCAAAATATCTAAAATATTACATTTAGACTGAGCCTTGAAGAACTCTATTTTAGGGTAATTTGATTTTCTTTGTAAGGGATATATATATATATATATATATATATATATATATATATATATATACACATATATACAGTATCTCGCAAAAGTGAGTACACCCCTCACATTTTTGTAAATATTTTATTATATCTTTTCATGTGACAACACTGAAGAAATGTCACTTTGCTACAATGTAAAGTAGTGAGTGTACAGCTTGTATAACGGTGTAAATTTGCTGTCCCCTCAAAATAACCCAACACACAGCCAATAATGTCTAAACCGCTGGCAACAAAAGTGGGTACACCCCTAAGTAAAAATGTCCAAATTGGGCCCAATTAGCCATTTTCCCCTACCTGGTGTTATGTGACTCGTTAGTGTTACAAGGTCTCAGGCGTGAATGGGGAGCAGGTGTGTTAAATTTGGTGTTATCGCTCTCACTCTCTCCTACTGGTCACTGGAAGTTCAGTATGGCAAAGAACTCTCTGAGGATCTGAAAGAAAGAATTTTTGCTTTACATAAAGATAGCCTAAGCTATAAGAAGATTGCCAAGACCCTGAAACTAAGCTGCAGCATGATGGCCAAGACCATACAACGGTTTAACAGGACAGGTTCCACTCAGAACAGGCCTCGCCATGGTCGACCAAAGAAGTTGAGTGCACATGCTCAGCGTTGTATCCAGAGGTTGTCTTTGGGAAATAGACATACGAGTGCTGCCAGCATTGCTGCAGAGGTTGAAGGGGTGGGGGGTCAGCCTGTCAGTGCTCAGACCATACGCCACACACTGCATCAAAGTGGTATGCATGGCTGTCATCCCAGAAGGAAGCCTCTGATGATGCACAAGAAACGCCGCAAACAGTTTGCTGAAGACAAGCAGACTAGCGACATGGATTACTGGAACCATGTCCTGTGGTCTGATGAGACCAAGATAAACTTATATTGTTCAGCTGGTGTCAAGCGTGTGTGGCAGAAACCAGGTGAGGAGTACAAAGTGAAGTGTGTCTTGCCTACAGTCAAGTAAGGTGGTGGGAGTGTCATGGTCTGGGGCTGCATGAATGCTGCTGGCACTGGGGAGCTACAGGTCACTGAGGGAACCATTAATGCCAACATGTACTGTGACATACTGAAGCAGAGCATGATAATCTCCCTTCGGAGACTGGGCCGCAGGGCAGTATTCCAACATGATAACGACCCCAAACACACCTCCAAGACAGCCACTGCCTTGCTAAAGAAGCTGAGGGTAAAGGTGATGTACCGGCTAAGCATGTCTCCAGACCTAAACCCTATTGAGCATCTGTGGGGCATCCTCAAATGGAAGGTGGAGGAGCACAAGGTCTCTAACATCCGCCAGCCCCATGATGTTTTCATGGAGGAGTGGAAGAGGACTCCAGTGGCAACCTGTGAAGCTCTGGTGAACTCCATGCCCAAGAGGGTTAAGGCAGTGCTGGAAAATAATGGTGGTCACAAAAAATATTGACACTTTAGACATTTTCACTTAGGGGTGTACTCACTTTTGTTGCCAGTGGTTTAGACATTAATGGCTGTGTGTTGCGTTATTTTGAGGGGACAGCAAATTTACATTGTTATACAAGGTGTACACTCACTACTTTACATTGTAGCAAAGTGTCATTTCTTCACTGTTGTCACATGACAAGATATAATAAAATATTTACAAAAATATGTGAGGGGTGTACTCACTTTTGTGAGACACTGTGTGTGTGTGTGTGTGTGTGTGTGTGTGTGTGTATATATATATATGTACTTAGCATAAAACAGTTTCTGTGAGTGTGCCCTAGGGCTCCAAAACAGACTGGCATAAACAGATTCTGAAAATACATTAGTCTAATAAGCACCTTTGTTCTCCCTCCTATCCCTGGGGGAAGCAATAAATAGGCATAATAGAAGAGCAAGGGGTTTCCTGAAATATTACAATCATGCCAAGATACAGTGTAATATGTAATTATAGGAGGATTGCTCAGAGTTCCTGGGAAGTCTATGTTATTAGGAATAATAAGTGCATCTAAACCCAAGAACAAACATGTAATATATTGCAGCTTATTAAAGTGGAACTTCATCCAAAAAGGGAAGTTCCGCTTTTTCTCCTCCTCCCCCCTCCTCTACCATATTTGGATTTATTTTTTTTGGGGGGTGGGGGAGCGGGTACCTAGCTTTGGCAGGTACCCGGTCCAAGTGACAATTCACAGGGCACCGCATGGCTTGGGCATGCACAGTGGGAAGCCGGCTGTGAAGTCATAAGAAGTCACATTCGGCTTCCCGCAGTTATCGTGCCGGCGCTGTGAACCCGCAGATCGGCGAAGAACTGGCCCGGGTGAGGATGGTGCTGGATCTCTGGATAGGTGAATGTCTGTTTATCAAAAGTCAGCAGCTACAGGTTTTCCCAGTGGCGTGTATGGGTGACCCCGCCCCCCTCTGATGCAGCGAGAATCCTGCGCTGCATCAGAGGGGGGCGAGGTCACCCATACACGTCACTGTGAAACCCCGGTGTTTCCCCTTGTCAGGGGGGATGGGGTCACGTGACGGGTGGCCCCGCCCTCAGCTACATAAGAACTGTCAAGCTGGCACCGCGTCATTGGCTGGGTACCTCCGGTGGAGGCAGGATCCTGTGCGTGTTCCTCGCTGGGGTCGCTGGAGATCATCCATCGCTGGAGATCGAGAATTGGATTACATCGTTGGAGTAGGAGCATGGATTTATTGGATTACATCGCTGGAATCTCTTTTTTATTTTTTATTTTTTTATTTTTATTAACCGGTTCAATACAGGGCAATTTCACCCCCTTCCTTCCCAGGCCAAATTTTAGTTTTCAGGGCTGTCGCACTTTAAACGTCAATTGCGCGGTCGTGCGACGTTGTACCCAAAAAAAATTGACGTCCTTTTTTCACCACAAATAGAGCTTTCTTTTGGTGGTATTTGATCGCCTCTGCGGTTTTTATTTTTTGCGCTATAAACAAAAGAAGAGCGACAATTTAGAAAAAAACACAATATTTTTTACTTTTTGCTATAATAAATATCCCAATTTTTTTTTTTTTTTTTTTAATTTTTCCTCAGTTTCGGCCGATACGTATTCTTCTACATATTTTTGGTAAAAAAAAATCGCAATAAGCGTATATTGATTGGTTTGCGCAAAAGTTATAGCGTCTACAAAATAGGGGATAGATTTATGGCATTTTTAAAAAAAAAAAATGTATTTATTTTTTTAGCGGCGATCGCTATTTTTTTTCATGACTGCGACATTATGGCGGACACATCGGACACTTTTGACACATTTTTGGGACCGTTCACATTTATACAGCGATCAATGCTATACAATTGCATTGATTACTGTGTAAATGTGACAGGCAGTGAAGGGGTTAACCACTAGGGGGCGGGGAGGGGTTAATATGTTTCCTAGGGAGTGATTACTAACTGAAGGGGGAGGGGACGCTCAAGGGGAGGAGACCGATCAGTGTTCCTCCGTTCTGGGAACACAGATCGCTCTCCTCAGAGCTGACAGGCTGTGGATCTGTGTGTTTACACACACAGATCCACATGCCGGCCCGGTTAACGGGCAATCGCGGGTGCCCGGCGGACATCGCGGCCGCCGGGCACACGCACCGGGTCCCGAGGAACGCGGCGCGCGCGCGCGCCCCCTAGGCGGCCGGGAATCCCAGGACGTCATATGACGCCCACCCAGGATGGGAGATCCCATCTGTGGACGTCATATGACTATGGGCGGGTAGGGAAGTGGTTAAAGGACTTGTCCCAAGCCGTCTCCTGTGGTTTTTTTTTAACATTTTGACACTTTCTTTTTGTGAAATGATAGGGGTACAATGTACCCCTTATCAATTCACATAGGGGGGGGCGGGATCTGGGTGTCCCCTTTGTTAAAGGGGGCTTCCAGATTCCGATAAGCCCCCCGCCCGCAGACCCCCACAACCACCAAGGGTTGTGGGGATGAGGCCTTGTCCCCATCAACATGGGGACATCCTCCCTATGTTGAGGGCATGTGGCCTGGTACGGTTCAGGATGGGGGGGGCGCTCTCTAGTCCTCCTCCTCTTTTCATGCAGCCTGCCAGGTTGCATGCTCGGATAAGGGTCTGGTGTGGATTTTTGGGGAACCCCACGCCATGTTAAATTTTGGTGTGGAGTTCCTCTTAAAATCCATACCAGACCTGAAGGGTCTGGTATGGATTTTTGGGGGGAATCCCACGCCATTTTTTTTTTTAAATTTTGGTGCGGAGTTCCCCTTAATATCCATACCAGACCTGAAGGGCCTGGTAATGAAATTTTGGGGGACCCCCACGCATTTTTATTTCTCAATGACATTCGATGACTTTTATGTGTATCGTCGGGACCGACAATTTATTAATGGCCGGCACTAGCACTTTTAAATTACTTTTTTTTCCTTTAGAAATGTCATTTTGCTCTCGGACTGTTATAAACACAGGAAACATGCGCTACTTTACAGGCATACTATAGACACCCCCAGGTATGAAATTTAAATTTTTAAAACTTTTTTTTGCATTGATACATGTCCCCTGGGGCAGGACCCAGGTCCCCAAACACTTTTTATGACAATAACTTGCATATTAACCTTTAAAATTAGCACTTTAGATTTCTCCCATAGACTTTTAAAGGGTGTTCCGCGGCTTTTCGAATTTGCCGCGAACACCCCATATTGTTGCTGTTCGGCGAACGGGCGAACAGGCAATGTTCGAGTCAAACTCACGTTCGACTCAAACAGATAGCCCGTTCCTACTCAGCCATATGGGCAGCTTGGAAAGCTTGGAATACATATCGAGAATCTCAATCATACCAAAAACGAATACAGCATAGCAAGTTTGTTGTCTCGTGAGATGGGGACTCGGTTGAAACTGAACTTTGTGTACCTCTTTCACTTGCCACAAGTTAAGTACTTACATAATATGGACGTAGAGGGTAGTTGGTGGTTGTCCCACCCCCTCTCCTTTCTTTATCTTTTGGAATCTTCCTCCCCACCCCCCTCCCTTTTTTTTTCTCCTTTTTCCATTCTCCTCCTACCCTTGATAGCATAGCAGTAGTGGAAGGGAACAGTGGGATTCAAGGGAAAATGTGTTAACTGGTTTCTGCTCCCACACCCTTCCAGATATATCAAGTGACCTAATCAATTGTGCTCCTATTTATTCTGTTCTTATTAGCTAGGTATTTCATGGTTTTTTTCTACAACAAATTCACATTGGTAGAATATAATTGAGAACAGCTAATCACGTGTTTCATGCACAGGATAACTTTCTCTATTCTTAATAATAATATAGGCTTAAGGTGGAGTTGTTACTATGTACTTTTGTTTTGTATTTGTGTGTATCCGCTTACATGCAGTGATGTTTGTGGAGTAATTTACTGTAATTTTGTGTGAAAATTGTTGATAAAACCTTTATGTAACAAAAAAAAAAGATTAAAAAAAAAAGTCCAACTTTATAGAAATTGCAAGTGCATTGTAGTCCTTAGTCATAAAAACAAAACAGTGCTCCAACGTGCAATAGTGCTTCCCACATCCAAGCATCTTATCAGATGGATATGATCTCATGACTATGAGATCAGATTCACTTTATCAGTAAACAGAACCTATGCTCCCTTAATCCATGCTCCAAAACAGATCTACGTCCCCACCAGCAAGATGCAGCAATGGTGTCCCCACCTTCACACAGGCAGCTCTAGACCAGGGATGTCCAACCTGCGGCCCAAGATGGCTATGAATACGAACGAACACAAAATCGTAAACTTACTTTTTTTTTTTACTGGGGTATTTTTTATAATTTGCATTTACACTTAGCGAACACATGCATGCGAAGAAATATTTCACAGTCTGTTTACTGGACTTTTAGAAGTTTTATCTTCCCAAAGTAAAATCTCTTCACAATCACGCCTTATTCATGGCATCAGTTTTCAGCAGCACCCATATTTGTTAGCAACTATTTTCAAGGATGAAGCACATGAATGGCAAAATTAGAAGCAAAATATCTGATGAGCTTCAGTTTTGAATTTTTATTGCTCAGATATGTGCACTTTTGTATTAGGACTTTTTCTGCTTATTAGCTATCCCTATTGTTAGTGTATTTTATGTGTGACCCAAGACAATTCCTCTTCTTTCAATGTCGCCCATGAAAGTCAAAAGGCTGAACACTCGTGCTCTAGACCAAATATCATTTAAAACCAAGAAAAGGGAGAAGCCTCATAGTGCAGTATTAATATTTTTTAAATTTTATTTTAATGAATGGCATTTGCACTTACAATATACAAAGTGTAATGAGCGATCTACATATCCACATAGCACGGCCATTAAAACCCACCAGCGCGCCAGTGCGTGATAACGTCACAGAAGACAAACCAGGACAGATTTACACATAATAGACACAGTGGATTCTTGACACTGGAAAGTAAGAAAAACTAGAATTATTTTTTGTTTAGACATTGAGTGAAAGAAATATAAGGGCTGATATTGCTAAACTTTGCTGGAAATCTACCTTTTGGGCATTCGTCCCTGGGTGCATACTA
The DNA here is from genome assembly GCA_037952925.1 of Lithobates clamitans. Taxonomy (NCBI): domain Eukaryota; kingdom Metazoa; phylum Chordata; class Amphibia; order Anura; family Ranidae; genus Lithobates; species Lithobates clamitans. The sequence continues at coordinate 2,019,812 of JBBGZY010000743.1, read as the reverse complement.
CCCTAAATGTTAGTACCACTCAGTACACCATCCAGCCCTGTCCATCCGCAGAACTTTTTTAGTCTGTCATAGACATTTACAGGTTGGCGGCAGCGAGGCTGGCCGGTGCACCTGTGCCTTCCAACTGCACTGCAGGAATCTCATGCACAGGGGCTAAATGACCAGTACACATGACCAGTACACATGACCCTATTGTAATCTCAATTTTTAAGCCCCAGTAGGGGGCCAAAGGTGTCAAAGGGGAAGATTAGGTTAGAGTATCTCTGTCACTTGATCAAGAGAGCTTTTGAATACAGAAAACAAAACTGCAACATTACCTTATCGAGTTTGCAGCAAGTGGAAGGTAGTGAGGCCCAAAGTCTGGCCAACACCCGTGGCTGGAATGTGTGGCCAAGTGGGAGTGTTTAGCAGTGTCATGGAGCTGAAGAATTTCATTTAAAATTTTTTGAAAAATTGTGGTTGGTTTTCTAATGTAGAGGTCTCCAAACTGTGGCCTGGGGGCCGGATGTGGCCCTTTGCTTGCTTTAATCCAGCTCTTGGGACACTATTCATCCACTGACACCAACAATTGGTTATATGTCCTCCCACTGACACCAAAGAAAGGGCACAATTCCTTTAAATGACACCAACAATGGGGGACAATTCCTCCTAATGACACCAAAACTGGGGCATAGTCCCTCCTATTGACACCAACAATGATGCACAATTCTTCCCAATGATGTCAACGACTGGGACAATATTCACTTTTCACTTTTATGCCTATTTCATCGTTAGTGCACTATATTTATTTAGCACTACACTTTTTTAGTTTGGATGAGGCACTATCCCCTACCACTGACTCCAACAACGGGTCATTGTTTACTCCCACTGACTCGAGGCCTTTTTCTACTCCCACTGGCCTCAGTCTGCCCCCCCCTCACAGTCTGAAGGACATGACTAGGGTATTAAAGATGATTTGTCTCCATTCTGCTCTAACCATCACTCCCTTCATCCCTTATAAATAACCAAATGACCACAAGCTGGAGTTAAATGGCCCTATCAGCCTTTCATTAAGAAACTGTATACATAACAGGTAAATAACACGTTAAACCCAGTTTTACTGGAGCCTCAAGGTCCCGGTAGGCATCAAAAAGAAAGTATCTGCGTTCAACTTAATTAGACCTCCAGCCGCCACAGCACCGACTCAGAGACAACCAGTCACAGATACCAACATACCAACTACTGGGAGCTGTACTTCAGATGGGTGCCTACCAAGTATATGTTTGCCCCATACTAACCTACCAGGACCTTGTACCCCACTTGCTGCCATGACAAAGAACCACATCAAAAACAAGAGAGCCTCTTTAAAAAGGAGAGGGGGACCCAAAACCAAAATCCAGAAACAAGAAAGGGGAGGGAGGGTGGGAAATATTCCCCAGTGCAGCTTCCTTCTGACTGAAGACCTCCTAAAGACCCCTGGCTTGGCTACTCCCTGTTGCTCCACCTGTTCCTGGCCTAGACACCAATCAAGTAAGTCCCACCACCATTTATATTTCCCATCAGACTAGGCTGAAACCCCTCCTTGACCCAAACCCCTTTAACCCATGTCATGCTGGCCCTCCGTCCATGTCTTTTCTCTCCTTTTACTCCAGGCCTCCCTGTATACTGGCCCTTTGTATAAAAAGTTTGGACAACGCTCTTCTAATGGTTTATGATGTCAAAAAGATGTTTCTTTTCGAGCGTACTGATGAGAAATTTTGGAGGATTGAAAATTTCTAACAGTGAATGTGGTTTTTGTTCAGGAAAGTCCCTTTACTCCAACATCAAATGTCAAAAGCAAACCTTTTTTGAAGAACTTTCAAACATTCATCAAGTCATCAAATGTATTAATGAGAATTTTCATATGAATACCAATGTTCAAAAATCTGCTAGTGTATAGCCAGCTTAAATAAGTATTTCCAGAAGGAGAAGGAGAGGTCAGTAATGCACACAACCTTCAAGGGCAAGTCTAATTGGTTTGCATTTTATAGACTGTCCAGGAATGTATGGACTTTTGGGAATCCTGAGGGACTGGAAGAGCAGGCAATTGTAACAAACCCAGAGCTATTGCATACTGGAAAGGTACGTCTCCTGTTTTCCTGGCCTCAAGTGTAATCAATTCAGTTTTTGACCAAACTAAAGAAGGCCTCTTTGGGCTTCTCTTGATAAAAGGGTGTCATGTTCTTCTTCAGTTCCGTGTAATGCTGTCTGTGCTGTCATATCTTGCCATCAATACAATATTAGTTATGGTCATAAGTGCCTATGGCCTATTTTTAGTGTACTTGTGAGATATGTTTATACACCTCGGGCATAATGTGGGTTAGAAGTGCATCAACACCCTCTTCTCCTGTTCCACTCTTTCTACGAGATGTTATCAAGCATTCCTTCTCATCTAGTATTGCGCTGAGATCGCAGGGACAGGCATTCGGCAGAGTCTTGCCCCTGGTGCTAATAATACAGATCATAGTAATAGTTGTGGAATGTTCTGAATTTTCAGCAGGCCTCGGCTTGCCTGCGTTGTAGTGGGGCACACAAAACATGCATACCGATACTGATCACTCACAGACAAGCCTATCTTGTTCAGAGAGATGAGTGGGAGATACAGAAAACTTGTCGGTCAAGTGCATATAAATCAATCAGGAAATAACCGCCTTTAACTCCCATATTCAAATGGCACCTTTCAGCCATTTAAAAAAAATTGCCTGCATTTTATCGTGGAAAAGGTCACCTGTTTAAAAGGATTGTTATCGTTTTTCTTGAGAAGTTCACTTTACTAGGACTAATATTTAAAGCTAAACTCCAGGCAAACAGCTAAATGCAAAGGTGATCAGATTTTTTTTTTTAACACTTACAGGTCTCTTGCTTAACTTGTAACTAGACAGGAGGGAGGAGCAGTAGGCCAAAAAGCTTATCTCTTTGTTACTCTGCTCTCTTCTCCTATCTGCATGTTCACGGCACTGCAGCACAATGGATTAGCTTGTTGTCAGGTTGCCTACTGTATATTAAGTTAGCACCCGGCTGTCCAGATCAGGGGGGAAAGGGTTAATATTTTGCCACCTTTCCCTAGTGTTCTCGCAGGCTTTCTCTGGAGTCCAGCCACCCTCCCATGTTCTATAAAAGGAAAGAGGTCCAGATCCTAAGGGGTTCTGGGAGAACACTTAGAGAAACGCATGGGCAATGCACGCAACCAGAGAGACTTGCTGGGACCTGTGGTACGCTCTGGAATGAGGATTCACCAGAAGAACCCAGGAACATAGACTTCTCTGAGCATTGCCAAGGATGGACTTTTCTCAAAGAGACGTCACCAGTGCAGGTAACCTGGAGCAGCCACAGTTAGGTTTAGTTAGGAAAAGGACGTTATTGTATGTTATACATGTTTTGTCAAGCCCTATAGTAAAAATGTATTCAACTGCTCAGGGCCTGGTCTGAAGTTATTCAAAGAGGTGCATGTGAGGTATGTTCTTGGCATATTACTAAAGAATAGACATGTGCATTTTGTTTTTGTCCGAATGCATTTTCGTCCGAATTTCAACTATTTTCGTTATCGTTTTAACAAATGATAACGAACGTGCAGAATCCGAAAACCGAAAGATCTGACATAAATGCTTTATTTTCATTTTCGTTGCAACAACAGTTCGATATAGATAGGAGATTCAACATGACACTGACAATAGCGATCTGTGTCCATCGAACCTGTGGTCGAATGTGCCTAACCTTAGCTCTATTAGTCCAAGATTATTCTACATAGAGAGAAAAGATTTGACATAGAGAGAAAAGATTCAACATTATAGAGACAATAGCAAAAAAGGTCGAATGTGCCTAACCTAACTCTATTAGTCCAAGATTATTCAACATAGAGAGAAAAGATTCGACATAAAGATTCGAAGAAGCAGTCGCCGCAAGCGGACATTTATGGCCAAATGCTCCGCCCATAGGCTATAGAAGAATTCTAATGTTGGTTGACTAGTAATAATAATTAATAAATATAATTATTACTAGTGTCATATAACATTAGAATACTACTATAGCTTGTAGGCGGAACATTCGACCGGAAATGTACGATTGCGGCGTCGTACAGTTTAACTGCTCCGTCGAATGTTCTTAGAACATTCGACAGACACCATAAGCCTTCAATGACAGATTCGACCTTAATTATATTGTATTTTCGGACGAATGCATTTTTTTTAACGAAACAAAATAAATAAAAACGGATTTCAGGAGTAACTAAGTAAATGTATTTTTCGGACGAAAACGAAATTCCGAAACGAAATATTTCAGTGTGCACATGTCTACTAAAGAACTATGGGTGGAAGATGGCGCCCAGAGAGAGAAATGGGGACAGTTGCTTAGGCTGTCAACCATAACCTCCTGAAGACAATGGACTATCTCGGCACTGACCAGAATGTTAGATTTATGTTATTTATGTTAGGGAAGAGCCAGGTGTCGTCACTTCTGGTCGCGGCCGAGACCGAAAGTACCGGTACTCTGCTGTTTGCTGGATTTTCTGATTTTAACTGTAGGTTACTCTTTGTTTTAATAAAATTCTTTTGGGAAATACTACACGATGGAGCCACCCTCTTTTATTTCATTTATTTATTTTTTATGTATGTCATTATATCATTAGACTAGGATTGTCATACATTTTTTCACTTGATGCACCTTATATACACACTGGATGTTATTTTAGATTGCTGTTTGGAATCTGTGGCATTGGTGCACTTTACCAGTGATCTAGAGAAGAGTAGAGAAGATTTGTTATTTTTATTTTCACTTGCACTTGCCTATTCTGTTCTACACACTTACTTGTCAGCTGTGTGAGCGGTTCTATTTAGTATTTTTATACATATTGATTCATTTCTGCACTTTAGTTAGTGCCACATACTTCACTTCCAGACACCCCGCTCATGGGAAATACTCGAATACAGAGCTTTGATATCGATCGCCACGAGCAGGGCATCCAGAGGAATCTGGATCCCCTCGATGTGTTTCAAGAGATCTGTGGTATCTTGTATGTATAAGGGCAATCCACGAACATGTGGCATTAAAAAAGCATTGACGATTTTGCTGGCATTATCAGTCTATGAACCAATCCCGGAGACTATCGGTCGGTCGGGGGGGGGGGGGGGGTGCGTGGACATTCTTGTAGATCTTGGGCAAGGCATAAAGAGTGGGAGTACGTGGAAATTTAGGAATCAGAAAAGCTAAGGTCTCTTGATCAATCAAGCCTTGTAAATAGTCTCCAGTACAAAGATCTCTTGGCTCTCCAGCAAAGGAGATACACCGTGAGGGAGGCATGATGGCACATTGTCATCAATAGCACCCTCATCATAAAGTAATATTAGGTCACGTAAGGCCCGAAATACTTCCATAGAAAAAAGTTTGGTTTGCTCGACAAGTTCACGTTCAAGGTTCGCTCGTTTGCGTTCCTTGTCAAAAATAAATTTGAATGTGAGGTTCCTAGCGAAAAGATAAAGATCCTTAATTGTTTCCCTAACATTAATGGGGTCTAGTGGTCAAAAGCCCAGGCCCAACTGTAAAACCGAAAGCTCATCCTCAGAAAATTGGAGGGGAGTCAAGTTGATAATGTTTAACTTGGTGTCGCTATGGGAGTGTTGGGTGAAGGTTAGGGGGTTTGAGGACAAAAGTGTCCTGATTGCTTTGTTGCTTCTTGGGATCTAAAAAAAATCATCATGAATTTATTAGTCTTAGAAGTCAAAAGTGGAGAGCCTAAAATTTTGGGAATAGTACCGTATAAAGTGCATAAGGAAGTAGAAAGAGCATTACTACCACCTGCGGCTTGAGACCCCACAGGGGTCGGTGTTGGCTGTGCTCGTGACCCTTTAGGTGATTTAGTGGATTTTTTACTTTTATTAGCGGCCATAGGTGGATTATTGCCACTATAACGTAATCTTTTACATGATGAGGACTCTATGCTTGTTACCTAGTAATGTGTGCTGAGATCTCATACGGTCGATTTCCAGCTGTCTGGTATTATCTCATCTTCATTTTGTCACATGTCTTTAACATTTTAAGTATATATGTGGTTATCACTTTCATGTTAGTCAGCTATGAGTAAGCACTCTGAGTGCGAAACGCGTCAACTGTTGAGCTGTATTACTCCAGTGGTGTCTCATGTACCCTATGATCCTATTTTACTAAATAAAGAAGAATTTAATCTTCTTATCCCGGTGTGCGGCTGTCCAGATCTTCCTTTTTGACTACATTTGTATCAGCAATTGCCAGCACCTGGGGCTCTCTCCCTTTTTCCTGGAGGAAGGGAAAACTTCAGCTTGGTCTGTCCGGAGTGGTGGTAACTATCCTTGTTTTAAAGTAACAGTGTCTGTAATGTGTAAACCAGTTTTTTGAGAGAGTGAGGATGACAGAGAAGAATCAGATTTGGTGTAATTGGTGATGGGATTATGTGCATGATTATTTCAGGAATGGCCTCTTCTAGTGGGATTTCTATTGGTCCACTTATATGCATAACCGTTTACAAACGCCATATTATCCTTAGTAAAGTTACTTTATTTTCTCGTAATTATTTCTTTGTTTATCAGTTCTAATCTGTCTTTGCTCATATTCATATTGTGTGTTCAGGCAATCAATTTCACCATCCAATAACACCATAGCATATGAGTGATGAGTGCGCGCATCATGGCCGCTAAAAAAAGTTAAAAATCCACTAAACCACCTAAAGGGTCATGAACACAGCCAACACCGACCCTTGCGGGGACTCAAGCCGCAGGTGGTAGTAATACCCTTTCTACTTCCTTATACACTTTACACTGCACTATTCCCAAAATTTTAGGCTCTCCACTTTTGACTTCTAAGACTAATAAATCTAATGATGATATTTTTTTAGATCCCAAGAAGCAACAAAGCAATCTGGATACTTTTGCCCTCAAATACCCTCAACCTTCACCCAACACTCCCATAGCGACACCAAGTTAAACATTATCAACTTGATTCCCCTTCAATTTTCTGAGGATGAGTTTTCGGTTTTACAGTTGGGCCTGGGCTTTTGACCATTAGACCCCATTAATGTTAGTGAAACATTTAAGGATCTTTATCTTTTCGCTAGGAACCTCACATTCAAATTTATTTTTGACAAGGAACGCAAGCAAGCGAACTTTGAACGTGAACTTGTCGAGCGAACCAAACATTTTTCTATGGAAGAATTTCAGGCCTTACGTGACCTAATGTTACTTTATTAAGAGGGTCCTATTGATGACAATGTGCCATCATCCCTCAAGGGACTCTTGCCCTGCCATCTGGGCCTTTTTGCACCAATCTATTACTGACCTTAAAAAATTGGCAAAAAATTCCTCCCAATCTTTTTTTTTTTTTAAATATTAATTTATTAGATTTTAACAAAGTATAGTTGACAAACAATGTCATGAAGTAATACATACAAACTTTGTACTGAAGATTCCTACCTCCGTTTATAGTATAGGAAGGGTGGGGTAGAGAGAGTTTGGAAAAAAGAGAGAGAGAAAGGGGAGCTATAGTCAAGAATCAGAGGAATGGATGTGAGTGAGTTGTGGGAACGGTGGAGAGGAGGGGAGAAGGGAGATAGAGAAGGGGCGTCTGAGGACTCACACTTCCCGATGACCCCTACCCAAACCTTGAGAAAAGGAGCAGAAATAACATCACTAATAATGAACATGTGAATCCAGTAAATGCAAATGTACCAACTCTAGTAGAACGTACTCTTGTGAGTGTTAGTGGCATCTGAACAGGAATAGATAGAAGACTCTCTTTAAGGATGTCCATGAGAGGTGTGTAGGATCCATTAGCGCTATGATGAACTTGCAGTTGGATAGAGGTTCCTTCCATTGTATGAAAAATGAGGTGCAGTTAGGATGGCTTTTTCTGAAGTTGTCAGGCAGTGATCGATGAAAGATGCCCATCGTTTTTTGAGTTTGGTATTGAACCAGTTTTTGTAGAGCATAGCAACTAATTTTTCTTGGAATAGTAGAGTTTTGAGAGCTTTTACGGTTTCAGAAACAGTTGGAGGGATCCAATGATTGAGTATAATCCTTTGAGCTATGAGGAGAGTCAGGAGAGTCCATTGAAGGTTTTCCCGAGGTAGTGGCTTGGAGGTGGCTTGCACTGATTTTTGGTGGTTATCCAAATAGCAGAAGCATGGGGTCTTTCTCCGGAGTGAAGTCAGTCACTTTTTGAATAAGGTTAAGGATTGTGGACCAGAAGGTAGCTATCTATGAACAGAGCCATAAGCAGTGAATTAAAGAGGGTTTATGAAAGGAGCACCATGGGCATAAGGTCCCTGAGGTGGAGGGGTGTCTTGTAGAGAAAGGGTAGTAAGCTTTGTGCATTAGCTTTAATTGAGTTTCCCTCCAGGACTTGTTTGGTATAATGCTTCTTGTAATCTTATATCCTACTATGATATTGTCTATGTCGACTTGGCCCGGTAAGTCTACTGACCAGGATGTGCTGGAGGTATTATGTATGGGTTTAGTGAACTTCCCGTTGAGAGGGTGGTAAATATCTGATATGGAGTAGCTCTGTTCCGCTATTAGCTTGTCTAAGAAAGATTGTTGGAACCTGATGCTTTTCTTCGGACAGGTTTTGGCAATGAAGCTTGAGCATTGCGACACATGGAGAAAGTGATGGGTAGGAAGATTGAACTCTTCCACGATGAGGTGGAAAGGTTTGAGAGAGCCATTTACGCCATGGTATAGAGAGTGAGCATTGATTAATCCTTTATCTCTCAATTTAGATAATCCACAATGAGGTGGAAAGGTTTGAGAGAGCCATTTACGCCATGGTATAGAGAGTGAGCATTGATTAATCCTTTATCTCTCAATTTAGAGAATGGTTCATACTCGAGACCAAGTGGGAACATAGGGTTGCCATGGATTGGAAGAAACCTTAGAGACGTAGGGTGAAAGACCCAATTTTTTCCTCACTTCTCTCCATGCTATTATCATGCCTCTGAACAGCAGATTTTGTTTGATATGAATCGGGATCTGTTGCAGCGAGCTACGAAGGAGGGCAGAAAGGATTATTGGGTAAGCCAAGTCCGATTCCAATCAATAATTGGAGTATTTTGACGCTTGTGTAATCCAGTCCATTCCTGTTCTCAGGAAACATGCTAAATGATATACTCTAATATTTGGCATGCTGCCCCCCGCTCTTTTTTTTTTATTTCAATTTCTTTATTGATTTTTTCCATATCCAAAATATAAAAAGAAACATTACAATGGACGAGATAGTCTTCTCGTCTCTACATCACTTATAAAATACCAAATACATCTCTAAATCCCCACCCCCCCTTTCCTACTCCTCCCCTCCTCACCCCTCCCCTCCTCCCAGAAACGTTACACTCTTTCTTATGTCTTTAAATTTCTTATAGTAAAGTGTCGTCAGACCATCTGGTCCTGGGCTTTTCCCACCCAGTGATTCTTTTAAGATTTTTGTTATCTCCTCTTCTGTTATGGGGGCCTCTAAATAACTAAGTTTATCCTCTGGGATCTTATTTAGGCAGATTTCTTTTAAAAAGGCTTTTGATTTCTCATATTTCTGTTTTACCTCATCTGGTGTATCTTTCTTATTAATTGAATAGAGTTTCCCATAATAATTTTAAAAGGTCTTATGCCGCGTACACACGGTCGGACTTTCTGTCCTACTTGGTCCGGCACACTTTCCGACGGACTTTGTCTGCCAGGTGCGCCGGACTTTAAAACGGACGGACTTGCCCACACACGACCGGACTTTGCGGCGGGCTAAGTCCGCCCGTTTTTCCGACGGACTTTCGCCGGAGTTACGGTGGACTTTCAGAATGAACGAACTTGCCCACACACGGACAAGTCCGTTAATTTTGAACGTGACTCAGGTGCGACGGGACTAGAAAAGGATGTCAATCTTGTGATAGTAATGGCGGCCTCCAGCGCCTCCTTCCACATCTCCCATTTAGCCCCAATCCCGTTCATATAGGAGCAGAGTTTAGGAATTAAGATGTCTTTAAATTTCTTATAGTAAAGTGTCGTCAGACCATCTGGTCCTGGGCTTTTCCCACCCAGTGATTCTTTTAAGATTTTTGTTATCTCCTCTTCTGTTATGGGGGCCTCTAAATAACTAAGTTTATCCTCTGGGATCTTATTTAGGCAGATTTCTTTTAAAAAGGCTTTTGATTTCTCATATTTCTGTTTTACCTCATCTAGTGTATCTTTCTTATTAATTGAATAGAGTTTCCCATAATAATTTTAAAAGGTCTTATGCCGCGTACACACGGTCGGACTTTCTGTCCTACATGGTCCGGCACACTTTCCGACGGACTTTGTCTGCCAGGTGCGCCGGACTTTAAAACGGACGGACTTGCCCACACACGACCGGACTTTGCGGCGGGCTAAGTCCGCCCGTTTTTCCGACGGACTTTCGCCGGAGTTACGGTGGACTTTCAGAATGAACGAACTTGCCCACACACGGACAAGTCCGTTAATTTTGAACGTGACTCAGGTGCGACGGGACTAGAAAAGGATGTCAATCTTGCCGTTTTTATCGGCGAGATTGACACCTTGCGAGCCCCATCGCGGGGCATGCCAGGCCCTTAGGTCTGGTATGGATTATTAAGGGGAACCCCCCTACGCCGAAAAAACGGCGTGGGGTCCCCCCTAATATCCATACCAGACCCCGATCTGGGATCTGGGGGCCCTCCTTATTATAGGGGGCTCCCGGATTCCGATAAGCCCTCCGCCCGCAGACCCCGACAACCAACAGCCAGGGTTGTCGGGAAGAGGCCCTTGTCCTCATCAACATGGGGACAAGGTGCTTTGGGGTGGGGGGGCCTGCAGGGAGCCCCCCTCCCCCAAAGCACCCACCCCCCATGTTGAGGGCATGCGGCCTGGTACGGTTCAGGAGGGGGGGGGCGCTCGCTCGTCCCCACCCCCTTTCCTGACCGGCCAGGCTGCGTGCTCGGATCGGGGTCTGGTATGGATTGTAGGGGGGACCCCACGCCGTTTTTTCAGCGTAGGGGGGTTCCCCTTTATAATCCATACCAGGCCCTCCTGGTATGCCCCGCGCTCGCCGCAATAGGAAAATTTGTTTTTCCTATTGCAGCGAGCGCGAGATGCAATACCCTGCCCTCGCGTCGTATCTGGTCCGTTGGACCAGCATACACACGAGCGGGCTTTCTGTCGGACCAGCACACAGACGAGCGGACTGTCCCCCAGAAACTGAGTCCGACGGAAAGATTTAAAACTTGTTTCAAATCTAGGTCCGGCGGGCTTTTGGGAAAAAGTCCGCCGGCGCCTACACACGGGCGGATTGTCCGGCACACTCTGGTCCGCCGGACCAAGTATGCCGGAAAGTCCGACCGTGTGTACGCGGCATTAGCTATTTCTACTGTCGTGTATGTCGGTACTAGTTTGGATTTTTTCAATATAGTTAGTTGTTTTTTTCTTTTTTAATAGCCTCGCCAAATATTTCCCGGTCTTGTTGCCCCATTGGTACCTCTCTTTCCTAATTCTATTATAGGCCGTTCGGGATTCCTGCTCTACTAAATCTCTCATCGCCTCCCTTTTATATACTAAGTTTTAATAGCAGTTCCCTATCTCTCCTTTTCTTATGTTGCTGTTCCAGCTCGTACATTTTTTTGGTTAGGGCTATTTTATTCTCCTTAGTTCTTTTTTTCTTAAGAACCTGGTATAACCCCTTACCCCTGATATAAGGCTTGTGGGTTTCCCAGACTGTGGCTTCCGTTATTTCCTCCGTGTCATTAACCCTGAAAAACTGCTCTAGTTCTTCCTTTACTCTGTTTTCCACTTGCAGCGAGCTATGAAGGAGGGTGGAAATATATTATATACTCTAATATTTGGCATGCTGCCCCCCCCCCCTGCTCTTTGGGAGAAAAAGTTTGGTCAGTGCAATTCTAGGTTTGCTCTTATTCCATATGAAGGAGGTAATTGCCTTGTTTAAATTTTGTATATTTTTGTGCTTTAACAATAATGGTAAAGTTTGTAGAGGGTATTTTAAAAAGTGCACATCTCCCAAAAAGCGATAGTGGAATTCACATACTATCTTTGATATCAGAGGAGGATAGTTGAGATAGTAGAGAGAGGATGGTTCCTTTCCTATTTTAATGCCTAAGTACATGATGTGTTTCTCGTTCATGTGAAAGGGAGAAGAAAGTGACCATATTCGTGGGTTACGAGTACCTAGAGGTAGAATTTCGCTCTTGGTGAAGTTTATTTTCAGGCCAGAGCATTTGTGGAAGGATGTAAAGATCGATTGAAGGGGGGATATGTCTGTTTGGGGGGACGTGGTGAATATCAGGATATCATCTGCAAAAAGGGCAAAAGTCATTTGTTCTGAGTGGTATGCCATGGATGCATGCTGTGGAACTAAGATGACATGAGAGAGGTTCGATAGTCAGATTAATCAATAGGGGAGAGAGGGGGCAGCCCTGTGTTGTTCCTTTATGTAACCGAATGGGATTGGATTGAACACCAGCAGCTATTACTGTTGCTGACGGTGCTGAGTAAAGGTTGTGTATAAAGTGATAGAAGGGGCCTGATATCCCAAATTTTTGCATCACCAAGGATAGCCATTAGAAGCTGACATTATCGAATGCCTTTTCAGCATCTAGGGTAGTGATTGCCATGTCTTCCAGGGGATGTTGTTTCGCGTATTCTAGGGTGGCAAGGACTTTCCTCAGGTTGGATGAGGCTGACCTGCCCTTGGTGAACCCGGATTGTGCATGATGGATAAGGGATGGCATGATGTGTGCTAAATGAGAGGCTATAATCTTAGAGAGTGTTTTGGAGTCTATGTTTAGCAACGAGACTGGGCAGTAAGACCCTGGCTGCTGTGGATCCTTTCCCTTTTTGGCAATTAGTTTTATATTTGCTTGGTGTCCTGTCGGGAGGTAAGGACCACCATCCCAAATTTTGTTGTAGAATAAAAACAGGGAGGGGGTGATATCTTCTTTTAACAATTTAAAAAGTTCAGAAGTGTAGCTGTCAGGGCCAGGGGCTTTATCGCTTGCCAGACCTTTAATGGAGACTAGGATTTCTTCCTCTGTAATTGGGGAGTTTAGAGCTGCCAGTAAATAAGGTTTAATCCGTGGGAGGGGTGAAGATTCTAACCATTTTGTTAATGTCCTTGGGAAAAGTGGAAACAGTGCTGTGAGGGTTGTGTAAGGTGGTGATATGTGTGGGGAGGTATGTGCCTTTTGAGAGTCTGGCAAGTAATTTCCCTGCCTTATTGCCAAATTTGTGAAAATGTAATTGGGTATGGGTCATTTGCAAGCGTTCTAGGTTATGTGCCCAGATGTCAAAGCGGTACTTGGCTTACTGCCATGTCTTTTTGTTTTCTGGAGTATTCCGCTCTATAAGTTGTTTCTGGGCATTATATAGACTATGACTGGTCTCTAGGTATGTTTTGTGTGTATTCTTCTTGTAGGCCAACACGCTTTGCCCGCCTCCCAGAACAGATTAGGATTGTCTGCGTGGGAGCTTTTGTTGTGTGTGTGTACTCCTTCCAGGCCTTTTTCAACATGGTCTGAAAGCATTAATTTTGGTTTAGGTTTTATGGGAAGCACCATTATCTAAATTCTAGGTGGGTTTGGAGGTTGTCCAATATAACTAAGATAGGGGAGTGGTCGGAAATGACCATGTCATGGTATGCGGGAGTCCCTGGCCATGTGGAGCAAGGAGGGGGTGCAGAGAAAATAGTCTAGCCTGGCAAAAGAGTTATGGACTGGAGAGAAAAACATGAATTCTTTATCTAGGGGGTGTTGAATTCTCAACGTCTCTATTAAGTGGAGGGCGTTCACTGTAAAAGTAAAAGTTGGTGAACAGGTCTTGTGTAAACGGTCTTAATTTACAGCGGAAACTGGATCTGTCTTCGGAGTTGTTGATGACTGAGTTGAAATCACCTCCTATGAGGTGGGGGAGGTTGAACTCAGTCGCTAATTGGGTTGTGAGGTCGGTGAGGTAGGATTTGTCTGGGGAGTTAGGTGCGTAGATATTGGTTATCCTGATTTCTCTGGATGGGAATTTAAGGTGGATTGATACTGACCTTCCATCCTCGTCGCTGTCTACTGATAATACGTTGCATGTTAATTTTTTATGAAGAAGTATGATTGTACCTGCTTTGCGGCCTTTAGATGCTGATCCTATCACCCTGCCTACCCATAACTTTTGCATTTGGAAAAAAACATTTTCCGTAAGTGTGACTCCTGGAGCAGTGCTATGTCAGATTTTAATCTACTTAGGTGTCTAAGGACCTTCATTCTTTTTGTAGCGGAATGCAGCCCCTTAACATTCCAGGATGTTATGTGTAGAGTGGTCATAGATCAAGTTAAGTGGGGATAGTGTATGGGATAGAGTGTGTAAGTTACCTGCGTGAAATTATCTGCGAATGGAGTCGGGTGTAGTGTTTCAAGTCTCCGGATTCGTGGACGGGGGAACCATCCCTTCTTGAGAGAGTGGGGCATAAAGAAGGAGAAGAGGAAAGGAGAATAGAACAGATTAACCTTGAGATATAAACACTATTATAACTTCACTTTTTTACGTATTTTATGTCACCACCGGTCAGACCGCAAATCCGCAGGCCAGAGAAGTGTGTGGTTTAGGTAAGGTGCTACTCCCCAGAAAATACAGTTGATTGAGGAGAGGGCCTCCAACTTTCCCTGACTTGCAAGATTTCCCTGGTGGGTGGACCAAGAGGCTAAGGAATATACTGGCCTCGCCTGCAAGAAGACACTAGGTGTTTTCCGGCGGCGAGGAACATAGCAGAGAACACATTGAACATTTAGAAGATTGCTCAAAAAACAGATGAAAGTCATAACATAAAACAATAACTGGCTGAGGGAAACAATATGTAGAACAACAGTTGACATTTCTAGGTTAGTACTGTGAGGACTGACCTAGAGGCGATAGGTGCCTGGAGGGATAGATCAGTTTCAACGATGAGTGGGTTTATCAATTGTAGAGGTGTGCTTTAGGCATTTTGGTGGGTCCTTCCTGGGGCTCCTTTGCTCCCTAAGTCCACTTTTCACTTTATCTGCATATAAGTCAGAAGAGAGCTGCTTGGTCGGAGATGTAAGTGAACGCAGAAAAGCGGTTGCCTTTTCAGGAGATTGAAAAGTGAGCTGTTCCCCGTCCGGGGCTTGCAAACGGAGGACTGCAGGGTAGGCTAGTGTGAAACGGACGCTGCGTTTGAATAGCTCTGCGCATACAGGTTGAAACTCCTTGCGTTTGCTCGAAACCTCGGCCAAATAATCTGCAAATATATGGAGCTTGTGATCCTCTATCACCACAGATCGCACCTTTCGGAAGGACTGCAAGATGTCTGTATGGTCCGCATAATTTAGGTATTTCGCTATGATGGGCCTTGAACGATTGCGATCGTTAGCTGGGACCCCGATCTGATGAGCCCTTTCCACGGTGCATCTGCGGTGTAAACCAAGGGCTTCTGGAAAGGCAGAGGTGCAAATATCTAGGAGTGAGCCATGATTAAACGACGCAGGGAGTCCAATTATCCGGAGGTTGTTCCTTCTGGAACGATTTTCCAGATCCTCCATTCGTTCTTGCAGATACTGCTGAGCTTGCATGGATTTTTCCAAAGCCGCGTTCATTGTATATTGATCGTCTTCCAATGAAGATATACGTTGTTCAGCTTCAGTTAACCTTTGGGAGTGGTCTCCCAGCTCTTTGCGTAACTGCATGATGCCCGCTGATGCTGCTCTTTCCACTGCTGATGTTATAGTGAGGGAGAGCAGGGCTTCTACCACCTGGGCTATTTTGTCATATGAGCCTAGAGCCTCCTGATTTCCCGGTCCACTGGCTTCCATGTCCTCAGTGTGATTCTCTCCCTCACTCGGTTTACCTGTCAGCTGTGTCTGCAGATCGCTCAGTGAGAGAGGAGAGGCACACTGCAGCGGCCTTCTTAGGTCTCCCTGGAGCTCCTGAGGGGGAGGGAGAAGCGTCCCTCGATCGAGATCCAGAGCGGGATCACGGCTGAGAGAGGTACCGCTCCATCCACTGGGACGTTGGGGTTTATGTGGAGTGTCCCTGGAGGGGGGGAGAGCCATCCCTGGGCTTAAAATGCTGGTTTTATCTCTGGCGGTGAGCGTAGCTGCCGGTCTCTCTGCCTCCTACATATGGCGCCGGAACCAGAAGTCCCTCCCAATCTTAATAAGGGACAAATATCATCCCTTCAAAAATGCACTGATATGGTTGTCAAACCATCGGACAAAGGGGGCAACATCGTCATAATGACCCATGTTCATTACCACACGATGTGGCACAATATCCTTGACAATCACAATTGGTATAGGACTATTTCCCCCACATCTGTCCAAACCTTTGCTGGAGAGCGAAGAGATTTTTGCACTGGAGCCTATTTACAAGGCTTGATTGATCGAGACACCTTCGATTTTCTGATTCCTAAATTTCCATGTACTGCCACTCTTTATGCCTTGCCCAAGACCCACAAGAATATCCATGCTCCCCCTCTTAGGAGATCGATAGTTTCTGGGATTGGGTCATAGACCGATAATGGCAGCAAATTCGTTGATGCTTTTTTAACACCACATGTTAGTGGATTGCCCTCATACATACAAGATATCTTAGATCTCTTGAAACACATCAAGGGGATCCAGATCCCTCCGGACGCCCTGCTCATGGCTATCCATATTGAAGCTCTGTATTCGAGTATCCCCCACAAGCGGGGATGTTGCTCTTCATACTTACCAAAAATGACTTTACCTTTAATGATCAATACTATCTACAGACTCAAGGAGTCGCTATGGGGACATCATGTGCTCCTTCATATGCTAATTTGTATCTTGGTGGCTGGGAACGAACTATAACCCGTGAAGAGCAACTATCCTTTTTCTTTGATCATATCTTACTCTGGTACAGATATATTAATGATTTGTTTATTGTATGGATGGGAACTAGGAGCACGCGCCTTGAATTTATCAGCTTACTGAAAATTAAGGAATTTAATTTGAGTTTCACCTTTAGCTTTGACGATAGGCAGATCCCTTTTTTGGTTCTGACTATCGTCAAACATACCGAATATTCGGTAGTAACCAACTACCCTGTTTCCCCCAAAATAAGACCTAGCGTGATTGTCAGTGGTGGATGCAATATAAGCCTTACCGCCCAAATAAGCCCTACCCTGTTTCCCCGAAAATAAGCAATACCCTGAAAATAAGACCTATAAGGACTTTAACTAGGGCTTATATGGGGGGTAGGGCTTATATTGCAGCCATCACCGACAATCACGCTAGGTCTACAGGGTATGCCCAGAAATGCTCTGACCTGCTTTTTGGTTAGGGGATGGGGCCAGTTCTGTATGGCTTCTACCTTATTCAACTGAGGTTTCACTAGCCCCCTACCCACAATGTACCCTAGGTACTTGGCCTCCTCCATTCCAACCGCACATTTCTCAGGATTAATTGTGAACCCTGCTTTCCTCAGAGAGTCTATGACTACCTGAACTCGGGGAAGATGGGACTCCCAATCAGTGCTAAACATGACAGCATCATCCAGGTAGACAGAGGTGTATTGTTGATGGGGACGTAATGTTTTTGTGAGGTTCAATGTGGTGATGTACTGGGCGGGACCCAACCTTTCAATTAACTCGTCTACCCGGGGCAACGGATAGGCATCAAACTTGGACGCTTCCTTACATTTCCTAAAGTCATTACAGAAACGCAGGGTGCCGTTGGGTTTCGGTACCAAAACTATTGGACTCGACCATTCACTCTGCGATTCTTCATTGACGTCAAGTTCAAGCATCCTTCTCACCTCTTCGGACACTGCCTTTCTATGAGCTTCTGGGATGCAATATGGTTTTAATCGGACTCTTACATTGGGTTCTGTTATAATGTCATGTTCAATGACTTTGGTGAGACTAGGTAACCCTGAAAACATTGCTCTGTTTCTCTGCAGAAACTCCTTTGTTGAGTTTGAGGCTTAGAGAGGGTAGCAGCAACCTGCATCAGGTCAATTCCGGCAGGGTCTCCTGCATTGACACCTACCACAGCGGACACCTGTTCTCGTTCTCTCCAGGGTTTTAACAAATTGATGTGATAAATTTGGTACGGTTTCCTTTTACCAGGTTGGTGCAGCCTGTAGTTCACCTCACCAACTTTTTCCACCACCTCAAAGGGACCCTGCCATTTGGCTAAAAATGTTCTCTCTACTGTGGGAATCGGAACAGCCACCTGGTCCTCCACTTCAAACTGCCTGATGTTAGCGGACCGGTTGTACACCCTCCTCTGGGCATCCTGGGCCTTCTGGAGATGCTCCATCACTAATGGCATCACTCTAGCCACCCTCTCCTGCATTTGAGTGATGTGTTCTACCACCGTTTTGTGTGTGTCAGGGTGATAACCGTAGGACGGGTAATTCTGCCAGTATTCCTCATGGTGGTGCCCTTCTGCCTATTTAAGCCTGCTGCTGGTGCATGCTGGTTGCTGGATTATCATCAGCTTCCTGTGTTCCTTGTTCCTGTGTTCCATGTTCCTGTTGTGATATCTGCTTCCTGTTACTACTCGGCTTGCCTGACTGCTCCAGTATTCCGCCTGCATTGACCCCGGCTTGGACCTGACTATTCTTCGGCTCCGCATCTGTACCTTGATCGTCCTCCTGTGTTTGACCCACGGCTCGGCTACCTTCTCTGTTCCTGATTATCCTGCTGTACCTCACCTTGGACTGATTCCTGTGCTGAATGACCATTGGCCTGGCTCTGACTCCGCTCCCGGTTGCTCTATGGCTCCATACCTGGAATCCCTCCTTGCACAGTTGCCCTTCAACCTCACCAGCGCACCCCAGCAGCTCCCTGCTATCTGCTACTCAGCAACAGCGCTCTGGCAACCCGTGCACCTTTGGGCATCGTACTCCCTGTCTCACTCCCAGGGTTACGCTGCACTTAGCCGCAAGGGGCGCCCCCTCTGCAATTCGGCCTCACATCCAGGACTCTGACAGTGTGGTTAAGACTCACTTTCTCAGGTTTCCTTCACTAGAATCAGCAGTCCATGCGGTCTTCGGCCATATACCAGTTCAAACAGCGAGAAGCCCATGGATGCCTGTGGAACTTCTCAGATGGCAAATAACAGGGAAGGGAGCAACATGTCCCAGTCCTTTCCGTCCTTCTGGGCCACTCTTTTTAACATTGACATTAGAGTCTTATTAAACCTCTCAACGAGGCCATCTGTTTGAGGGTGATAGAACCGTCTGTAACTGCTTGATCTGAAGCAGTTTGCACAAGTCTGCCATCACTTTTGACATGAAAGGGGTGCCCTGGTCCGTCAGTATCTCCTTGGGGAACCCAGTTCGTGAAAAAATTTGAAACAACTCCCAGGAAATGGCTTTAGAGGAAGATTTCCTTAAAGGGACCGCTACAGAATACCTAGTTGCGTAATCCAGGACTACTAATATATATTGGTGTCTCCTGGCTGACTTTACTAAGGGCCCCACCAGATCCATAGCAATCTGTTCAAATGGCAACTCAATTATGGGCAGGGGTACCAGGGGGTTCTGTAGTGGGACACCGAGCGGTTAACTGGCAAGTGGGGCAGGATGCACAGTACCTCTTCACCTCAGCCTTTACCTCTGGCCAGTAAAACCTGTCAGTTATCCTGGTTTCTGTTTTTTCAGGCCCCAGGTGTCCCCCCAGTGCATCTTTGTGGGCTAAATCAAGGAGCATCCGCCAATACGACTGGGGAACCAGCGACTGCTCCACAGTTTCCCCTCGGCTTTTGGCTACTCTATAAAGCAAGTCCCCATTCAATGTAAAGTGAGGAAACCTTAGTTTGGCACCGGGCACTTGTGGGACCCCATTAATAACTGGTACCTGCTCCTGAGCATTGACCAAAGTGGGGTCCTGTAGCTGAGCATTGCCAAACACACCCCTGGACACCCCCAAATCTGGGTGCGCTAGCCTAGAGGAAGTTTCCCCCTCATCCTCCTCAACCAAGGTCTGCAATGGGGAAGATTCCTCTTCGTCCTCCCCCAACATGACCTGTAGCGGAGAGATCCCCCCCCCCCCCTCAGAGATCAACTCGGCTTTGAGACCTGAAAGATGAGCATTATCAACTATATTTGTATTTTCTGCAGTGTCATTATCAGCGACGGGTACCTCGACATTATGGGTGTGTGTTGCGGGTGGTTCTGGATCAGACCCCTCAAGGTTTAGCCCCAAAAGGCCCAGTGTCTCCAGTTCTCCTGGCAGCCCTGTCTGTACCTGATTCCACAGTTCAATAAAAAACGGGCAGTCACGCCCCACTATGATATCATGTACCAGACTTCTTAGCACCCCAACCTCTTGTGTCACTGAGGTACAGCCATAAGAAACAGTCACCGAAACCAGGGGGTACTACCTGTAGATTCCTGCTTATGGGGCCGAGTCTCCCCATCATCCTGGCATGTAACAGCATCAGCATGATACCAGAGTCCAGTAGAGCCCTGGCAGGAAGGTGGTTCACCCACACTTCGCACTCAAACCATCCTGCAGCCAGATCAAGATGTGTGGTACATGCTTTTTTGCACCTAGAAGGAGCTTCTCCGACCGCAATCCATAGGCTCCTCCTGAAGTGGGCATTGTGCCCGGGTATGCTCCCAGGGCCCACATCACCAACACTGTATGTCCCCCATCCTTGGGACAGGAACCAACCTCCGTGGTTCTGAGGAAGATGATGCAGGTTTGCGAGTTCCAACGTCTGACAGGGCTTCTATCCTAGGTGCTGTGGCTGGCCTGGTTGCCCTTGGTGTGGGTTCCCCAATGCTTGGCAGGCCTGAGCAGGTCCTCCACCAAGGTGTACCTTTCGACCAGCTGGTCAGCAGTTGCAGGGTCTCCATGGGTTACCCAACACTGTAGGTCACCTGGCAGGAACTGCCATCGCTTCCTCATGGCGACGGTTTGCCTCTGCTGAGGCTTGCTGCTGGGTCACGGTGGCTTGCGCCAATGCCTTGATGACCTCTTCCATGTTTTTTTTTCTCTGCTGTTTGTAGTGTCTGAGCTAATTTCACCCAAGACATGCCATAGGTACACTGTCTCTTTAAATGTCAATTTTCAGTTTTAAGCGGCTTTTGCGGCTGCAAGTGCACTTCTGCCCGCATCCAAGACACCAGTTGTAAAGTTTAGGGAGATTGCAGCTCCACAGGACCGAGTGCAAAGCCGTTAAACTTTAAACAAAAAGGCTTTTATTTTTAGCAAGCAAATCAAAATAAGGCTTCCAGCAACACACAAGCAAAAAAATAGAAAATAAGGTCCGCTTATCTTCAGCACAAAGTAAAAGTATAAGTAAAAAGGCACATACAGTTCATGGATGGCTCTTTGACCCAAGGGTGTAACAGTCCTTGCAGGATCTTTTTAGCAGCCTCCAGCAGACACAGAACTCTTCAAGACAGGTGTATTCACCAACGCCTCTTCACCACCACACCTAGCACCATACCTCCCAACATTTGAACTTCAGAATGAGGGACACTGGAGGAAAGATCTGTGGCACGCACAGTGCGCCGCGGTAAAATACGGGCATAGCCAAATGCTTAACAGTGGAAGGGGCTCAAGGGATGTGGTTAAACAAAACAGGTTTCCTTGTACCTATAAAATATGCTTTGATTGCTTTGTCTGAGCCTACCTTTAAAGAAGAACTTCATTAAAATAGTCAGGGACTGCATAGCAACCAGCAACTGTTGAGACAATGAAGACTTTGGTGAGAAGTATATAATGTACAGTATAGAAGAGCCCGCAGCAACAGCATGTAATGCATAGCGGAGGGCATACATGACTGTGGTAACAGGGGAGTTAATAGTTTAAGGGGTGGGTACTAAAAAGTAACCGAGGGGGAGGTATCAAACAGGGCTTTATAGGTTAACCCCGCCCAGGGGGGAGTAACAGTGGCTGAAGAAAGTTCCCGCCCACCCTCCCCTTTTTTGATATATTAAGGTTGAGTAGATCGGGGTATGGTTAAATTAAAAAAAAAAAAAAAAGAGAGATGGCGGGCATTGGTCTGGGCAAAAAGAAGGTAGATGGTAAAAGTAAGAGGCTTTTTTGGGAGCTAGCGTTGATATGGCTCATGATGGTGGTTCCCGGTTAACGGAGGTTAGCCGGGAAGTGATAATGGGGCACTGCGGTCATTGCAAGTCTCTGAGCCAGCTTGTCGGCTTGAGGCCTATTTTGATAGATTTGATGGGACCGCAGTGCTAGTCCTGTTAAGGACACAGAGGATTTTTAAGATATTGCTCAGACCAACGCTTGATGATTAAACAGGTTGTTTTAACAGATGTTGTTGTTTGTTATTGATGTTTTTCTATTTATGATAGATAATGTTTTATATGTTCTATTTTTATATTTAAGAATATTTGTTTAAATAAATTAGGCCACTACGGCCTTTTATACTCCAAGCTCGGTGTGGTTTGAGTTATTGGGGTAAAGATGTATGTGGGTTGGTATTAGGGGAAAAATGACATCTGTATCCGCCAGTCATGCATATATAGTACAAGAGTGTGTAATGTACAGAATGCAGGGGTCAGGAGTGTGTAATGTACAGAATGCATGGGACAGGAGGGTGTAATGTACAGAATCCAGGGCACAGGAGTATGTAATCTATAGTTTGCAGGGGGTGGCTCCATATATTCCCTTATATTCCCTTGTAAAGGTTTGTGTTTTTTCATCCTATGCATTAAGGTGAAAAAACACCTTGCTGTCATGGGCCCCCCCAGCCCCCCGTTCTACTTATCTGAGCCCGTTCACCTACTGTGCGGGTCCCCCGGGGTCCTCTTCTCCACTGAGTCTGGCCGAAGATTGGATAGATTGATAGCAGCGCACCCATTGGCTCGCGCTGCTGTCAATCACATCGAATGACTTGGCCGCGGGGGGGTGGGACCGAGTCATACACTTGGCATCTATGGACACCAAGTGTATGACACAGGAGCGCACCCGCAAGCTAACCCCCTTGGGAAAGAGCTTCCCAGAGGGGATTTGCTTTAGCGGGGAGGAGCCGAGACAGCTGCCGTGGGACCCCAGAACAGCAGAATCGGGGGCCACTCTGTGCAAAATGAACTGCACAGTCGAGGTAAGTATAATATGTTTGTTATTTAAAAAAAAAAAACTGATACAACCACTTTAATCCCATCCCGACTCCATCCACCACCCCGATCCAATCCTGGCTCAATCCATCCCACGTCCATTTACCATCCTGATCCCATCCCAGCTCCAACAATCCCCTGATCCCATCCCGGCTCTATCCATTCCCCGATCCCATCCCGGCTCCATTCATCCCCTGATCCCATCTCGGCTCAATCCATCCCACGTCCATTTACCATCCTGATTCCATCCCAGCTCCAACCATCCCCTGATCCCATCCTGGCTCTATCCATCCCCCGATCCCATCCCGGCTCCGTCCTTCCCTCGATCCCATCCCAGCTCCATCCTTCTTGTCCCCCTTCCTCATCCCATCCCAGCTCCATCCTTCTTGCCCCCCCCTCATCCCATCCCAGCTCCACCCTTCTTGTCCCCCCTCATCCCATCCCAGCTCCATCCTTCTTGTCCCTCCTCATCCCTTTCCAGCTCCACCCTTTTTGTCCCCCCCCTTCATCCCACCCCAGCTCCATCCTTCTTGTCCCCCACTTCATCCCACCACAGCTCCATCCTCCTTGTCCCCTCCTCATCCCATCCCAGCTCCACCCTTCTTTTCCCCCCTTCATCCCACCCCAGCTCCATCCTTCTTGTCCCCCTCTTCATCCCACCCCAGCTCCATCCTTCTTGTCCCCCCCTTCATCCCACCCCAGCTCTATCCTTCTTGTCCTCCCTCTCATCCCATCTCCATCCTTCTTGTCCCCCCCCCCCATCCCACTCCAGCTCCATCCTTCTTGTCCCCCCAGTCATTCTATCCCAGCTCCATTCTTCTTGCCCCCCCTCATCCCATCCCATCCCAGCTCCATCCTTCTTGTCCCCCCCCCTCATCCCACTCCAGCTCCATCCTTCTTGTCCCCCCATCCCATCCCTGCTCCATCCTTCTTGTCCTCCCCATCCCATCCCAGCTCCATGCTTCTTGTCCTCCTCCTCATCCCATCCCAGCTCCATCCTTCTTGGCTCCCCCCCTCATCCCACCCCAGCTCCATCCTTCTTGTCCCCCCTCATCCCATCCCAGCTCCATCTTTCTTGTCCCCCCCATCCCATCCCAGCTCCATCCTTCTTGTCCCCCCAGTCATTCTATCCCAGCTCCATTCTTCTTGCCCCCCCTCATCCCATCCCATCCCAGCTCCATCCTTCTTGTCCCCCCTCATCCCATTCCAGCTCCATCCTTCTTGTGTCCCCCCCCTCTTCCCATCTCAGCTCCATCCTTCTCCCCCATGCCTCCCTCCTCTGCAAGTCTCACAGAAATTGTCACAGACCTGGCAGAAGAGAGAGAACACATTCAGCTGCAGGAGCGGGGGAGGTGCTACTGGTGGAACTCGGGAGAGCGGACTCAGGCTGAGCGGAGAGAGAGGACATTCAGAGTAGGAGGGGGGGTCTGCTGTTGGTGCTGGCGGGGGGCACACTGGCAGGACTGTCGGGAGTGAGTCTATGCGGCTGAAATCCTAACTCAGATCAGCCATGTTGTTGTGGCAGAGCGGTGTGCTGCTCCCTGCCTCCTCCTCTGTGTACAGGAAAATGTAGGAGGAGGAGGGGTGGGTTCAGTGCACTCCCCTCTGTGCTGTGTGCCCAGGAGAGATGCTGGTTGCTATAAAATGTGTTGCTCGCGGCGTGCGGGAACCATGACAACCCGCACACGCTGCGGGCATTTCGGGACTCAGCCCTGATTCATGGGATTCCAGGAGAGGGACTAATTTCCGGGATGGTCCCGGCCAATCAGGGACGGTTGGGAGGTATGCCTAGCACTACTTCCTGTCTTTTAAGAGCTGCTTCCTGGAGGCTCTTAACCCTGTGTGTGCTGGAACCCCTGTAGTCAGTGGTGGAGGCGCTTTTCCCCCCGAATATCACTTCAGAGCCTCTGAAATTCCGAGTCCCAAATATCTCTCTATTAACACAGAAAGAACTGTGAGTCAGTCCTCTCCTGACTAAAGCTATTCCCGGGAATTCCTAACCCATCCTGGGTGACCCCCTGAATATGACCACACTTCCCCTAAAGGCACCATAACCCAAATATCGGTGCTATATAGCACCCGTCCAGGACCCAACCTTGGCATCCTGTACAATATGTGTGTGTGTGTGTGTATATATATGTGTGTGTGTGTATGTATGTATATGTGTATATATATATATATATATACACACACACAGTGGGAAGAACAAGTATTTGATACACTGCCTATTTTACAGGTTTTCCTACTTACAAAGCATGTAGAGGTCTGTAATTTTTATGATAGGCACTCTTCAAGGGAGGAGGAGATGAGGGACACTCTCATGTAAGGGGGCTGGTGATGGGACTCTGATGTAAGGGGCTGCTAATGGGATTCTGATGTAAGGAGTTTACTCAAAATGTCAGTGGACCAGTCTGGATGAAGTCCAGGGCCAAATTTCTGTTCCAGTCCAGCCCTGCTCCAGGACCTTGAGATGCTTCTTACGGAGCCACTCCTTAGTTGCCCTGGCTGTGTGTTTGGGGTCGTTGTCATGCTGGAAGACCTAGCCATGACCCATCTTCAATGCTCTTACTGAGGGAAGGAGGTTGTTGGCCAAGATTGCACGATACATGGCCTCATCCATCCTACCCTCAATACGGTGCAGTCATCCTGTCCCCTTTGCAGAACAGCAGCACCAAAGAATGATGTTTCCTCCTCCATGCTTCATGGTTGGGATGGTGTTCTTGGGGTTGTACTCATCCTTCTTCCTCCTCCAAACATGGCGAGTAGAGTTTAGACCAAAAGGCTCTATTATTGTCTCATCAGACCACATGACCTTCTCCCATTCCTCCTCTGGATCATCCAGATGGTCATTGGCAAACTTCAGACGGGCCTGGACATGCGCTAGCTTGAGCAGGGGCACTTTGCGTGCGCTGCAGGATTTTAATCCATGATGGCGTAGTGTGTTACTAATGGTTTTCTTTGAGACTGCGGTCCCTGCTCTCTTCAGGTCATTGACTAGGTCCTGCTGATCCCTCACCTTCCTCATGATCATTGATGCCCCACGAGGTGAGATCATGCATGGAGCCCCAGACCGAGAGAGATTGACCGTCATCTTGAACTTCTTCCATTTTCTAATAATTGCGCCAACAGTTGTTGCCTTCTCACCAAGCTGCTTATCTATTGTCCTGTAGCCCATCCCAGCCTTGTGCAGGTCTTTTATCCCTGATGTCCTTACAAAGCTCTCTGGTCTTGGCCATTGTAGAGAGGTTGGAGTCTGTTTGAGTGTGTGGACAGGTGTCTTTTATACAGGTAACGAGTTCGAACAGGTGCAGTTAATACAGGTAATGAGTGGAGAACAGGAGGGCTTCTCAAAGAAAAAATAACAGGTCTGTGAGAGCCA
The DNA here is from genome assembly GCA_037952925.1 of Lithobates clamitans. Classification (NCBI taxonomy): domain Eukaryota; kingdom Metazoa; phylum Chordata; class Amphibia; order Anura; family Ranidae; genus Lithobates; species Lithobates clamitans. The sequence continues at coordinate 1,993,346 of JBBGZY010000743.1, read as the reverse complement.
GAATTCTTACTGGTTGGTAGGTGATCAAATACTTATGTCATGCAATAAAATGCAAATTAATTATTTAAAAATCATACAATGTGATTTTCTGCATTTTTGTTTTAGATTCTGTCTCTCACAGTTGAAGAGCACCTCTACATGCTTTGTAAGTAGCAAACCCTGCAAAATCGGCAGTATATCAAATACTTGTTCTCCCCACTGTATATGTATATATATATATATATATATATATATATATATATATATATATATATATATATATATATATATATATATAGAGATATATATATATACACACAGTATCTCACAAAAGTGAGTAGACCCCTCACATTTTTGTAAATATTTTATTGTATCTTTTCATGTGATAACACATGTGAAATTACACTTTTCTAAAATGTAAAGTAGTGAGTGTACAGCTTGTATAACAGTGTAAATTTGCTGTCCCCTCAAAATAACAGTGAGTACACCCCAAATTGGGCCCAATTAGCCATTTTCCCTTCCTGGTGTCATGTGACTCGTTAGTGTTACAAGGTCTCAGGTGTGAATGGGGAGCAGATGTGTTAAATTTGGTGTTATTGCTCTCACTCTCTCATACTGGTCACTGGAAGTTCAACATGGTGCCTCATGGCAAGGAACTCTCTGAGGATCTGAAAAAAAGAATTGTTGCCCTACATAAAGATGGCGTAGGCTATAAGAAGATCGCCAAGACCCTGAAACTGAGCTCCAGCACGGTGGCCAAGACCATACATCAGTTTAACAGGACAGGTTCCACTCAGAACAGGCCTCACCATGGTCGACCAAAGAAGTTGAGTGCACGTGCTCACTGTCATATCCAGAGGTTGTCTTTGGGAAATAGACGTATGAGTGCTGCCAGCATTGCTGCAGAGGTTGAAAGGGTGGGGGGTCAGCATGTCAGTGCTCAGACCATACGCCGCACACTGCATCAAATTGTACTGCATGGCTGTCATCCCAGAAGGACGCCTCTTCTAAAGATGATGCACAAGAAAGCCCACAAACAGTTTGATGAAGACAAGCAGACTAAGGACATGGATTTCTGGAACCATGTCCTGTGGTCTGATGAGACAAAGATAAACTTATTTGGTTTAGATGGTGTCAAGCGTGTGTGGCAGCAACTAGGTGAGGAGTACAAAGACAAGTGTGTCTTGCTTACAGTCAAGCATGGTGGTGAGGGTGTCATGGTCTGGGGCTGCATGAGTGCTGCCGGCACTGGGGAGCTACAGTTCATTGAGGGAACCATGAATGCCAACATGTACTGTGACATACTGAAGCAGAGCATGATCTCCTCCCTTTGGAGACTGGGCCACAGGGCAGTATTCCAACATGATAACGATCCCAAACACACCTCAAAGACAACCACTGCCTTGCTAAAGAAGCTGAGAGTTAAGGTGATGGACTGGCCAAGCAGACCTAAACCCTATTAAGCATCTGTAGGGCATCTTAAATGGAAGGTGGAGGAGCGCAAGGTCTCTAACATCCACCAGCTTTGTGATGATGTCATGGAGGAGTGGAAGAGGACTCCAGTGGCAAACTGTGAAGCTCTGGTGAACTCCATGTCCAAGAGGATTAAGGCAGTGCTGGAAAATAATGGTGGCCACTCAAAATATTGACACTTTGGACCCAATTTGGACATTTTCACTTAGGGGTGTACTCACTTTTGTTGCCAGCGGTTTAGACATTAATGGATGTGTGTTGAGTTATCTTAAGGGGACAGCAAATTTACACTGTTATACAAGCTGTACACTCACTACTTTACATTGTAGCAAAGTGTAATTTCTTTAGTGTTGTCACATGAAAAGATTAAATAAAATATTTACAAATATGTGAGCGGTGTACTCACTTTTGTGAGATACTGTGTGTGTGTGTGTGTGTATATATATATATATATAATCGTTATGTACTTATACACATATATTTATACATACAAAGATATTGTCCAGATCTACTTCATCTGCACATAATCCCCCTTGTTCACCGTGGGGGGAACCTGTGGTGGCTGAAACCACTACTGGGTTATCGAGTCACTGGCAAGCATTTATGCTCTTTATCGTTTTCTTGCTGTGTTGTTTTCTATATGGTTTATACTGTTTGATGTATTACATTCAGATTTTTTATGATTGTTTATCTATAACATCCATTTTATAGATTTATCTTCCTGAAGAAGCGGTCCTATGATCGCGAAACTGTTGAGGACTGTATAAATCTGTGAATATACTCTTTAACCAGTCATCAATCCTGGAAGTCTATAAGTATCATATTGCTGTATGGATCTTCCCATTGTGCTTATAATCTATGTTGTGATTAATATTTTTTATGTAATAAACACATTTTATGATAGATCTAAGTTTGTGGTCAGTGCCGAGATAGTCCATTGTCTTCAGGAGGTTATGGATGAGAGCCTAAGCAACTGTCCCCATTCCTCTCCTTTGTTTCTATGCAACTTTTAACTTCAGCTTGTTCAATTAAACTTTGACGTTAAAACCTGGAAGCTGATTGGTTATTATGCAGAGATGCACCAGATTCTGTGTGCATGAATTTTAGTAACTATCGCCCATGGTTTAAAAAGTCTATTTACACGTTAATGTGGTCATTTGCTGGGATTATTTTTTTAAATGGTTGTAACTTACTATTAAAAAACAATCCTTGATCTCCAGTTCACCTACCTTTCCTAGGCTGACAGATGGGAGGATAATGTTGTCAGTTTGCTGCAGGCCAGAAGAAAGCATTTACTTAGTCTCCCCTCTACACTGATCAACCTAACTGTACACTTGTAATTCTATAGTACGTCACAAGGTGAGAGGCATGTAGGAACACAGCCAAGAGCTTCACAGGTAACAAAATTTACATGACTTGTCAATTCTGAGCCAAGTCATTCACCAATCTCCCAATGCCTTTAAACGCGCACATTAGAGAAATTTCTGAGTTTAAACTGGGAGATTTAAAGTCCGTATCATTGCAAAACCCTAAAATATATCAAGCCAATGTTTTTTTCCATTATGAATAATGTAGGGATGGATTGAAACTTCTGCTTTTCCCCATCTGTTTGGCCTATTTCACATCTGGTGCTTTCAGCAGGGGATTCATGAATACATCCCCTGCCTTATTGGAGCAGAACAAGATGCATGTCACTTTAACCACTTTACCTCCGAAAGGTTTACCCCCCTTCATGACCGATACGGCACTGCGTTACTTTAAATGACAATTGCACAGTCGTGCGACACTGTACCCAAATTAAATTGATATAAATTTGATATAAGGACACTTACCTGTCCAGGGATCCAGCTCTGCCCTCAACGGCTTTGGGTCCAGGTGCCGGCATCTTAACTAGGGGAAACCGGCAGTAAAGTCTTGTGCAAGCGTGCGCCGTGCTGAGATTCTGCAACCTGTGATGTATCCCAGCAGGCTGCGGGTAAATGGAGGGAGGCCAAAGTCGCTCAGCTCACCACATGATCTGGTCGGAAGTGGGAGCAGGTACCTGTCAACACCAGGTACCCACTCCCTCCCTGTGCCAATAGTTAAATTTGAGGGGGGGGTCAAACAAGTGGAAATTTCCCTTTTGTGTGACATTCCGTTTTAGTATTTATTTAAAAAATGGAGCTTTCTGGACCCATATTTTATATGGGAGGCTGGATGCAAACTGACTTTCATCCATTTACATCAGGCTACCTCAGAGATGTCACATGTAAGTCCAGAAAAAGACGCAGACCTTTTCCATTTTTTTCATACCTGGACCTACATGGGAGTAAATGAATGTGAAAGGTCCATTTACATTTGCCTGCCAATAGACAACTTGTCACTGGAACAGGGTCATCTAGACGAGCGCTAGCAACTGGTGACTGTGCAGTGACAGCTTCCTGGTGGGATAAACTCAGGTGGTTTCAGACTAGGAACTGAACATACCTGAACTGTTCACTGATCAGGAAACACGATTTCCAAAATCTATCCAATTTTGCTATGCTCACTAAGATTAAAATGCTCAATTAATCAACACTTTTTTAACTATGCTCACTTACAGCAAGTCACATCCACTGCAGGACCTGTGAACTTACCTTACTTACACTGGTGGCTCCAGGTTAAAGGATATGTTCACATTTCATAACATGTTACATCCATATTCATACACATGTATTGAATGCACCAGCCCCCGCACCTCCCGTTCCCCCGCTGTGACAGGAAATCTTCTCCACCCCGCTAGCTGTCAAAATTTTAACCTGGCCGCGTCACTCATTCATAGCTCTCTGTGAATGGAAAACTACAAGGTCTGGCAGCCTTTGTGGCTGTTGGCTTGTAGTTTTCCCATGAACTACCACGGCACTGCACTCTGGTAGTTCATTCATTCTTCCTGTCAGTATGTATCAGGTTCATCGTACGAGGTATGCAGGACATCGCTGGTGCCCCCTATATCACACTGCATCACACTGCTGCCTTACACAGACTCGTCGTTGGATTTCCCCCTCTTATCCAGCCATGTGCTCGAGCTCCATGCTCCCTCCCACAGTCTGTGATCAGTGCTGCCATTGGAAATACCCTCCTTCTTCACCCCCCGCACACTTCACTACTCCCAGTGCCTCTCTCTGAGTTCACAGGATCGGTAACTACAGGGAAGGCATCAGGTATCAATGTGCGCTGACAGTATTAGTATTGACTGTCAGCACGCATTGAGAACAACACTGGAAACAACAACATTGGGCGGTATACAGTACATCTGCCACAATGTTGATTTGCGGCAGAACCCCTGGGGACCACCAACATTTTCTCGTGAACCATCAGTGGTCCACAGACCACTGGTTGGCGACCGCTGATCTATGTGGCCTATTGAGGGATGATATGTGTATTGTTATAGTTCTAGATACATTTCCAATGTGTTGGAGTAGAAATGCGGTGGGGGACTCTGTCGGTTGGGGTGCCTCTTTTCTTTGTCACTCTTGATCCAAGAAGGTGCACATACTGTATGTGTGAGTATGTGCATGTTACTTTTTTTTTTTTTTTTTTGCTATATAATGACGAAATGCAAAAATTAAAACCTTAACAATTTCTGTGGTTGGCAGATAAAGCACCTAGGTTTTACCTGAGTATTCAAAGTATTCAAGAAGGCGATCAGCCTCTGGATCAGAGGCCACCTTCATAGCTATGGTGAACTTCCAAGGCTTTCTTTACAGATGCAGACACTTGAGTTTTCATCCCCATCCTGCCTTTTATATCAAGTGAATCAGTGACCTGGAACAAGGAGGCAGGGCGAGAGTTCAGATTTTAAAAAAGATCTCTGGGTGCTGGGTTGTTTTAGGACAGTGACTTTACAGGTAGTGAAGCACAGATCAGAACGATAGCTCTACAACCTAAACCTCTTAAAGTGATCTGCGCCAGTTTGGGCTCACTTTATTCTAGGTAACTGCTTATCCTCAATCCAGATAACCTGTTCACAGGGCCAAGGCAGGTGTTCCTGACTGCCTGAGGGTGTCTCTGTCTGGAGCAGTTATCATATTTAATATCCCCGCTTGTCACCTGTATTCTAGTATATTTAATGCATTGGGTGACAGAACGTCACATCAGTTGTATGGTCTGCCATGGCTGTAGTTTTGCTCATGGCATTGGTAGCATGTCAGCTAAGTTTCTCAGTCAGTTGGGGCCTCAACAATAACCTTGTTAACATGTTATGCAGGTTCTGCAGATTATTTAATAGTATTTCCTGATAAATAATTGACATCAGTTGTGTAACCTGTTTCTTGAGCAACATCCTGGTACTATGGCTTTATGAATTCCTAGAAATGAATATCACTGCATTCTTAGATCTTTGTCAAATCAATTCCTCTTCATTATTTTAGATGTTCCTACTAACATCTTTGTGAGTGTGCATGCTACAATAATCTCTTCCATTGAACATACAATAGAAAGTCCTTCATTTAACCTAGGGGTGCCTTCACATTAAAGCTCGGTTCACATTGGTGCGATGCGGGAAACCCTGCAAATCCACTGCGGGTTCCGCATCGCACCTGACTCGCAGGCAGTTCACACTGCCTTATGCGAACCGCTGGGAGTGTCAATAGAAAGTTAATGGAACCTCTAGATTGGTTCGCATATCGCAGTGTGAACTGTCAAGTCAGGTAGGAATCGGATCTTATGAGTGTGAACACCCATGTGATCTGATTCTGGTGCGGACCAAAATAAGGGTCCTGCACAACTTTGGTCCAAATGCGATGCAAATTCAGCCATACAATCTGTATGGCTAAATTTGCATCTCACAGACGTCGCATTTGATTTGCACAGCAGTGCGATGTGAATCACATGCGATGTCTCACATTGCATCAATGTGAACCCAGCCTTAAAGTGTTTGTAAAGTCAATGGTTTTTTTTCAAGTTTTGAACAGAGTAGGGAGCGTACCATCAGGGTGATTTGACTTCACTTTCTGTTCCAAAGATTGTATGGTCAGATTGTAATGTGACCATTACAGGGGGGCATACTGGCCTGCCTGAGTGCCAATGGATTCTCCTGTGAACCCTAAGTATGTATGGCACCGGCAGGGTGCTGTACATAGCTTCCTGGGAATGTTACAGCAGCCTGTACTCTTCTCAAGAGCCCTCATGCTTGAGGCCAGCAGTAGGCTTGGTTTTATAAGGAGTTTTGCAAATATCAAAACGCCTAATGTTATATGCTGACTGCAGTAGTTCCTCTTCTCCCAATTCATTTGATTAGATTAATGCCTAATTTTCCAGGAAGGGAATTCCCTCTGTTCACAGAGGCCTTGTCCTGGGTAAGGGCACTGCCAACTTTATTATCAAACCCACTCTCCAAATAGCGAAAGGTTTTGTCTCTCTTATTTACCTACCTGTTTGCGGTGGGCTATTTCTCATATTCCCTTTGAAAAAAAAAAAGAGGGCTACACCTGTAGTTTGGAAGATATTCCAGGCTCCAGCTGATATGACCAGGCAACTAGCATTTTCAGAAGGAAATCAGCAATGGCATCCTACATATTTCTCTAAGGCCCCTTATACACAAGAGATCCGATTGGGTCCAGCTATCCGTTTTTCAGCAGGACCCGATCGGACACTCCATTGTCCTCTATGGAGCGCTGGATGTAAAAGGACTTGTATACATTTACCCCTGGCTACCCCTAGGTCCTATCCGATCTGGCAAAAATAATGGAAGGGGATCTGTTCCCCTCTGGCTGGCCGGATCAGATCGGAGGGCAGCAGGGTGTAAACAGAGAGCCAGCCCGTTTACATCCGGCTGCCCATAGAGCACATTGGCCTGTGTCCGAGTCTGCTGTGCATAAACAGACAGGTGCAGTCTATTTTTTCAATGGTATCAAAAACTGTAGGCGCAAAAGACAGTGTGACTAAAACAGGGATGGAGCTTAAACAGTTCATTAGTCCATGGAAAGGAATGGTGGAGTAATGAAGGTGGCAGTTGTCCTCAGAGAGAGCCAACACTGTAAATAGAAGATAAAGGGGAACACAGTAAGCGCCACCTAAGTGCAGTATTAAAATCAGGGTTTAATGGCAAGGTACATAAAATCACTCACAAAATGAAGCTAAAACATGGGCTCATCTGTAATCTGGTAGTCCAGGTAGCTCCTTGTATCCCGGATGGGGCTCCCGTGCGTGGCTGTTATGGTAGAGGATTCGTGCTCGGAGCATCAGCTCCTTCTACAGGCACTTGTGAGTGATTTTATGTACCTTGCCGTTAAACTCTGATTTTAATACTGCACTTAGGTGGCGCTTCCTGGGTTCCCCTTTCGCAGTCTACTTTTTCCACTGCAGGTGGCGCTCTTCGGCAGTGGCACTGCAGTTGAGTAGGAAGTCAGGAGGAACATAGTTCCTCTATGGTTTCCTGGGTCGCTGGGGAATGTGACCCTGGCAGCCATCTTGGGTCAGACAGAGCCTATTTAAGGTCCTGGCTGCCAGGTTTGGCACCCAATTGCAAGTTGTTAGAGTAGGGACATGTACCCCGCCTGGTAGAAACAGGATTAAAGGCAGGGAAAGGTTCCTAAAGATTAGGGAAAGCATAGGGCTCACAACTTCTCTGGCCACTTGCTTGTTGGACACAAGACAGCCAGGCCGCATTCTTCCCCTTTCTACAGACGCTGACAGTTCAACTGCGTACTTCTCTCTACATGCTGTTGGAACTGTAATGCCCCGTACACACGGTCGGGTTTTTCGACGGAAAATGTTCGATGGGAGCTTATTGTTGGAAATTCCGGCCGTGTGTAGGCTCCATCGGACATTTTCCATCAGAATTTCCATCACACAAAATTTGAGATCAAAATCCATTGTTGTAAATTCTGATCGTGTGTACACAATTCTGACGCACAAAGTTCCACGCATGCTCAGAATCAAGCAAAAGATTGTGTTGTACGTCACCGTGTTCTTGACGTTCGGAATTTCCGACAAGATTTGTGTTACCGTGTGTATGCAAGACAAGTTTGAGCCAACATCCGTCGGACAAAATCCATGGATTTTGTTGTCGGAATGTCCGATCGTGTGTACGGGGCATAAATGTTCTTGATTACAACAAAAAGAAATATTCTGCGCTAAGTGTATCCAAAACCCAGTAGAAAAATTATTCAATGTGTAAAAATCACAATTAAAAAGACAGCTGCACTCACTGTATCTCACATAACAATACAAAAACAAAGATCAGAAAAGGTGCGTGTTGAGTTATCCACTAAAATGCATGAACAATTCATAAGCTAATAAAATACATAATTGATTTATGAATTGATACAATTATAGGTAAAAATATAATTGATATAAATCAATAGTCCTGTAATTCTTAAAACTTATTGAAAAATCAGTCTCAATGAAAGTGATGAGAAAAATAAAGTGCTCCACTCGTGTGCCAAAAACTTAAAAAAAATCCTGTGCTTCGGGAGATCACCAAGATGTGTTCCACCAAGAGGAATATTAATGCCTCTTAGACCTCTGTAAAAGGTCTGACTGCGCTCCAAGTGAGAAAATCCCTCAACTGGGTGGATGGATGGATGGATGGATAAAATGCAGCTGGGCTCCAATGCAGGATCAATACCCGATAGACACACACATTCCCATTAGGTGCTTCTCAGACCACCATCACATATCGAGAGAAAGACAATATACTTACAGCCGCGGATCAATTTAACCAATCACCTTCATTCACATCTAAACCTGTACTTCCTTTTCTGTATACCCGCAATTAAACCACTGGAAAAGCTGGCTAATGTCTTTGACCAAATATCATCACTTGGGATGCATGCCATGCTTGAAGCAAGACATTGGGAGGACAGAAGCTGTCATTCAGCGGTAATAGTAATGATGAACTAAACTAAAGACATCTGGCTGAAGTATTTTGGTTAGGCCAGCCATAGATGGTGCGAATTCCTGCTGAACTGGCCGAGATTCGAACCATGTGTTGGCAGGCTGAATAGATCGATCAACTTGGGTGCAACCAGCCTGGGACAGCTTCCCCTGCCGGAAGCAGACAATTGCTTGGCAAGAGGGATTTCCCTGGTGGCAATGCTTTGTGTTAATGGGGAATCATACAAATTTTGATTGCAGGAAAGAAATTTGCACTGTCTATGGCCTGCCTTAGGCTGCCTTCCCACTGGGTTATTTGTGAACTGTTTCTGCATTATTTCAATAAAAGTTCTTTCGTTGCACTGGGACTAAAGCCTTGTACGCATGATCGGATTTTCTGCAGACAAAACCTCTGACTTTTGTCTGAAGGAGTGTGCCTGGATTTTGTATTGCATACAAACGGCAAGGAATTGTCAGCCAACAAACACGAACGTAGTGACATACTATGTGTTTTTTCAGTTTGCGCTTTTCATTTTGTGCTTTTCAGTTCGTTTTTGAACGGCTGTTCGTCAACCAGACTTGTTGCGGAATCGGAGGAGATAACGTGTTATTTATTATTGGCCTTGGAGTTATTGCTTTGACCCAAGTCCAGTCCAGGAACAGGAGGAGGAGGAATTCTTGGACCAAATATTGGTTGCTTTATTAATGGTGACCAATTATGTTATATGCCTTTGCTGTGGGAGCTCCAGGAGAATAATCCAGATGTTTTTCTGAATTATCTCCGGATGACGGACCCCTGCTTTCACTAACTCTTGGCATTGTTGACCGCCTATATTAAGAAGCAGGACACATGCATGAGGCTTTTATTTAATTTTTTGGTTGAATAATAATGATTTGATTTGTTATATTTTCTATATTTTTGGATGCATAGAATGCACTTTTTGGTTAAGTTCTATTGGCAGATAGCATGTCTAATTTTATTTGTTTTCTATTTTTAATGCACAATAAAAAAAAATGTGGGCAATAATACTTGGCTATGTGTTTTACTACAAATGACAGTTTGGGAGTAGGCGGTTACATTTAAAAAAATACAATGTAAAATTGACAAGGGACGCATAGTTGTATCTTTGATCTTAAAAACTACAGGATAATGGTGTTGTGGTCATTTACCCAAAAAAAAAAAACCCATAATAATATTATTCTTGATATCACTAGAAAAAAAAAGCCTTTGAAAATTAGTTTGCAATAACTCCATCAGTATCATCAGCAAAGCAGCTTCATTTTTATCCCATTAAAGAAGAAGAGAATGTGCGCTGCATTTCGAGATCTCATAATTTGCCACGTTACAAATCTTAATTCTCCATTACGAACGCTAGTTTACAAGACCGACCGCTTCTGGCTCGTCCTTGCTTCCGAGCATGCGTGTTTGTACTTTGGACTTTTGTCCGACGGACTTGTGTACACACGCTCGGAAAATCCGACAACAGACATTTGGAAAATGTTAAAACCTGCCATCCAACATTTGTCCGCGGAAAATCCGACAACAATTGTCCGATGGTGCATACAAAAGGTCGGATTTTCTGCCAACAGCCTGTCATCACACTATTCCCGTCAGAAAATCCGATCGTGTGTACGAGGCTTAAGTGTGTTATTCCACCACACCATGCTGCACCCCACTTTTACGCTCAGCAGGGGATTAACAGACAGATCCCCTGCTGAGCAAAAACGGACACAGCCGTGTGAAAGGGGCCTTAGTGTGAGTTGCCCTTAATTAACATTTGATCATTTTCTGGATTTGTGAATTTCACTAAATAGCAAATTCTGACAATTCTTGTGTATCATATAATTCTATTAAGTATTTCAGAATAATGTTCATATTTGACATACACACAGATTCTGATGGAATTTCTATGGAATCCACTGTTGGGAGGAGGTGGAGGACAGTAGAGTTATTAATCATAATCTGATTAGTTCAGCACCACCCCTGGACACATCTCCATCATATATCTTCTCCCTGCGGGTGCCGTCTTACAGTAGCCTCTTCATTACTCCTCTCTCAATCCCTGCAGGCCTCTGGAAGGCTGTTCCTTTTCCACTTGGCTCTTGATTGCCTTTTAAATTTATGAGTGCAGTTTTTGCTCATATCACATTATAGTGCATCAGAGTGTAAAGTTCCTTCATGATTTTGTATAATTAACGACACATAACACAATAAAAAAGCCAATCTGCAGTATCTGTAAAATGCTGAATTGAGAATGTTACCATCTAGGATCTTCCACAGCTCTATCCTTAGGCGGAAATCTGAGTCACTTTCATACCTAAAATACGATTATCATATTCCTGAGAATATGCTCCAGGTTTTATCTCAGTTTAAAATGTGAAATCTTAAGTGCTGGATTAACCCATTAGGTTTCATAGTCATACAAAATTCATGGTTGCCTTTATGACAACCGATTCATGTACAATGACTAAGCGCCAGTGAAATGCCACATTTAATATGCCCTTGGTAGTAAAGTCAGAGGCAAGATGACCCATATATACCACCATGGACATTCCTTAGTTAATATGAACTAAGGCATTAGGCTTCATAGCCATACAAATTTACAATTGCCTTTATGACAACACCCCAAACATGCTCATGCTACTTGATTAAATGACACATTGAATATGCCACAGAGAACATGCCCTATTAATATAATTATTAATAGTTCTTAATAGATAATATTGATTAGTATTATATTCCTTAGTAAATACGAATTAGGTATTAAGTTTTGTAGTCATACAAAATGTACCATTGCCTTTATGACAACGCCTATTCATGCACAATGTCTAAGCTAGTTAAGTGCCACATTGCATATGCTCCTTGGTAGTAATGTCACAGAAAACCGGCTCTTTAAATATGATCATAAATATTCCTTTATAACTATTGACTAATATGATATCCCTTAGTAAATACGAACTAAGATATTAGGCTTCATAGTCATACACAATTTACAATTTTCTTTATGACAACACACATACATGCAGAGAGACTTAGCCCCAGCAAAATACCATACTAAATATGCCTCCAGTAGATATGTCAGCAAAAACATATCCCATAAATAATATCAGGAATATTATTAGTAAATATTTACTTGAAGGTAGGTGCAGTTTATCCTCCCCTCTGTAGGTAGTGCTGTTTAGCTGGAGGTTGAGAGGAGCTTTGTTCCTCTAAAGCCTCCATAGGTGTTATCAGGGGAGCAGCTGTCCGATTGGACGCTGCAAAACTCGCACTGCCCTGCTGCAGTTGGGGCGCATTTGCAAAGTAGCAACAGGACCCAAGTTTGTTAGGGACAGTGCATTTAGCACTAGGGAGAGTTTCATGTCGAGGAGGGACAGAGCAGGGATGCTACTTCTGACTCTAGAGAGTTGTTTGGGACTGTTGAGTAAGCACCTTTCCACAGTTTTCCATGTGTTATTTGTTACTTCCAATTTACCAAATAAAAACGGTGCCACTTTCCTTGATCTTTGTGTGCCTTACTCCATCTTGGGTACCAATCGGCTGGCCCTGTCCACAGTTGACTACCATATTCCTTTGCAAATATAGACTGGTGAATTTGGTTTCCTAGTCAAACATGGTTTGAAATTGCCATTATGACTTGCCACAAGCAATGCCACTAGGGATGAGCCCCCTGTTCGGTTCGCACCAGAACATGTGAACAGGCAAAAAATTTATTCGAACATGCGAACACCGTTAAAGTCTATGGGACACGAACATGAATAATCAAAAGTGCTCATTTTAAAGGCTTATGTGCAAGTTATTGTCATAAAAAGTGTTTGGGGACCCAGGTCCTCCCCCAGGGGACATTGATCAATGCAAAAAAAAGTTTTAAAAACGGCTGTTTTTTCGGGAGCAGTGATTTTAATAATGCTTAAAGTGAAACAATAAAAGTGTACTATTCCTTTAAATTTCGTACCTGGGTGGGTGTCTATAGTATGCCTGTAAAGGGGCGCATGTTTCCCGTGTTTAGAACAGTCTGACAGCAAAATTACATTTCAAAGGAAAAAAAGTCATTTAAACTACTTGCGGCTATTAATGAATTGCTGGTCTGACAATACACATAAAAGTTCATTGATAAAAACGGCATGGGAATTCCCCTCAGGGGACCCAAAATTTTTTAAAAAAATGACGTGGGGGGTCCCCCTAAATTCCATACCAGGCCCTTCAGGTCTGGTATAGATATTAAGGGGAATCCCGCGCCAACATTTTTTAAAAATAAAGAGAATCCGCAGTCCTCAATGGTCATGGAATGTGATATTGGTATTCTTTACAAATCCAGGAGGCGGCGGTCAAAGCCTCAAGGCAGGTAGTAGGAAATCCATGGTTCCCAAACATGATAAAATTTAGACATATTGCCATGAAGTCTAGCTGTCAGGTTCTTGTTGACGAATGCATTGAAGATTTAACCTCGGATAGATGTTCAGACATTCAAACTTTTGCTATTGTCTGTTTTGTGGCAGTGAGGACATGGGTTATAAGGATAAATTGGTATTTGGATATCCTCTCAGGTTTTCGCTGAGGTTTTAAGTGGCTTCATAAGAAATTTCTTCTGCAAAGGGATATTCAGTATATGATATACTGTATTTACCGTCATAGGCTTTGAGCTACTGGGCAAGTTCACCAGACATGAAGACATAGATCTTGTTTCCATTTGCTAACATATTCTAGAGGTTCTGGGGTTAGTTTGGATATTAGAGTACTTTATAGGAGAGAGATCAGCCCTATAATTATTTTATAATTATTTTTTAGCATATATGAACTAATGCAGAATTCCTTTATAAATGAAATCTAGTGCAATAGGGTTCATTTTCAGATACAATTTGACACCATGATCATGCCTATTGCCAACAAATACTGCAGGTAATGATCCCTAAAAGTTGCCATACTAAATGTGCTCCAGTATATATATCAGAGAAGTCATGCCCTTTTAACCACTTCAGCCCCGGAAGATTTTACCCCCTTCCTGACCAGAGCACTTTTTACAATTTGGCACTGCGCTGATTTAACTGACAATTGCACGGTCATGCAATGCTGTACCCAAACAAAATTTGCGTCCTTTTGTTCCCACAAATAGAGCTTTTTTTTTGGTGGTATTTGATCACCTCTGTGGTTTTTATCTTTTGCACTAGATAAAAGGAGCGACAATTTTGAAAAAAAAACAATATTTTTTAATTTTTTGCTATAACAAATATCCCCCAAATTAAAAAAAAATAATAATTTCTTCATCAATTTAGGCAAATATGTATTGTTCTACATATTTTTGGTAAAAAAAATTGCAAGCGTATATTGATTGGTTTGTGCAAAAGTTATAGCGTCTACAAAACTATGGGAAAGATTTATGGCATTTTTATTATTTATTTTTTTTTACTAGTAATGGCGGTGATCTGCGTTTTTTAGTGGTATTGCAACATTGCGATGGACAGATCGGACACTTTTGACACATTTTTGGGACCATTGACAATTATACAGCAATCAGTGCTATAAAAATACACTGGTTACTGTGTAAATGTCACTGGCAGGGAAGGGGGCGATCAAGGGGGTTAAATGTGTGTTCCCTCAGTGTGTTCTTACTGTATGGGGATAGGAATGAGTAAGAGAGGAGACATATAGCTGTTCCTACTTACTAGGAACAAACGACATGTCTCCTCTCCTTTGACAGCACAAGGATTTGTGTGTTTACGCTCGTGCATGCGCTCGGGTCCCCCGCCGTGCAGCAGTGCCCTCTGGTGGCCCAAAAGGGGAAGGACGTACCTGTACGGGGTTTCGCCCAGGAGAGCCATTCTGCCGCAGTATATCTGCGTGAGCAGGCCAGGAACCAATTAAATAGCGTCACTAATATTCCTTAGTAAACATAGACTACTGTCTAAGAGGGCGTACACATGGTCGGACTTTGTTCGGACATTCCGACAACAAAATCCTAGGATTTTTTCCGACGGATGTTGGCTCAAACTTGTTTTGTCTACACACGGTCGCACAAAGTTGTCGGAAAATCCGATCGTTCTAAACGCGGTGACGTAAAACACGTACGTCGGGACTATAAACGGGGCAGTGGCCAATAGCTTTCATCTCTTTATTTATTCTGAGCATGCATGGCACTTTGTCCGTCGGATTTGTGTACACACGATCGGAATTAGCGACAACGGATTTTGTTGTCGGAAAATTTTATCTCCTGCTCTCCAACTTTGTGTGTCGGAAAATCCGATGGAAAAGGTCCGATGGAGCCCACACACGGTCGGAATTTCCGACAACACGCTCCGATCGGACATTTTCCATCGGAAAATCCGACCGTGTGTACGGGGCATTATAGATATGATAGTGGTTTTTGGCTAATTTTGTAAAAATGCCACAGTGAATACTGTATACCCTAGTTGATTTATCACAATAATATTATTTGCAGACTTTTGACATTGCCAATGTTCCTGTTGGTCGTAGAATATTATTAACTTTTATAGGTAATGACACTGGAGAGTGTTGATCCTGAGATTATCTGGTTACCTTTATGGGATCGGGAAGGAATTTTTTCCCCCCACTGGAGCAAATTGGACGATGGTTTTTTTTTGCCTTCCTCTGGGTCAACTGTGGGTATATGTGTAGACAGGTGCCAAAATGTAATTTGTATGCTGTTTTAAAGAGTTACTGTTTGATGACCTAAGGGTTAATACACTGTGGTGTTTCTGCCATTTGGCCTGTGGTGCTTCCTGTAGCCAAGGGCATATAAGCAAAGGCTTATGTGCAAGTTATTGTCTTAAAAAGTGTTTGGGGACCTGGGTCCTGCCCCAGGGGACATGTATCAATGCAATTTTTTTTTTTTTTTAAACGGCCGTTTTTTCGGGAGCAGTGATTTTTTTTAATGCGTAAAGTGAAACAATAAAAATGAAATATTCCTTTAAATATTGTGCCTGGGGGGTGTCTATAGTATGCTTGTAAAGTAGCGCATTTTCCCCGTGTTTAGAACAGTACCACAGCAAAATGACATTTCTAAAGGAAAAATTGTCATTCAAAACTGATTGGGGCTGTAATGAATTGTTGGGTCTCGGCAATATAGATAAAACTCATTAAAAAAAAGAGCATGGGTCCCCCATTGGCCTAGTCCATTACCAGGCCCTTTGGGTCTGGTATGAATATTAAGGGGAAAAAAAATTGCGTGGGGGTCCCCCTAAAATCCATACCAGGCCCTTCAAGTCTGATATGGAAATTAAGGGGAACTCTGCACCAATGAAAATGGCGTAGGGGTCCCCTCCAAAATCCATACCAGACCCTTTAGGTCTGGTATGAATTTTAGGGGAACCCTGCGCCAAAATTTTAAAAAATGGCATAGGGGTCATCCCAAAAACCATACCAGACCCTTATCCGAGCACGCAACCTGGCAGGCCGCAGGAAGAGAGAGCGCCCCCCCTCCTGAACCATACCAGGCCACATGCCCTCAACATGGAGAGGGTGCTTTGGGGTCTGACCCCAAGGCATCTTGTGCCGCCTCCATGGGAAGCTCTCGCTGACTGACGCTTCGTCTCTGTGACAGTTCTTATATAGCTGAGGGTGGGGTCACCTGGTGACATAAACTGATGACCCCGCCCCCCTCTGATGCCATGGGGGCTTCCTTGTGGCTTCCCCGTGGCGTCAGAGGGGGCGGGGTCACCCGTTTACATCACTGGGTGGCCCTGCCCATAGTTATATAAGAACTGTCACAGAGAAGAAGCATCAGTTGGCGGGAGCCTCACATGGAGGCGGAACGGTTGCCACTTTTTTTTTTCCGTTTTCGGTCCATCGAACGGCGTGATAGAAGATGAATGGACATCACCAGACATTTTTATTTTTTAATAAAGGACTTGTCTCAAGCTGTCTCTTGGGACAGGTCGGGTCTGGTATGGATTGTGGGGGGGGACCCCTATGCCATTTTAAAAAAAATTTGACTCAGGGTACCCCTTAATTTCCATATCAGACCTGAAGGGCCTGGTATGGATTTTAGGGGGACCCCCACGCAATTTTTTTTAAAATTTTGGTTAGGGGTTCCCCTTAATATTCATACCAGACCCAAAGGGCCTGGTAATGGACGGGGGGGGGGGGGGGAACCCATGCTCTTTTTTTCAATGAGTTTTATCTATATTGCCAAGACCTGACAATTCATTACAGCCGTGATCAGTTTTAAATTACAATTTTCCCTTTGGAAATGTCATTTTGCTGTGGTACTGTTCTAAACACAGGAAAAATGTGCCACATTACAGGCGTACTATAGACACCCTCCAGGCACGATATTTAAAGGAATATTTCATTTTTATTGTTTCACTTTAAACATTAAAAAAATCACTGCTCCCGAAGAAACGTCCGTTTTAAAATTTTTTTTGTATTAATACATGTCCCCGTTGTTCGTGTGTTCTTATGAATTTTTTGCCTGTTCGGTATGTTTTGGTGTTAACCGAACCAGGGGTGTTCAGCTCATCCCTATTAGTGAGCCATGTCACCATCAGTTTGGTACTTTTACAAGCGAAAGGTATAAGCACCACAGTGTTTCCCAGGGCCAGCCTAATAGTTAACAGGGGAACTCTGTCCTGTTATTAATCTGTTACTATGCCATGTCTTTAAAGTAGAACTCTAGGCAAAACTTTTTTTCATTTTGGATAGAGTAAGGGAGAGTTATAACCTCTGTCAATTTTTTTTTTTTTTTTTGCCATCTGTGTCCCATTGGGGAGATTTTCCTTCACTTCCTATCCCATAGCCAAACAGGAAATGAGGAAATCTCTGCAAATTAGAGGAATTCCCTGGGGACCCCCAGGTCACCGGAACTGAAAGGTTTCCTCTTGATTACTTTTCTGAGGACAATCCAAAATGTGTGATTTTTCTTTTACTTTCACTTTCAATGATAATGGTAAACAGGACAAACAGAGAGGGTGAATCTCCCTAATAGAGGCACACACAGCAATAAACACTGACAGGTGTTCTAATCCCTCTCCACTCTATCCAAAACTAATAAAAAGTTTTGCCTTTTAGTTGTACTTTAATGGAAGAACTGTAATATGGAGATGAAGAAGAATTGTATGTTTTGCCATTCTTTTCAGTAAAAGAAGTTGCTTGTTAACCACTTGCCTACAGGGCACTTTCACCCCCTTCCTGCCCAGGCCATTTTTCAGCTTTCAGCGCTTTCTCACTTTGAATGACAATTGCGCGGTCATGCTAAACTGTACCCAAATGAATTTTTATTTTTCATTTTCTTCACACAAATGGAGCTTTCTTTTGGTGGAATTTCTTTTGGTGGTATTTAATCACTGCTGGGTTTTTTTATTTTTTACTAAAAAAAAGGAAAAAGACTGAAAATTACAAGAAAAAAAAAAGTTTTTCCTAGTTTCTGTCAGTAAATTTTGTAAATAAGTGATTTTTCTCCTTCACTGATGGGCGCTGATGAGGCTGCACTGATGGGCACTGATGAGGTGGCATTTGTGAGCACTGATTAGGTGGCACTAAAAGAGGGGGCACTAATGTGTTGCACTGATGCGCGGCACTGATAGGTGGCACTGATGGGCACGGATAGGCGGCATTGATGGACGGCACTGATGAGCACTGAAAGACAGCAGTGATTGGCATCACTAATGGGCACTGATCAGCGGAGTAATCCTCTGCTGAGCAAGCAGAGTCCGCAAAATGGAGGGGCCCATGTGAAAGGGGCCTTACTCTGAACAGAGGGTGACAGTGAGCTCCTACAGTGAATGGGAACAGGGAACGAAATGCAAACCTTCATGGTAAACATCTGGGTGATGGAGAGTAAAAGGAACAAGGAGCAGCCAGTTTGGGAGTGGAGGCGGTGGTGACCGGTGACAGAGGTTCTGTTGGAGGGGTGGATTGGTGGCTGTATAGTCTACCCTTCTAAGTGGCGGGGACCCTATGTTGGGGCCTGCTGTCTAAAAAAATCCTGCTATGGACTGGGTCTGGACCACGGGTTTGCGAAGCTTTGCAAAGTATACAGAAGCTTTCCTCCATGCCTGCGGGCTGAAGAGTAAAGTGTAACGTAATGTAATGTGTGTAAAAGAATTGGTGGAGGCAAATCAGTGTTCAATGATATTTCCCTAAAGATGACTCTAGTCAGTGCTGGGACAGGTGTCACTGGCAGGTGAAAAGATGCTATCCTTCCAATGTGGGGTCAGGTATAGTAGTTTGGACTCTGGCCTGAGAGGCGTGCCAATTCGCACCTGAAAGCAGTTCCATCATGCTAACACTTAGAGAAAGTAATCAGTTTAAATGGACAGCCTGTGGTTCCCTGTGCTGTCAGCATATAGAGGTTTTCTATCTCTTTATTTTTTCTATTGCTTAAACTAGATAGACTTGTATTTTTTCAACCTATGAAACTATTGAGTAATTTTTTTTTGTTTGTTTGTGTTTTTCATCTCCCACTTGCGTGCGTGTATATAAAACACATTGCTCGGAGCTCTGCCCATAGAAAACGTTGGGTTTTGCAGTCTATCCAGTTCATGATGACCTGCACATCAAGTTTTGATGGGGTGGGGAAGGGGTGAAGCAAGCAAATACTTCATAAGAGTACAAAGAAAAACATTCTTCCCCAGAGCGTGTAACGGCCTGCAAGACAAGACAAGCCCATGTGTGTGAGAGGGACAGGACTTCATTGCTGGCCTCTCAGCCTTTCTTTTTCTATGTCAAAATCAAACACAAATTTGCATTGTCAGTGGATAGTTACAAGAATAAGTGATCTTGTTTTAAATAATAAGGGTAGATGAAAACACAGGTGTGGCTAAATACCTTATGACCCCAAAGCAGGATAAGAGCTGGGTGGGAATGGTCTGGATGTTCGAGTCGAACGTAACGTTCGCAGAACAAACGAACATATGGGGCGTTCGCGGCAAATTTGACAGCTGCTGATTGGCCAAAGCTGACACCTGACCTGCATGCTTTGGCCAATCACAGCATGATCTGCTGTGAGAGCCATGATTGGCCAAAGGCAGGGTGGCTTTGGCCAATCATGGCTCAGGGGGCTAAGGCCACGCCCCACACTATATAAGGCTGCTTACACGGTGGCCATATGTAGTGCGATAACATGGAGATTGACAGAATTTGAGCTAGATTATGCAGGTTAGTTAGTGGTTTGCAGGTGTAAGTAGGGAAGACCCTCACCATGCCAACATCCAAAATATATATTCAAGGATTGACCAAGTCAAACAATTAACAGACTTTGTGAGCACATAATGAGAGAAAAAATCAGTAAAAAAGTATACGTTTTATTACAACATAGTTACAAAACATATAAACAACATACAAACAACACCCTGTATGGACACCGTTTCCAGTTACCCAATAATGCAGTTATAGATGACTGGACCTATGTAGTGCGTGTGTGTGTATATATATATGTGTATATATATATATATATATATTACAGTCAGTGTAGAATATATAAATACAGTGCAGGGTATATAATACAGTGAATTGAAGTGGTTAAGGGGAACCCTATGACAGAATTAAGAAAAAACGTTGATGGGGACAAGAGCCTCTTCCCAATAACCCTGGCCATTGGTTGTCAGGGTCTACGAGCGGGGGGCTTATCGGAAACCTGGAAGCCCCCAGCGACTGTTGTCTCTTGGCTGTGACAGCTGTTATTTAGGCAAGGACGAGGCCACCCAGTGATGTAACCGAGTGACCCCGCCCCTTCTGATGTCATGTTACGTCAGATGGGGCGGGGTCACCCGGTTATATCACCGGGTGGCCCCATCCTCGCCTATATATAGTAAGAGCTGTCAAAGGGAAAAGACAGCAGTCGGCGGGAGCCCTCCCATGGAGGTGAATTTTTTTCTTCTATTTTTCGGGTCCGTCGGGTGGTGTGATTGCGGATGGATGGACATCACGGGACACTTTCTTTTTCTTTTTTTAAAAGAAGGAATTGGCAAAAACTGTCTACAGGCAGTCCTCTAGTTACAAACACCCGACTTACAAACGACTCCTACAAACGGAGGGAGACAACAGGAAGTGAGAGGAAATCTACCCCTAAGAAGGGAAATTCACTCCTGTAAGAGTTATCATGGGAAAAAGGTACCTCCACTGAAGCTTTATCACCAAGGCTTGTTTCCACAACAATGCAAAATTTTCAAAATCCAACTGTCATTGGGACAGAAGGTGAAGTGAAATCTTCTGAACAGAGGTGTTAACCCTTCCCTATGCTTCCCTATGCTATCTAAAAAGCTTAATCTTTTTTTTTGGCTGGAGCTACACTTAAAAAATGTACCTGTTCCAACAGATTCAACTTAAAAACAAACCTACAGACCCTATTTTGTTTGTAACCCGGGGACCGCCTGTATTGTGGTTTTTACTTTTTGACTTTTTTTGGTGAATGGGTAGGGGTACAATGTACCCCTACCCATTCACATAGTGGGGGGCCTGGATCTGGGGGTCCCCTTGTTAAAGGGGGCTTCCAAATTCCGATAAGCCCCCCGCCCGCAGACCCCCGATAACCAATGCCCAGGGTTGTCGAGAAGAGGCTCTGATGGGGGCCTGATGGGGGCAAGGTGCTTTGGAGCGCATGTGGCCTGATATGGTTTGGGGGGGCGCTCGCTCATTTACCCCCTATCCTAACCTGCAGGCTGCATGCTCGGATAAGGGTCTGGTATGGATTTTGGGGGGACCCCCATGCCATTTTTTTTAAATTTTGGTGTGGAGTTCCCCTTAAAACCCATACCAGACCCGAAGGGTTTGCATGTTCGTTAGAACTTTTTGCTTGTTTGCGTGTTCTGGTGCAAACCGAGGGGTGTTCGGCCCATCCCTAGAGCTGGGATATCACCAGAGCCATATTTAGGGTTCACACTAATAATGCACCCTTTTATAGGAGTTTTTAACCTTTTTCTCACTAGCCAGGATCCATGCTTACAATTGTAAAAAACTAAAGCCATAGGGCATGGTTTGAAGCAACCCACAGCTCAACATCATATTCAAGGCAATGGCTGCAGGTGCCAAATGGTAAATATGGCCATTGCCCCCATGGCATTTTTGTTAACCACTTTAGCTCCAGCACTTTGTATCCTCTAAAACTTCATCCAACTAACTTGTATTTAATTTAACTATACTACTCTCAGTAACAGATTTCTGCATAGGCAGGATGTACAGTACTGTGCAAATGTTTTAGGCAGATGTGAAGAAATGCTGTAAAGTAAAAATGCTTTCACAAATATATATTAAATGTCTTTATTTTTATCAATTTACAAAATGCAAAGTGAGCAAACAGGAGAAGAATCTAAATCAAATGAATATCTGATGTGACAACCCTTTGGCTTCCAACCGGCATCAATTCTTCTAAATACACTTGCACACAGTTTTTGAAGGAACTCGATAGGTAGATTGTTCCAAACATGTTGGAGAACTAAGCACATATCTTCTGTGGATGTAGGCTTCCTCAAATCCTTCTGTCTCTTCATGTAATCCCAGACAGACTCGATGTTGACATCAGGGCTCTGTAGGGACCAAACCATCGCTTCTGGGATTCCCTTGTTCTTTACGCTGAAGATAGTTCTTAATGCTATTGGATGTATGTTTGGGGTCATTGTCCTGCTGCAGAATAGATTTGGGGACAATCACACGCCTCCCTGATGGTATGGTATGATGGTTAAGTATCTGCCTGTATTTTTCAGCATTGAGGACATCATTGATCCTTGGGGACCATACATGCAGTGGTCGGCCAAGAAAACTTAATGCAGCAGATGAAAGACACATCATGCTTACTTCCGTTCGACATCAGAAGATGTCCAGCAGTGCTATCAGCACAGAACTGGCAGAAACCAGTAGGACCCAGGAACACGCATCTACTGTCCAGAGAAGTCTGGCCAGAATGATCTTCATGGAAGAATTGTGGCCAAAAAGCCATACCTCAGACAGCGACTCAAATATGCACAAAAATATAGGGCCTGGGTGTGAAGAAAAATGGTAGCAGGTGCTCTTGGACTGATGAGTCAAAATTTTAACTATTTGGCCGTAGCAGGAGGCAGTTTGATCTTCGAAGAACTGCAGAGTGGTACAATAATGAGTGCCTGCAGGCAACAGTGAAGCATGGCTAAGGTTCCTTGTATGTTTGGGGCTGCATTTGTGAAAATGGAGATGGAGATTTAATGAGGACCAATGGTCTCCTCAATGCTGAGAAATACAGGCAGATTTTGGTGCCCAAAACTGAACTGCATATTCCAGATAAGGTCTTCCTCATGATTTCTACAGGGGAAAACTATATCTTTTTGTCTGGAGTCCATACCTCTCCACCATTGATTCCCCCCAGTTGTACTCCCCTAGTATGTATGCATATGCATGCATATTCTTGGCCTCCAAGTGTATAACTTCACATTTATCAACATTAACATTATCTTTTTCCACATAGTTGCATAATTAACCACTTGCCTACTGAGCACTTTTACACCCTTCCTGCCCAGGTAAATTTTCAGCTTTCAGCGCTGTTGCACTTTGAATGACAATCACATGGTCATTCAGCACTGTACCCAAATGAAAACATTTTTTACACAAAAAGAGCTTTCTTTGGTGGTATTTAATCACCACTGGGTTTTTTATTTTTTGCTAAACAAACAAAAAAAGACCAAAAATTTTGAAAAAAAACGCAAAACATTTTTCATAGTTTTGTTTTGTATTTTTTTGTTTTTGCAAACAGGTCTCCTTCACTGATGTGCGCTGATGAGGCTGCACCATTGGGCACTGATGCAGTGGCACTGATAAGCGGCACTGATAGGCGGCACTGATGGGTGGCACTGGTAGGCACTGATTAGCAGTACTGATGGGCACTGATAGGTGGCACTTTTTTTCCATCGTGTGATCAGCTGTCATTAGCTGACAGCTGATCACATGCTAAAGGGCCACTTTGAATCCGAAGGACGCCCTCCCGGCATTTTAAACGCGCGCTGTAGCTGTCTTTCATCTATAGCGTGGGCGGGAAGGGGTTAAA
This sequence comes from Lithobates clamitans, assembly GCA_037952925.1. Lineage (NCBI taxonomy): Eukaryota > Metazoa > Chordata > Amphibia > Anura > Ranidae > Lithobates > Lithobates clamitans. The sequence goes on along the minus strand of JBBGZY010000743.1, from coordinate 1,969,092 downwards.
CAGTGCATTGTGGTCGGCTTGTAAGTTGAAGACCTCATGTAAGGGTTTTTTTGTTTTTTTACTAAACTTTATTTGTTTTTTGTTTTTAGAAATTACATGACCGCATATGTCTAATTTTAAAAAGAGATGCAACAATTTTCATCACAGACATTTATAATTTTATATATATATTTCATCTCCGCCCCACCTCCCCGCCCCTCCTCCATCCTACCCCCTCCATCCTCTTCCCTCCCCTCCCCTTGTCGGTCTCCTCTACTTTATTCCTTTTTTTCTTATTATCCGTTTCTCTCCTTCCCCTCCAACACCTAGGCTATCAGTTTCTCTGTAGTATACTTTCCAGTTTTCTTACAGTCTGTTCATTTTTCCCAAATACTATTGAATCTTTCTGCTTGGCCCTCCTCCCTACTACTAAGATATTCCATTTTAAATATATGGTCTATTCTTTCGAACCATTCCTGTGTAGTAGGTTTTTCTAGGTCTAGCCATTTTTTTTGGTATTATCCCTTTTACTGCATTCAATAGATATGGGGTCAGGGTTCTCTTATATTTTTTCTTTGTAATATTTATATTATGGAATAAGCACACCCATGGGTCATTTGGGATTTCCTCTCCTGTAATTTCCCTTATGTAACATTGTATATCCTGCCAGTAGGGATGGGCCGAACACCCCCCGCGGTTTGGTTCGCACCAGAACATGCGAACAGGCAAAAAATTTGTTTCAACATGCGAACACCGTTAAGGTCTATGGGACATGAACATGAAAAATCAAAAGTGCTAATTTTAAAGGCTTATATGCATTGTATTGTCTTAAAAAGTGTTTGGGGACCCGGGTCCTCACATAACCGAGTGACCCCGCCCCCTCTGACGCTACGGAGAAGCCATAGGGATGTCCCAGTGTGTTAGAGGGGGGTGGACAGGGTAGCCCCGCCCACTTTGACACTACGGGAAAGCAATAGGGATGTCTCTGTGCGTCAGAGGGGGCGGGGTCACCCGGTGACATCATCGTGCGGCCCCGCCCTCAGTTATTAAAGAGCTGTCACCTGAGAGCGGCTGGTCATTACGGTGGGTGCCTCCCATGGAGGCAGATCGTAGGCGACGTGCGGCTTTTTTTTTTTCTTTTACGGGCCGTCGGAGCGCGAGAAGAAAAAGAAGAAGACTCCACGGGACAGTTTTATTTTTTAATTTTTTTAATAAAGGACTTGTCCCAAGGCGTGTATTGTGTTTTTTTTTACCATTTTCACACATGTTTTGTGAAATGGTAGGGGTACATTTGTACCCCGTTACCATTTCACATGGGGAGCGGGATCTGGGGGTCCCCTTGTTAAAGGGGGCTTCCAGATTCCGATAAGCCCCCCGCCCGCAGACCCCCACAACCACCGGGCAAGGGTTGTGGGGATGAGGCCCTTCTCCCCATCAACATGGGGACAAGGTGCTTTGGGGGCTACCCCAAAGTACCCTCCCAATGTTGAGGGCATGTGGCCTGGTACGGTTCAGGTGGGGGGGCGCTCTCTCGTCCCTCCTCTTTTCCTGTGGCCTGCCAGGTTGCGTGCTCGGATAAGGGTCTGGTATGGATTTTTGGGGGGACCCCACGCCTTTTTTTTGTACATTTTGGCGCGGAGTTCCCCTTAAAATCCATACCAGACCTGATGGGTCTGGTATGGATTTTGAGGTGGACCTCCACACCATTTATTTTTAAATTTTGGCGCGGGGTTCCCCTTAATATCCATACCAGACCTGAGGGGCCTGGTATGGAATTTGGGGGGACCCCCACGCATTTTTTTCTTTAATTTTGGTTTGGGGTTTCCCTGTGGGGGAATCCCATGACGTTTTTATCAATGAACTTTTATGTGTATTGCCCGTAGTCGGGACCGACAATTCATTATAGCCGCGAGTACTTTTAAATGACTTTTTTTCCTTTAGAAATGTAATTCTGTTGTAAACACAGGAAACATTCGCCACTTTACAGGCATACTATAGACACCCCCCAGGTATGAAATTTAAAGGAATATTACACTTTTATTGTTTCACGTTAAGCATTATTAAAATCACTGCTCCCGAAAAAATGGCCGTTTTCAAAACTTTTTTTTGTATTGATACATGTACCCTGGGGCAGGACCCAGGTTCCTAAACACTTTTTATGACAATACCATGCATATAAACCTTTAAAATTAGCACTTTTGATTTCTCCCATAGACTTTTGAAGGGTGTTCCGCGGCTTTCGAATTTGCCGCGAACACCCAATGTTCGAGTCAAACTTATGTTCGACTCGAACATCGGGACCATCCCTACCTGCCGGTACTGCTTTATTTTTGTACATTCCCACCAAATATGGGTCATAGTACCTTTCTGGTTACAGCCTCTCCAACATAGAGGAGATTTACTTTGCTGGTATTTTTGAGCTATCACAGGAGTTATAAACCATGTCGCTAGACATTTATAGTTTGATTCTTTTGTATTTATGTCAGTCGCGTAATCGTGTACTGCACCCAGCACTTTGGCCACTAGTTGTTGTGCAGTCGTATACCTAATTCCTCCTTCCATTTTCCAATGAATGGAGGCCCTCCCAACTCCCCCATCTCCGTGAGTATTCTATAGATCTGGGATATTTCATGTTTTATTGCTAGCTGTGAGTTATATAGTTTTTATAGTGGATTCAGGTTTCCCTCCGATCTAAATGGTTCTGTCCTGTGGCACCATGTTCTTTCTGACGTCATCGAGAAGCCCACTTGCACTTCTGGGTTTGGTGGGGTGGCCTCCTGATGAAACCCTGTTAGATCCACCCCCTGCATCTCTCATGAATGAAAGTCTATGTTTCCTGGGATATGTGATGTGCATTTCCTGGCAGGCATAGTGGGCAGTGTGCACATCGTTCGCCTGGGCAAATTATGTGCTTGGAGAGGCGGGACAGTTTCCCGAAAAAAAAAGGTAAAAGAAAAAATATATAGCATATACATAGATACAGGATAGGAGGAGGGGTGGAGTGGAGGGAAGTTGGTTAAGAAGGTGGGCAGCAGAGCATTCTGTGCTGGGAGTTCAGAATCGCTGCAAATAGCAGCAAATCGCGGGACACCCATGCAATCCCCGTCACTTTCAATGGCACCCTGATCGCGGCGCAATGTTGCTGCGATTCATTGGGCAACAATCATGGTAAAATCACATAAATAGAATCGCGGGACGCCTGTCGCCCAAAAGAAGTACAAGAACTTCGCAGGCAGAATCGCGGTGATACGGAACGCCAAGATGTGAATGATTAATGATTTGAATCTGGTGAGACTGGCTCCTGATCATGTGAACACTGTGACAGCAAATCAAAGTGATCATGTGATCAGCCAGTCCTTCCTGCCCCCCAGGCTTAAAAACCCTGTTAAAGGGACACCAGGGCCGGGCAAGAAGGGGTTAAAGAGACCAGCTTAATGTAAATTATTCTATTATAGTGTGTTTCTGTTTTTTAAGCCTTGTTTCTAAGTGTAATTTGTAATATATGTATTAGGGTAGCTATATTTGATTGTTAGAGACATACCCTGCTTCCTGATTGTGTCTTTCTGTTTATTTTATTTCATTGCAATTCTATCATATTCTGTCTAAATGAAAACATTAGACTTTCTGCAGTCTCTATTAATCTAAAACACCCACAATGCTCTTTCAGCCAGAGGCAATTTGATCTTAAAGCATATTTAACCCAAAAAACTAAAATTTTATATATTGCAATTTACGAGGTAGATGGGATGGCTGCATTTGTTTTTTTTTTTCATTAGGCTTTTTTCCTTTTTTTTCATCTGGTGATCTGGCCAGTAATACAATTTCTGTCCTAGGGCAACAACACCCCCCTGTTCAGTTCGCACCAGAACATGCGAACAGGCAAAAAATTTGTTCGAACACGGGAACACCTTAAAGTCTATGGGACACGAACATGAATAATCAAAAGTGCTAATTTTAAAGGCTTATATGCAAGTTATTGTCATAAAAAGCGTTTGGGGACCTGGATGGACGTTTTTTCAGGAGCAGTGATTTTAATAATGCTTAAAGTGAAACAATAAAAGTGTAATATTCCTTTAAATTTTGTACCTGGGGGGTGTCTATAGTATGCCTGTAGAGGGGCGCATGTTTCCCGCGTTTAGAACAGTCTGACAGCAAAATGACATTTCAAAGGAAAAAAAGTCATTTAAAACTACTCGCGGCTATTAATGAATTGCCGGTCTGACAATACACATAAAAGTTCATTGATAAAAACAGCATGGGAATTCCCCATAGGGGAACCCCGAACCAAAATTTTAAAAAAAAATGGCGTGGGGGGGTCCCCCTAAAATCTATATCAGGCCCTTCAGGTCTGGTATGGATATTAAGGGGAACCCCCGGCCACATTTTTTTTAAAAAATGGCGTGGGGTCCCCCTCAAAATCTATACCAGACCCTTCAGGTCTGGTATGGATTTTAAGGGGAACCTCACGCCAAAATTTTTTAAAAAATGGCGTGGGGTCCCCCCAAAAATCCATACCAGACCCTTATCCGAGCACGCAACCTGGCAGGCTGCAGGAAAAAAAGGGGGGGACGAGAGAGCGCCCCCCCTCCTGAACTGTACCAGGCCACATGCCCTCAACATTGGGAGGGTGCTTTGGGGTAGCCCCCCAAAGCACCTTGTCCCCATGTTGATGGGGCAAGGGCCTCATCCCCACAACCCTTGCCCGGTGGTTGTGGGGGTCTGCGGGCAGGGGGCTTATTGGAATCTGGAAGCACCCTTTAACAAGGGGACCCCCAGATCCCGCCCCCCCTTGTGAAATGGTAAGGGTACAAAAGTAAGTAAGTACAAAAGTACACCTACCATTTCACAAAAAAAGTGTCAAAAATGTTAAAAATTACAAGAGACAGCTTTGGACAATTTCTTTATTTAAATGCCTCTTCTTTCTTCTATCTTCTTTCTTCTATCTTCTTTCTTCTATCTTCTATCTTCCTTCAGTTTCTTCCTCCATCTTCTTCTGTTTCTTCTGGTTCTTCCTCCAGTGTTCTCGTCCGGCATCTTCCTCCGCGGCATCTTCTTCCCTTCTTCTTCTCGAGCCGCTCCGCATCCACCATGATGGGAGGCTCCCGCTGTGTGACGCTTCTCGTCTTCTGTCGGTTCTTAAATAACGGCGGGCGGGGCCACTCGGTGACCCCGCCCCCTCTGACGTCACGAGGAATGCCACAGGGAAGTCTCCGTCAAGTCCCCATGCGTCAGAGAGGGGCGGGGTCACCGGGTGGCCCCGCCCTCCGTTATTTAAGAGCCGTCAGAAGACGAGAAGCGTCACACAGCGGGAGCCTCCCATCATGGTGGATGCGGAGCGGCCCGAGAAGAAGAAGGGAAGAAGATGCCGCGGAGGAAGATGCCGGACGAAAACACTGGAGGAAGAACCAGAAGAAACAGAAGAAGATGGAGGAAGAAACTGAAGGAAGATAGAAGATAGAAGAAAGAAGATAGAAGATAGAAGATAGAAGAAAGAAGAAGCATTTAAATAAAGGAATTGTCCAAAACTGTCTCTTGTCATTTTTAACATTTTTGACACTTTTTTTGTGAAATGGTAGGGGTACTTTTGTACCCAACTACCATTTCACATGGGGGGGCGGGATCTAGGGGTCCCCTTCCAGATTCCGATAAGCCCCCCGCCCGCAGACCCCCACAACCACCGGGCAAGGGTTGTGGGGATGAGGCCCTTGTCCCCATCAACATGGGGACAAGGTGCTTTGGGGGCTACCCCAAAGCACCCTCCCAATGTTGAGGGCATGTGGCCTGGTATGGTTCAGGAGGGGGGGCGCTGGTACGGTTCAGGAGGGGGGGCGCTCTCTCGTCCCCCCCTCTTTTCCTGCGGCCTGCCAGGTTCTCGGATAAGGGTCTGGTATGGATTTTTGGGGGGACCCCACGCCATTTTTTAAAAAATTTTGGCTCGGGGTTCCCCTTAAAATCCATACCAGACCTGGAGGGTCTGGTATAGATTTTGAGGGGGACCCACGCCATTTTAAAAAAAAAATTTGGCCGGGGTTCCCCTAATATCCATACTAGACCTGAAGGGCCTGGTATGGAATTTAGGTGGGGCCCCCACGCCATTTTTTTAAAATTTTGGTTCGGGGTTCCCCTGTGGGGAATTCCCATGCCGTTTTTATCAATTAACTTTTATGTGTATTGTCGTACCGGCAATTCATTAATAGCCGCAAGTAGTTTTAAATGACTTTTTTTCCATTGAAATGTCATTTTGCTGTCAGACTGTTCTAAACATGGGAAACATGCGCCCCTTTACAGGCATACTATAGACACCCCCCAGGTACGAAATTTAATGGAATATTACACTTTTATTGTTTCACTTTAAGCATTATTAAAATCACTGCTCCCGAAAAAACGTCTGATTTTAAAACTTTTTTTTGCATTCATCCATGTCCCCTGGGGCAGGACCCATGTCCCCAAACACTTTTTATGACAATACCATGCATATAAGCCTTTAAAATTAACACTTTTGATTTTTCCCATAGACTTGTAAAGGGTGTTCGCGGCTTTTGAATTTGTCGCAAACACCCCAAATTGTTTGCTGTTTGGCGAAGTGGCGAACAGCCGATGTCCGAGTCGAACATGAGTTCAACTCGAATTCGAAGCTCATCCCTACTTAGGAGTGCAGCAACAAAATGTATATTATGGACCAAAAAAAATAAAAAATAAAAAAAAATGTATGAACTGACCTCAAAGACCAAACCTCTAATAGAAAAAAAAGAACTATCAAATATTCCCACAGCCCAACGTAGAACCCTACTACTACTACTACTACTACAGACCACTTCTACTATATGTCTACCTTATAGGACTGCCAAGGAAGTTCAAATATATGAAAAAAATAATTATTATATACGTCACCATGTTTCTAGGTTAATATATTTCTAAAGGTTCTAATGACATGAAATTTTCATCCTGTCAGTAATAACACATGCAACCCATACATACAAAGAAACAAATACATATAAGTTCAGAAATGAAGTTCTGTGTAATAAAATGTAATGACACAGAAAAAGTATTGAACACGCTAACTGAAATTAATTTAATACTTGGCATAAAATTGGTAATGACAGCGTCAAGACGCCTCTTATATGGAGAAACTATTCTCATGCATTGCTCAAGTGTGATATTAGCCCATTCTTCCACACAAACAGTCTTCAAATCTTGAAGGCCTTTTCTATGAACTCTGATTTTTAGTTCTTTCCATAGATTTTCTATTGGAATCAAGTCAAGGGATTGGCTGGGTCATTCTAGCAGCTTTATTTTCTTTCTTTGAAACCAATTGAGAGTTTCCTTGGCTTTGTGTTTGGAATTATTGTCTTGCCAAAATGTCCACCCTTGTTTAATCTTCATCATCCTCCTGTATTGAATTGTATTGTACTTGTACTGTCTGCCCTAATGTTGTAAAGCGCTGCGTAAACTGTCGGCACTATATAAATCCTGTATAATAATAATAATAATAATAATCATCCTGGTAGATGGCAGCAGATTTTTATCAAGGATGTCTTGGTACATTTTTCTATTCATCCTTCCTTCAATGACATAAAGTTTGCCAGTACCGTACTCTAAAAAACAGCCCCGCACCATGATGTTCCCACCTCCAAACTTCACAGTTGGTATGGGGGTGTTTTGGGGTGATGCGTAGTGCCATTTGACCGCCAAATATGGAATCCAAGGAGTTTAATTTTGGTCTCATCTGACTGGACTATATTCTCCCAGTGTTTCACAGGCTTGTCTAAATGTTGTGCAGCAAACTTTTAAACAAACTTCAACATGCTTTTTCTTCAGCAATGGAGTTTTGCATGGTCAGCGTGCATACAGGCCATGGCGGTTGAGTGCATTACTTATTGTTTTCATTGAAACAATTGTACCTGTTAATTCCAGGTCTTTCTGAAGCTCTCTACAAGTGGTCCTTGGCTCTTGGACAACTCTTCTGATAATTCTTTTCCCCCCTCTGTCAGAAACCTTGCGAGGAGCACCTGGTTGTAGCCAGTTTATGGTGAAATGATGATGTTGTTTCCAATTCCACAATATGGCCCCAACAGTACTCACTGGAACATTCAGAAGTTTAGAAATCCTTCTGTAACCAATGCCATCAGTATGTTTTGCAACAATAAGGCTGTGAAGGTCTTTGCTTTTACCTATTATAAGATGTTTCTTGTGTGACACCTTGATAATGAGACACCTTTTTATAGGCCATCAGTGGAGACATAACTAACTGATATTAATTTGCACTGACAAGGAGCAGGATTGCTTTCTAATTACTGACAGATTTCAGCTGGTGCCTTGGCTTTCCATCAAGTCCAACCTATGTGTGTGATTTTATGTCAGTATTACATTTTATATCCCTGTATATTGTGGTTGTTCAGGTGCTTATCTAATTGTTTTTTGAAATTATTGATGCCCCCTTCTGGGACCACCGCCTGTGGAAGAGAATTCCACATCCTAACCGCTCTTACAGTAAAGAACCCTCTACGCAGTTTAAGGTTAAACCGCTTTTCTTCTAGTTTTAGTGAATGGCCGCGTATCTTATTAAATTCCCTTTCATGGAAAAGTTTTATCCCTATTGTGAGGTCACCAGTACAGTATTTGTACATTGAAATCATATCCCCTCTTAAGGGTCTCCTCCCCAGGGAGAGAACAAGTTCAGTGCTCGTAACCTTTCCTCATAACTAAGGTCCTCCAGTCCCTTTATTCGTTTTGTTGCCCTTCTCTGGACTCTCTCCAGTTCCAGCACATCCTTCCTGAGGATTGGTGCCCAGAACTGGACAGCATACTCCAGGTGCGGCTGGACCAGAGTCTTGTAGAGTGGGAGAATTATTGTTTTATCTCTGGAGCTAATCCCCTTTTTAATGCATGCCAACATTCTGTTTGCTTTGCTTGCAGCAGCTTGGCGTTGCATGCCATCGCTGAGCCTGTCATCTACTAGGACCCCCAGGTCCTTTTCCATCCTAGATTCCCCCAGAGATTCTCCCCCTAGTTGCACTAATATTTTTGCCACTCAAATGCATTATTTTACATTTTTCTACATTAAACCTCATTTGCCATGTAGTTGCCCACCCTATTAACTTGTTCAGATCTTCTTGCAAGGTTTCCACATCCTGCGGAGAAGTTATTGCCCTGCTTAGCTTAGTATCATCCGCATATATTGCTCTTATGCAGCCAACTTCTTAACAAACGCATTTTTTTTAATTACAAAATTATAAAGACACAAAGCAACACAAAATAAAGTCAAGGTATAACTATTAAAAACAAAATATCTCCTTAGGTAGGTAGGTGCTAAGTGTAGGTTTTTTGTGTAAGCTGCCAATGCAGGTAAATTTAGGCAGGCCTATGCTGTGAGCTAGGCCTGTTTGTTTTGATCTGGGGGCAGGGGAGTGGTTTAGTATAGCAGTAGGTGACTGACATGTACTTCAGCTCTTTGGCGCCTCCTCTGTTTCCAGGGTGAATGTTCTGGAAAAGGGGCAGGGCAGAGAGCTGGAGTGACATGGGGTGCATGTGGGAGCCCTGACCAATCCCCAACTAGGATTGGCAGGGGGCAGGCCTCCTACATATACCCATGGTCAGCCTACTGAGGGAGGAGTTGTCGGCTGGGTGAACTGGATGATGGAGTGTTAGACTGTTATGGAACTCCCTTTTTCTTGGGGGGGAGGTGTACCTCTGACGGAGGAGTTCGGGAGCTGGGAGGGAGGGAGGAGAGCTCCAGTGAGGAGGAGTGGGAGACAGGAGACTCCCATACCACAGAGACCCATTCAGAGGCAGGGGAAGAATCTCAAACCAAGTCCCTTGCAGCAGATTCTTTTTCAGCAAACCTTCCACTACTTAGACAAGAGCGTCCACCTACAGGCAGTGAGTGGTAAAAGCCTAGGTGTCTTGCCCGGGAAAGGGAAGCCCAAGGAATTGCCAAGGCTCTCTTAGTTTCAGAGGGAAATACAGAGAAGGGTTGCTCTGGAGTGGGGTCTAGACTTTCCGTATGTCCCCTCTCAGATTATGGACATCGTGGAGAACTCCTGGGGAGAGTGGGAGGATGACCCAATCTGGGAGTTCATGCACGTCCCAAAGCCTTTAAGGGTGCCAGAGAGTGATGCTTGGGCCTGGTTTAAGGACATTTAGGAGGAATGGAAGCTGGGACGTGCCATATACAGAGACCGAGTCCTGGTTTTAAAGGTGGCCTACCAGGAGCCATTTGGTCTCAGTCAGAGGAGAAGGGATATCGGGAAGAGGTTGCCGGATTCCTGCTTCTATGTGTAAGGAGAACTGCTCTGCTGTGCAGCCACCATAGGAGCAGCCGCAAGGACTGCAAGAACAGGGCATTATTTTTATAAAAATATTTTTTAGAATCATTCCATGACGTATGCTGCTGATGAGCGGTTGCTATACCACGAAACGCGTAGAGCTTTGATTATTACCAATCTTCCCTTATCATGGAATACCAAGATTTCAATGATTCCACTTACCTCCATAAGTATCTGTCATGGCTTTAAGTCTCTTTTACTATTTTAATTTTTTGTCCTAATTTTCATGGCTCTTTTTGGGTCTAATTACAGTAACAAATGTACACATGCATATTGATTGTTATCTTTGCTTTCTGTGTGACAATGGATCATCACTTTTTGTGTAATTTATGTGTATTTTATGCACAATTAATCCATGGTTTATTATATAGAGGCTTGATGCCCACAGCATTTTAGAGGTTGTATGCCCAAAATGTTTTTTACATATCATGGATTATATCAAATAAATGAATTTTGGTCACTTGACCTGCGTTTGTGCTGCTGTGTGCTTCATTTAAAGTCCCACCTCTCTTTTTTTCTTTTTAACCAATGACTGGGATGGAGGCGAGCATCCCTTTGGTGCCAGCCTCATTTAAAGTCCCAAATTTGCTTTTCCTTTTTTGAAGAACAGGGCAGGGTCTGTGTGGTTTTCTTCACTGACACTTCTTTTGCAGGGACAGCCTTTGCCTGCCACCCAGTGTGCCTGATGGAAAGACTGTGATCGAGGACACTTGGGTGGGGGAGGGGGGCTCAGGAGGAGCTCGGGAGCTGGGATGAAGCCTCTCCTTACACGGTCATGGAGAGGTGTCCTGGAACAGGAGCTGGAAGGACAGTTGGTCAGCATGTCCGGAGTAAAATCATTCAGGAAGGATCCAAGATAGGTGTCGAAGAGTGGAAAGCACAGTGGAAAGCTCTGGAAGAGACATGCCAGGAGAGCTGGATGTAGAGCCAGAGGGAGAGACTGTGGAAGTTTTGTGTCAAGTCGTTGCAGCCAGGAGGGCGGGCAGGATTTGCAATCGGACTTGCTGGGATCAGTAGCCCATCTACATGTATTCTTCTCTATCAAATCGGTTGCTACCACAAAGGGGTATTGCAGGCCCCGGCCTACAAAGGGCTATTAATAAAGGACACTAGGACTTATTCAGAGTGAGGCCTAGTCATGCTGATGTGTGACAGGAGACTAAAGTTGGACAGTGAAGTATGTGCTCCTAAGTAGTGTGCTGAAGGAAGTGTGCTGAGAAAAGTACTGTCAAGTTTAGAGTCAACCATCTTGTTCTGCCGAACAGTGTGACGCAGTTACTTTTATTCTGCCAAGCAATATTCATCTTATGGGCATCCCATGTCCCTTTTCCCCAACCAAGTTCAATCCCCTAATAAAAACAACAAAAAACAAGCAAGAGACTGTTCACTGACTGAGAAATGTGTCTAGTGGATGTCTGGCAGCAGGGTGAAATGTGTGGATGCTGTAACATGTAGCAACCCTGCAGGGCCATCGCTACACAAATGTAAGGCAAAAGTCCATCCAGCATAGAACACCACCGCAGGGTTACATGGGGTTGTGGGGGGGGGACGACTGACATCTGATCAGTTTCATTGGTATCCCAAAGAAGTTTGTTAGGAAGTTGGCTGCATAAAAGTTATATATCTGTTTGTTTTTTCTTTGTTCATATATTTACAATAAACTTCTGTGGCAGCCCTAGAAGGTAGACATGTAGTAGAAGTTGTCTGTTGTAGTAGTTTTCTGCTTTGGGCCATGGGAATGTTTGATAGTTTTTTATTTTTTGTCTATTAGAGGTTTGGGCTTTGAGGTCTGTTCATATTTTTTGTTGCTGCTCTCCTAACAAATGTTTTCTACTAGGTTGACAACATTGTTAGGAGTACAGACTACATCTTCTCGTCTCCAAAACATGGAAGGTAGGTGTACTGTAGTTTACAGCAGGTGGCTGATAACATTGTTTAGGATTTCGGTTCAGGGCTGGTTCACACCTATGCAGGTGGCAGTTTGCATATTCCAGGTGCAGTTTGCCTTTTTCAATACATGTTTTTGATCCATTAAAGTCTATGGAACAAATAACCAGAAAAAAGTCCCAGCCCCTTTCCATAAAATGCATAGATGTGAACATGACCCATAGGAAACCATGTTAAATAGACTGTAGTGTGTTTCTGCAAAACTGAAAACGCACTAAAAAATGCATAGGTGTGAACCAGGCCTAAAAGAAAATAGTAGAACAAACAATATTACCATTGTCTAGTAGATTGACTGACTGCTTACCATTGACTTTTTTTGTTCTTCTTTTGCAGCATTCTCTTGAGAACCCTCTGCAATTCATTCTGCCAAGGACATCCAGGAGAAGCGGAATCCTGAAAAATGGAAACAGTGGGGCAAGTGCTCACCATTGTTGGGAGTCTGCTCTGTGACCTGACGTCATTCTGAAAAGTGGCAACAATACCAGCAGCTAAGAAGGCAGTGGCAATGTCTCCTTAATGGTAGGTATACTTTACATGTTGTAGCTCCTGATTTTACTCATATGATGACTGCTAATTTTTCCAAACATCATTAACTGCCTGCTAACTGCTCATAGTAAATTTACTGCAAGTGGGCGACAAGTGCTGGCACAGTCACATACCTGTATTCCGGCTGATTTTTTTGGGTTCGGCGGGCATGGTTGTCGCTTCTGCTGACTCGTGCTGTGATTGGACACAGCAAGGGTTTGGCAGCTGATTTCAGCCAATGATCTTGGCTGAAGTCAGCTGATTGGCTGTGCCTAATCACACACAGAGTTCTGTGTTTCCAAAAACAAAGAACTCTGTGCACAGGGAACAGCGATGTGGCTGTTTTCATTGAGAAAAAATAGCCAGGGTTGAAAAGTAAAGGCAGCACCCTTTACATATAGTTAGACACACAGTTAACCTATTGATTACCCCTAGATGTTAACCCCTTACCAGCCAGTGTCAGTACAGTGTCAGTGTACAGTATTATCACTGATCACTGTATCGGTGTCACTAGCGATGTCAGTGTCAGTTAGTGTCCCTCCCAGATAGTGTCCGTTAGCGCTAGATTGCCCACTACGTTATCGCAGTCACACTATAGGTCGCTGATCACCGCCATTAAGGCCCATACATTGGATGAAAAATACCACTTTCTACTTGATCGTACAATAATCTGATGGTTAGTACACAGCTTTCGAGAGCCGATCATGACAGTTCATCCGATTTTTTTTTTTCCGTTTTTTTTTTTAATAACAGAAGTTAGAAAATATTCTTTCTTTTTTTTCCCCAAATTTTCGGTCTTTTAATTTATATAATAAAGAATAAAAGCTCAGTGGTGTTTGTTGTGGAAATTTTTATTAATGTATGTTGTCAGATGCCCCCTCAGCGTCTGTTTTGCTGTAATACGCTCATGCGAGGGTATTCGCACATACAGACGCTGGTGGAAGACCATTCGATGAGGCAACCTTTCCGTGGACGCGGCAGATCTGTTTGCTCTTTTAAGGATGTTTGTTTTTGCCTTACCAAGGGACTGGCCACTCCATGGCGATCGCATTTAAACTCCTAAGTAAGCAGATCTGCGTACTTGGGAACCATAGCATAACCATTCCAAATTATGCCCCACTGGCCCACAATGGAGTGTGGCTCGCATCATTGGTAGCGGTGGGAATGTGCACATGATCGTGTTCAGAACCATGTGCTTGCCGCATGGTTTTGCACATGACCATTTGCACACGTCACTACTGCATCTCTATTTGAATATATAAATGTGTGTTATTGGTTCTTCTGAATGAATACAAGTGCCTGATTGGCTGATTCTGAAGCCACCACCCTCTTTTGTTATCCATGTGTTTAATATAAATAAAAGCAGCCTGGCTATTCTGTGCAGGATTATACTGAGCTCAAGGTGATACCAGCATCTGTTTGTGTTAGTTGGAGACATAAACAAGCGTGCTTTCCCGGCATTATATAAGAGAGCTGTTTGTGCTTTTAAGCACAAAGAAATTATATGCTTATAGGGAGAAGCTTAGAATTACCCTGACATGTTTAAATACCACCCAAAGAATGTTCTATTTGTATGAAAAAAATGCTAAAAATGTAATTTGCGTACAGTGTTGCATGACAGCACAATTGCCAGTTAAAATAGTGCAGTGCTGAATAGCAAAAAATAGTCTGGTCATGAAGGGGGTAAAACCTTCCGGAGTTCAAGTGGCTAAAATGGAACTAAACCCATCCATCTAAAGTAGTTGTAACCCTAAAAACCCCTTTCACTGGCAGCCCCTCTACTTTTACCTGGCGATTAACTCGCTGTGTAAGCATTTGTTTAAATTGATGTCTCTAAATACCTTTTTTCTAGTTATCTTCAGGCCAGTCACGTGACTCCAGGCCACTCTGCTACTACGATCCAGGGCTACAGTGGGAGGTGAGAGATCTCCCTCTGATGTCGGCCGGGGGTCACGTGACCACTGTGCTGGCCACTCGGCACTTCCCACTGTAGCCCTGGATCGTACCAGCAGAGCGGCCAGGAGTCATGTGACCGTCCTGAAGATAACTGGTAAAAAGGTATTTAGAGACATCCTATTTAAACAAACACTTACACAGTAAGTTATCGCCAGATAAAGGAGAGTGGCTGCCAGGATATTATGTAATTTTTTTTTTCTACATTAGTGGTAAAAAATGTAGCTGCAGGGGGGGGGGGGGAGGGGGTGGGCAGAGACAGAGGACAGAGACACAGACATGGGAGCTAACAGGCGGGGGGGGGGTGTGTGTGCGAGGAGGACAGAGGAGAGCTGTGGATGATGGAGGCACATAACCTGACCATGGTAGTCAGAGCTCAGCAGTCATGATTATCTTGGTCAGCTCACAGAGGGGGACAGAGGGGGACACAGGAAGTGGCAGGATCAGCCAGGTTTTTTACAGTTTAGTGAGGGCAGATTAGATGGCACAAGCACTTTGCTGTTTAATCTGCTATAAGGGAACAGGATCTCCTTTTTTTCTTTTTTTTTTAGGGTTACAAACACTTTAACCATTTCCCAAAACAGTTACATTCAAGGCATGGCATGAATGATAATTGTCACAGCTGCTTGTGCACTCAACTGAAGCCATCAAATAGCTGTTTTCATCTTTATCACATGTGCAGCACCATGGCACCTGCAAACCAAACAGAGGTTAAAATGGCAACTTCCTTGGCTGTAAAGGATAGGAGGGTTTAGTTCCACTTTGGTGCCTTGTAGTGGACCGTGCTGTTACTATCAACTGGAATTGACAGCAGTCATCCCCAACTACTGTATCTGCTACAGAGCTTTATGTGTCTGTCATCTTTTCTGATGTTGCCTGCAGCAGGTTCAAGAGCATTCTTGTGTTTAGCGCTGGCTGAGGTCTGTGATAGGTCCTGTCTTCTTCCAATCACAATTTTTGATAGTTGAGATAGGGAACAACATTAGATTGTGAAACGTGAAAAGAACCTTCTCATAAACTGCCATTAGAGAACTCCTGGTTAAACCCATGGCATGAATGTACCATTGTGCAGTAATAGTAAAAACAGGCACTTGATTTGAGTACAGTTTTGAACATTTTGTAGCATTTGATTTATGCCAGGACTTTTCCTGAGTTTGGCGCATAATCTCAGTTCACTACACAAGTTTGCCTGGAAAAGTTACAGAGAAGAGAAGAAGCAGGCGCACCACACTGTTGGCTGAAGCAAAAAATGAATGGATATACATAATTACATAAAAGTATGGGATAAGTACTAATTCAATCATGAATCTAAATTAATATGGATTGTTTACTTTTTTTGTACTGCTCATATCTTAGATCTTTAGACCTGATAAATGGGATGTTTTAAGCCTTCAAAATGTGTTGGCTCACAAAGAAAATTTTGAATTGTGAAACTTTAATGAGCAAGGGTAGGCCCAAGTTTTTTAAAGACAAAGAGCACTGGCTGGGATTTTACTACAATAACTAAGACACTGCAAAAGATACAGAAGCATAACATTGGCCAGCAGGACACTAGTATTCAGGGATAATAGGCCTAACAAGTATATGCCTAACTGTGGAATTTACTATGGAGATGGTGGGGTTCAGTGAATGGAATTGATATATTTTGAGGTGGTTTAAGTGCACACTGTTTTTTTTTCTCTCAAAGGATGCAGCAGCATGATGGTCAGTATCAAGTGATTGCTGTTTAGAGCATACCATACTTATATCAACATAAGATAAACATTTGTAGCCATGGTGACAGCACTAGTGACAAATGATCCGCCAAATCACCCTACTGCCAGACTTCATACATCTTTTCCAGAGACAATGAACAGTCATTTGCGAGCTTTGTTTTTGTTGTTTTATTGGGGGGGTACAACTTGGATAGGGATAGGGATTAGGGATACTCATAGGATAAATCATTGCCACCAAGTTTCAATATACCATTTAGAGCCTGAAGATAGAATGTGCACACTTGACTAAGTAGAAATCTTCTCCTGCAGTTCCCTGCAGACTGTTACTCCCTCTGCATCTCCTATGCAGACTATTGCTCCCTGCATCTCCATGCAGACTACTGTTAACTAAGAGTTCTCCATCCATCACTGTGTGAGGCACAGAAACATCACTTTTGACCATGTAAAAGTAATGGTCTTCCCCACCAGCCCAAACTTGCTTCTCCTTGCACTCTTGGTTTCCTCCTGCACAACTTATAGTTACATTTAGGTATAACACACTCTTCAAATGGGTATGAAGAACTCACTCTGAATAAGCCCCTCTACTGGCTCTGGTGACTCGCTGCTACTAGGCCTGAGGCCTGCAGAACCTCTCCCCGGAGGCCTAGTAGGTTAAAGTCTATGTTCTAGGAAATGGACTACTGCTCCCAGCCAGTCCAGCTTGCAAATCACGTGTTCCCCGGCCACACTGATTTGACACACACATCCCCACAGTCTCTTCCCTGATCCAGGATTCTCCATCATCCACCGTGTGTATTGATGCAGACTCTATTAGTGACCGTGTACTAACAGAGTTTCCTTCACAGACTCCCTGGCACCTCCAGCCATCCACTGTGGTAACACTCACCAATCTTCCAACCTTCCAGCCCTGAGTCCTTGAGGAGGAATTTGCCTGGACCATGCGTTCCAACAGCTTCTCCTGCCCTCTCTGCTCCAGGAGCTCCCTGCCACCGACCGTGTGGTGACAGAGACATTGCCAATGACCGTGTGAAGGCAATGTTCCCTCACTGCTCTCCCGGGCCTTCTCCTGCGATCTCCCCCCCCCCCCATATGGGGGTGCGGTCCTGCGGCTGTCTTGCACTCCATTCCTCATTTCACCCAGTCGACTCTCCTCCCCAGCAGCATGTGACCTCAGCATATATAGGAGGCCCGCCCCCTGCCAATGCCAGTTTGGGATTGGTTAGAGCTCCCACATATGCTGCCTGCCTCTCCAGCTCTAGGCCCAGCCTCCTCTTCCTGAACATTCTGCCTGGAAGCAGGGGAGGCGCCTCAGACTGGAGCACAGGTGGTCACACTCACTGCTACTCTAAACACTCCCAGCCTCAGAATCAAAACAGACAGGTCTAGCGCGCAGCATAAGCCTGCCTAAATTTGCCTGTGCTGAATAAACTTAGTAAAACAACATTTACTAGCACCTACCTTCTGGTAGAGGGTGCTACACATCAAGAAACCCCAAAAGAAAGGAAACCCTCAAAAATTAATCCATTAAACAAAAGTCCGCTTTTTTAAATGGAGGAAAGCAGCTAAAACTGACTGCTGAACTCAAATTGACCACAAACTAGGATTAAATTAAAAAAATAACAAGAAGAAAAAAGACAGCAAAGGGCCTGATTGCCCAATGAGCTACTAATCAGGATTAACCACTTGAGCCCCGGACCATTATGCTGCCTAAGGACCAGAGGTCTTTTTCCAATTTGGCACTGCGTCGCTTTAACTGCTAATTGCGCGGTCATGCAATGCTGTACCCAAACGAAATTTGCGTCCTTTTCTTCCCACAAATAGAGCTTTCTTTTGATGGTATTTGATCACCTCTGCGGTTTTTATTTTTTGCGCTATAAACGGAAAAAGACCGAAAATTTTTTAAAAAAATGATATTTTCTACTTTTTGTTATAAAAAAAATCCAATAAACTAAATTTTAGTCATACATTTAGGCCAAAATGTATTCGGCCACATGTCTTTGGTAAAAAAAATGTCAATAAGCGTATATTTATTGGTTTGCGCAAAAGTTATAGCGTCTACAAACTAGGGTACATTTTCTGGAATTTACACAGCTTTTAGTTTATGACTGCCTATGTCATTTCTTGAGGTGCTAAAATGGCAGGGCAGTACAAAACCCCCCCAAATGACCCCATTTTGGAAAGTAGACACCCCAAGGAAATTGCTGAGAGGCATGTTGAACCCATTGAATATTTATTTTTTTTGTCCCAAGTGATTGAAAAATGACAAAAAAAAAAAAAAAAAAAATATTTACAAAAAGTCGTCACTAAATGATATATTGCTCACACAGGCCATGGGCCTATGTGGAATTGCACCCCAAAATACATTTAGCTGCTTCTCCTGAGTATGGGGATACCACATGTGTGGGACTTTTTGGGAGCCTAGCCGCGTACGGGGCCCCGAAAACCAATCACAGCCTTCAGGATTTCTAAGGGTGTAAATTTTTGCTTTCACTCTTCACTGCCTATCACAGTTTCGGAGGCCATGGAATGCCCAGGTGGCACAAAACCCCCCAAAATGACCCCATTTTGGAAAGTAGACACCCCAAGCTATTTGCTGAGAGGCATATTGAGTCCATGGAATATTTTATATTTTGACACAAGTTGCGGGAAAGTGACACTTTTTTTTTTTTTTTTTTCCATAAAGTTGTCACTAAATGATATATTGCTCACACAGGCCATGGGCATATGTGGAATTGCACCCCAAAATACATTTAGCTGCTTCTCCTGAGTATGGGGATACCACATGTGTGGGACTTTTTGGGAGCCTAGCCGCGTACTGGACCCCGAAAACCAATCACTGCCTTCAGGATTTCTAAGGGTGAAAATTTTTGATTTCACTCTTTACTGCCTATCACAGTTTCGGAGGCCATGGAATGCCCAGGTGGCACAAAACCCCCCCAAATGACCCCATTTTGGAAAGTAGACACCCCAAGCTATTTGCTGAAAGGCATGGTGAGTATTTTGCAGCTCTCATTTGTTTTTGAAAATGAAGAAAGACAAGAAAAAACATTTTTTTTTTCTTTTTTCAATTTTCAAAACTTTGTGACAAAAAGTGAGGTCTGCAAAATACTCACTATACCTCTCAGCAAATAGCTTGGGGTGTCTACTTTCCAAAATGGGGTCATTTGGGGGGGTTTTGTGCCACCTGGGCATTCCATGGCCTCCGAAACTGTGATAGGCAGTGAAGAGTGAAATCAAAAATTCACGCCCTTAGAAAGCCTGAAGGCGGTGCTTGGTTTTCGGGGTCCCGTACGCGGCTAGGCTCCCAAAAAGTCTCACACATGTGGTATCCCCGTACTCAGGAGAAGCAGCAGAATGTATTTTGGGGTGTAATTTCACATATTTCCATGGCATGTTTGAGCAATATATCATTTAGTGACAACTTTGTGCAAAAAAAAAAAAAAAAAAATTTGTCTCTTTCCCGCAACTTGTGTCGCAATATAAAATATTCCATGGACTCGACATGCCTCTCAGCAAATAGCTTGGGGTGTCTACTTTCCAAAATGGGGTCATTTGGGGGGGTTTTGAACTGTCCTGGCATTTTATGCACAACATTTAGAAGCTTATGTCACACATCACCCACTCTTCTAACCACTTGAAGACAAAGCCCTTTCTGACACTTATTGTTTACATGAAAAAGTTTTTTTTTTTTGCAAAAAAAATTACTTTGAACCCCCAAACATTATATATTTTTTTAAAGCAAATGCCCTACAGATTAAAATGGTGGGTGTTTCATTTTTTTTTTTCACACAGTAATTGCGCAGCGATTTTTCAAACGCATTTTTTGGGGAAAAAACACACTTTTTTTAATTTTAATGCACTAAAACACGCTATATTGCCCAAATGTTTGATGAAATAAAAAAGATGATCTTAGGCCGAGTACATGGATACCAAACATGACATGCTTTAAAATTGCGCACAAACGTGCAGTGGCAACAAAATAAATACATGTTTAAAAGCCTTCAAAAGCCTTTACAGGTTACCACTTTAGATTTACAGAGGAGGTCTACTGGAAAAATTACTGCACTCGATCTGGCCTTCGCGGTGATACCTCACATGCATGGTGCAATTGCTGTTTACGTTTGACGACAGACCGCCGCTTGCGTTCGCCTTAGCGCGAGAGCAGGGGGCGACAGGGGTGTTTTTTTTTTTTGTTTTTTTTTTTCTTTATTATTTTATTGCTTTTTTAATCTTACTTTTAAACTGTTCCTTTCATATTTTTTTTTTAATCATTTTTATTGTTATCTCGGGGAATGTAAATATCCCCTATGATAGCAATAGGTAGCGACAGGTACTCTTTTTTGAAAAAATTGTGGTCTATTAGACCCTAGATCTCTCCTCTGCCCTCAAAGCATCTGACCACACCAAGATCGGTGTGATAAAATGCTTCCCCAATTTCCCAATGGCGCTATTTACATCCGGCGAAATCTAAGTCATGAAATACTCGTAGCTTCCGGTTTCTTAGGCCATAGAGATGTTTGGAGCCACTCTGGTCTCTGATCAGCTCTATGGTCAGCTGGCTGAATCACCGGCTGCATTCTCAGGTTCCCTGTTGAGACAGGAGAGCCAGAGAAAAACACGGAAGACGGTGGGGGGGGGGGGGCATTCCCTCCCACGGCTTGTAAAAGCAGTCTAGAGGCTAATTAGCCGCTAGGATTGCTTTTACATGAAAGCCGACCGCTGGCTGAAAAGAATGATACCAAGATGATACCTAAACCTGCAGGCATCATTCTGGTATAACCACTCAAAGTCGTGAATGGCGTACCTGAAGACAAAAAAATGGTTAACAATGGTTAACAATAAAGCACAGTAAAGTGTAAATAATTACACACCTGAAAAACAAACATGATAAAACATAATAACAATAACAATAACAATAACAATAAAACATTGCAGAATAGAATACAGTAAAAAAGAGCAGAACAATAGAGAGAGGGAATAGAGAGAGAGAGAACAATAAAACAACAACTATTTTTTTTTATTTCATATTTTTTTTTTTTTTTACACTTTTTTTGTAACTAACTTTTATAACGGTAACCGGTTCCAGGTTCGGGTCTCTCAAAATGCGATGGCATCTTGGGAGACCCTGTGAAATGGCGCCTAGTCTGTGCAATGCTGTACCCTACGCTAATACTCAACTAGTGAATGGTAGCGTTCAAAACATTCACCAATGCAAAGACCAGGATTGTCAGGACAGGAGGGACAATAATAGCGGGTGTCACGCCTATATCCGCGCTTGCTGCAGACACGACATCTTTTTTGGGGGGTTCGTTGGGTAGGGGTACTCGGGAGGACATAAAAATGCCTCTCATGCAGCCGACTGCATTTGGTTGGGGATGTGAATGGGGGAAGTACGGGCGCTGCAGAAGCGGTGGGTTCCCAATTAGGATTGGCGAATGCAGCAGGAAGGGCACTATGGGCACGACGGGCCTGTGTTTGTCTTTTTGGTGGCTTGAACTGCACTTATGGGACTCGCCACGTCACCACGTGTTACTGCAGTGCTGGTTTGACTACGACCGGGGTGTACTAGGCCGCTGGCGCTTGCCAGTTCACCAAAACGCTACCAAAAAACTGTTAGCGATTGCAGGGATCAGGCCTGACTCTGCGAACGCTGCAGTTATGCGTTTAGTGTTTTGTAAGTGACAGTGATCGATCGATACTGCACTTGGGTGGGCTGGGCCGGGCGGAGGGGCAAAACGCAGGTGCTAGCAGGTATCTGGGCTGATCCCGCTAACACTGCGTTTTTGGGAACCCTAAACTGCTGGTGACGCTAGTATAGATCTGATCGGATCAGATATTGATGCGATCAGATACTATACCACTAAGGGAGGTGTACGGTGCGTGCGTGGGTGTTAGCGGTACTGGCGCTAATCTGACGCTGCCTGGGGCTGGTGCTTGCCAGTTCACCAAAATACTACCAAAAAAACTGTTAGCGATCGCAGGGATCAGGCCTGACTCTGTGAACGCTGCAGTTATGCGTTTAGTGTTTTGTAAGTGACAGTGATCGATCGATACTGCACTTGGGTGGGCTGGGCTGGGCCGGGCGGAGGCACAAAACGCAGGTGCTAGCGGGTATCTGGGCTGATCCCACTAACACTGCATTTTCGGGAACCCTAAACTGCTGGGGACGCTAGTATAGATCTGATTGGATCAGATATTGATCCGTACAGATACTATACCACTAAGGGAGGCGCATGCTGCGTGCGTGGGTGTTAGCGGTACTGGCGCTAATCTGACACTTCCTGGGGCGACGCATATCACCGCCGGGCGATCGGGGGGCTAAACCTTTATTCGGTAATAAACGGCGGGTGCCCTGACACTATAAAAAATAAACAAACTAACCAGCGTCAACCGTAACGGTTATACGGTGATCAGTGGTGAAAGGGTTAACTAGGGGGCAATCAAGGGGTTAAAACATTTATTAGGTAGTATATGGGGGTCCCTGACGCTATAAAACGCTGACGGCGAACCTAAATATTTACCTCACTAACTAGCGTCACCAGCGACACTAATACAGCGATCAGAAAAATGATCGCTTAGCGACACTGGTGACAGGGGGTGATCAAGGGGTTAAAACTTTATTAGGGGGGGTTAGGGGGGTATCCTAGACCTAAAGGGGGTAATACTAACTGTCCCAACACTGTCACTGTCACAAACTGACACTATGCAGTAATCAGAAAAAAAAAAAAAAACTGCTGGTGTCAGTTTGTGACAGGGGGGGGGGGGGGTGATTGGGGGGGGATCGGGGGGCGATCGGGGGGGGGGATCGGGGTGTTTTGTGTGCCTGGCATGTTCTACTGTGTGTGTAGTGTTTGGTGCACTCACAGTGAAGTCTTCTCTCCTCGGGCCGGAACGGAAATTACCGAGCCGAGGAGAGATGACATCATTTCCTTTGCTGCTGTTTAGCATACAGCAGCAAAGGAATGATTCCATTGGCCGGCGGCGATCGCGAGGGGGGGGCCACGAACGGATGGTCTCCCCCTCATCACCGATCGCCGCTGGACAAAAGACGACCGCCTCGGGCACCGGGGGGGGGTCCGATCGGACCCCCCACCCGCGGAAGGCAAATCACGTACCCTGTACGTGATTTTGCCTGTCCGTGCCACTTTGCCGACGTACATCGGCGTGAGGCGGTCGTCAAGTGATTAAGGTATAATATAAAAAAAAGTGCAGAGCTACAAACTCTCCAATAACAAAGTGTCATAAATAAACATATAAAAATATTTCATCACACAAACTCATAAATCATAAAAAAAAGTCCAAGAAAGTTGATAAAGTGCAGACTGTGCCAAAGGTGAATGAGAATCATCCAATTATGGTATGTTCCCATGTGATAATAAAAATATAATATTACATCAGTGCTTCTCTGCATAAAGTGACTTCAGTACTTTTCCTTCACCATTATGCACTCACCAGAATGCCATTGGTACACGGCATTGTATCAAAATCAACCTAGCTGTATCCCATGATGACGTGCATGTACGTGAAATGCGCAGGAAGGAGACTTACGTGCTGATGTCACACCGCCGTATCCTAGGTCTGGATCAGCGGCCATTGCTGTAAGTTCGGCCATTTATGTTTAATTCTTCCTGGAGTGTTTGTAACACTGCACTTTTTGTATAATACTGATTCGGATCGTAGGGTTGGTCACCTTTGTGCTAGGAGCTTCATTTCTTAAGCATTCACTGTGTTTTATTGTATAGAATTAAGGGATAAGTTCACCTTTGAGAACATGTTACATTTTACACCTGTTTTTAGGGTGGAACATGTCACATGTTTCCACTCCTGTAGCCTCCCCCCGATTCCCCTGCTAATTGTAACAGCAGGCCAGGGATCTTCTCCCTGGACCCGCTGTCACAATTTGAAAAGAATGCAGCCATGCAGGGCTCCACCCACATGGCCCTGTCAATCATTCATAGAGTTCTGTGAATTAATAAATTACAAGTACCAACAGCTTAAGGCTCCAAAAAAAATTAGCATTAATATTATATTAATGTTAATATTTTGTTTTTAGAAAGGCGACCTGTCCTTTAAAAGTATAGTTTCCTAACTGACTCTAATCTCTCCCTATGCAGTTGTCAGATCTCCCTATCCTTTCAGCAGCTTCCAATACACTGTCATTACCCTCCCCCCTTTTTATACTGAAGGCATATCCAAAAGCCCCTTTATTGGTTCTTCTAAGCACACTGACCATAGTTCATATTCAATGCAGTGCATTATAGTTTTATAGTATCAACTTTATGCAGTACTTTTAAAGCTCCTGAGGAAGCTCTTTGGGGCGAAACATGTAGTGCAAAAGTGGTTGCATTGTTGTATGAACTGTATGTCTTTTGAACATTTATTATCATTTTTTTAAAAATTGATATTTAATAAAATTTGTAATTGTACATGTGTTTTGCCACCTTTTAAAGTCCCGCTTTTTGCCATTGTTCCTATTTAGAAAATGGGATGTGGTGCCTACTTCCGGTTCTTCATCGCCCTTACTTCCATTTAAATACTCCTACCTGTAAATGCCTATGTGTGCATATAGGCTAACATAGAAGGGCATTTGGAGGCAGAAAAAAAAATAGTCAAACACCTGTAAATGCAGTGTTTTTGAAGTCCTGTGTGCATGAGATGTACTCACCGTCCACTTTATTAGGTACACCTGTTCATTTGCTTGATAACACATATTACTAATCAGCCAATCACATGGCAACAACTCAATGCATTTAGGGATCTAGACGTGGTGAAGATGACTTGCTGAAATTCAAACCGAGCATCAGAATGGGATAGAATGGGTGTTTAAGTGACTTTGAATGTGACATGGTTGTTGGTGCCAGACGGCTGGTTTGAGTATTTCAAAAATTTACTGACCTACTGGGATTTTCACACACAACCATCTCTAGCCATATCCAGTGAGCTGCAGTTGTGTGCGTTGTTAATGTCAAAGGTCAGAGAAGAATGGGCAGACTGGTTTGAGATGATAGAAAGGCAACAGTAACTCAAATAATCATTTGTTACAACGAAGGTATGCAGAATACCATCACTGAACACATTGAACCCTGAAGCAGATGAACTAAAGCAGCAGAAACCTAAACCGGGTGCCACTCCTGTAAGCTAAGAACAAGAAATTGAGGCTACAATTCGCAAAGGATCACCAAAATTGGACAATAGAAGATTGGAAAAAACGTTGCCTGGTCTGATGAGTCTGGATTTCAGTTGCGACATTCAGATGGTAGGGTCAGACTTAAACAACAACAAAGCATGGATCCATCCTGCCTTGTACAGTGCAGGCTGCTGGTGGTGGTCTAATGGTGTGGGAGATATTTTCTTGGCACACTTTGGGCCCCTTAGTCCCCCTTAGTCCCAAATTGAGCATTATTTAAACACCAGGGCCTACCTGAGTATTATTGCTGACCATGTCCATCCCTTTAAACTATGACTATGGCTACAGTGTACCCATCTTCTAATGGCTGCTTCCAGCTGGATAATGCGCCATGTCACAAAGCTTAAATCATCTTACCACTGGTTTCTTGAGCATGAAAATTAGTTCACTGTACTCCAATGGCCTTCACAGTCACCAGATCTCTATACAATAGAGCACCTTTGGGATGTGGTGGGACAGGAGATTCGCATCCTGGATGTGCAGCCGAGGAATCTGTAGCAACTGTGTGATTCTATCATGTCAATATGGACCAAAATCTCTAAGAAATGTTTCCAACACCTTGTTGAATCTATACCATGAAGAATCAAGGCAGTTCTGAAGGCAAAGGGGGGTCCAACCTGGTACTAGCAAGGTGTACATCAGGGATAAGCAATTAGCGGACCTCCAGCTGTTGCAAAACTACAAGTCCCATCATGCCTCTGCCTCTGGCTGTCATGCTTGTGGCTGTCAGAGTCTTGCTATGCCTCATGGAACTTGTAGTTCTGCAACAGCTGGAGGTCCACTAATTGCATATCCCTGGTGTACATAATAACATGGCCGTTGAGTTTATATAGAAATGTTACATTGTAGTGGGACAAACTGTTCAGTGAGGTGCTATCTAGGGTTCTCTTGCTAGTTTTTAACGACAGATCTACCCGTTTCTAAGGATGGTGGTTGCATCTGAGTTTGCTGATGCAAAAATAAGAGGGTTGTAATTAGAGAATCTGGTGAGTGAACTTTTTTCTTCTATTCTAGTTTTCTTTTTATAAATGATTGCTGTTTGATGACGTAAGCACTACATACAAATATTTATGGCATGTTGAGAATATAATTGCAAGAACAGGGCTGTGTGGTGGTGAATGTTATATATCAAGACTGCAATTTACATTTAGACTTCCTTTGCCTGATGAAATATCAAGGGTCCCAGAAAAAATAGCAACTACAGTGGAACCTTGGTTTACGAGTAATGTGGTTAACAAGCTTTTTGAAAGACGAGCAACTTTTTAAAAAAAATTCTGACTTAGTTTGTGAGTGTTGTCTCGCAAAACAAGCAGAATTAAAGCTAATGGGCGGTGCAGTACCGCATTTGGACAGAGGTGCAGGGTCACCGGAGACACTCGGAACGGTTCGGAGCCATTAGAAAATACTCGGAATGACACGGTAATACTCGGAAACACTTGGAAATACTCCGTTCCCAAGTGTTTCCGAGGCTTTCCGAGTTCAGCCGAGCTGTCCCCAAATATTTCCAAGGCTCTCCGGTGCCCCCCCCCACCTCTGGCCACATGCGGTATTGCATGTAATAGAAGTCAATGCGGAACTAATTATCTTTGTTTCCCTTGACTTCTATGGGGACACTCAAGCATTCTCCTGGAATGGATTATTCTCATAATCCAAGATTCCACTGTATTTATCTTTTCATTCTATCTAAAGTGTATATAACATTGAACTTCTCCTATTTGTTCACTTTCGATCTAATAAATATACCATTAGAAGCATTTTAGTAATATCTTGATAAATGCAAAAAAAAAAACACCTTTTGATCCTTCCATAAGTCTTGTGAGCTGATAACTTCTTGTGATCTCTGTCTGTCTGCTGCATTCTTATCTTGTATATTGTTCCCAGCTTACTTTGTAGACTTTGTGGACTCCCTATTATATGGAGGAGAGGGGGAAGTGTTCTGTAGTCCTGCTCTAGGATGACAACGCTGCTCCTCCATAGATACAGTATGGTGAGTGTTGTCACCCTAGGACAGAAGAGGATTTTGAGAAGGATAAGTAAGTGATAGAAAGGAGACCACGGTTTGTAAGCGCATAAAAAAGAACATTTTCTGGTTTTAATTAGAAAAATAGCTTAACATTCGGGTTAGAAAATCTGTAAGTAGAAAGAATTTATATACAAATAAATAACTTAACAGTTCTGAAATCAGTGAGTATTAATCGGTAAATCGTGTGTATCAGTCGGTACATCTAGTCTGGCGTTGTCCACATTACAGAATGAACTCCCATCATGCTTTGTACAGGTGCTGATATCTGATCCACCATTGTTTGAGTCGTATCAGGCACAAGTCCATAGGTGAGAAGAGGCAGTGACTGTTTATATAATCCGAGCTCCTTTGTTGATCACCTTGTGTCAGCTGTGGTTTGAAGCCGTGCTTCCATTGTCTTATCTGTACTCCGTGAAAAATGGTTTTGTGGTATTCTGCAGATCTGCATTTTTTGCTGCCTCAAGGCAGATCGCTCAGCCAGAAGATGTAGTTTTCAACATGAACACTCATCATAAGTAATCACAAGTAATAGTGCTTTGTCTAAGTAATTCCCAGATTCCCAGTGCTAATCCATCAAAAAAGTACTACAGTCAGTAGCAGGAGGTAGATACATGTACATATTGCATATTACAACAGTGTAAAATATATTGGCCAGAAGGAAAGAGTCCTTTCACCCAAAACTTAGTTTTTTTAAATCCCTACTCCCTGCCAAACTTTTTTTTTTTCTTTGGACAGAGTGGGGAAGGTAAAGAACCCTTGTCAGGTTTGTACTGCATTCTGTGTCCCCATTGGAACAACAAGTGATTAGAAATCTCATCAGTCGGGATAAAGACTGCAACAATATTTTTTTTTTTCGTTCAAAAGGGAACTGAAGTACAAAAGTACAATTAGGCTCTTTATTAAAAATGAGACATGCTATGTCTCTTCTGCAATAAAATGAACGTGCCTGCCTATTCGCAATCTTAGTTAGAAATTGAATGTACATTGAGCTGCACATGCACAGCTCCATGTACATTCTTGGCACACCTTGGTGTCAGAATGAATGAACACTTTTGCACACGCATGGGGGTTATGTCATCGCCCACTGGCCAATCAAGACGCCCAAAGCCCAGCACTTGGAGGAAGACCGGGAGAAGGTGTCAGAGCCGGCAAGGGAGTTGTGGATGTTGCTCTGCTGGAAGGGAGGTGAAAATGTATGAACTTTATTTCCACTTTAAATAGGGAAGGGTTAGAGCAATTTTAGGTTATTATTACAGTGGAACCTTGGATTGCGAATAACGTGGTTAAGAAGCACTTAGCAATACGAGTACTGTATTTTTTAAAATCATAACTCGGTTTGCGAGTGTTGTCTCGCAAAACGAGCACGATTAAGGCCAAAGCATGCGCAGTACCGCATTTGGCCTGAGGTTTGGGGACGGCGCTGGAGCCGAACGGCGCTGTTCGGAAATGCACGGAAAGGCCCGAGGACAGCTCAGCTGACCTCGGCAAACCTCAGGAATGGAGTCTTTCCGAGGTTTGCCGAGGTCAGCCAAGGTGTCCTCGGGCCTTTCCGGCCATTTCCGAGGCTCCCCATCGCCCCCCCACATTTGGCCGCATGCAGTATTGCATACCATTGAGGTCAATGCGGAACAAATTATTTTCGTTTCCATTGACTTTAATGGGGAAACTCACTTTGATATGCGAGTACTTTGGATCACGAGCATTCTCCTGGAACGGATTATGCTCGTAATCCGAGGTTCCACTGTACTTGGTAAAAGGACAATACAACTCCAGAGATATTAGTACAAATTAGTTTTGTTTATAACTGTATTTGGTTAAAGAATGCTTATTGAGGATACTCCAAAGAGTTCTCTTTATCTGGGCTTTAGAGGTGTGAATAAAAGAGCTTTGATATGCTCAAGACCATTTTTAATTTGAACAAGAATCTGTTTTTGATTTTCAGTTCATGCTGCCAACCCAGCATTTGAGGACAGATTCTGTTCTTGATAACAATAGTTTTCTGAGCATATTTTTTTGGCAAATGTCCAGAATCAAGCTATTTTTTCAATTTCACACCCCTAAGACCCTAATGAAGTGGCAACCTGCCAAAAATGCTCCCCTTCTTTTTTTTTCTTTTAAACAAATGCAATGATGAATAAAACTAATGTGGACTAAGAGACTTATGTGCTGTACTTTAGAAAGCTGCTTAGGTAACATCCCACAAAACTAGGAACTATTACAAGTGTTGGTGGAGCACTGGACTCCAAGGTGAGGAAAAATAGGAGCCAAAATCTTGCTTTTTTAAGGCAGCTTTCTGCCTTTCAGGAAAGAATCCCAGGAGGAATCTGTAGGATATTGGATGGATGAAAGTACCACAAATGATTTTATTCTTCAAGATACATAAAACAGAAAGCCAACATGTTTCAAAGGTTCAAAACTTCCCTTCCCATCAGGGCTGAGAAACAAAATAATGAAGAATGATATGAGGCTAATATTATTCTTCGTTGTTTTGTTTTTTAACCCTAATGAGGAGGACTGCGAGCCGTTGAGACACGCTGGTTTTCTGTTTTATGTACCATAAAAAATAAAATGTTTTATTAGACTTGTTCAAACTTTGTGGAGCTCTCATTCTTCCAATGTCTTAATCGCAATTATAAGGGATCCAGCATTCCTTAATCTCACTATATTTACTATTACTCTCTGTATCTTCTTATCCCAGTGAAAACACTCCCTCAATTCTTGTGCTGCCATCATAAGCTGTCGCAGGCACAGGAAGTGAAGTGAAATTTCCCTGAGAGGGTCATTGACAGTAATAAAAACTTTACAGAAGTGTTTACACTTTCCCATTTATCCTAATAAAAAAATAGGTTTTGGCTGGTGTTGGGCTTTTGGCTAAGTGTTGGGTGGATGCTGGTGTGGTCAATCACCACTAATGACTAATGTCTTATATCCCTTAGTGTCTCCAGTGGCAATGCTATACTCCAGAATCCATTGGAGAGACTGAAATGTGTTGGGTAACAGATGGTTGGTTCTAGAACCTCAGGTATTTTACAGCCTGATAGACCGTAGAAACTGGTAAATAATTCAACTTGCCAACTTCCACTCAAAACTGAAACTTCAGTTCTGCTTAGGCATAACTTTTAAAGCCGAATTCCAGGCAGATATGTAAAAAAAACCATTTATTCCTATTATGTGTACACAGTACCAGAATTTGTAGGTCAACCTGTTATCCCTTGCATAGTAGTAAGCAGACCTGGAGAGGGAAGGTCAGCACTCTGAGATATTTTCAGGCTCTATTGTTTAGCACATTGCTGTAAGAAAAACATGTGAGCATGCTTACGGAAGGTACAATTATCTCAATGGTGTGCTGCTGCTCTTTCTTGTCCAATCACAGAATGGGGTGAGTCTTGGAGCAATCTTTATTTCTTAACTGCAGTGTAGTCTGCAGGGATATCAGGGACGTGTCTGTGCTTTCTCACAAGGGTGCTTGGAACACAAGACTAGCTGAACAGAATTACAAATACCATTGCCAGGTGGAATAGATTGCATGTATATTTTTCAACCGTGTATTTAGCTGTTGGCCTAGAATTCAGCTTTAAGGCAGCCATAGCTATAACACAGCCTTTGTTTAGGAAAAAAACGGTGAATAGGGTCTTAGGAGACCTGACCAGGGAGCCTGATACTACAGGTTTAACTGATCTTGAACTGCATTCCCAGTGCTGTTAGCAATCTGAAAGTTTCTATGCAGTAAGTTGGGGGCATGGCAGTGTTATCACCCTCTGTCCACCACAACTTCCATCCATTTTAAGGTATGCACCTCTAATCTTTCGTACATAACATATTATCCATATATATGCCATAAACTGACCCATCAGTCTATTGCCCATCCCTTTAGAAAACAACAAAGGGTTGGCCAAAAACACCCCATGCATGCCCTATTCATTGTCTCTGTTACAGGACAATGGGCTTCAAATTACCATGTCAAGTTGATGCAAGACTGCAAATTTCTGCACGCCTACTTGGAAAGTTCATGGTCAGCAAGAGTTCAACATTAAGGGCTCATGCACACAAAAACGCCAGCGCCACAGCAGCGCTAAAAGCGTCAGTTTAGCCACGTTATTTTTACATTAGCATTTTTGCACGTTTTCCCGCGTTAGCATTTTAGGGTGGTTTTTTATTGAAAACACTCTCTTTAATGTTAAAACGTCAAACGTGGCTTAGCCGTGTTTTTTGACGTTTTTCGTTTTAACTGCTCCTGGAAGCACAGGCTAGCTATTTTTTTTTTTTACTGCCACTAAACGCTTATGCCTCCAAACGCCTCTGACAGTTTATGTGTGCATGGACACATAGGCTAACATGGAGAGGCTTTTAAAGGCAGTTAAAGAAAACGGCAAATGCCCCTAACAGCAGCTGTAAAAATGTCCTGTGTGCATGAGCCCTAACAGGTTGCCCAGGGCTTGTTTAGGTAGTTGTCATAACGCAAATCATCGCCACCTAGTGGCCATCTATTAAACTGTCAACAAGACATTTTGCTCAGTAATCCTTAAATGAAATCAACACAATATACAAATACATAATTGGTTCCAGCTAGCAGGCTATAAACATTTTGCAGAGAATATGTTGAGTGTCAGCGTTACCCAAAACCAAAACTGATATTTCCGCTTTAAA
The DNA here is from genome assembly GCA_037952925.1 of Lithobates clamitans. NCBI lineage: Eukaryota > Metazoa > Chordata > Amphibia > Anura > Ranidae > Lithobates > Lithobates clamitans. The sequence continues at coordinate 1,936,791 of JBBGZY010000743.1, read as the reverse complement.
TAGACAGTTGACTGTCCTGTCCTCTTATATGTCTGTGAAATTTAAAGACTGCCGAGGGTACAATACCTTGTATATGATACTAAACAAAGGTGTCAGTGTTACAGCTAGACTCCCCAGTTATTTGTTTATTTCATAAAAGAAATAATTCACTAAGAAGGGTGGGGCGTGACACCATCATTTGGTTTTAAGTGGTGCTTGACATTTGGTAGGGATTTCTTAGCACTTGCGTTCCCATGATATTTAAGAAACCATCAGAAGAATTAATTTACAAGCAACCATGCAAGAATGAAACATCAGTTTTGGAAGAGTCAGCCTTTAAGAGGTCACACAGGGCATAACAATGCTGCTGTAGACTGTGCTCTGACAGCCAGAATAATACACATCTCTGTCATCGAGGTACTATGCCAAAAAAAAAAAAAAAAAGACTTTTTGATGTATATATTATGCTGTATTTTCTTTTTTGTCCTCCATCCTGTCTGACTTTTTAGAGCAGGCTCTGTTTGCTCTCAGATCCATTAGTTGAGTGAATGTGGCTTTGCCATTGAGTCCTTTGTATAGCCTGGAGCAAGCCAAAGCTCTATGCAAACAGTGGCCTTTCAGATCCCAACAAAAAAAGGGGGATTTGGGCACACAATGGCTTTCACTTAAAAGCCCTACTCCAAAGGTAATTGTGACTCCCCCTGAGTTTTCAGAAAAGTAATATCAAAGAGGATTTTTTTCAGCACAGTCAATACAAAACCCGGAACAGGGCATATCACTCACCCCTTAAAATACATAGAATACTGATTGTACCAAATATATTACCCTCCTACAGCATTGTTAAATACAAAATGGCCAGAACGTATGTACAACTTCACATATAAATAATTGTCCCTTAATATATTAGCTGTCCATTGTTTCCCATGCAGTGAACACTTATGGGGCAGGTACATCCAAGTTGCAAGTAGATTCTTGTGAATTGAGTGGAGCCATAACCATTCAGGTCCTACAGGAAGAAGAAGAAACAGAAAATTACTATAAGGTCAAACTGCTAAAAAGAATATATTAGTAACACTATTTAACCTGATTACTTGGAGACAATGTAATATTATAATGATACAATTATTGCACAATATGATCATTTGCAGGTTACTGACACAATACATTTGAGAGGGGGTTTGGCACCAAAAAACAAACTGTAAAAGTCTGCTCTAAAAGATATCTATACAAACGTATAGTTTTCCCTTAAAGTAGTTGTAAACCTCAGACATGAAATTTGAACAAAGCATATCCCTCTATAGTGTGTATGTGTCTCCATTAAAAGCATTGAGTGTCATTTCTGTCTGCTGCTTTGTTTCCTCTGCTATCAGCATGAATCACTTCTGACAAATTTTCCTGACACCAAGAGAAAAATGGTGACATGGGAGGAATCTCCAGCGGATTGACAGCCTCAGCTCTGTTCCTGTGTGCTGTGTGAAGGGGGTGTGTCCCTTCCCTCCAATCAGCTTTCAGACCTCTCCTCACTGAGCTCTGCAGAGTGTAACGTCAGCTCTATGCCCCCTTTTTTCTGAACTCTCAGACAAACTGTATAAATTCTGCACTTTGAAGCCTAGATATAGAGAAGAGAAGACTGCAGATAGACTGGTACAACTTTTGTAGGAGGATTTGTTTAATCTCTGTGAATCACCTGAGGATAGTCCCTTCAGTTGGTATATGGAAGGGTTTACAACCACTTTAAAGCTAACCCTTAAACGATCCCTGAAATGTAACACGTAACCAAACCAATTTCTAACACATAGCCCTATCCCTGACCATAACTGCTAACCAAACCCTTAAGCATGACCCCAGATCCTAAACCCAATTACAATTTAACCCTTAATCAAATACCCAAGGCTAACTTTTTTTAAACTTAATTTCAAACACTGAGAGCCTGTTTACATCTATGTGAATGTGTAGAGCAGGGATATGCAATTAGCGGACCTCCAGCTGTTGCAAAACTACTAATCCCATCATGCCTCTGCCTCTGGGGGTCATTGCTTGTGGCTGTCAGAGTCTTGCTATGCCTCATGGGACTTGTAGTTCTGCAGCAGCTGGAGATCCGCTAATTGCATATCCTTGGTGTAGAGGTTTGTTTTCTGTAGTGTTAGGCAGGTGCATTGTGATGCGTCAACCTTGAGCTTCCTTTTTGCATTTGCATTTTGATGCCCCTTGATGTGAATTTTCAATGCACTTTTGAATTTTAAATTGGGAGTGAATAGGGTTAATAGTCATTAACCAAGGCTTGTTAATGTCTCTTGCACATGGTATATATCCACTTTGATGCACTGCTATTGACATATATTGGGTCTCCCAACACACTAAAACACAGAAAAATAATTGACATACGGTTTAAAACACAATGGGGAAGTCGGACACATGCCGTTTAACGCCCTGCAATGCGTGCATTAAAACACAACTGTATAAATGGGCCCTGAAATATCTTCTTAAAGCCAAACTCTTGGAAAAGTTAAGATTCTTCTTTAGATTGGGCTGGTCCCCCAACGAGGTTTAAATGCTCGTTTAGGTATAGGGGACTAAGGCTGGCCATACATTATAGAATTTTCTTGAACAGTTTTCTTTTAGATTTACCAAAACCAAATAATATGAGGTCAAATCTAAAACACATTCAATTTGTATGCAGTCAGGCAGGCCCTTGCACTACATAGTTGAAGGTAAATCTAAAGGAAACTGAATAAGAAAATGGTATAATGTATGGCGAGCATAAGATGGTCAGATACCCTCTGACATCATCAGGACTGATGCATGGTACAGTGCCGCATTAGATGTGAAGGCGCTGAGGAACAGTCCACTCCTGCAGCATAGCCCCCCTGCTCCCCACTGCAGGGGAGGATTTTTGGTTTTCTTGGGCTTTAACTATATTTAACCAGACTCTTGCTAGAAAGTAGAAGTGCTAAAACAATGGCATACAAAACTTATGATTTAGGCCTACCATTTTTTAACATAACAGTACATAACACACTGTTACTGAGCCTAAGTATCAGGCATAACGAAGGCTAGCTGTTAAGGAAAGAAGAATAGAGGCACTTGAATACAACAGTTCAATATAGTTATATGCAGCTCTACACCTTCAGCTACAGCTATATTAGCACAGTAGTGTTATCCCCCCCGGTGTTACTTGTGGCTGTCAACAATACCTTCTCTGAAAATGGTGGTGATATTTATGCATCTATAAATTGGCTATTAGTATGGATCAGTGACATCAGTTACAGAGGTCAGTCAATTCTACACAGAAGGTGATGCTGCAATGATGGGCCTGCTTTCCAATTGTAAATGAAAAGGTTGCTCTGAAGACCCGCCTGGTTCACACCTATACATTTTTTAGTGCGTTTTCAGTTTTGCAGAAACACACTACAATCCATTTAACATGGTTTCCTATGGATGTAGTTCACATCTGTGCATGTTAGGATTTTTTTGGTTCCATAGACTTCAATGGATCAAAAATGTGTATTGAAAAACGCAAAATGCACCTGGAATATGCAAACTGCAACCTGCATAGGTGTGAATCAGGCCTTATGAGAAATCACCAAAAAAGGACTTATTATCATAATTGTTACTGATCAGTACAGGTTCCATAAGTTGTGGTCATTATGCTTCCTAGTATTGGTCTGATTTCTATTTTTGGTCATCCATCTTACTTATATAATAACTACAACCATGTTGCTCTCTAACATCTTTCTGCAATAGAATAATAATGAAAGACTGGACAAAGGAACATGCAGAATGCCATAAAAACCGACCAAATTTCGAAACCTTTGCCACTATACTAAAAAATGTGTTTTTGGTCACTGTCTTTAGAACGTTAGAGGAAGAGTGCCACAAAATAATTCAGTCTGGCATAATTTGCCACCAAAACGGTGGAAAATAAAATTACAGTTTGGTGGTAAACAAAATTTTTACTGCTCTGAATTATGTTGTATGGTGCTCTCGTCCTTATTTTGCTCTTCAAGGGACCCTATGGGACACCCTGGTTTCCCGAGAGTTGCCTCTGAAAGTTAGTTCTTGACCCCTAAACTTCTGTCCAATTTGGGGTCCAGCATTCCACCAACACATACAGTACCTACTATGGTCACTAATTATGTCCATTGGAAAAAAATTGCTATCATGTCTAGTCCTCCCATACAGCAAGTGTTTAGAAATCACCCCAGAGGGGGTCACAGATTACAATGAACAGGCAAAGATTCTAATTCCTCCCCACTCTGTCCCAAACTAAAATAAACATTCTAAATGAAGGCTTTAAAAGCAACTGAACTTTTAGTTTAATTCAGTGAAATATATTCCAGATGCATCAAAACAAAAGGTATGCAAATGCTTACAGTTTTCTTTCTTTAGAGCATTTTGTAGAGAAAGATCCTTAAGCTGCGTACACACGAGCGGAATGTCCGACAGAAAAAGTCCGACAGAAGCTTTTCATCGTATATTCCGATTGTGTGTATGCCTCGTCTGACTTTTTTTTTTTTTCGAAAATTCTGACGGACCTAGAAAGAAAACATGTTCTAAATATTTCCGGAACCAATTCCTATCGGGAAAACTGCTCCTCTGTATACTATTCCGACGGACCAAAAATAACGCATGCTATGAAGCAAGTACAAGATGGAAGCTATTGGCTACTGGCTATTGAACTTAATTTTTCTAGTCCCGTCGTACATGCTGTACGTCACCGCGTTCTGGACGGTCTGACTTTGGTCGGACTTTGGTTTGACAGTGTGTAGGCAAGACCGCTTGAATGGAATTCCGTCGGAGAAACCTTCGGAGTTTATTCCGACGGCAAAACCGTTCGTGTGTACACGGCATTACTGTGTCTTGGTTTGTCTGCAGATGTCTGATATCCCCTTGCTGAGTCAGTGCTAGAGCTCTCAGTTGGGAGCTTGAGCTTTGCTAATTGCAGAGCTAAAGGTATGATTTAGCAGAGGGCATGTCAGGCATTTGCAGAGACCACTGCTTTCATATGGAAAGCAAGGTTCCTTCTCTGCAGCATCCTGACAGAGAGCAGACTTTTCCACTCAGGTGGCTGCTTTCTAAAGAAAAGAAATGTAACTCTCTGTTGCACACCTTTTTGTTTTTTTATTGTACCTGGAACAAGCTGATTTATACTGAAAGTTCAGTTGGTCGTTAACTCTGGCTTATTTATATTTAATGTATAATTCATTATATTTTCAGTTTGGTAAATGGTGTCAAACAATCCAATTTAATCCACTTCTCCATTTTACTCAAACTAACAATACGACTGAAGAGCAGATGTGAAAAGGTACTTTTACAAGTGCATTTTATACACTCCAGGAAGCCTTTTGATTTAGGTACACTGCCCAGTTTGCTTTGACCAACCATAGCTTCTTTGACTTCTCTATCTCAGAAACTAACAGCACATTGATAGCCATTTCTTCAGTGGCTTACGAATGGTGACCTCATTGGGCTCTGGGACTGGAACTGAAGTTGAGGTTCCAAAATTTCAACAATAAATAGAAAATACTAGATGTGCCATATGTTATCATTGTTATCCAGAACCTCAGTTTTAGAGGAACCGTAAAACTAAATCTGAGCCCACAATCTAAATGTAGAATATCCTTAGGATCAGTGGTCGTTAAACTTTTGGACCTCACGGACAACTAAACTCACAATTTTGAATCCTATGGACCACTAACATGAACACACTGCTGCCTTTTACACACAATGCTCTGGCTCCCCCCCCCCCCCTGCATCACACTGCTGCCTTAGGCAGCCCATACACAGTTCAAATTCAAACCGTGTGTAGGCAGGCTGATCGATCAACTTGGGTACAAACAGCCTGCTGGGACTTGTCTTCGATTTATTTTCACTAGCGGCAGCTATAGCTGCTAGCAATCATCACTGTCCCCTCCCGGTGGGGACAGCTACCCTGCCACCCCCCCCGCTGTGAGAAGACAATGGCTTGGCCTGAGAGATTCCTGCATCAACACTGATTGTGTTGATGGGGGGAATCGAGTGAATTTATTTCCTGCAACCTGTGATTGCAGCAAACAAATTCACTCCGTGTATGGCCGGCCTTACACAGACTCAACATTGGATCTCACACCTCCTTATTAAAGATCTGTGCTCACTCCCACAGTCTGTGATCAGCGCTGCCATTGGAAGTCCCCTCCTTTTTTACCTCCCGCTCTCTGCACTACTCCTGGCACCTCCCTCTGAGTTCACAGGACTTTAACGCTCCTTGAGAACAACACTGGAAACAGCATTGTGTGGTATACATCATGTTTATTTGCGGCAGAACCCTTGGGGATTACCAAAATTTTCTCATGGACCATCAGTTCATGGGCCACTGGTTGGCGGCCGCTGCTGTAAAGCTACAGCAACTATTATATGTAGGGCCAGGAACTACCTAACCGGCTTTGAATTGAATGGATTATTTAAAAGATACATTTGAAGATGTCATTGCTGATCTCTCCTGAAAATTCCAGTACTTAGGCTGTCATGGAGATCCAATAGACTTTAAACTTTCCAAGCTAAAGACAAGTAGACAGATTAGCGCTTTTGATTTATATGCTGACCTTCCTGATCCACACGTTTGTTCCAGATCAACGTCTTAATGTATCAATGATCCCAAAGATAGCCGGGCAACTAGCATGTTTCTTGGTTAGCAGTGTCATGCTGTGTTTCACTTGGTACTTCCTGCTATCCCAATCTTTCATCCGGTCTGAAGTCAAAATGAAAATATGGGCCAATGTGTTAAACAATTGAATCATAGCAATCCCTCTGAATCCATAGCAGTCTCGCCAATGCACACTGGAAAAGGACAAGCAGATTGCACTGCACAAACTCATGTGATACGATGATTTTGAATTGTACAGTGGATTATTTTGGATTTTAGTCTACCTGCAGCATTTACTGGATAGCAGCAGAAGTGCACTGACTGATTTTGCTAAATGTTTGGATTCCTTAACCAGTAAATGGGATGGCAGGAGTATAAAGTGGTTTAATTTGCATTAAGAGGTCCTATTTAAATTCTCAGAAGTCCACAGACAAAAAGGGGCCTGCGATGCACAAAGGAAGATAAAGCAAACACTGTGATTTTCAATGACATGGGAAATTAAGCCAGTGGTCTCTTAAGAAAGATGCATTAGGCCAAGAATAGATAAGCCCAGCAAACAGAAGCAGACCTTCAGTGAAAAGAGTGGTGACAGAAGGGTGGACTTCAATGTATGCAGGTCCACGACAACCAATCAGAAATAATCTTTTTTTGCCCTGACTGCTGGAAACGAATAAAAAGTGACATTTATTTAGTTGCTCTAGGTAACTGCACGTGCACATTCTAATTAACTTTTGTACAGCCTTATAAGATAAGCCTGATAATATTGCAAAATTAGGGTATTGCTTAATCTGACAGGGCTGGATTCTGAATTCCAATTCATACCATGGAAAATACCTGCATTTAGCTTGTATTCGTTCCCCAGTTTGTATTGGTGTCCTTCCACAGTACTAGTCTGATTCTGACCCCTCTGTCCCTAGTTTTTATTTAAATTACTTTAACATGCCCATTCATACTCATTGAAAGCAAAAAAAAAAAAAGTTCTATCTGTTTGCCATTGCGGCTCACCAGCTGAGCTTCCATGTGTTCTCTATTGATCATCCAAGTCAGTGAAAATACTGGAGTCCAACTGCGATCCTTATCAAAAGTTGATGACTTTAAAAGCCAAGAACATCTAACATCAACAAGATCACACAATTCAGTTTAAAATAGAAATGAAAGTCAAAAGATTTGTGTATAGATATAAGAAAACATAAATGCCTTTTTTTCACTTTTTTTCAGAAGTGATCACATTCCCTGTGTTCTCAGCTGCATAAGAGCTGGGGGAGGAGACACAACAGCACACTGAGCTTCTATGTACGGGGAGGGGGGGGTCAGGACAAGTCTGATAATTGGAGGAGAGCAGCCTGAGTTCCTAGCACAGCTAGAGAACTGACCATAGTGTGCTCTCCTGCTTAGTTTGCTCAGTTTTTAATAGAAAAGCAGAGGGACCTGCAGGGAACATCAGGTGTTTCACACAAAAGAAGCAATACAAAGAGAGCAGGATACTGTTTCAAAAAAGTACAAGGTACAGCAGGCACATATCAGGAATATGAAATGTTGGGTTTACATTTTTTTTAAAGTGGGAGAGAACTCCCAGCATGACTTTTACCTATAGGTAAGCTTATAACAAGGCTTCATTAGGTACGTGCACCGTTTAGGAAATATTTACTTTTGATGCAGCCGGTGACGTCAACGGCGCAAGTGCTCTGAAGGAACGGCATACCGTGCCGTTCCTTTAGAGTCCTGTACCATGAACGGCGGCTCCCAGGTGCATGCGCGGGAGTGACATCATCGCGGCTCAGACCAGTCACACAGCCGGAGTCTGCGAACCTGGAAGGAAGACCAGGTGTTGTCAGCACCTTTAGTGGTAACAGAGCGTCGCTGTAGGGCTTCGTTTTAAGGTAAGTTTTACATAATTTGCTAGTATGCGTTGGCATTGCCTTGCAGGATTAAAAAAACAAAAAACTGTGGTTTACTACCATTTTAATCATAGCTCATATTGAACTATATAGCCATAATGCGTTAGCCTTCCTGTTGGTGTTGGATACCCTTTTGAAACTATTTAAACTTTTGATAAGGGTTGCAGTCGGACTCCAGCTCTTTTACTGACTCAGACCATTCAGACTTATCTGGTCCATTACGGTCTGTTTGAAGGCTTTATGTTGGGAAATCTCATTCATTATGACTGAGCAGCCAATGCACCAAAATAGACCAGAAAATGCACATTCATTTTTTTCCACTGCAGTGTACTGTAGTGTACAAAAATGCATAGTATATGCATTGTGGTAGTCTATTGATCGTTGACTGCCACTGAATAGTGCATCAGGGTGCTATTCACAATGAATGTCACCACAATGCACTGCAGTAGGACCCATTTGTTTCAGTAACATACATTTATCCTAACCGCAGCACACAGGCTGCAGCATTTTTCACTTCTTTCATGGTAGATATGAGATTCAATATGCACTATAGATTGTTCACTACAATTTAAGATGTACACCATACAATGCAATGCTAATCTCTACAAAAGACTGATTATACAGCCGTCTCTGTGAATTCCAGAAGCACCTGAAAAATGCTTTTTTAGCACTCAAACACTGAAGCATGAAACATAATGCTGTGTGTTGTTGTGCCATTCATTTTGAATGGTACCCCAATGCATCTAGACAATGCAGCACAAAAGTGTGTTGTTGTGCACTGTTCCACTAAAATGTGTATTGTATTGGCAGGTGATTCAAAATAAATGGGCTCCTCTAACGAAAAGCATGATAAAGCATGAAATGCTGCACATTTCTACATGTGCGGTAATGAATGTTAACGCATTGGAGCAGGAGCAACAGGAATAAAACAAATGGGGGAGCCCTCCCATTCTGCTTTCTTTAGGAGTATGTGAAGATGGTCTGGGTACCCAGTTTGAACAGGGGCCTGGTTATAGTTTCTGAGACTTGCTCATTGTGGTTTACCTAGTAAAATGTCCTCTCAATAGAGGTATTTTGATTATGGATGGGTGTTATTGGGCTATTGGGCCAACATTAGTGAGATTTTTTACCCATATTTTTTTCCCTTTGCCCTCCTCTACTACAGAGTCTAAGTTAAAGCAAGAGAGTCTCCCTATCATAATGCAACATTAAAACTTCAACAAAAAATAAGCCTTCTTGTGATGGCCAGAGCAATTGGTTAGACCTGGAATCTCATGAGTTAAATACCTTAAAAGAAGAACTTTTCAAAACATCCAAGAAAGGAGTTAACGAGTCATCCAGTCAAAATCAATCTACAACATTCATTGTGGGTGGACTGACCCTTCAAATAAACATGTAAAAAGAAATTACTTCAAAGTCATGCAAATATATTTCATAGGCAAATAAAAAAAACGACTCCTTAGGCTTGTCTGTTGAAATGTAAATGACCCCATCAATGGAGATCTCTAGTAATTTTATCATTGCAGTCTGTCTATAGGCAATCATACTTCAGTGGGTCTACTTTTAAGGTCAATATTCTGATAAATGGGCTAAAAGATGCTTGACCATGCAGTATGCAATAAAGAACATCTTAATCTCTTGTCTTCGTTTAGGTATCACCCTGCTTTTGGCATACTTAGAGATAAAGTTCTCTGTAGACCAGTCATTTTTAACCAAGGTTCCTCCACAGGTTCTGAGGTGTTCCTTGAGCTGTGGCTGATTGATCACTCATCTGATAGTGCCTAGGTTCAGGTCTAGGCCCACTTGGCAGAGCCAGTGGCATCACACCATTAAAAGAGAAGTTTGAGATATAAAAAAACAAATGCTTACCTTGGTGAACCTGTCAGTTACCAGGCTTCTCCCCCCCCCCCCCCCCAACACTTACTGAAGTGCTCCCAGACAGCGACTTACTGGGAGTCTGAGCCAGCTACCAGTCCAGGCATCTGGGTGGATCCCGACTGTAACCAATTCCACCCCCAGCATGCTCAACCAATACTGTACTCCCCAGTCCCCTATCCATAAAGATCATAGTTGTGCATCCTCCTCAGCCCCCAATGGTCTCCCATCAGAGTCTTCTCCATAAGGTTAGTGGATGTGCACCACAGTCTTCATTCAGATCTATAGAGAGTTCATACTCGGACAGAATACAAACTCTCCATAGCATTAAACGTACATGTGTGGTATAAAGTAAGTGGAAAGAAATCCCCTTGATGGGGATGCAGACAATTCTTCCTTCTACCAGAAAAGTGTGGTTTTATTGCTGCATGTTTTGCCATTTTGGGGGTTTTATTTCTCTTTCTGGTCTGTCTGACATCTGTCAAACAGGAAGTGGAAGAACAATTCTTCACTTTCTGTACTGACACCCATCAAAGAGTCCCGGGAGTGAGAAGAAATCTCCCAAATGAGGGGCAATTTAGAAAAAAAAATGTTTTGAATGGAGGCATGCTTTTTTTTGGAGATGGAGTCAAGCATAATGACTTTTGTGCACAGCTCACAAGATGTCATGGAATGTCACAACACAACCACACGCTATGGATCCATGTATGTATTTAACCTATGGATACACAAATATGGAAACTATCAATGCTGGGTTTTTTTTCAGGTTGCAAGCCCCAGGACTCTAATTCTTGTCCATCATTACTTGATAAACTACTGACTTAGCAAAGATCATCTGTAAGTATCTTTCCATGCCAATAGAGATAGCGGTACAGTAAATCTGTATATGCACAGTCCCCAGAAAATAGGAGACTATGAGCGCTCACATGTGTACATGTCACAATTCATTGATAAATATGGTAGGACAGCTTTTTTAAGTGCTAAGGGCTATGATGCTGATGATCTAATGCACTGGTTGTCAACTACCAGGCTGTGGCCTCATACCAGCCTTCCTCTTGCCTGGTTCCTCTTCCCCAGGTTTCCTGTCTGCTCTGACAGCTAGATTTTCACTGATGGAGCAGAGGAGGGCCATGACTCAATCAAAGTGCACTATCCTGCACTTCCACCAGCTCCTGGAGTGGTGGCAGAGATTTGAGCCAGCTATGGCTGCCCTGGGCACCTGACAGTCCCAGCAAAGAGATGCACACCAGGCTTCAGCTTCCCTACTAGTAAAGAACAGCAGCCACAGCCACCAGGTTGAACTGCAGCTTAAATGGTAGATGGGCAGGGAAGTGTGCAATCTACTGCTTGCAAGCTCTATGTGCAGCTCTAGGGGGTGGCCAGCTTGGGTATGCATTTACAGATTTACTGTAGGTGCGGCACATTGCCCTAATCCTGAAAACCTTTCTTTGTTGTCTGTCAAGCTCAGTACTGCCCCAATGATCGCTTTTTGATACCCAGTTTGAAGTTGCTTATTGCACATTTGTATCCATTCTCATTGGTGGGTGAATTCATGTGATAAGTCATTGTGCAAAAATGTCAGCTCCTGGGACTTAACTTTACATTAAAGATGAGAATAGAATGGATAGAGTAGGGAAGGTTTTGAATGATGATCGGCAACAGTTTAATCTCAATCTACCTCAATCACAGCCAGGTTAGGGCATGGAGGGTTTTGAAACAACCTACTGGGCCCTGGTCTCCCTAAGGTTGAGAACCAATGATCTAGTGTAATCAATCAGTAAATCAGACCCAAAGCAATACAATCAGATCAGACGTTATCAGCATGTGCTATGTTTCTGCTAAGGCTCACTCACGTGATCACTAATGGTAATCATTTAGCTTCACTACTTTTTGAGTCAGTGATCTGGAACAAGCAGGTAGATGAGGGCTTCTGAGTTTTCTATGATTTTCCTGTTAAGCTTACTTGTCCCAGGTCAATGACTTCAAAAGACAGTAGCCATAGGGTTAGCATAACTGCCAGGCAACTAGCAGGTCATTAGTGTCAGCCTCTATATTTCTATCATGACAGGTTTACTTGACTGTTTGCACTCCACACACAAGATGATGGTCAATCTCTTGTGTATTCAGAATTTCCTTTAATATATATTGGTACCCTAACCCCATTGCACTAATCAGAAGCCCCTTAGTGCATTACTAATATTAGAGACCCCACTACTATTTTTTAAATGAGAAAAGCTCCTGCTTGACTGACACACAAAACGAGAAAACAATGTTCACTTCAACAATGACATTATCTTTTGTGTGTATACTCTCAACCACATTTGTTATATCGTGCAAAGTGCAAAAGCTGATTGCAGCCATTCTAAATGTACTTTTTACTGATCTGTGAGGGGTAAACTCAAATTTGATTAGATATGGTAGGTTACTGCTCTTTACACTTCCCAATTTCTTAATGAATAATGTCATTGAGATATCGCAGTGGAGATTTATGCAGACAATGCAAAATGAACTTACCACAGCAAACACACAACTCCCAAGAACAAGTATAATAATCTAAATAAACCTGAAAAAGCAATCTGTCGGGTCTACTATATGTGTGATAATATAAAACAAGGACTAAGAAAGTTGCCAACTAAACACTGATGGAGTGATTTCACTATACCACCCCCTGAACAGCAATCTAAAACAAATTAAATAAGAAACGTGCAATCAACAGTACATCAACATGACTATTGTTACAAAATGTCTCAAAAAAGAATATAAAGCAATATAAAGCCCACTGTGATTTCTGACAGCAGTGAGAAAAATGTGATCTCTCTAGAAAATTCCATACATCAGCAATCCCACAGTGACACCAATGCTCTCCACCACGTGACAATGCATTATGCATACACAGATGAAGTCTGGCCCATTGGCCGCAACTTGGTGTGGGGGTGGAGCCTTAGCTGATGTCACCACACTATCATTATGTAATTGCCATTACGTCCGGCCCATCGGACGTAACGTATGGGGGTGGAGCCTGTAGCAAATGACCTCACCACCCTGCCATTTTGTAATTGCTGAGCGGTAGGAGACCAGTATATCTTACCGCTGCTGCCTATTTTGAAACACACACGTTTTTGAGACTTTAATCTTGTGAGTGTTTTTAAACCCTATTGTTTGTTTTTACTATTAATAAAATACAGTGAGCTCTATAAGTTCACTTTTCTCTTACATATTTAATGCACGTTTGAGCCATATGAGAGTGTGAACAAGGGATCAGTTCCTTTTCCATGTATCAGCGATAAGAAAGGGCGAAAAAGCACTGTTTGACCTCACTTGGTGGTAAGATGTGATCAAACTTTTCAGGTTAGCAGATAGCATGATCACGTGGTGGAGAGCACTGGTGTCGCTGTGGGATTGCTGATGTATGGAAGTTGCATTAGAGATCACATTTTTAGCACTGCTGTCAGAAGTCACATTGGGATGTTGGACTGTTGCTATCTATTTTTTTTTTTTTAGGACAATTTGTAACAATATTTATGTTGATTTCTTATCTAAAGTTGCGCTACGCTTTATTTGTTTTAAAAGTGTATTAGCCTCTTGCTGTCTCCATAACACATATATGTGACAGCAAGGAAGGTGGGCTTAAACACCTAGCCACTGCACCTTTGCATCCACGGCGACAGAAGTTCCTGTGCTGATTGTGCGCTCACTACTCGCTGCCAGCACACTGACCGAGCTGTCATTGACAGCAGTCGGTCAAGGCCTCTGATCAGGAGACAGCAGATGAGCTCCCAGTCATGTGACCACTGTGAGAGCCAGTTGCAAAGGTCACATGATATAGAAGCCATACCGCCTCCTGACCAATAAAACCCACTTAAAGAGCTGGCAGAGGATGACATTAGGGGGTTAATAATGGCTAACAAGAGTACTACACCAATTTCTATTAACTTGGTTTACTTTGTTTTAAACCTTCTTGTCCAGTATCACACCTGTGTTGTAAATGTAACCCCATTAATCAGCCATTCGGAGTTCCAGAGCTCCAGAGGTTGCTCCTTGAGTTGTGGCTGATTGACCTCCCTTCTGTCAATACCTGCCCGATTCTGGGGCCAGTGCCAATTGGCAAAGCCAGCAGCATGACACCAATGATCTTTTTATTTGTCTAAAAGGGTGGCATTCCAGCCACCACTGTAAGAGGGGCATTTTTCCCACTGACCACAAGTATAAGGGGTATTTTTCCCTACTGATACTTGATGAATCGGGCTTAGTAGGTGTTTCCCAAGATCTGAAAATTAGTTTAACGAGTACTCTGGGGTAAGAAGATTGAGGCTGCTATGGATAAGAAGTGTTTTTAAAATTCCTACAACACACATTGGTAATTTATATCACTCAAAACCCTCTGGCAAAAGATCTCATAAATCTGTTATGCCCTGTACACACGGTCGGACATTGATCGAACATTCCGACAACAAAATCCATGGATATTTTCCGACGGATGTTGGCTCAAACTTGTCTTGCATACACACAGTCACACAAAGTTGTCAGAAAATCCAATCGTTCTGAACGCAGTGACATAAAACACGTACGTCGGGACTATAAACAGGGCAGTAGCCAATAGCTTTCGTCTCTTGATTTATTCTGAGCATGCGTGGCACTTTGTGCGTTGGATTTGTGTATACACGATCGGAATTTCCGACAACGGATTTTGTTGTCAGAAAATTTTATAGCAAGCTCTCAAACTTTGTGTGGCGGAAATTCCTATGGAAAATGTGTGATGGAGCCTACCCACGGTCGGAATTTCTGACAACAAGGTTCTATCACACATTTTCCATCGGAAAATCCTATCGTGTGTACAGGGCATTAGTGTTGTCCCAATGAAACAGCAAGACAGCATTTGCTGTGCTGTAGCTTTGTCTGATGTGCCTCCTACTGGTCCACGTTGCTGATGAACTTATTAAACAAATGGTTTTATACAAAGCAAAGATTAATGTCTATGGTCCAGTACCTCGTAGCAGCCAATCAACAATTAAGATTTATTTTTATGGAGTCTCCAAAACCAGATGAAATCGGATTGCTATGGGTTACTGCAGCTTGTGTATCATGATTGGAGTATGCTGTCCCCTATTTTAATAATAAATATACAATAAAACTGAGTTGTAAAATGTCAGTTTTTGAGGGATAGCATTCAATAACACAAGTCTGCAAGTCTTTTAAACTTGTGAATAAGCCAAGTATACACTTAGCAGACATATTGGTTAAGTTCAAATATTTGGCATTAGTTATTGCAATAAATTTAGAGAGTTTTATGACTGCATGGCAAAATATGTTAAACACAGACATATTGGGTAAGTTCAGATACAATATTTGGCATTAGTTATTGCAATAAATTTAAAGAGTTTTACGACTGCATGGCAAAACGTGTTAAGCACAGAATTCACAGTCAGGAAACCAACTTGCACTAGAACTGTTGGTCTATTAAGAGGCTGTGTAAACATTTTCCTTAATCCTTTGCCTCCCAAAAAGCCTATTCACTTAATTTGGAGAAAAGAAAAAAAAGAAAACAAGCACAAAATGGGGGTTATGAAGAGCAACCAGTAAGGTTCTACTTTTCATTTTTAAAAGAATTAAAACAAAGTTCTTATTCTTATTATTGGTTACTAATGGCGGTGACTTCATTTTAATTCTCCTTTTTTTTCTCTAGTCTAAGTGAATCAGCTGCCCTTTTTTAAAATATAGACAAATGTGTCTCCAAGAAATACACATTCTATAAATAAGTCATGATAAAATGAGCTATAAATATTTTTTGCTGTTTCTCCTAAAGGTGCTGACGCATAAAAACTGGTGAAAAGAAAATGGGAACACAATTAGAGCTGTTGCCTATCCAACCCTTTTATGGAGGTGTCAAACAAGAATTCATATTAATCGCTGTTGGCAAAATCTCCAATGAGAATATAATACAAAGAGAGGATTAGGTTTAGTTGGTACGTTTCCAGAGACAATGTTTTCCCTCTAGGGAAAAGTTTTCCAAAACCTGTAATGCACCTTGATATTCAGTAACAGCTGTCAGCTATACATTACAGGTGCACCCACCTTGCAGTATGCTATCCCCAGCCATGCAATGTCAGGAAGAAGTCCGCATCTGACACACTGCTGTCCTCCCTGGAACACTCTTCAGAGGGACAAGGGGAACAAGAGCCCGGAGACAGAGGCATGGAGCCTGAGTCCACTGAGCAGCTGCTGCCACATGGAGACAACCCATCAGAGCCTGAACCTCCTTGGCCAGCCTCTCCATTCTGCCTATCCAGTAGCAGAGCCTGGAGTGCCCTTATGTACTCCACAGCTGAACGCAGGGTTTCCACCTTGCTCATCTTCTTGTTGGGCCCTTGAGCCTGGGGCACATGCTGCCTAAGCTTGGCAAAGCCCATGTTGACCAGCTTTACTCTGTTCCTCTCTCTTTCATTACGCCTCTCTGAGGTGGAGGAGATGACCCCATTTCTGTTGCTTCCAGATCCCCCACTTCGTCTTTGGCATCTGAGCCTCTGCGGGGAGCCTGAATGTGCGCCACCTTTACGCATAGTCCTAGGTGGCCTCTCTGGGCTGCTGTGCAGTAGGTTGGGTTCCTCTGAGGTCTCCATTGGGCAATGAGGTAGAACAGGTGCTTGTCTCTTCAGTGATATATAAAAGGAATAGATAAAACCAGTGGCTGATCTGTCCTGTCTTTTGTGCTGAGTCCTATCCTGCAAATTGCGAGGATTTCTGTAGAACAGGTTACTCCCCTGTCAGCTCGTCATGACTTGTCTCTTGTGATATGTCGAGCACACTTCCTTGTGCACTACAATGTGTATGCCTCTTTCTCTCTCTCTCTTTTTTCTCTCTCCCCAGCTAGATTACATCTCCTCCCACCAATCACCTTATTCTACTTTCACTAGAGCTTTCTATTCAATGACTGAGCCCTCCTTCCTCTTTAAACTTTCTCAAGAAAGCCAGGAAGGGGGGCCAGGGAGGTTAGAGACAATTCAACCTTGTCAGTCTCTATGATGGACAGCTAATATAAGTCATTTTCTTAAAGAAGGGTTTACAATTCTATACAGATGTGACACATCAATGCCTGGAGATTTTACAGTTCCTAGAATTAAATTGTAATTCTAAGAGGGATATCATATGAAAATGGAGACAGTCAAAAGGAAGGTTGGTCCTTCTTTAAATGTAATTTTTGTTCTGCTATCATTTTTGTCCTTTTCTCAAAAGATAATAGGCAGCAATGGAGATGAAACAATTGTCTGCATTCAATAAAGAAATTACAAAGTGTTAGTGTTGCCTCTACACTTTTTACATATCCCTTCATCACATTAAATATGCAGCAGTGGAGATTATCATTTTATGCATTCAAAAAAAAAAAACACTGTTAATGCCTTGATTGCATTAGAAATACATGTTAAGTGCCACAGCTCCCTAGTTAAATTGTATTCATAGCTAAAAGTTATTTCCTTGCTTTGGCTCGAGGACTGTTCAAACCCCTGTAAGGTGTGTCCCCATGGGGTGATTTCTCTTTATTTCCTGTACCAAAAATACTGTGGGAGGAGGAAATCTCCTCAAAGTAGGGAGGAATCTCACTTTGTTGTCATTGGAACAGGTGCCCCCAAACTTTAAGCTGGCCATTCATGCCGGTTCAGCAGGGACCACCCGAATTTTGATCCATGTATGGCCACTGTGGTTTAACAGAAGTTGATTTAAGCTCGATCAGCGCTGCACGCTATAGTCTACAGCTCTGATCAGTTCATTCTGACAGTGTGGGAATCTTCCCAATGTCAGAATACAAAGACACAACGGAGATGATCTCCCCATTCTCCTTGGATCGGAGAATCGGATTAGGTTTTTTTATTCAACCCACTGATTGAACGAAAAAACTGACATCTATGGCCAGCCCTACTGTCACTTTCTGTTCTGGTGGCAATCAGAAAAGTTTGAATTTTATATTACTTTTTTTCCCAGTGATAACAGTGACCAGGACAAATTAAGTGAATGAATATCCAAAAGAGCGAATACAGCAATACCAACCTGACAAAATTTCTAACTCTTATTTTTATACAAAAAAAAAAACAAAAAACCTTTTTTGGTGATATCCACCTTTAGGCTGGGTTCACACTGAAGTACGGAGCGGCTCACAACAGGAGGTCCCTGTTCACCATTTCAGATCCGATTTCAGTCTGAATTTTTGGCTGAACTCGAACCTGAAATGGACCAGAAGACTCCCCTGCTCTGGAGAACTGTGGACCGGCTCCATAGAGAGCCATTCACAATCTCCTGTCATGCGAATTGGATGCGGAGAAACCCTGCATCCAATTCACAATAGTGTGAAGCAAACCTAAGAGAAAAATGAACAACTACACTTCTTTGTTATGCACACTCACAAACTGGGATACTTTATGCAGCAAATCGTGTTAGCAGCCTACTACGAAAGGTTTTGTTCTTGTTATAGGGAAGAAGTACTGTAAGACCCCAGTTACCATCCCAATGGGTTAAGAACAGTGGGGGAATTTTTTTTTGCGTAGAAAATTATTTTGATGGCTTTGGTAGCTTTTCTAATCCTGTTCACCTTATAGATTTAAAGGCAGATCTAAAACATCAACTGTGTATTTTAAGAGCCCCACAACCGCACATCTAAACTTAGCCTGATTGCATAATACTGAAAAGCGCCAATCAGCTTTAAGTGTCCTAGGAGCCTCACATCTGGATTTATTGCAGAAAAACTGATTGGTGGAAGTCCACATTTTGGACCCTTGCCATTTGGTGTTAGCTCTCAGGTGGGGCTTTCCAAAGTTTTGGCTGACAGGGGAAAATCCCTTTATGAATCATTATCGGACAGACTGCTGTCCAGGACTGAGAACTCTGTATACCAGTGCAGTATTAATCTTTTATACACTATACTAAGCAATGTTCAAGTGCCAATATGCAAACAATATGCAAATTACCTAGCTAAGAGGGCTATGGGCAGCATTGTAATAACAAACCAGTTCTAACATTGTTTTTAACACACGGAATTAAAGGGGGCCCAAGAAGCTGCAAATTGTGACCTGCCATTTTTGAGTTGGTTTTAATGGCTTTTTTTACCAATTAAGGACAACGATCTGTAACAAGCATAGATTCAGTGAATTCTGAAAATGTTGGGCACCTGTTCAGCGAACTTGTTTCAAATTAGTAAGTTTGTTTTTAGTGCATAGTCAATGCATTTTGCCATGAGAGAGATATGGGGCTGTCCATTTGCTAACCTCTTTCTTAAACTATTAAACTGTCTGTCATGTTAATCCTCAGGTTTTAAAGCTTTTTGAGCCACTGATCTGGAACAAGTATAAAGATCAGGAGTTCCCACTTCACTGTAAAGCTGGCCATAAATGGATCATTATTTTTCATTCAGCCAGCGGACTGAACAAAAAAAATAAATAAAAAATAACAGATTCCTCCATCCACACAAGCAAGGTGGATAGAGTCATCCATTGGCTAGACACGGATGATGTAACTCCGTACATGCACTGTGGGTACTGTTCACTAAGATTAAAATTGTTCAGGGAAAAGGAAAGAAGTTATTTATTAAAAGAGACTCTTTTTTTTTTAACAAATTCTATCTCCTAGCATTCTTGGTATTTTAAAGTTTAGTTCCCCTATAAGTAGTAGAATTGGCCATTTTATTTTTTAATTGACTTGAGTTTAATTTAAATGCTTTATTGATTGAGATGGGGCAAAAAGTAAAGTGTTGTAACCCCTACCATCCAATTAGATTAGTTCAGTGATCCCAATTAGGGCAGCCATAGACATTAAAGACCGTTTGATGTGCAGGCACAAGCCAACAACTGTCAAGCATTTATGCAATCCACTGAATCATTAAACACAAATGGTTTAAAAAAATACTATAACTCATTCCCCCTACGAGACTTGGCCAGCAGTTGCCTTATAGACAACACATAATTTCCGAGCTAGTTTTGGAAATTCCCATCTAGCATCTATAAGCACATTTAGAGCCTCATCAAGCCTACTTACACTGCCTTTAGGGCTTGCTTTGCCTTTAATCTATGGTATTGCAACCAGCATGGAATTCGGAGAAAGAATAATATAGGAAAAATGGGCATAATAGTATATGATGGGGTATGATAGCACTATTATGACAGGGCTCCTTGTATTTCTGGTCTGCCTGATAAGCCATGCACCACACTAATATCCCGTAAACACGATCTGAAAATCGTACGAAAAATACCGCTTTCGAAGCAATCGTGCGATAATCTAATCGTTAGTACACAGCTTTCGCTAGCCAATCACGACAGTTCATCCGATATTATCCAATGGTTCAAGCACAAATATTTTCCTTGTACGATACCAGATCATACGATTTCCATTCATTCGGTATAGTTGTCGTCCGAAAATACAATACTAATACAATACAAAACATGACATCACTTCCGATTTTGTATTCTGTCGTACAAGAATTTATGTAACTTTAGTAACCTCTTCATTTTCGATAGGAGATTAGCATGCAAAAAAAAAATGGACGATCATTTGTCCGATAATCTCATAGTGTGTACGAGGCATTAAATACTGCAGCATTCTATGTTTTTTCATAGCAATCTGAACCTTGTATTTCGTTTACAGAAGATGGTTTGACAAATGGTGTTGCTGTCCCTACTTATTGGCATGCCTAAATTTACACCCCACAGCCAACTATTCCTGTAAGAAACCTTGCTGGTGGTATTTTTTTATTTATCACAGGTACTTGTATAGCGCTGTCAATTTACGCTAATGCCAGCCATACACGGTTCGAATTTCATAAGAATTTTCTTTCGAAAATCATATGGAAGAATTTTCGTATGAATTCTGCACCATTAGTGGGCTGCAACAACGGCCGATTTTCGTGCGGCAATCAAATTTGAGAAATTGGACATGTTGGTAATTTTTAGAAAAACTAACGATTTTCTAATCAATGATGGGAGAATTGTGTGAGAAATGTAATAAGAAAAGAAA
Source organism: Lithobates clamitans (assembly GCA_037952925.1). Lineage (NCBI taxonomy): Eukaryota > Metazoa > Chordata > Amphibia > Anura > Ranidae > Lithobates > Lithobates clamitans. The sequence goes on along the minus strand of JBBGZY010000743.1, from coordinate 1,915,425 downwards.
ATTTACGGAGAGAAAAGAAGATTCCCGGCCGAGAAAATTCTTTTCTGTAGCAACATGAGGTGAAATTGAAGGCTTGGTCGGCCGAATTTCGAAAATCAATGGTGGCATCATCGGATCACAAAAAAAACGAACTTGGAAGAAAATTTGTTCAAAATTCGACCGTGTATGGCCAATTTAAATTGGCCACACCAGGGCCAATTTAAACAGGAGCCAATCAACCTACCAGCATGTCTTTGGAGTGTGGAAGAAAACCGGAGTACCTGAAGGAAACCCATGCAGGCACAGGAAGAACATGAAAACTCCAGACAGGTAGTGGGATTTGAACCTTAACAGTAGAAGGTGTTAATAGAGATCCAGGCAAGGTTTTCATTGTGCCTGATTGGTTGTTTCCCCAAAGAATGGGCTGTACATTCACATCAGTCCCTGCCCTCAAGGAGCTTACACACACCAGGGCCAATTTAAACATTAGCCAATCAACCTACCAGCATGTCTTTGGAGTGTGGGAGAAAACCAGAGTACCTGAAGGAAACCCATGCAGGCACAGGAAGAACATGAAAACTCCAGACAGGTAGTGGGATTTGAACCTTAACAGTAGAAGGTGTTAATAGAGATCCAGGCAAGGTTTCCATTGTGCCTGATTGGATATTTCCCCAAAGAATGGGCAGAGATCAGTCATGCAGAGGTCCCAAAGATGAAATTGCCACCAAAACTGGCTAGATCAGTGGTTGCTTTATTTTTGCTAGGATCTTGAGATGCTAACTCATGCCATTTTTAACTGTACTTGCCCTTTAAACAAACTTAGTAAACTAATATTATAGTATGTACTGTCATTAGCGTTTACATTGATCATTCTGTGTGCTACAAATTCACAGCAGACACAAACTAAATGTTACCCACCTCTTCACAATGTGGAAAAGAAGGACCACCATGCTGTGACAGCTTTTCATTCTCAAGAGTGAATAACAATGAAGAGGCTGGTGAGATGGCAGCAGGGTACTTCCTGAGTGGATCTTGTCTGACAGTTAATGATGACTTTCCCTTTTCATTTATATAAAGTACTTTCATAAATAGTAGCGGTGGTGCACCCTAAAGGGCCCATATGATTAATTATATTTGTGTATAACTAATGGTCTTACTTATTGAATGCCGCAAATAAAAGTTTCATTTTGAAATCTGTATCATATATTTAGTAGGACCATCAAAATTCATGTTATAGTGTTATAAGAACAGTGTGTTTTTGTTCCAACACAAGTATTACTGAATTTTAGAATGTTTTATTACCTTTTATAGTGGGCTTTGCTGTCTTTTTGTTGCTCTTGGGCATTCGGTTCTTCTAGTCTATAGACAAGCATTTTTCAAGCAGGATTATGTAGAACTCTTGACCACCTCCAGAAGTTTCTAGGGGATTACTTGAGCGATGGGCAATGTCTACCTCTCAGATATGTAACCTATGAGCTTTTAAGCTGTCTGTGAGGTAGAGTGTGGTCTTCCCACTGACCACTAATATAAGGAGCATTCTTCTCACTGACCATCATGCTAATTTACTATGAGTTTTTAGATATTATAATTATTGTCAGAGGTTCCCTGAGATCTGAAAGTTATTTCAAGGGTTCCTCCATGTTAAAAATGTCGAGAAAGGCTGTTTTAGAAATAAAATCTAAACCAGTGGTCTCCAAACTTTGGCCTGCAGGCCACATGTGGCCCTTTGCTTTGCTTTATCCAACCCTTGGGGCACTGTTTCACTGATATGAGAAACTATTTCTTTCACGATCACCAATAATGAGGCACCACTCCTCCCATTGGGGCAGTATTTCTTCCACGGACACCAATGATGGGGCACTATTCCTTCCACTAACACCAATGATGAGGCATAATTCCTGCCACTAATACCAATAATGGGGCACTTTCTCTCCTTCTACTGACCATGGGGGCTATGCAATTTTTACTCCCACTGACCACCAAGCCTGCGACATGGTCCACTCCCACTGATGCTGGGGCATTTTCTATTCTTACTAGCTACAGTCCTACCCCCATGTAGTCTGAAGGACCATAAACTGGCCCTTTGTTTAGAAAGTTTGGAGACCCCTGATCCTAACTATAACTTGGTGGAGAATAAATGTCATTTAATATGAGCTATATATTTTTTACCTGAAAAAAATGGCAGTTGATCGTAGGGAAATAATATATGTATACATTTATACATAAATGTATAATAAAAGTGGATTATTCTGTAAAAATCTAACACCACCATGATACAGTGGTCACATGATCGAGAGCTCATCCCACTGACTCCGATTAGAAGTAGTGACAGCGAGCTGTCGGAGACAGCTTGGTCAGTGTGATGGAAGTGCACAGTAATGCCCCGTACACACGATCGGACTTTGTTCGGAAATTCCGACAACAAAATCCTAGGATTTTTTCCAACGGATGTTGGCTCAAACTTGTCTTGCATACACACGGTCACACAAAGTTGTTGGAAAATCCGATCATTCTGAACGCGGTGACGTAAAACACATACGTCGGGACTATAAACGGGGCAGTGGCCAATAGCTATCATCTCTTTATTTATTCTGAGCATGCGTGGCACTTTGTCCGTCGGATTTGTGTATACACGATCGGAATTTCCGACAACGGATTTTGTTGTCAGAAAATTTTATATCCTGCTCTCAAACTTTGTGTGTCGGAAAATCCGATGGAAAATGTGTGATGGAGCCTACACACGGTCGGAATTTCTGACAACAAGGTCCTATCACACATTTTCCGTCTGAGAATCCGACCGTGTGTACGGGGCATAAGAGTGCTTTCAGCACACAACCTCAGATCACCCTGGATGCATATGTACAATACCTGGGTGTTAAAGTCCACTTTTCCTGCTGCCACATATACTGTATTTGCCGCATATATGGGTTAGGAAGAGGTTAAAGGGTTTTCATGAACATAAATGACAACTTTAGTCATGCATAGAAATGACAAATTACAAAAGGGAAATGGCAACTGGCAAGGCCTAGCTAGGCCTATATACATGTATCCATTTGGAAACTTGAACCAATACTAAGCCCGTATGCTTTGATTTAGAGGGACTATGTGTTTTTGCTGTTTATTATCTCAAAATTACTGGAATTGACTTTATATTCTTTTATCCCCTGATTTAGCATGTAGTAGCAATCAGTAGTGATCAGACTGACATGAACACAATGCTCCTATGCTTCAATTATTATTATTATTATTCAGGATTTATATAGAGCCAACAGTTTACGCAGCGCTTTACAATATAAAAGGGAAACAATACAGTTATAATACAATAAAATACAAGAGGATTAAGAGGGCCCTGCTCAGAAGAGCTTACAATCTAATAGGGTGGGGCAGGTGGTACAAAAGGTTGTAACTGTGGGGAATGAGCTGGTGGAAGTGGTAGGAGATTAGTTGGAGACGTGATAGGCTTTCCTGAAGAGATGAGTTTTCAGGGATCGCTTGAAGGTAGCAAGAGTAGGGGATAGCCGGATAGATGGAGGTAGCGAGTTGCAGAGGATGGGAGAGGCTCTGGAGAAATCCTGGAGACGAGCATGGGAGGAGGAGATGAGAGAGCTTGAAAGCAGGAGGTCTTGAGAGGAGCGGAGAGGTCGATTTGGATGATATTTGGAGACAAGATTAGTGATGTAGCTCGGGGCAGAGTTGTGAATTGCTTTGTATGTTATGGTTAGTATTTTGAATTTCATTCGCTGGGTGATTGGAAGCCAGTGCAGGGATTGGAGTAGAGGGTTGGCAGACACTGAGCGGTTGGTAAGGTGGATAAGTCTGGCAGCAGCATTCATGATAGACTGAAGAGGGGATAGCCTATGGAGGGGTAAGCCAATGAGAAGGGAGTTGCAATAGTCAAGGCATCACATGCAACTGATCAGTACAAATGATACTGCATGCTGCTTGTGTAGTTTACACTATAGGGAGCCATTTGTTTCATCTGTTAAATGACCAATTGCTTATCCTAGAGATTAATTTCTAGCAACTTTTAGAAGCATAGTTGAGCTGCTAAAAATCACTTAGTAGCTTTAGCCAAATACGGTGACTGCCATGTTAAATCTGTCAATGGGATAAGATTTTAAATTGTTGTAGTTTAGTCCATTGGTAAATGGAGCCACTAAAGTAAAAGCTTTCATCCATTGGATTACTGCACAGGAGATCAACTGTGCATTTCAAAATATTGCCCCCTCATACAGGCATTTTTGTAGTGTGCAGTCAATCCCACTCCCTTTTTGTTAGTAATATGGAGATCTAGGTACACCCTTTTTCTTCCCAAAGGCATCTACTGCAGGCTCCTTGGCATCTTTCACATAGAGAACATCTGATGGCCTGGTAAAACAAATAAAGCATTTCTTACAGTCACAAATCAATTTCATATTTGTCCTGAAATTTTAAATGGGATGGAAATGAAGGAAACAGAGAGAAAGAAAGCACCGTAGCTGAGCAGGAACGCAGTCAGCGTGACAGGGTGGTAAGGGTAGCTTAGCAACTAAGGGGTTAAGGGAGGTATTTGTACTGAAAGTTGAGGGGGCACCCCATTGGCCATGGGAAGGTGTATGAGGGGGAGCTAAGGAGGTATAAGCTGCAGAAGGGGGGTGGGGCTTCAACAGTTGATCAAGGTAGCTGGGGAAGAACATCCGACGTCCCAGGGCTTAGTGTTCTCCCTCTCCACGCCGCTGATTATGAGCGAGCTGGAATGCTTATTATCCTATCTTCGGGCTGCGGCCGATGTACATGGCACAGCGTAGATGCAGAGCCAAGTTGTGGCTTCCCTGCAAGGGGTCCAGAAGAGTCCCCCCCAGCCGGGGTTTTCACCACCACGCGCTCGGAGGTTTAGGCCCCCGAATCACTTCAGCCCCAAAAGGACCCCTCGGGCTCAGCGCCACAACGGGAGCCCACCATCGGACCCTTCAAGCCCCCCTGCAAATCGCACCCTGGCTTCAGCAGGGGGTGGCCTGGAAGGAATCCCCAGCTCAGAAGGAGCCCGTGGGGGATGGATTCTCCCTGGCGTGTGGATCCGGCCCCATTCCAGAGCAGGCGGCTGGTGTGCCTGGCGATGCTCCGGTCAACACGTCAGCCCAGCGTGGGAGAGAGAGGGCTGTGGGCTCCGGCCTGTCTCCTGGTGAGGCTGGCGGCTCTTCCCAGAAGACGGTGGAGCGGCGTGTGAGGACGGGCACGTCTGACCACGGAAGATCCAAGATGGCAGCACACAGCTCCAGGTCACAGGCAGTAACGGGGAGTCCGGGTCGGGCCGGGGCGCACATCAATGACGTCAGCAGTGACTGGAGGACGAGAACGGTGCGGGAGAGGCCGGCCAGTGTGTCAGCTGCTCTGGGCTTGCCTGCGGCAGACGGGAGGAGGGGGCGGCCTGCAGCACGGAGGTCGGTGGAACCCGTAGTGCCAGTGGACTGGTCCGAAGAGGAGTCCAGCAGCGCTGAGGAAGGGGAGCTGGAAGAGGATGTCGGGGAGGCAGCGAGGGATGTCGGTCCCTGGCCCCACGCAGCCTGGTGAGTGTGACTCAGCTCTTTTACCTTTTCTTTCTCCCTCTATGCTGTCTGGGATGGGGGGTCTGGGGTCGGGAGGCTCGGAACGGGACTAGGGCCTAGGGCCTAGGGATCAGATGCACTCGCCCGTGAGGTGCTGGCGGGTTTGAGGGAGCTTTTACACAATTTGGAGGGGGGTGCGGTGCAGGGGAGTCCACAGTTATGCCGAGGGACATCCCTGGGACACAGGGGGAGTCGGCATCTGGAACCCCTGCAAGGGTCGGGCGGTGAAGCCACAGCGGAGAAGTCCAAGGAGGACAAGATGACGGACAAGGTGAGATTGGCTGATTCTGCGAAATGTGAGGCATATGTTTGCTTTGAGGGGCCCCTCGGTGCTCACCTCAAGCCTGAGGTATGGGACAAGATTTGGAAGGGGGAATACGTGGAAGTTTAATCTTGATCGCGTAAAACCGGAGAAGAGCAAGAAGGAAGAAGAGGAGAATCGTAGGTATCGCCTTATTCCTCACACATTTGCCAAATGGTTGCAAGCCTTTGCAATATTGGCAAGTGTGATCGGCGAGAAGGAACCGGAGAGTTGTTCGGCCCTATTTTGCTATTTGGATGCTATTGGGGAGGTTAATAGGGTTTATGGTGGCGTGGCGTGGCTTCGCTATGACAAACAGTTTAGGCAGCATAAGGCCGTGCGGCCGGCTATTTGCTGGGACCACAAGGACGTCGGTCTCTGGATGAAGCTGATGACCCCAGCCAGAAGTGGGATCCAGTCCTTTCCAGGTGGGGCTGGCGGTGCCTCCACCTCGGGTTCGTCGGCCGCTAGAAAGAAGGGGGTGTGCTGGCAATTTAACGACAGTTCCTGCAGATTCGGTGAGACCTGTCGTTTTAAGCATTAGTGTTCTGGGTGTGGTGGCGGCCATTCTCTCGCCCGATGTTTCAAGGCGGGAAACGGTCGGGCAGGGGATGCGTCTGGAAAAAGGGAAGACTCCGGTGAGGGTGGGAAAGATGTTTCCTCTCCTAAGTAGGTACCCGGATCGGGAGTCTGCACGACTCCTTGCGGAGGGGTTTACGGTGGGTTTTCGCATCCCATTCACGTTAACGGGGTTCCCCCTGTGTCCCCAAATTTACAGTTGGCTCTCCAGTTCCCGGAGGTGGTGTCAGAGAATCTTTCGAAGGACGTTTCTCTAGGTAGGATGAGCGGACCTTTTCCTCTCCTCCATTTCCGGGCCTGGTTGTTTCTCCCCAAAAGGGGGCTTGGTCAATGATGGTATTGACCCGCAGGTCTGTGTGGTCACCTATACATCGTTTGACGCAGCAGTGACCTGAGGGCGTAGGTACGGCCGCAGGTCACTGTTGGCCAAGACGGATGTGGAGGAGGCGTTGTGCCTGCTCCTGGTTCATCCGGACAGTGTGCACCTTTTTGGTTGTTGGTGGCAATGTTTGTATTTTGTCGATCGTTGTCTACTGATGGGGTGTTCCATTTCTTGTGCACTGTTTGAGGCCTTTAGTTCTTTTGCCGAATGGGTGGTGCGGGATGTTTCCGGCTTGAATTCCATCATCCACTACCTGAATGATTTCCTGTGTATTGGGCCGCTGGCTTCTAACGATTGTGCGGTCTTGCTGGGGGTGCTACAACAAATAGCAGACTGTTTCGGCATTCCTTTGGCGCCGGAAAAAACGGAAGGCCCGATGATGGAGCTGGTTTTTCTGGGCATGATTGATTCAATGGCCATGGAATGCCGTTTGCCCGTGGACAAACTGGTGGCTCTGCGGCAGGAGGTGAGCAACATGGGGGGCAGGTGCAAGGTGCGGGTGAGGGAGTTGCAGTCCCTGCTGGGCAAATTGAATTTCGCCTGCAGGATAATTCTTATGGGCAGGATATTTTGCCGCCAGCTTTCCTTGGCTATGGTGGGCGTCAGCGCCCCGCGACACTACATTCGTTTGACCCGGGATCTCAGGGCTTCGGATTTGGGATGAATTTCTGGCATCTTACAACAGGAGATCCCTGTGGATGTCGGGGCCGGTGAGCAACGCAGACTTGGCTCTGTTTACGGATGTGGCCGGGTCAGTGGGCTATGAAGTGTTCTTTCAGGGTAAGTGGAGCATGGGGCGGTGGCCTGAGGCATGGAGTGCGGCAGGCAGGTTGAAGAACCTTGCACTTTTGGAATAGTTTCCAATTGCGTTGGCTGTTGAAATTTGGGGGAGTGCGTTTCGGAATAAGAAGGTGCGCTTCCACTGTGACAACATGAGGGTGGTGATGGCTATAAATAACCACTCTGCCTCCTCTCAACCTGTGGTGTGCCTCTTGCGCCATTTGGTTCTGCTATGCCTTCGCCTGAATGCTTTCATTTACGCTGTCCACATCCCGGGCGTTTGTAACAAGATTGCGGATGCCTTGTCTCGTTCACAGTGGGAGGAGTTTTGCATGTTGGCACCGAAGCGGAGCGGCATGAGACACTTTGTCCACCACAGTTATGGACGATCGCATTGGAGACACTGAAGGATTGATTCGGGATTCCTTGAGTGTGGCAATATGGGAAGAGTATTCCAGGGCGTCGAGAGAATGGAATTCGTTGCTGGCGGAGGTAGGGGGGCTGGAACCTGGGGTGGATTTGTCTTCCTTAGTTCTTTATTTCGTAGTGTGTAATTTTGTTTGGGGGGCATCTGCGCCGGCTGTGGACCGCAAGTTGGTGGGCCTGGCTTTCTGGTTTAAGTTGCAGGGTAGTAGGGATGCCACGAAATCCTTTATGGTACGGCAGGCCATGAAGGGATATCGCAGGGGCCGCAGTTCTAGGGATTCCAGGTGTCCAGTGTCGGTCGCCATATTGAGGGTTGTTTTGGAGCACCTGCATTTGGTCTGTTCTGTGGTTTATGAACGGATTTTGTTTCAGGCAGCAGCCTGCATTCGGTCTGTTCTGTGGTTTATGAACGGATTTTGTTTCAGGCAGCATTCTTGCTGGCTTTTTTCGGAGCCCTCCGGATAGGCGAACTGGTCAGTCCTTCCAAAACGATCGCTGGGAGGGTTTTGTGGGAGGATGTGGATTTCACGGGGGCATCAGTACATATTGGGATACGTCGTTCAAAACGGATCAGGGCAGCAAGGGGGTACATTTGGAATTGTTCCGGGGAAAGGTGGCGGGGCTTTGCCCTGTTGTTGCCGTGTTACAGTTTGCGGCGGTGCGACCACAAATGGCGGGCCCATTGTTGGTGCACACGGATGGTTCCTGTTTATCACGGTTTCAGTTCATGGCCGTTTTTCGCAAATGTCTTGGGGCGGCGGGCTTGGATCCCAAACAGTATGGGTCTCACTCTTTCCATATAGGCGCCACTACTGAGGCAGCTCGGTGGGGGCTGAAGGACACTGTGGTCAAACAGATCGGCAGGTGTGAGTCCAACAGGTTCCGGCTGTACGTCAGGCCTCATTTGTTGTAGGGCTTCGGGTTTTTTCTGTTTTCTTGTGTCAAGCTTTCGTTTTCCACCTTTTCTCTTTCTGTTGTTTATGTAATGTGTAGATGTGTTCATTGGTTGGTGGGTGGTACCATGTTTATTTTGTTTGCTTACAGGTCAGAGATGCCTCGTATGGATCCTGGGGCATTCCTTCGTGTACTGGGGAGCCAGGCAGGCGGAGGTCAGGCCCGAGGCCAGGCAGTTGGGCATTCTCAGGGAGTTAGGCAGTGGCCACTGGATCGGGGTCGGGGGCATGATGTGGAACAGGGTGGTCCCTGAGGTTCACAGATTTGCCCGTTGGGACAGGGCCCCGGATATTCTTGTGATACATGCAGGAGGCAATGATCTGGGCATTAGATCTTCTAGGGAACTTATCTGAGACATCCGTTTTGATTTTCTCCGGCTTCGTTGTGATTTTCCAGGCACCATTTTAGTTTGGTCGGAGATCGTGGCACGTACTGTGTGGTGAGAGGCCAGATCGGCGGAGAAGATCAACAAAGCTCGAGTCAAGGTCAATAAGGAGGTGGAGAAGTTTTTCATCAAGAATGGGGGCTTGGTGGTCAGGCACTTAGACTTGGAGTCCGAGACGTGGCAGTTCCTGAGGTGTGATGGAGTTCACCTCAACGATGTGGGCATGGTGGTCTTTGGGATTGGAGGATGGAGTGCAGAGGGATTTTTAGGTGTGGCAGGGTGCGCAGGTGTAACGAGTTACACCTGCAGCGCTGTGGCATTTTGGGGTCCTTGGCAGTGATATAATTCGGTTCATTTGGGTAAGAGGTGGGGAACCATCTCAGGTATGGTATCCTCGAGTGGGAACGGCTATGAGTCACGGCTGGGGAGGCAACTCAGCTTGCTGATGCCTCTGATGCAATAAAAAGGGTATGGGTATATTGGTACCATCAAGGACCTCAAAATCATTACATCTGGTTTTGGTCATTTAAATATTATGTTGGTTAATTATGTTGGTTAATTTAAATAAAGTTTGTGTTGTTAATAAAAGGCCGTGTTCAGCCATTTTACCCCACTTCAGGTGTTGTGTGGTCTTTTATGTCAAGTAGGGATGAGCTTCGAGTTCGAGTCGAACTCATGTTCGACTTGAACATCGGCTGTTCGCCAGTTTGCCGAACAGTGAACAATTTGGAGTAAATTCGAATGCCGCGGAACACCCTTTAAAAGTCTATGTAAGAAATCAAAAGTGCTAATTTTAAAGGCTTATATTCATGGTATTGTCATAAAAAATGTTTGGGGACCTGGGTCCTGCCCCAGGGGACATGGATCAATGAAAAAAAGTTTTAAAAACTGACATTTTTTCGGGAGCAGTGATTTTATTAATGCTTAAAGTGAAACAATAAAAGTGTAATATCCCTTTAAATTTCATACCTGGGGGGTGTCTATAGTATGCCTGTAAAGGGGCGTATGTTTCCCGTGTTTAGAACAGTCTGACAGCAAAATGACATTTCAAAGGAAAAAAAGTAATTTAAAACTACTTGCGGCTATTAATGAATTGCCGGTCCGACAATACACTTAAAATTTCATTGATAAAAATGGCATGGGAATTCCCCACAGGGGAATCCCGAACCAAAATTTTAAAAAAATGACGTGGGGGTCCCCCTAAATTCCATACCAGGCCCTTCAGGTCTGGTATGGATATTATGGAGAGCCCCGGCCAAAATTTGAAAAAAAAAAATGGCGTGGGGTCCCCCTCAAAATCTATACCAGACCCTTCAGGTCTGGTATGGATTTTAAGGGGAACCCCGCGCCAAAATTAAAAAAAAAAAACGGCATGGGGTCCCCCCAAAAATCCATACCAGACCCTTATGCGAGCACGCAACCTGGCAGGCTGCAGGAAAAGAGGGGGGGACGAGAGAGCGCCCCCCCTCCTGAACCGTACCAGGCCACATGCCCTCAACATTGGGAGGGTGCTTTGGGGTAGCCCCCCAAAACACCTTGTCCCCATGTTGATGGGGACAAGGGCCTCATCCCCACAACCCTTGGCCGGTGGTTGTGGGGGTCTGTGGGCGGGGGGCTTATTAGAATCTGGAAGCCCCCTTTAACAAGGAGACCCCCAGATCCCCGCCCTCCCCCCTGTGTGAAATGGTAAGGGGGTACAAAAGTACCCCTACCATTTCACAAAAAAACTGTTAAAAATGACAAGAGACAGTTTTTGACAATTCCTTTATTTAAATGCTTCTTCTTTCTTCTATCTTCTTTCTTCTTTCTTCTATCTTCCTTCGGTTTCTTCCTCCATCTTCTTCTTCTTCTGGTTCTTCTGGTTCTTCCTCCGGTGTTCTCGTCCGGCATCTTCCTGTGCGGCGTCGGCGTCTTCTTCCCTTCTTCTCCTCGGGCCGCTCCGCATCCATGATGGCATGGAGGGAGGCTCCCGCTGTGTGACGCTTCTCTCTTCATCTTTTTCTCTTCATCTTTTTCTCTTCGTCTTCTTCTCTTCATCTTCTTGTCTTCATCTTCTTTTCGGGCCACTCCGCATCCATGATGGCATGGAGTTAGGCTCCCGCTGTGTGACGCTTCTCCTCTTCGGACGGTTCTTAAATAACGGGGGCGGAGCCACCCGGTGACCCCGCCCCCTCTGACGCGCGGGGACTTGATGGGGACTTCCCTGTGGCATTCCCCGTGACGTTAGAAGGGGGTGGGGTTACGTAACGGCCCCGGTTATTTAAGAACCGTCAAAAGAGGAGAAGTGTCACACAGCGGGAGCCTCCCTCCATGCCATCATGGATGCGGAGCGGCCCAAAAAGAAGATGAAGACAAGAAGATGAAGAGAAGATGAAGAGAAAATGATGAAGAAAGAAGCGTCACACAGCGGGAGCCTCCCTCCATGCCATCATGGATGTGGAGCGGCCCGAGGAGAAGAAGGGAAAAAGACGCAGACGCCGCACAGGAAGATGCCGGACGAGAACACCGGAGGAAGAACCAGAAGAACCAGAAGAAGAAGAAGATGGAGGAAGAAACAAAAGAAAGATAGAAGAAAGAAGATAGAAGAAAGGAGAAGCATTGAAATAAAGGAATTGTCAAAAACTGTCTCTTGTCATTTTTAAAATTTTTGACAATTTTTTTGTGAAATGGTAGGGGTACTTTTGTACCCCCTTACCCTTAAACACAGGGGGGAGGGCCGTGATCTGGCATGGGGTCCCCCTCAAAATCTATACCAGACCCCTGCAGGGTCTGGTATAGATTTTGAGGGGGACCCCACTCCATTTTTTTTTTTTAATTTTGGCCGGGGTTCCCCTTAATATCCATACCAGACCTGAAGGGCCTGGTATGGAATTTAGGGGAACCCCCATGTCATTTTTGTTTTTAATTTTGGTTCGGGGTTCCCCTGTGGGGAATTCCTATTGCATTTTTATCAATCAACTTTTATGTGTATTGTCGGACCGGCAATTCATTAATAGCCGCAAGTATTTTTAAATTACTTTTTTTCCTTTGAAATGTCATTTTGCTGTCAGACTGTTCTAAAAATGGGAAACATGCGCCCCTTTACAGGCATACTATAGACACCCCCCAGGTACAAAATTTAAAGGCATATTACACTTTTATTGTTTCACTTTAAGCATTATTAAAATCACTGCTCCCAAAAAAACGGCCGTTTTTAAAACTTGTTTTTGCATTGATCCATGTTCCCTGGGGCTGGACCCAGGTCCTCAAACACTTTTTATGACAATAGCATGCATATAAGCCTTTAAATTAGCACTTTTGATTATTCGTGTTCGTGTCCCATAGCCTTTAACGATGTTCGCGTGTGTTTCGAACAAATTGTTTGCCTGTTCGCAAGTTCTGGTGCGAACCGAACAGGGGGGTGTTCGGGTCATCCCTAATGTCAAGGTAAGGGGTTATGGAGGTCACAAGGAAAAGATAATGAATATGTTGGAAGGTTAGCTCTTAGCTACCCTAGTCAAGGAAGTTACATAGCACAGACAATACGAAGTATACTCCCAGGGATCCTGTGAGGTTCTTTCCGAAATGTGATGACTGATAAATAATTAGAGTAATCTGAGTAAACTTGCTGACTTTGGCATATTTGTTATGCTTGCTAGATCGCATTATTAGCTCACTAACTCTTTTTTGTTGTTACTTGAAATTTCTCTTTAATCATTCCTTGATTTTTATGTACTTGCCGCTTAATGCATTTACATTTTTGAAAGTGTGGGAACTTTATATGCATACCTTTGAATACTCGTTGGCATTTTATGCATAGTCTTTAATCTTGTCATACAAACACCAAACACCATGGACAAATATTTCTTCCATTGCGTCACATTCATCAAAAGCTCTGTTATTACTGAATTTAGAATGCCATGCCCGGAATAAAGGTTTAATTAAAGCATGCATTGTCATTATTCCATCTCTGCAGAAAATTACTAAGTAGTGTGTGTTCTTTCTTATCTGAGCACACGGGACCCTTGACCTATGTAATTAGTGTCCCTGTTCTCCACCCTGCTGAGCCCTAAGGTCCCCTGTTGCTAAGGAGGCATTCAGAGTCCAAGGAGCTAACAGCTGGAGTTCCGCCTCTTGCAAAGACTTTCAGCCTAATTGTTTTAATGAAGGTGGTCCCCGAGCTTTGTCCCCAATGCCAGCACCAGACTGATACATGGTGCTTTCAACTGTGTGCAGCTATTTTTCAAGCACGCTTCATTTATCATATTAAATGTGAGCCTCCAGGAAGAAAATGGAGCAGGCTTGCATTGATGGGATGTATAGAGACCCTCCCTCCCCTTCTGTTCAGAGCCACCGGCACGCCGAGCAGAATGTAGGGACCATATTGGCGTGAGCAGAAGTTGTCTAAGTGGCATTGTGGCTGGTGTGAAGCTTGAATTCACCCAAACACTTCATCATTTCTAAATAAAGGGTTCAACTTATTCTGAGGACTGTAGTGTGCAAATGGACTACAAATCACAATATGTGGGCCTCACTTTACATTGCATTGCAAAGCTGTAACCATTAAATGAAAGAACTCAACTGTAAGGGAAGTAAGCAGGACTGCCAACCACCCAGAATTTGTGTAAAACTAGGCCAGTAAAGGAAGGTTATTTGCATGCTCTGTGAAAAAATAATATGCCTTTATTTTTTCTCCACTTTAGTATCAGCCTAATTTGATGACAAGTCTAATGCACAAATTTAAAAAATATATTACTGAAGAGCCATCCAGATGGCACCCCCAGGACCAAAGACCAGAGCACTTTTTGCGATTCCGCACTGCGTCGCTTTAACTGACAATTGCGCGGGCGTGCAACGTGGCAAAATTGACGTCCTTTTTTCCCCACAAATAGAGCTTACTTTTGGTGGTATTTGATCACCTCTGCGGTTTTTATTTTTTTCACTATAAACAAAAAAAGAGCAACAATTTTGAAAGAAAAGCAATATTTTTTACTTTTTGCTATAATAAATATCCCCAAAAAATATATAAAAAACATTTTTTTTCCTCAGTTTAGGCCGATACGTATTCTACATATTTTTGGTAAAAAAAAATCGCAATAAGCGTTTATTGATTGGTTTGCGCAAAAGTTCTAGCGTCTACAAAATAGGAGATAGTTTTATAGCATTTTTATGAATAATGGTTTTTTTACTAGTAATGGCAGCAATCAGCGATTTTTATCGTGACTGCGACATTATGGTGGACAGATCAGACACTTTTGGCGCTATTTTGGGACCATTCACATTTATACAGCGATCAGTGCTATTAAAAATGCATTGATTACTGTGTAAATGTGACTGGCAGTGAAGGGGTTAACCAGGAGGGTTAATTGACGAGATAACTCCGATAACTCAAATGACAATGAAGAGAGAAGTTTTGATGATGGGTGACTTCAACATGCCTGACATTGAAGTTATTGTAAAGTCTCAGGTTTTTTTTCTATAAAAATAACAAACAAGCCCAGATCCTCCTCTTCTTTGGTCTCTCATCGGCTCTCCTGGAACCTTCCTCCTGTCGAGTGCACCCACAGCAAGCAGTTTGCCATGGGGGCACCCAACCAAGCTGCAGCTCTGTGTGTCCATTTAGACACATAGCCCTGGTTCGGGCCCTATCCCCTCTCTCTCTTGTTTGGCTAACTGACTTTGATTGCAGCAGGAGCCAATGGCGCCGCTACTGTGTCTCAGACAATCAGGAAGGTGAGTCACGGATGGCCGAGGCCATCACTGGATAGAAAGGGGGCACAGGTTAGTATTGGGGAGGGAGGGGTGCTGGGGCGGCTGCTGCACTTAGAAGGCTTTTTATCTT
The DNA here is from genome assembly GCA_037952925.1 of Lithobates clamitans. Lineage (NCBI taxonomy): Eukaryota > Metazoa > Chordata > Amphibia > Anura > Ranidae > Lithobates > Lithobates clamitans. The sequence continues at coordinate 1,900,233 of JBBGZY010000743.1, read as the reverse complement.
AATGCATAGACTGCATTAAATCGGAGTTCCACCCATTTAAAAGTCAGCAGCTACAAAAAGTGTAGCTGCTGACTTAATAATCAGACACTCACCTGTCCCACGGTCCAGCAATGTGGGTGCAGGAAGCCTCACTCCTCTCCCCCTCCTCTCTGTGGCTCCGGAATTCTAACTGTGGGCGCCTGGCTGTGGTTTCACAGCCGGGCGCACACTGCGCATGCACGAGCCGTGAATGGCCGGGCAATCTTCTGGGACCTGTGTCCCAGAAGATTGCAAGGAGGAAGGGGGGAGAGAGGTGATCTTCCTTCTGGCGCCGCGGAGCTAGAGGAGGAAGTGGGAGCTGCCGCTGGGTGCCTGTAAAAACACGGTACCCGCTCCTCCCCCATAAAAATGACATGCCAAATGTGGCATGTCAGGGGGTCACCTGCACTTAAAGTGGAAGTTCTATTTTTGGATGGAACTCTGCTTTTAGATAAAAAACCTTTTGCCTTTACAACCCCTTTAACTGGAATTCTCAAACTGCTATTACAAGCAGGAGCAGGAATGTAATGGAAGCACTGAATGGGATTTCCATAAAACAATTAGAAAAAAGCCAAACCCAAAGTGATCATATTCTAGACCTAGTACTTACAAATGGGGGTCAACTGTCTGATGTTAAGGTGGGAGAGAATTTGGGTTCTAGTGATCACCAATGTCTTTGGTTTGATATTAAAACAACTGAAAATCATAAACAAAGGCAAAAGTTTTAGATTTCAAAAGGACAAATTTTGCTGAAATTTCTAAAAAATGAATTGAAAGGTTGGAGTAAAAAGACAGAAATACGTAATCAGTGGGCACTGTTAAAGGGGTTGTAAACCCTTGTGTTTTTTCGCCTTAATGCGTCCTATCCTATCAGCTCCCCCGTTCTACTCACCTGACCTCCTTCGTTCCTTTGGCGGAGACGCTCTGGACCACTCTGCCTGGGGTTCTCGGCTCTTGATTGGATAGATTGATAGCAGCGCAGCCATTGGCTCCTGCTGCTGTCAATCAAATCCAATGATGCGGGCGCCAGGGCCGAGTCCCACATTCTGCGTCTATGGACACAAATGCTGGACTCGGGAGCACTTCTCTTAAGGGATTATACGATGCGGGGAGGAGCTGATAGCACCGCCGGGGAGCCCAGAAGAGGGTGATCAGGGACACTCAAAACAAACTGCACAGTGGAGGTAAGTATGACATGTTTGTTATTTAAAAAAACAAAAAAAAACAAAGCTTTAAAGTCTACCATCCTGGAGGCAACTAGATATATCAGGCAAATTGTTAAGAATAAATGGAAGAAAAAATATGGTTTACCAAAGAGGTAAGTAGGCTAGTAAGTAAAAAAAAAAAAACAGCATATAGAAGATTTAAGGAAACAGGAGATGTAGCTGACAGAGAAGAGTATAAAAATTGACAAAAGAAGGTCAGACACATTATCAATGCTGCCAAAGCACAGAAAGAGGAGGAAATTGCTAAATCTATTAAGAAAGGAGATAAAACCTTTTTTTTAGGTGCATTAGTGATAGAAGAAAAAAGTACAGATGGATCACTAAAATGAAAACGGAGCACAACACTTATGTTGAGGAAGAACTGGATATAGCAAACCATTTAAACAATTACTTCTGTTCAGTCTTCACAGAAATAATTTGCACTGACAATAACAAGTTGGGGAATCATATTGGTTCTAGCAATGATGGTTCATTTTTAGGATATCTGGAAACAGAGGTAGTAGGGGAACTGGCTCGGTTAAAGCTTAACCACTTCCCGCCTATAAAAGATTGAGGGCCGGGAAATGGTTCTGTTATCCTGACTGGGCGTCATATGATGTCCAGCAGGATAACATGCTGGCGCGCACCCGGGGGGGGGGGGGGGCGCGCATCGCGGCGATCGCAAATGCGGCGTGCCAGTCTGTCACGCCACATCTCCGATCGTATTAAGAAGGCTCTAACAGAGGCTTCTTACTATGTGATCATCTGTGACCAATCACAGCTGCTCATCGCGTGTACCAGGAAGTGCCGGTAAACGCCATTCCTCGGTTTGCGCTGACAGGGAGAGACGATCAGGGGCTCTCCTTGTTGGGGGGGGGTCTGTGCTGATACTCAGTACACTGATTATCAGCACAGCCCCCATCAAATGTATCGTACATGGACTTTACCTTTGCAGGTATGCCGCGGCAGCATTCCTGAGTTAGGATTAGGGTTGTAGGGGAATTGCTGTTCAGTATGTTGGACTTGGAGATGTTCATTTTTGCACTTCTCTAAGTAAAACTTTGAAACTTTGTTCCCACCTGGTCTGAGGTTACTCAAGGGGTGTGGTGCATGTGGCCAGTGAATATGGTCTACAGCTCAGGTCATTTTACACATTGGGGTGTGACGACATTGGTGCCAAAGTTGAGGCAGTGTGCAGATACAAGTGGTTACTTAGAATAATGAATGTCAACCAAGCAGCCTGTCATTAAGCATGTGCCTGGGGCTGGTGGGACAGCCTCTTGCAGGAGGGAGTTGTTGTCGGCATTCTCTCCATGGCTGGTCTGTCTCCTATAGAAATAGGAGTGAACGCGCACTGCAGAGGTCCCCAGCCTGTACACAGGTACGAAAGGGTTAAGTGAAGTGCACGCATGGAGTCCACGCTAGGTGCATACTGTTACTGGGAGTGAGGTAGCGGTGATATGTTGGACCGGCGGGACCCTCAACTGTCACCCCATTGACAGGAAGCTGGCAAAAGGGATTATCTGCCGAGTGCTCTCCACACTGACTAGGCCGTGGTGCTCCTCGCGACCCTTCGAGCATCCAGGTCCCTGCTCCTAGCTGAAGGCCGTGGTCCCAGGAGAGCGACCCCTCACCAGCCCAGGCTATACATCTCCACTCCCAGAATTCTGCTCTCTCTCTCAGCCGGCTGTAACTTGTGGGCCGCAACGGTTTGACTCCATTGTAAACGTGGCATTTTGGACTACATGTCCCAAGAATCCTTTGCTCTCTTCCAGGATCTCGCTCACTCTGCATTCAGGTATTTCGTCAGTTCAGGTGACCCGTCAGAATTTGTAACGGAAGTGACGTTCTGTCGCTGCCATCTTGCTACACCCTGCACTTGTCCACCGTAAGGCTACAGTGAGAAGGAGGCAAGCGGACATCTTGTTACACCCACTGGAGTCATGCATTTCACACTTATTTTTAACAGTAAACTGAGGTTATATAGTGAAATACAGTATTTAAAAATCCGTCTCAAGGCTGTAGCAAGGGGTGTAGCAAGATGGCAGCAATGGAACGTCACTTTCGCTACAAAATCTGACGGGTCGCCTAATCTGACGGAACATAGGGATTGACAATACAGTGTCCAAGCTGAGCACTAGAGGGAAACAGACTCACTGGAGCTGATGTTGCAGGATTCCCCCCCCCCCCCCGATCACACAGGCAATTTAGCCAGCACCTGGCTACATAATTAAAGCCATATCTGGAGGTCAGCTTTAAAGTGATTGTAAAGCCTGAAATGTTTTTATTAAAATAGCAAACATCTAATGAAAAAGTCATGGAAGTCACACATCTCTGCAAAACCACATCCCGATCCCCAACCAGGCCACGCCCTCAACACGTTCCACTCCGCCCACAGAGCTTAGTCATGGGGAACTAAGCTCCGTGGGCGGAGTGAAACATGTTTAGAGTGTGGCCTGGTTGGAGGCCAGGCTTAGACTGTCATACAACTTCTTACGGGGTTTTGCAGACATGTGTGACTTCCAGGACTTTTCCCTTCTCCCTCCCTAGAGCTGGGGCTCTGTCCTTGCCTGCAGAGGCGGCTCTCTAATTAGGCAAATTAGGCGGTCGCCTAAGGCCTCGCACTCACAGGGGCCTCGCAGCCGCCTAATTTGCCTGTTCTCAATCACTGAAGTTGACGCCGGCGGCTCCGCCTACCCCCACTGGGACTCTGTGGCTTAGGAGCTGACGGACAAATCAGATACTGCCCGCAGCCTGAGGAATAGCGGCCTCATCACGGAGCGTCCCAGTCCGTGGGGCCTCATGTGTAAGTTTTGCCTAAGGCCTCACAAAGCCTAGAGCCGCCTCTGCTTGCCTGCACACCAAGCGGTTGCTACATAAGATGACCTGGTGGAGCCTTGAGCAGCACCTGTAAATATAGTTAGTCAGAATAATAAACACTTCATACTTATATGCTCTGTGCAAAAGTTTTGCACAGAGCAGCCCTGATTCTCTTCTTTTGGGGTCCCCCACTGCAGCTTCCTATGGGAGCACTTATGCGTACTCGATCCCGAGTCGGGCTGTTTGCATCTATTCAGACTCACAACCCAGCTCTCTGCTCACAAGTTTTGACCGACTGCAGCAGGAGCCAATGGCTTCCGCTAATGTCAGCAAGGCCATGAGAGTGGGGAGAGCGGAGAAGAGCTGCTGCAGATGTGCTCAGTGCTGGATTGAGATTGTGCTCGGGTAAGTATTTAGGGCAGGGGGAGCTATTATTAAAAAATTTTTTACCTTAATGCAGAGAATGCATCAAAGTGGTTGTAAACCTCATATATGAAATATAGACAAAGCACGTCTCTCTATAGTGTCTACTTGTCTCAACCCAGAGCACAAAATGTCATCTCTGTCTGCTACCCAATTCCTCCGCTATCTGCATGAGTCACTTTTGACAAGTTTTCCTGACACCAAGAGAAAAAAGGTGACAGGGAGGATCTCCAGCTTACAGCCTGTGATTGACAGCCTCAGCTCTTTTCTTGTGTGCTGTGTGTGCTGTGTCCCTCCAATTAGTTCTCAGAGCTCTCCTCACTAAACTTTATAAGTTACTGCAGTTTTCCCCCCTATGGGAAAGAAGAAACATCTCTTAAACAGCAACACAGACAGAAGTAATATGTTTTTTTTTTTAAGTTAAAGGCTTAGTTCACCTTAAAAGTGGTTAGTGTTAGCTGGAGTTCATCTTTAATTTGTTAGTGTATCTAAATTTGCTAGTATATCTAACACTTTTTTTGCAAAAAATAAAAAAACCCAGGCGTAATTAAATACCACCAAAAGAAAGCTCTTTTTGTGTGAAAGAAATGATAAAAATGTCATTTTGGTACAGCATTGCATGACCGCGCAATTGTAAAAAAAACCTGCAAGACAAAGGCATAATGAGCTAATTTGCATAGCATACTAGCTCATTATGAAATACTCACCTTAGATCGAAGCCCCCGCAGCAGTCCTGGCACACTACACTGCCCAGCGACATGTCTCCCGGATTAATTTCCGGGTATCGCTGGCGCCGGAGCTGTGATTGTCCTGAGCCGCGATGACATCACTCCCGCACGTGGGAGCTGCCAGTAACGGCACATTAGCTGAAGCAATGGCACGAACGAGCCATTGCTTCAGTGCGTATGTGCCGATGATGTCGGCACATGCTGATACAGGGGATATCTCCTAAACCGTGCAGGTATAGGAAATACCCATGGTAGCTACAGCTAAGCCTTATTATAGGCTTACCTGTAGTGAAAAGTGGTCTAGCAAAGTCCCTTGCAAAGCAACTCCATTCACTTGAGTTACCAGGCAAGGCGGGCTGCGGCCTCTGCAGCTAAAGGGGTTAGTGGTTGGGGGCGATTAAAGTGTGGCTCAGCCGCGTGGTTTTACCGCCCCTCAACCACTAATGTGAACAAGCTCCAATATTGAATGTGGCTTTCGTTCAAGAACATCCAATCACTCCAAAATCGAATATTAAAAGCAAATGTTTTTCAATGACAATTGTCAAGTCAACAAACATACTGATGAGAATTTTCATATGAAATCTACTAGTTTATGGCCAGCTTTACTGCCTGGATCACCAGGTGAAAAGAAAAGAAAAGAAAGAAAAGCCCTTAAAAAAACACTAATACAGCCATCACATCTAATGATTGGTAGGCTGCAATATATTACATTTTTGTTGACCACTTTATAGAATCTGGTTATCCACAAGAACCTGGGTTCCCTTAGGCACCTTTAACGTCCTTACAGGATGTCCCCAATTTATAAGCCAACCTCAATGCACTGTCTAATTGGACAAATATGTGGCAGATGAGGTTTAATGTTGAGAAATGTAAAGTTATGCACTTGGGGGCTAAGAATATGCATGCATCATCCATGCTAGGGGGAGTACTACTGGGGGAATCAGTGGTAGAGAAGGATCTGGGGGTTTTGGTAGATCATAAGCTCAATAATAGCATGCAATGCCAAGCTGCGGTTTCCAAAGCGAGCAAAGTCCTTTCTTGTATTAAGAGAAGTATGGACACCAGAGAGAGAGATATAATTTTGCCCCTGTTCAAACCATTAGTAAGACCTCATCTGGAATATGCAGTTCAGTTTTGGGCACCAGTTCTCAAAAAGGATATCGGAGAACTGGAGAAAGTGCAGAGAAGGGCAACCAAACTGATAAAAGGCATGGAGGAGCTCAGCTATGAGGAAAGATTATCACAAAGAAAACACTGCATCAAACTCAAATGTGCACATTAATGAGAAAATAAGCAAGCATAAAGTCCACAAGTGAATAAATCCCAACACCAAAACGGAATGCTCTGAGATAAAACTTCTACATCTTCCACCACGAGTGCTCAATATAAAGATGGCCACTCACCAGAGCTGTTTGACCCCTTTTTACAGGATAGTCAAGAAACACTTTGGGAAACCCAAATTGGTTCCACTGATGGCATGAATCCACTCCAATGGCCAGTTAGGAAGGCGCTAGAATGTAAAAAATGACTCCACAGGAGACACAGATGAAAGTCTCATAGTGTAGTAATTTTTAATAGAATAAAAACAGCAGCAATAATAACAGTTACACTCGCAGAATAAGGGGGGATATGATCAACATGTTCAAATATATAAGGGGTCCATATATCGAACTTGGTGTTGAGTTATTCTCTTTACGGTCAACCCAGAGGACACGGGGGCACTCTTTATGTCTAGAGGAAAAGAGATTTCATCTCCAAATACGGAAAGGTTTCTTCACAGTAAGAGCTGTGAAAATGTGGAATAGGCCGATTTGCCTCTTGGGGGATCAGGAAGGAATTTTCTCACCTGCTGTAGCAAATTGGATCATGCTCTGCAGGGGTTTTTTCCTTCCTCTGGATCAACTGTGGGTATAAAATTGGGTATATTGGATTGTACGATATTTTTTATTGTATTTATTTATAGTTTTTAAGGTTGAACTGGATGGATTTGTGTCTTTTTTCAACCTGACTAACTATGTAACTATGTAACTTTACACAGTTCGCAAAAACTTGAGATAAACGGTCTTTGTTGCCTGGAATTGTGTGAACTTTAAAAAAAAGGACTATTTCTGGTCACATAAGACCACACTGGTTGCTAATTGGCTAATCAGATCATTAAATGTCAGCTTTCTCTTTTCAACAGGGACATAATATCATTGCTAAACAAAAGTACAAAAGTAAAGCTAATTTAATAAGTTCCACTTGCTTTATCTTGTGTTCTGTGCATGGCCTTCAGCAAGCTGAATGGGATTCCCAAGGATAACTACAGAGACGGGATGCTTTCCTGGTGACTCCATTGTACTGCCTGACAAGTGGAAAGAGGCATGCTGCTACCAGTCATGTTGCTGTCTGTGAAATACTTGGATTATTTATTAAAGGCTCTTGAATAAAGAGAAGAAAAAAAAGCTGCTTAGTAAGCATCACTGCTTGATTCTCAAATCTACATTAAAAGCTACACCAAGCAGCAAGTACAATCAATGGTTAATGTGTTACTAAACCCAGGACCCTTCATTCACTATATCTGGTCTCCCACAGTACACAGAACATGGAAATTGAATCATTTTAGTAAAAATAAACTGCTAAATACCTTTTCTCATCAGCAGTCTTATGACTTCTATCAGTGTCTGTTTAAAGCTTGTAGGAGGGGTCATTGATAGGTCATTCTACTCTGACTGACCTATCAGAATGCAGGACCCCTGACTCTCTGTCTGGACAGTGCTGATTGGCCCTGTGTTGATCACATGCACTTAAATAAGTGAAAATACCTATGAACTGAACAAGGTGCTAATATTTAGCGCGCCTGGTTAGTGTTAACCAGGTCAATATAACTCTTAATGACATAAATGTGAGATTGCTGAATCAATGCAAACAATATTTAAGGGCTATTTGATATGCCAAAATTATGCAGTGAACCAAACATTTTGAAAGTGTCTAGTGCAAACATAATGTCTCACAGAGACTATACATAGTTCACCAGAAATAGCAAATTAACTAGTAAACAGTTAATTGATGAATGAATAAATGAGAATGTCCAAAATATCAATGGTACAACATATGAAAAAAGGTAGGTCAAAAAATCTTGAAGTGAAAAATAAATAAATGTGAAAATGAATAGTTCATATAGTGATCCAAGGAAAGTAAAAGTGAAATCCCAATGCCGGCAAGGAAGGTTACATGAAGTGAAAAGATATCCACCTCTGATTATATGAAGGCTTACTGGAGTGTGTGGACTCAACAAGGCATATGCCCAATGAGCCAATCGAGCTGAAGGTGGGGAGAGCTTCCACACCACTCTGTGTTAGCCACGATAGAAGGTGATCCCTCAAGCTCTGTAGCAGCTGGATCTTGATAAGTCAGCAATGGTGGACCAAAAACAGACTTGTATCGCTAAGTGGAACGGTGTATCCAGAAGAGACAAAAAAGGCGTCACATAGTGTAAATCCAAAATGTAAAACATTTATTGTACAGGTTAGGAACACTCACATGTCCACAATGATAAAGCGCTTGTAAAAAATGTGTGTCATAACGCAATGGCAGAGACTGACATGACACGTTTAGTCTAATAAGACATCATCTTGGGGGTCAGCTCTCCTCAGTCATTGTGTTTATATAGAGAATATCTTAATGGGGTACCAACCTGTGACAAAGTTCATACCACTTGTTTGGCAGTTAGGCAATTACTTCCTGGAAAAAGATGGTGCTAGCGCGTGCGAGCCAAGCCTCGTTATGAAAAGCAAATAATAGCAACGCTCTGTGTGCACACAGAGAAAACGCGCATGAATGTGTGTCAAACCTCGTACACAGAAAAAATGTGCACGTTTGTGTGTCAGGCCTCGTTTTAAAAACAGGGCAAGCACTTGTGTTATCGCACCAACAGCTTCCTCAAAAGGGAAAACATAAAAGTATTATATTCAAGCCTCATTTTAAAATAACAACAAAGTGATGGTATATAAAAACAATGATAGTCACATTGATTAAAGGGCTGGAATAATAAAACTCTAAATAAAAAATACTCTAATTAAAAACGAAGAAAGAGTTGGTCACCCATACCACCTCTTGGTAAATACCAATGATAAAATCTATATAATAATAAACAGATAAAGATAACTAGATGTACCTAAAATAGATATATATATAATGTACATAAAGGGTATGAATTATATGAATGTTTGATTTTTTTTTTAAATATATAAAAAATATTTATAGGAAAGGGTGAGAATGATAACAAATACATAAGGATCCACAGTGCATAAAATAGTTGAAATGCAGTGCATGGAGATGGGTTAAGCCTTATTGATGAAAACATTAATGTCCCACTCTATGTTCATACCTGACGAAGACAGGGACTGCAATTCATATATCCAGAAGGTTTCCAGATGTGAAACACCTCTGGTCGAGGCTCCACCCCTTCATGAAAGAATTCATTTATCTATAATAAGGAACTCAGTGCCTTTCGGGTCATGGTTATGATAGTTGGTGTTAGTCAAAAGGTAGACAATACACTTAGTGGCACATGTAAAAAAGTGTTTCATGGGGTAGGAACGTTTGGTGACTGTGGAAGTGAATTGATGAGTTTTACATCTACCCCTTGTGTTATATTGGCATACATTGCACTTCTTACATGGATAGTAGCCTACAAGATTATGAAATAACGAAGGTCTAACTGGGGGATTAATAATATTGGGGGCAATTTTATTTTGTAAAGAGGGAGCACCTCTATATACAACTTTTGCTCGGTCTGGCAACAGAGGGCCCAGAATTTGATTGTTCCTTAGTACCTCCCAATTTTTATTAATGATCTGTTTGATTTGTCGATCTTGAATGGAATAAGTAAACACTTACCATTTGAAAGAGTCGTCATTATTTAGACAAGATTTATCCAACAATAAAGACTTCCTATCCACCTCTAAAGTGTTCTGAAGTTCTAGGTCCACCTACACTTGATCATATCCTTTATCGAGGAACCTAGATCTTTGCTTGGTCCTTGAAATCCTTGATATCCTCCATAGACGTAAAAACTGACTGCGTGCAACTGAACATAACCATGACTTAAGGTGGCAACTATCCACCGGAATGAAACCATTCCGGTCGGTAGGTTTGAAATATGTTTTCACTTTAAATTGACAATTAGAGATCTCAATCTCCAAATCTAAAAAATGAATCTTGGTTGAACTGGATTCATATGTCAAGGTTATACCTCTATCATTCTCGTTTAGTGAACCAAAAAACAGTTTCAAGGACTCTGGACTGCCATCTCACAGGAGGAAGATGTCGTCTATATACCTGGCCCACAAAATCAATTTTGGCCTGTTCAGGGCATAGACGACATCCTCCTCCCATTTGGCCATGAACAGATTGGCTAGACTGGGGGCAAACATAGCCCCCATCACTATGTCTTTGCATTGTATAGAATGGATTATCAAACCAAAAATAATTGTGTTTGGTGGCAAACTCTAGTAATGCAATGATGTATTTACGTTGAGCTAAAGGTAATGACTGATCACGATTTAAAAAATGTTGGACTGCCTCTATACCCAGATGATGGGGTATACAGATGTATAAGGAGCCCACATCAGCTGTGACCCTTATGTAGTCACCCTGTATTTGCAAATTCTGTAGTAATTTAAAAGTATCCTTAGTATCCTTGAGAAATCAATGTAACGTCCAATCCGTGAAGAGTCAATGCCACTTATAATAGGATGTCCAGGCAGATGTAATGAGTCCTTATGAATTTTTAGTAGATAGTAAATAGTGAGGATTCTCGGAGCAAATGGAATTAAATAAGCTTTTTCTTTTTTTTCTAAAACGTGTTCATCAAAGCCCCTAGTGATGAGATCGTAAATTTCAATTTCAAAGTGGGATTGTTAGACAATTCACCATATGTATCCTGATCAACCAGGTTTCTACACATTTCTTTCTGGTAGTCGATCTTATCCAGAATAACAATTCTACCTCCCTTATCCGCTGGACGAATGACCAAGTCCTTCCTCTCACTTAAGAACTTCAGTCCAGCATTAACAGCAGGGTTATTGTGGATTTTCTTAGGAGGTACCTTATGTAAGTCTTTAAGGACCAAATCCTTAAAGACTAATGGCAGGAGCTATTGGTACTGGTGGGTTAAAAAGAGAAGGGTTGGATAATCCGGAATGAACCGTTCTTGAAGGGATCGCTCTGGATTGATGGATTTATGTTGGCATACATTGCACTTCTTACATGGATAGTAGCCCACAAGATTATGAAAGAACAAAAGGTCTAACTGGGAGATTAATAATATTAAGAGGGCCCAGAATCTGATTGTTCCTTAGTACCTCCCAATGTTTATTAATGATCTGTTTGATTTGTTGATGTTGAATCGAATAATAAGTAAACACTGACCATTTGAAAGAGTCGTCATTATTTAGATGAGATTTATCCAACAATAAAGACTTCCTATCCACCTCTAAAGTGTTTAGAGCAGGGGTCTCAAACTGGTGGCCTTCCAGCTGCTGCCCTCCATCATGCCTCTGCCTGTGGGAGGCATGCTTGTAACTGTCAGCCTTGCAATGCCTCATGGGACTTGTAGTTTCGCAACAACTGGAGGGCCACCAGTTTGAGACCCCTGGTTTAGAGTGTTTTTACATTTTTTTCATTTTCTGCTTTTTCTTTTTTAGATTTTTTCTTCAGATTATTCATTTTTAGACATTCATAAATTTATACCCTTTATGTACATTATATCTTTATAGTAGGCACATCTAGTCTTTATCTGTTTATTATTATATAGGTTTTATCATTGGTATTTACAAAGAAGAGGTGTGGGTATCCAACTCTGTCTTAGTTTTTAATTAGAGTATTTTTGAATTCGAGTTTTAATATTCCAGCCCTTTAATTAAGGTGACTATCATTGTTTTTATATACCATCACTTTGTTGATATTCTAAAATAAGGCTTGAATATAATACTTCTGTGTTTTCCCTTTTGAGGAAGCTGTTGGTGCGATAACACAGGTGCTGGCCCTGTTTTTATAATGAAGCGTGACACACAAACGTGCACGTTTTTTCTGTGTTTGCAATAATACAAGAGTCGTCCCGCTTCTAAAACGAGGCTTGAAGCGCATTCGCGCACAGTTTCTCTGTGTGCGCACAGAGCATTGCTATTGCCTGCCTTTCATAACGAGGCTTGGCTTGCACGCACTAGCGCCATCTTTTACCTGGAAGTAATTGCCTAACTGCCAAACAAGTGGTACGAACTGTCAAAGGTTGGTACCCCATTAATTAAGATATTCTCTATATAAACGCAATAACTGAGAAGAGCTGACGTTATGACACACATTTTTTACAAGCGCTTTATCATTGTGAACATGTGAGTGTTCCTGACCTGTACAATAAACTTTTAAATTTTGGATTTATACTGTGGAGCATTTTTTGTCTCTTCTGGATACATCGTTCCACTTAGAGATTCAAGTCTGTTTTTGGTCCACCATTGCTGACTTCTCAAGGTCCACCCGCTACGCAACTTGAGGGATCACCTTCTATCATGGCTAACACAGAGTGGTGTGGAAGCTCTCACCGTTGGTGTGGGTACACCTACAGGTCGATTGGCTAATTGGGCATATGCCTTGTTGAGTCCACATGCAATGGTAATACTTCATTTAATCAGAGGTGGATATCTTTTCACTTCATGTGACCATCCTTGCCGGCAATGGGATTTCACTTTTCCTTTCCTTGGATCACAATATGAACTATTCATTTTCACATTTATTTATTTTTCACTTCAAGATTTTTTGACCTATCTTTTTTCATATGTTGTACCATTGATGTTTTGGACATTCTCATTTATTCATTCATCAATTCGCTAAAAAGAGAAAGTAGGAAAGAGACACTGCTCCCTCAAGGAGAATGGAGAGGAGATTTTAATTGGAGATATAAATGTCTGTTACCAAGGTGAGCACATATACACCAGAGTATGGTTTAAGAAAGTATTACATTATTAATTACATGATATCAGTTAAAATATCACATATTCATGAAAACATTTAGACCATGAGTTGATACTTAATATAAGAAACAAGATGCTTGGATATGCAGAGGAGCCGACATGTTTCGCAGACTCCTGCTTCTTCAAGGCACCGCATGCATCTGTAGTTTCATCTAGCCTGTAGTTTTAGATGATTTTTGGATGACTGTGGCATCTCATTGTGCAAGGATCAGCTGTTATAGGAGTACCGCCCGCAGCAACTTACTGGTGGAGGCCAGATCCACCAGGGTTGGTCAGTGAAGATATTGGATCGTGTTTATTGCCAGGGATTGTATAACAATGACAATGGTCTGTCTCAAATACAAAGTTTGAATCCGTAGTGCCTCGGAGTCCCGGTCAATACATAGGTGCCTCGTGATGCACAGAACTAGATGACAGTAAGGCGCGTGTGTCGATCAATTAGCTGTTTACACGTTTATTTCTAATGAACTATGTATAGTCTCTGTGAGACACTATGTTTGCACTAGACACTTTCAAAATGTTTGGTTCACTGCATATTTTTTTGGCATATCAAATAGCCCTTAAATATTATGGAAAAAAATCTTGCGAGCCACAATTATCCAGTGCCTTAATGGAAATTCAACCAAACAGCTACCCGGCTGCAGGCGCAGATCACGTATTCATGACCGTGCGATAAATGATATATGAAAAAAATGCGCCGCGCCTAGGGGTGTAACTGAATAACTGTAAATCTAAGTACAAATCATAGATAATAAAGCGTGCAAATCAAATAGATCCTAAAGCTCTGATCACTTACTAAGATCACCTGCTGTGTGAATCCTAAAGCTCTGATCACTTACTAAGATCACCTGCTGTGTGAATCCTATGACCAAACACACTAAAAAAATATCCAGTGCAATAAATCACAAAGTGCAATGTGCATAGAAAAACGTAATAAGATAAATATTCCTAATAAGGTGTATATGCTAAAAAATGTTACACATATGTAGATCCACTGTGATTAAAATGAAAAAAGAGAAAAAAAAAAAAATTAAATAAAACAATATATATATTCGTAAAACACAAACAGAGTAAATCAATCACATGCGTGGGCGAATTGAAACTATAATCGCCCTAATAAAGGTGTTCGAATCACATCCGTGAAAAAATCTTCCAATCCAGTAACATAAAGTGACCAAGTTCAAATAAAAGTCAGTGTAATGGTGATGGTTCAAAGAAAAAGTTCCGGTTTTGAATCAAACGTGCCCAAAGAAAAACATGCTGTGAAGTGCCTTGGTGACCCCCAATGTGATTGCGCTCACCTTGGAGCGTGTGACACAGGTTTTAATTGTGTCAATACACGCTTTTGGAGCCACCCCTGGGCTCAGTATTAGGTACAGCTGATTCCCACACTGGATTCTTTATGGCTCCACTCAATTTATAAGGTGCTCATGTGCACCAAACATAACATAGGAAAAAACGGCTGTGCGGCGTGCTGCGGGGTGTGAGAGCACCACAACCCAGCTCTGTGCTGATCGCTCCGTCCTGGCCCCTCCCCTACGCGTCTTCGACACAGGGAGTCACGTGTCTTCATCAGGGGGATATGATTGGACGGGCGCTCTACAGTTTAAATACCCTAACGGTGGCCATTTTGCGTAAGACCGCGGACATTAATATGCTGGGCTCCACTCCTCCTAGTGAATTTAAAGCCATTAACAGCGGCCATTTTGCGTGGGACCGCAGACATATATACAATGGGCTCCACTTTGAATACTCACAGCACAAAAATAATGCATCTATAGGAACTCCAAATATAACTATATCCTGTAATAAAAATATCCTGTAATAAAAATACCCAGGACGGAGCTAGGAAGGGATTGGAAACTCACACCGCTCAGCATACCCTCAAATTAAGTAAATACTAGTAAACATGGAAATGACTGTAATGATGATTAATAAATAATATGCAGGCATAGTGCAGACATGGTGATTAAAAAATTTAAAAAATTGGGTTTTATGGCAAGCGGATAAACGTCCTTTAATCGCATGATCTGCGAGTTGAATGTCATAATCGCATGGTGTATGAATATAGATCAACATTAAAAACTAATTTTAAAACCTAGGTCAGGTTTATACATGCCCCACAATCGCATAACATGCGACTAAATAATACTTAATCGCATGGTGTGAAATATAATATAAAACATCAATAATTAATTAAGAACAAACGAAAAGGAGCTGATTTGATTAAGTCTAAGGTCAAGTTTGTGTGTGACCATCGATCGCACAACTTACAACTAGGTGTATAAAATCGCATGATGTGTAAATACAGTAAAAAATATCAAAAATTACTTAGAAAACATACCCTCAAACTAAGTAAATACTAATAAACATGGAAATGACTGTAATGATGATTAATAATATGCAGGCATAGTGCAGACATGGTGATTAAATGTATAAATGTATAACCTACCCTTTAGATAAACTCCATAAGAATATATACTGGGAAATAACTACCCGTATCATCATAATAAAAACAATAAAAAATCTTTAATAAAATAAAATTGGGTTTTAGGGCAAACTAATAAAAAAAAAAAAAAAAAAGGGGTTTTATGGCAAGCTGATAAACGCCCTTTAATCGCATGATCTGCGAGTTGAATGTCATAATCGCATGGTATATGAATATAGATCAACATGATCAATCGGTCTACGTGACCGATTAGTACACAATGTAGTAGAACCTCCCCTACCAAAACCGAAGATGTTCTGGGATTTAAAGGGCTTTTTTGGATGTGGGAGATGTTATAGTTGTATCAGAGTACCATCTAACACTAAGAGAGTTAAAGAATTCCATAACCCCCGTAATAGACAAATATACAAGATAGATGACTTTGTTTCTTGTGACACCATTGGAGTGGTATATGTAATCCAGTGCCCTTGCAATTTGTTCTATGTTGGCCGTACTATTAGGGCTTTAAAAGACCGTATGGAGGAGCACGTTAGGAACATACGGAATGGATCTGATAGCCATTTTTTATACGTACATTTTAAGAATGCGCATAATCAGAGCACGCAGGGTATGAGTTTTTGGGGATTGGAGGCCCCAAAACGTAATTGGAGAGGCTCTAACTATACCAGGGACATCAGCAAACGCGAGTCATGGTGGATATACCAACTTGGCTCCTTGTCGCCTGGTGGGTTGAACAAGGAATTTGATCTCGCATGTTTTCTAAGTAATTTTTGATATTTTTTACTGTATTTACACACCATGCGATTTTATACACCTAGTTGTAAGTTGTGCGATCGATGGTCACACACGAACTTGACCTTAGACTTAATCAAATCGGCTCCTTTTCGTTTGTTTTTAATTAATTATTGATGTTTTATATTATAGTTCACACCATGCGATTAAATATTATTTAGTCGCATGTTGTGCGATTGTGGGGCATGTATAAACCTGACCTAGGTTTTAAAATTAGTTTTTAATGTTGATCTATATTCATATACCATGCGATTATGACATTCAACTCGCAGATCATGCGATTAAAGGGCGTTTATCAGCTTGCCATAAAACCCCTTTTTTTTTTTTTTTTTTTATTAGTTTGCCCTAAAACCCAATTTTATTTTATTAAAGATTTTTTATTGTTTTTATTATGATGATACGGGTAGTTATTTCCCAGTATATATTCTTATGGAGTTTATCTAAAGGGTAGGTTATACATTTATACATTTAATCACCATGTCTGCACTATGCCTGCATATTATTAATCATCATTACAGTCATTTCCATGTTTATTAGTATTTACTTAGTTTGAGGGTATGTTTTCTAAGTAATTTTTGATATTTTTTACTGTATTTACACATCATGCGATTTTATACACCTAGTTGTAAGTTGTGCGATCGATGGTCACACACAAACTTGACCTTAGACTTAATCAAATCAGCTCCTTTTCGTTTGTTCTTAATTAATTATTGATGTTTTATATTATATTTCACACCATGCGATTAAGTATTATTTAGTCGCATGTTATGCGATTGTGGGGCATGTATAAACCTGACCTAGGTTTTAAAATTAGTTTTTAATGTTGATCTATATTCATACACCATGCGATTATGACATTCAACTCGCAGATCATGCGATTAAAGGACGTTTATCCGCTTGCCATAAAACCCAATTTTTTAAATTTTTTTAATCACCATGTCTGCACTATGCCTGCATATTATTTATTAATCATCATTACAGTCATTTCCATGTTTACTAGTATTTACTTAATTTGAGGGTATGCTGAGCGGTGTGAGTTTCCAATCCCTTCCTAGCTCCGTCCTGGGTATTTTTATTACAGGATATTTTTATTACAGGATATAGTTATATTTGGAGTTCCTATAGATGCATTATTTTTGTGCTGTGAGTATTCAAAGTGGAGCCCATTGTATATATGTCTGCGGTCCCACGCAAAATGGCCGCTGTTAATGGCTTTAAATTCACTAGGAGGAGTGGAGCCCAGCATATTAATGTCCGCGGTCTTACGCAAAATGGCCACCGTTAGGGTATTTAAACTGTAGAGCGCCCGTCCAATCATATCCCCCTGATGAAGACACGTGACTCCCTGTGTCGAAGACGCGTAGGGGAGGGGCCAGGACGGAGCGATCAGCACAGAGCTGGGTTGTGGTGCTCTCACACCCCGCAGCACGCCGCACAGCCGTTTTTTCCTATGTTATGTTTGGTGCACATGAGCACCTTATAAATTGAGTGGAGCCATAAAGAATCCAGTGTGGGAATCAGCTGTACCTAATACTGAGCTCAGGGGTGGCTCCAAAAGCGTGTATTGACACAATTAAAACCTGTGTCACACGCTCCAAGGTGAGCGCAATCACATTGGGGGTCACCAAGGCACTTCACAGCATGTTTTTCTTTGGGCACGTTTGATTCAAAACCGGAACTTTTTCTTTGAACCATCACCATTACACTGACTTTTATTTGAACTTGGTCACTTTATGTTACTGGATTGGAAGATTTTTTCACGGATGTGATTCGAACACCTTTATTAGGGCGATTATAGTTTCAATTCGCCCACGCATGTGATTGATTTACTCTGTTTGTGTTTTAAGAATATATATATATTGTTTTATTTAATTTTTTTTTTTTTTTCTCTTTTTTCATTTTAATCACAGTGGATCTACATATGTGTAACATTTTTTAGCATATACACCTTATTAGGAATATTTATCTTATTACGTTTTTCTATGCACATTGCACTTTGTGATTTATTGCACTGGATATTTTTTTAGTGTGTTTGGTCATAGGATTCACACAGCAGGTGATCTTAGTAAGTGATCAGAGCTTAAGGCTCGGTTCACACATGGGCGGCACGACTTGCAGGTCGCCTCAGCGAGGCGACCTGCAAACGACTGCCGGGGCGACTTGCGAGACGACTTCTGCATAGAAGTCTATGCAAGTCGCCCCAAGTCGCCCCCAAAGTAATACAGGAACCTTTTTCTAAGTCGGAGCGACTTGCGTCGCTCCGATTAGAACGGTTCCATAGCGCAGAACGGGAGGCGACGGGAGGCGACTTGTCAGGCGACTAGGTCGCCTGACAAGTCGCCCCAGTGTGAACCGAGCCTTAGGATTCACACAGCAGGTGATCTTAGTAAGTGATCAGAGCTTTAGGATCTATTTGATTTGCACGCTTTATTATCTATGATTTGTACTTAGATTTACAGTTATTCAGTTACACCCCTAGGCGCGGCGCATTTTTTTCATAGCCCTTAAATATTGTTTGCATTGATTCAGCAATATCACATTTATGTAATTAAGAGTTATATTTACCTGGTTAACACTAACCAGGCGCACTGTATATTAGCACCTTGTTCAGTTCATAGGTATTATCACTTATTTAGCGCTGCACTTATTATTTTTTTTCACTTTATACACAATGGGGTTGATTTACTAAAGGCAAATAGACTGTGCACTTTTCAAAGTGCAGTTGCACTCTGCAAGGTGCAGTTGCTCCAAAGCTTAGTAAATTAGGTAAATCTTTACTTTGCAAAGAATACCCAATCACGTGCAAGGAGAATTTAAAAAACAGCATTTTTGCTTGCACATGATTGGATGATGGAAGTTAGCAGAGCTTCTGCTCATTTACTAAACATTGGAGCAGCTGCACTTGCAGAGTGTAACTGCACTTTGCACAGTGCACTGCCTATTTGCCTTTAGTAAATCAACCCCAATTTGTTTATTGTTGTGCTGGCTGCTACACTATTACCTTGGCGCATCAGTGGGGTATTATCCTTTTTATCCCATTAGATATAATGACCTGGATAAATGAGAACCTTCATAGATATTTTTTAATAGCCCTCTTTCAGAGTATGAATAAAACTGCTTGTTAAGGACCAGCCAGTTTTTTGGTAGACTTTGATAAATGAGGAACATATGATTAATAGATAATTAGAGAATACAACATGTGTATTATAGGATCCCATTTGAAGCCTGATCTCCAACAAGGAATGCTGGAATCCAAATGTAATAGGGCTCTCCCTAGATCCTATATTCCCAGCCCATTATCACCTAATCCTTTTCACAACTAAAGGAGATTAGAGTATATAGATGGTACAAGCAATAGGATTTCATTTTGGGAAAGGTGTGGTGAGGATAGCATCTTAAGAAAATTAGAAAATTGACACTACTGAGGTGAGCAGGGGATAAAGGGTCTTAAAACAACTTAAACTATACAGTAAGTCCTGCTTCAATAACCAACAACTGTAATATAGGCTTTTTTTTACCCACCTTGTCAACTGGAAATAACTTTGTGTCCTTACAGAAAGTGAGGTATAGTCTCCCCTATGGGGCACAGATCATAATAAAGATCTGGCTGTGACTCTAACCTGTTCTCTGTTCTATTCAAAAACTAAATAAAATACATTTTGGTTGAAGCTTAATTAAAATAACCCCATTTCGTTGCTTTATTCAAATAATGACAACAAGCCAAGTCAAAGAAAATGTATGTAAAATGTAAAACATGTATGATTATTGATACACTACATGAAAACAATGTTCATCCTAAAACAAATTAAGTTATTTGTCAGCTCTTTAGGGTTTATTCACACCAGCAGCCACGTTGAACGAACGACTGCTGGGTGTAACAGTGGCACTGTGCCAATCTCAGTGCATTGCAATGGGTTGTGTACACCTTTTTGTGCGTTTATAGTGACATTTCGTTCAGTTCTGTTTACTGTAGCGGCATTTCAATATGGTTGTTTTGCATTGGAACTTGTTGCACTAAAAAAAAGTAATGCATGCAGTTGCTTTTTTAGCACACAATACTGCCAGCACAGAGGTGTGATCTAAATTGATAGCAAACAAGGCATATTGCCGGGTCCTTGTCCTGGGACTACAAATGCAAACAGTGCATACTCGATCCTTTGTATATCAACTATCAAAACCCTGAACATACATTGTCCATATTGTTCTACAGCATGGGCCTTCAAACTTTCTAAACAAAGAGACGGTTAACGTTCCTTCAGACTTTAGGGGGGGGTGGGGGGTACTGCCAGCAGTGGGAGTAGAAAATGCCCCAGCGTCAGTTGGAGTGGACAATTTCTCAGGCTTGGTGATCAGTTTGACTAAAAAGATTACATAGTGTCTGTGGTTAGTGGGAGAAGAGATAGTGTTTTATTGGTATTAGTGGGAGGAATAGTACCTAAGGCTGGCCATACATGGTTCATATCTTGGCCGGCTCCTGCTGAATCGGCCAAGATTCAAACCATTAATGGGTAGGCTTGATTGCTCAACTTACATACAACCGCGCTGCTAGCGTCACTGTCTTCTCCCGGCAGGGATGGCTCCCCTCGCCCCACCCGCCGGGAGAGGACAATGGCCCGGCAGGAGGGATTCCTGCTTTAACACTGCAAATTTCTTTCCTGCAATGCATGGTTGCAGGAAAGAGATTTGCTCTGTGTATGGCCGGCCTTACATTGGAGTCAGTGGGAGCAACATAATGTTATTGCTTGTGTTGGTGGGAAGAATAGTTCTTTATCATTTGTGTTAGTGGAAGGAATTGTACCCCATTATTCCCCATTCTGGACTAAGAGACAGATTATCTTGTAAGAACAGCCTCTCATCTATGGATATTTGCTTTTTCTGTTCTCCCCCAATTTCTCTTCCTATGTTGGAGCCAGGCGTCCAAACCCATGTGTAAGCTTCATGGTGGATGGTGTTGGGACTTACACAAGGTTAACTTTTTCCTTCTCTCAGGCAGTGGGCACTACAGCATGGAAAGAGGTCACAAGCTCCTCCATACCCATAAAGGCAGGGTATTTACAAAGGGCTCCAACTAAGCAACGCAGCAGTAGACAAGAGCTGAGAAAGCGAATATCAGCAGGTGCGGGTTGTTTTTACCAAAACCAGCAAAGTGACAGACTCCTTGAATCCCCTGGTCCCCTCAATGAACCAAAAGGGCAGGACTCGACAGTTGTTTCATACACTGCAATATCTCTATAAGACCACGAATGCCAGGTCCATTCAATTCATGAATTAATTTAACGTATCCTTATTATATAATAATCTAATAACCCATATCAACCAATAAAAGTTTACTTTTTGCAAAATTTACTACGCTAAAATAAAATGTGATTGGCTACTAGCAGGTAAATACACGTCAATGTTTTTTGTGGCATGTTATTAAATAGAAAGTTAATGTGAGTAAATGTACGTACATTATGAAAAGGTAATTCTCAATAGCTTTTCCACACCCTATTTTGTAAATATGGATTGTTCACGAAAAATATATGTATATATTTTTTTTTAATGTAGTGCTCACAAATACACCGCCTCCGCCTCAGTTTAAAATCTTCATTGACATATCCAAAATCAACAAGGAAGGGCTGTATTTACCTAACAGAAATGCAGCATGTGCAGTCACACCTTCATTTCATTGTTCCTATGCAAAGATGCTCACAGCTGTGCCAGAGGAAGGATCAGAGTCTGGGGTATTTAGAAATACATAGGTATACCTTGCTAACCATACTCAGTAACACTAGTACTGTACATTTTCCATAGTCCTCCATCTAGGGAGGACTAAGAACATTTGGCCTGGGGAGGTACCATTGATATTTCATGTTAAGGACAATTTTCTGTGCATAGCCCTCAGATTCTTTGGGACTGCCCTGGGATTTCAACACCATACAATAACAGATAATGTAGATCGGCAGCCAACTGTGAGGTTGTGCCACATCCAAAATTTTAAAACTATACAGAAAAGGAGGGTTCCCCTAGTGGTGGACTTTACAGGCACATATAAAAGGGTGTAAAAGAGTATATAAAGTACAAAAATATGGTTTATTAAATAAAAAGACAATAAAAATATAACAATAATATAGCAACAATTATTGGGAATGCGAATCAAGCAATTTGACATTGGTACAGTGTTTAAAGCGATACTCTTGCATCCGACGTGTTTCGGAGTTAATAAGCCTCCTTCCTAAGGGGTGGGTGTGAGTTACAGATAGTTGTTGCCACTGTATTTAGCTGACTTGGCATTCCATGACACTTTAAATTAAAAAACAGCGGCACTGACACGGTTTATCTACCCAGCATGTTCTTGATTCCGAGAAAAAAGTATTTGTTTCCAAAAAAAAAAGGATTTCTATATGAGTAACAATAAGGTTACTATCTGGGTACAAAATGTATGTATATAGTATTCTCTTCAAAAAAGAAAGAAAAGAAGGCCCATAAAGGGCGTACAAAAGAGTAGACACTTGAGGCTCCACTGAGGCCGAAAGGCAGGTCCTGGAAGTGGTTCAGTGAATGGCGTTAAAGGATGTATAGTAGGTAGATGCCGAGCAAGTGGATAGATGTCTGTTCAGGCCGGTATCATCCTGCGGACACTAGCGTTGTTCAATGATAATATGAGAGTTCTGTAACAACAAGGAAAGAGAATATATATAATCAGGAAAACTGGATACCTTCAATATAGTGCCTAAAGACTCACCTGAACCTGCCCGGAACGCATGGCCACAGCTGGGGCCACTAAATGTGGGAGCCCTGCTAGTCGACCAAACAATACCGGCCTGGAAAGGGGAGAAGATAGGACAAAAGTAACTTAATTGTTAAAAGCCTGGATGATAAAAGTCAATACCTTCATGTTGCTAGTGATGAGAATTCCCAGGTGTCAGCCATCTATATAAAAGCGGCCGATGAGGCTGCCTTATATGCCCCCAACCCGGAAATACGTGGGGCGCCGCAAACATCCGGCGCCGACATCACCGGGTCCGACTCTCACTGCTGCGCATGCGCTGAACCACAATGCACAAGCGCACAGCCCTATCATTAGGGACGCTGGACAAGCATCACCACAGGGAAGCAGGGGGAGGCGTCATTCATGGAAGGAAGCGCATCCCCTGCTCAAGAGGCACATGCCCACCACCAGGGGTAGAATAAACTCCTCAAGCCGTCCAGCACTTGTTCCAGAGCGATGCTGATAGAGAAGGACATGTCTCAGGGGTAGCAAACTGGGGGATGTGCAGGGAAAGCCAATCCCTCAGAAGGATCACCAACGCCTATTGAAGTTCAGATTGCACAAGTTTTTCAGAGAATTGTTCTCAAAGAATAGTAATGAATATGACCTGCATAAATCAAACAATAATTGAATGAAAATACAATTAACATACAGATAGCAAATGTACATTAGTGGGGTATCTGGTTACACTGGCACAATTCAGGGTTACGTAATGTTATCGTTCAGCCAGAAGGGAACAAAACAAACAGGAGGAATTTAAGGCGCAGTAGAAGCCACAAACACGGGAGGATAAAGGGACTAGAGGTCAGGAGAGGGGTGCTGGAGGACATTACCAAGAAATTGTAAGTCATTATAAGAAATATTTATAAGAATGTGCCTTATTGAGGCTGGGAGGGGTAAGGGCGTTGAGCCGTTCTATCCAAATAGACTCTTGTTTTAGGATTTTACGGTCCCAATCACCTCCCCTAGGATCTTCTGAGATTACATCCAAAACAATAAACTTGACACAATCAGAGTTGAATCTGTGGTGAATCCCTATATGATGACCCACCGTGGTGAGTTTTCCATTGGTGGAGGCATACAGGTGGTCACCCAGCCTCTGTCGTAGTTCCCTGATGGTCTTGCCTATATAAAAGGCCTTGCAGGCACAGATCATCAGGTACACCACCCCTGGAGTGGCATGATGCCGTGGTGTGAATTCCTCTCCATTTGGGAGGGTAAATTTATGTCCTTCCTGGATCCACGGGCAAAGTGGACAATCACCACATTTGAAAGTACCCCTCGGGCCCTCTACCAGAGATGAATGAGTCCTGTAATGGCTGCGGGTGAATTTGTCCCTAAGGAAAGTGGCTCTTCTGAAGACCAACTCTGGAGTGGATCTAGCATACTTTTTGAGAATACGATGTGATGTGTATCAAAGTCTGCCAGGTCAGGAGGCGGGGCTGTATGTGACAGCGAGCCGCAGTAACACACGGCAATTGAAATGAAAGCTGTTAGAGTGATCGTCCTCGGCCCTCTTCCTCTCCTCTCTTCCCTTGCACAGGTAGGCTGCATTGATGGACACAGGCTGCATTGATGGACACAGGCTGCATTGTTAGACACAGGCTGCATTGTTGGACACAGGCTGCATTGTTGGACACAGGCTGCATTGTTGGACACAGGCTGCATTGTTGGACACAGGCTGCATTGTTGGACACAGGCTGCATTGTTGGACACAGGCTGCATTGTTGGACACAGGTAGGCTGCATTGATGGACACAGGTAGGCTGCATTGTTGGGCACAGGTAAAGCGGCATTGTTGGGCACAGGTAAAGCGGCATTGTTGGGCACAGGTAGGCTGCATTGTTGGGCACAAGTGAAGCGGCATTGATGGATACAGGAAGGCTGCATTGTTGGGCACAGGTAAAGCGGCATTGTTGGGCACAGGTAGGCTGCATTGTTGGGCACAGATGAGGCTGCACTGATGGGCACTGATAAAATTGTTGTTAATATTTTATTAACTTAATTCTGCATAAAACATTTTAAGTGTCATTTCATGAGATAATCAAATAATAATAATGCAAAACTGAAAACTTTAGTATGTTTACACTGGCCCTGACAGAAAAAAACAGTTAAAAGGCCTTTCTACAAGCACATTTGCTGCATTATTACTTCAAAGCACTTTAAGTGGCTCTAATTAAAATACATATAACTAAAATGTGTAAGTAAACTCCATTAATATCAAATTAAACCTAATTTCATCTGTATTGTTTTAAGTCTTTTCTTGTTTTGAAATTACACTGACTCTTTCTTTACACCAGGTGGGGGGGGGGGGGGGTAGAGGGCAGTTTACCATCTTCGCCCTGGGCACCAAATGACCTTGTCCCGGCACTGAGCGGAACCATTGGCTCCTTCTGCTGTCAGTCATACATATACTGGGACTTTTAATAATATTTCTATACTGGGACTTTAATAATACTTTTATAGTGGGATTTTTATAATACTTTTAATAATACTTTTATACTGAGACTTTTATAATAAAATCAATTAGTGACAATCTGTTACGCTTTGGTGGCAGGTTACAGTGACAATCCACATCTGGTGGCAGGTGACAGTGACAATCCACTTCTGGGGGCAGAAAAGTGGCAATCCACATCTGGTGACAGGCCGCAGAAGTGGCAATCCACATCTGGTGACAGGCAGCAGAAGCGGCAATCCACATCTGGTGACAGGCCGCAGAAGTGGCAATCCACATCTGGTGACAGGCAGCAGAAGCGGCAATCCACATCTGGTGACAGGCAGCAGAAGAGGCAATCCACATCTGGTGACAGGCAGCAGAAGCGGCAATCCACATCTGGTGACAGGCAGCAGAAGAGGCAATCCACATCTGGTGACAGGCAGCAGAAGAGGCAATCCACATCTGGTGACAGGCAGCAGAAGAGGCAATCCACATCTGGTGGCAGGCCGCAGCAGTGGCAATCCACATCTGGTGACAGGCCACAGCAGTGGCAATCCACATCTGGTGACAGGCTTTGCTAACTAACCAAAATGAGTAAAAAATAAACGTCATTGGATAGCTTTTTTGAAAAGGGGGAAAGACCCAATGATGAGACAACAGAAGACTCTAAGACTGCAAAAAAAAAAAAGAAAACTGCATTTAAAAGAAAATACCAAGAGTCCTATTTAAATTACGGTTCATTGCATCAGGTGATTAACATTCTCCAAACCCGCTTTGTATAATATGTGCCATTGACTTTTGCGGCTATCAAATGAAGCCATGAAACCTTTAAAACTGCTTCGCCACATGGAGACCAGGCACCCTTCATTAAAAGTCAAGCCTGTTGAGTTTTTCAAAAGAAAAAGAACGTGAACATGAAGGACAGAAGCAATTATTAAAGACCACCTCTTCGATAAATGCGTCTGCATTGAAAGCCTCATTCTTAGTGGCTAACCGTATTGCTAAATGTAAGAAACCCTTTACAATTGGAGAACAGTTGATCCTGCCTGCGCAAAGGACATTTGCCGTGAAATTTTAGGAGAGGCTGCGGTTGAAAAGGTGACACATATTCCTCTTTCGGCTAGCACTGTAGCTAGACGAATTAATGAAATCGCAGAGGATATTGAAGCACAATTGATAGAGAGAATAAAGGAGTCACCATGGTATGTCATACAGGTTGACGAGTCTACTGATGTTGACAACAAGGCAACAATGCTTGTTTTTGTGCGATATGTTTTCCAGGAGGATGTCCATGAGGATATGCTATGTGCACTCTTCTTACCAACCAACACACCAGCTGCAGAATTGTTCAAGTCTTTAAATGATTATATGTCAGGAAAAGTGAATTGGTCATTTTGTGTTGGTATATGCACGGACGGAGTTGCTGCCATGACTGGACGGCTTTCTGGTTTTACTACTTGGGTCAAGGAGGTTGCTTCCGAATGCGAGTCTACGCACTGTGTCCTCCATAGAGAAATGCTGGCTAGCCGAAAAATGTCACCTTAACTGAACAACGTTTTGCAGGCTGTGATTAAAATGATCAACCACATTAAAGTACATGCCCTTAACTCACGTCTGTTCGAACAGCTCTGTGAGGAGATGGATGCGGAGCACACACGTCTTCTCTTATACACAGAAGTGAGATGGCTTTCTAAAGGTAGATCACTGAGCAGAGTGTTTGAGTTACGAGAGCCGCTCCAGAGATTTCTTTCTGAAAAACAGTCACCACTTGCAGCACATTTCAGTGTCACAGAATGGGTCACAAAACTTGCTTACTTGTGTGACATATTTAACCTGCTCAACGAACTCAATCTGTCATTTCAGGGGAGAATGAGAACTGTGTTCAAGTCAGCAGATAAAGTGGCTGCATTCAAAGCCAAACTGGAATTATGGGGGCTACGAGTGAACAATGGGATTTTTGACATGTTTCCAACATTATCAGAGTTTTTGAAAGAGACTGAGCCAGAACCTTCTTTCACCCAGCTGTGCATGATCACCTCTCTCAGCTTTCGAAAGAATTTGAGCATTACTTCCCAACCACAAAAGACCCCTGAACTGGGAAGGAATTGATCCATGACCCATTTGTGAATAAGCCAGGTGAATCCACTCTGTCCGTGCTAGAAGAGGATCAACTGCTTGAGATCGCAAATGATGGTGGCCTTAAAAGTGTGTTTGGGAGGACTTCAAACCTCCATACGTTCTGGATTAAAGTCAAGGCAGAATATCCTGAAATTGCCACAAAAGCACTGAAATGCCTGCTGCCATTTCCAGCATCCTATCTTTGTGAAGCTGGATTTTCTGCAGTGACAGCAACCAAAACAAGATTACGGAGTAGACTGGACAAAGGCAACACACTTCGAGTGTCACTGTCTCCTATCACCCCAAGATGGGACCACCTAGTTGCAGTAAAACAAGCTCAGGGCTCCCACTGATTCTGCATTATGGTGAGTTGAACTATTTCATTTTATATTCCAATGTAATAGAAATAACGTGCTTCAGTCATCCTGACACCATAACACTGTCTAGTTGCAGGGAAACAAGCTCGGGGCTCCCACTGATTCTACATTACGGTGAGTTGAACTATATAATCATTGCATTCTATATATAATATAATAATATAATATAAATAATGCGCTTCAATTGTTCTGATATTATGGTATCAGGATGATTGAACCGCTAACGCAACACATCGCAATTCCTCCCCCACTCCTACCGGGCCTTGGAAAAATATTCTTCCACAAAACCGGTCCTTGGTGCCAAAAAGGTTGGGGACCACTGCTATAGAGAACAGCAGGCTGTATCTGTGTCCACTCTGCCTAGAGGAGCAGACACGGACCTGTCATCTGCCTGCTTAGCGGGGATCAGCGGACAGATTCCCCGCTGAGCAGGTGGATCCACTGCCAGAGTCCCCTGTGTGAAAGGGACCAAAGATAGTTAAAGTTAAAAATCGAAGACATTTCATTATATCTGTATGATAAGTTATATTTTGTAACAACTGTGCGAACACTTGGTTACTGTGTGAAATTCTGGCAGATAAACAATGTTTTTCTATACTTGCTCTTTAAAGGGTTAAAACATGGGGAAATGTGCATGTATTGGAGATATGTACGGCCTTGGTTATTTTTTCTTTTTTTTTTTGCCCTGATATACACTTTACCTCCTCCAGACACCCCACCCCCCCTCCATGCAGATGTACTGTGGCAGGGTGACGGCTCTGCGCCAGATCACGTACAAGCTATGTGATCTGACCCTTCCGGGTCTGGGACCCGCCGATCGTTCGGGAGACAGGCAGAACAGCGATCTGCCTATGCAAAGCAGAAACACAGATCTCTGCCTTCCCACAGTATAACCACCACACACACACACACACACACACACACACACACACACAGCACTCCCAAGGAACACAGTTAACCCTTTGATTGCCCCTGATAATAACCCCTTCCCTGCCCGTGTCATTAGTACAGTGACAGTGCATATTTTTTTAGCACTGATCACTGTATTAGTGTCACTGGTCCCCAAAAAGTGTCAAAAGTGTCAGTTAGGTGTCCGATTTGTCCGCTGCCATATCACAGTCCCGCTATAAGTCGCTAATAGTGGCCATTACTAGTAAACAAAAAAAAAATGAAAAAAATAAAAATATCCCACAGTTTGTAGACGCTATAACTTTTGCGCAAACCCATAAATATATGCTTATTGGGATTTTTTTTACCAAAAATATGTAGCTGTATATATATTGGCCTAAATTGATGAAGAAATTCGATTTTTTAAAAAAATTTTTATTGGGTAGGTTTTATAGCAGAAAGTAAAAAATATATATATATGTTTTTTCAGATTTTTTTGTTTATAGTGAAAAAAATAAAAACCGCAGAGGTGATCAAAAACCACTAAAAATAGCTCTATCTGTGAGAAAAAAAGGACAAACATTTTATTTGGGTGCAGCGTTGCACGTCCGCACAACTATCAGCTAAACTAACGCATTGCCATATCGCAAAAAATGGCCTGGTCATGAAGGGGGGTAAACCTTCCAGAGCTGAAGTGGTTAATAAATATCACTGTGAATTGCAAGGACTAGGTATAGTGATAATCGTTCATCACAAACCTTTGCCATGCAGACCTACTTTTCAGAGTGAGCAATGCTGGGCACTGCTGAGAGGTGGGGCCCATCTTCACCAGTACTCTGCATGTAAAAGGAAGTACATCTGCATGTTGGAGCTTTATATTTAATAATTACTTTTG
Source organism: Lithobates clamitans (assembly GCA_037952925.1). Lineage (NCBI taxonomy): Eukaryota > Metazoa > Chordata > Amphibia > Anura > Ranidae > Lithobates > Lithobates clamitans. Next base: position 1,870,321 of record JBBGZY010000743.1, on the reverse strand, counting down.
CACCCACAGTAGTAAGGAAAAACACTATATCACCAACAGTGGTGGTGGTATATGCGCAGTGAGGGTAAGGCATAGCAATGCCTATGGTAACTGACCTGGAATACAAACGCAGACCAAGATTGCTGACTTCACTCCGTCTTTACTTGTTTTATTAGTACAATGCTGCAGCTACAGGCCATGCGACTGCAGTTCGACCTACATATTACAATCTGACCATTTTTGTACAATCAACGTCGATTTTTCCAAAACTTTGTAATATGAGGATCTACATTGCAATCTGTATCCGAGTAGACAGACCCTTGCACTATATGGTTTTTGAAAGATCTAAAAGAGAATGTACAGTCAGATTGTAACATGCGTGGTGGGCTTTGGAGCTGCCTCCAATTTATTGTGGTAAAACAATATAGTACAGGCCCTCCCAATAAATTCCTGTCTCTCCAGGGTCCCTCATAGGAAGCCCTCTCCTTTTTTTTTTTTTCCAGTATGGAAATCCAGATGGAGAAGGCTCCCTGGGATCTGGAATGACTGACAGCTCAGCTGCCTTTCTTGTTTTTATAGGGAGGGGATGTGGAAGTCAGAGAACAAAGAGCCGAATTCTAGTTTAGTACAATTTTTAACTTGGGCAAAGCCATTGACTTTGCAAAGTAGGGCTCAGGTTAAGTGCTTTCATTTGTATGGCAGTAAGATATCAGATTTAAACAGTATGCAAATCTGTAACTATGGATAAATACCTGAATGGGGAACTTCCACAACAAAAAACTCGGAGACAGTGCCGTTCATGCAAATAATAAGGTGGGGTCGTTGCTACAGTTGTTTGGATCATGAGGTTCTTCCATTCAGTGTATAACTTGCCCTGACTGATAGGAAGGACCTATCATAACACTATAATAATAACTCCTTTATCTATCACACTAACTGGCAGGGGTTTGTAACCCTTTCTGTCTGGACCCTGATAAAGATCCTGCCCTTCAATAGACTTTGCGCTGATCCCCCCCCCCCCCCACTCCCAACAAGTCACCTTAAAGGGAGATTTATCTTAACCACTTGCCGACCAGCCGTCGCAGAATTTTTACTGCGGCAGAATGGCACGGCTGGGCGAAACAACGTTATGTTACGCCGCTTCGCCCTGTGGCCACTAAGGGCACGCGCGCCTGCGGCTCTCCCCCGGAGCCGATGCGATTGCGCGGCGGTCACGATCACTGCCAAGCTCCCGCAATCGCGGCTTACACACGAGAACCGGGATCTGTGTGTGTAAACACACAGTTTCCGGTTCTCTGAGGGGAGAAGAGACAGATCGTCTGTTCATACAGAGTATGAACAGTGATCTGTCATCTCCCCTACACAGTCCCCTCCCCCTTCAGTTAGAGCACACACTAGGGAACACAATTAACCCCTTGATCGCCCCCCCGGTGTTAACCCCTTCCCTGCCAGTGACATTTTTACAGTAATCAGTGCATTTTTATAGCACTGATCGCTGTATAAATGCCAATTGTCCCAAAAATGTGTCAAAAGTGTCCGATGTGTCCGCCATAATGTCGCAGTCCCGATAAAAATCGCAGATCGCCGCCATTACTAGTAAAAATTTTAAAAAATAACAATAAAAATGCCATAAAACTATCCCCTATTTTGTAGACACTATAACTTTTGCGCAAACCAATCAATATACGCTTATTGCGTTTTTGTTTTTTTTTTACCAAAAATATGTAGAAGAATACATATCAGCCTAAACTGAGGAAAACAATTGTTGTTTTATATATTTTTGGGGGATATTTATTATAGCAAAAAGTAAAAAATAGTGCGTTTTTTTTTTTTTTCAAAGTTGTCGCTTTTTTTTTTGTTTATAGCACAAAAAATAAAAACCGCAGAGGTGATCAAATACCACCAAAAGAAAGCTCTATTTGTGGGAAAAAAAGGACGTCAACTTTGTTTGGGTGCAACATCGCAGTTGTCAGTTAAAGTGACGCAGTGCCGAATCGCAAAAAGTGCTCTGGTCAGGAAGGGTGTAAAATCTTCCGGGGCTGAAGCGGTTAAAGATGAATTTCAGGTATGGCAATTTTTACATAGTAACATTGGTCCAGCTTGGACCAATGCAAGTATGTTCCTGTGGGATCCCCGTTGAAGCTGGAAATCACTGTAGTAGGAACCACTACTATAGTATTCTCCACTAGCTTCCAATCCTGTATTGAGCAGCTGCCCTACTGCATTGTGAATAGAGGCAGTCGGTCATTCAGCATCAGTGCAATTCAAAAAAGACTTTAGAACATTTTGCTTTTTCTTAATGTTTTCAAATTAATTGGAGAAGGTAGAGAGGCAATGCAGCGACATAACAATTTCCACCTCATCCAATCAGAGAACACTTTACATTCACTGAGAAACAGGAATTTGTTCTCTGAATGGCGCCTGTGCCAAGTGGGTGACCTCCTGTGTTCAGTAAGCGGCAGTACAGCCGCTCAGTATGGGACCCGGAAGCTAGCACAATCACGTTAGTAGCAGTGCCTACTACTAAGGATGAGCTCGGGCGTGTTCGCACACTCCAGGTGCAGAGCCCACCAGGAAGTCGGCACGGTGCTGCGCTAATCACAGGCAGTGAAACAGTTCCCGATCTCTGCAGCCGCACATCGGGAAAATGTCTCACTGTCTGTGATTAGCGCAGCGCCGTGCCGACCTCCTGGTGGGCTCTGCATGTGGAGTGTGCGAACACGCCGGAACTCATCCTTACCTACTACATTAACCACTTCATGCAAAATCATGAACCTGTATGTCATTTTTTTGAAGTGGCTGTACTGGGGTGATACCTGCAGCTACAGGAATCCCACCGGTACCATTTTTAGAGCTGGGGGTCGGCTTTCAAGTGATAAGAACTGATGTAGCTAATAAGCCGCTCGGGCGTTATCACAAGCAGCGGGAGTACCTTACATTACCTATTACTGTCACAAGGGATGTTTACATTCCTTGTGACAGCAATAAAAGTGGTCAGAATTTTTTTTTTGTTAAAGAGACAGTGTAAAAACAAGAACATAAATAAGAATAAAAAAAAAATTTAAAGCGCCCCGTCCCCGAGTACAAAAAAAAAAGCATATGTAGGTTGCGTCCATAAACAGTGTTCAAATCACACATGTGAGGTATCACTGCGATCATTAGAGCGAGAGCAATAATTCTAGTATTCAACCTCTTCTATAACTCTAAACTGGTAACCGTTATGGAGAGTTTTAAAGCGGAGTTCGACCCAAAAGTGGAACTTCCGCTCATCGGATTCCTCCCCCCCTCCGGTGTCACAATTGGCACCTTTCAGGGGGGAGGGGGGTGGAGATACTTGTATAATACAGGTATTTGCACCAGGGCCGGATTAACATAGGGGCTGGTGGAGCTGCAGCTCCAGGCCCCTCCCTCAATATAGGCCCATGGCAGTGGCTTATCGATATCTGTGTGCCTTCCTGAAGGAAGAGGAGCCCTCTGTGCACACATGGAGGAGACAAGTGTTAGTCAGTGCAGCCGACTGAGTCCTGTCTCTGCCGATGCTTGACTCCTATCACAGGATCTGTTACACTCACACAGATCCTCTGTGTCTGGGAGCTGTCTGGGGGAGGGGCGCTGATGTTGTCCTAACCAGCAGGAGCCCGGGAGGAAGGACATCTTACATGCTGTTATGATAAGGTCAGTACATTTGTTAGGGAGATGTTGTGTAATTATTGTACTAGGGGAAAGACTGCTGCTCCCCCCATGTAATGTGCTCTCTTGTGCCCACCATGTCATGTGCTGTACATTGCAGTGCCCCCCATGTAATGTGCAGTGCCCCCCATGTAATGTGCAGTGCCCCCCATGTAATGTGCTGTGTCCAGTGTGTCATGTGCTGTACATTGCAGTGCCCCCCATGTCATGTGCTGTACATTGCAGTGCCCCCCATGTAATGTGCAGTGCCCCCCATGTAATGTGCAGTGCCCCCCATGTAATGTGCTGTGTCCAGTGTGTCATGTGCTGTACATTGCAGTGCCCCCCATGTCATGTGCTGTACATTGCAGTGCCCCCCATGTCATGTGCTGTACATTGCAGTGCCCACCATGTCATGTGCTGTACATTGCAGTGCCCCCCATGTCATGTGCTGTACATTGCAGTGCCCACCATGTCATGTGCTGTACATTGCAGTGCCCACCATGTCATGTGCTGTACATTGCAGTGCCCACCATGTCATGTGCTGTGCATTGCATTGCCCTTCATGTGATGTGCAGTGCCCCCTATGTCGTGTTGTGCCGTGCAGTGCCCACCATGTAATGTGAAGTGCCCACCATGTCATGTGATATGCCCACCATGTCATGGGCTGTGCCATTCAGTGCCCCCCATGTAATGTGCAGTGCCCACCATGTCATGTGCTGTGCCTTGCAATGCCCGCTATGTAATTTGCAGTGTCCACCATGTCATGTGCTGTGCCATGCAGTGATCCCACCATGTAATGTGCAGTGCCCACCATGTAATGCGCTGTGCCATGCAGTGCCCACCATGTCATGTGCAGTTCCCACCATGTCATGTGCTGTGCCCACCCTGCCATGTGTTGTGCCCAGCATGTAGTGTGTTTTGCCCACTGTGTAATTTACTGTGCTGTTCAGCAGTGGCCACTATGTCATGTGCAGTTCCTAACATGTAATGTGCAGTTGCATTGCCCACCATGAAATCTGCTATGCCATGCAGTGCCCACCATGTAATGTGTTGTGCACACCATGTAATGTGCTGTGCCTACCATGTAATGCGCTGTGCCCACCACGTCATGTGCTGTGCCATGCAGTGCCCACCATGTAATGCGCTGTACCCACCATGTAATGTACTGTGCCATGCAGTGCTCACCATGTAATGCGCTGTACCCACCATGTAATGTGCTGTGCCATGCAGTGCCCACCATGTCATGTGCTGTGCAGTGCCCACCATGTCATGTGCTGTGCAGTGCCCACCATGTAAATTGCTGTGCAGTGCCCACCATGTCATGTGCTGTGCAGTGCCCACCATGTCATGTGCTGTGCAGTGCCCACCATGTCATGTGCTGTGCAGTGCCCACCATGTAAATTGCTGTGCAGTGCCCACCATGTAAATTGCTGTGCAGTGCCCACCATGTAAAGTGCTGTGCAGTGCCCACCATGTCATGTGCTGTGTTGTGCCCACCATGTCATTTGCTGTGTTGTGCCCACCATGTCATGTGCTGTGTTGTGCCCACCATGTCATGTGCTGCACCATGCAGTGCTGTACATTGTCCACCATGGCATGTGCCGTGCAGTACCCACAATGGAATGGGCTGTGTGGGGCTCACCATGTCATGTGCTGTGTCCACCATTTAATGGGCTGTGCTCACAATGTAATGTGCTATGTCGTGCAGTGCCCACCAATGTGCCCAATGGAATGTGATGTGCAGGGCTTCACCATGTCATGTGTGGTGTCCACCATTTAATGTGCTGTGCTCCCAATGTAATGTGCTGTGCTGTGTCGTGCAGTGCTCACCATGTCATGTGGTGTCATGTAGTACCCACCTTGTCATGTGCTGTGCAGTGCCCACCTTGCCATGTGCAGTGCCCACCATATAATATGCTGTGCCCACCATATAATGTGCTGTTCAGTGCCCACTTGTAATGTGCAGTGCCCACCATGTAATGTGCTCAGCTGTGCCCGCGATGTCATGTGCTGTGCCCATCATATAAGGTCCTGTGCCCACCGTGTGCATGTGCTGTGTTGTGCCCACCATGCAATGTGCTGTGTTGTGCAGTACCAACCATGTCATGTGCTGTGCCCACCATATAATGAACTGTGCCTACCTTGTAATGTGCTGTATTGGGCAGTGCCAACCGTGTAATGTGCAGTGCCCACCATATAATATGCTGTGCCCACCATATAATGTGCTGTTCAGTGCCCACTTGTAATGTGCATTGCCCACCATGTAATGTGCTCAGCTGTGCCTGCCATGTCATGTGCTGTGCCCATCATATAAGGTCCTGTGCCCACCGTGTGCATGTGCTGTGTTGTGCCCACCATGCAATGTGCTGTGTTGTGCAGTACCAACCATGTCATGTGCTGTGCCCACCATATAATGAACTGTGCCTACCTTGTAATGTGCTGTATTAGGCAGTGCCAACTGTGTAATGTGCTGTGCCCACCATGTAATGTACTGTGCTTTGCTTACCATTTAATGTGCTGTATCCATGTATCCACCATTTAATGTAATGTGTTGTGCCAACCATGTAATGTACTGTGATATTCACCCCCCCCCCCCCCTCGTGTTATGTACTATGCTGTGCCTCCCACAGACTCACCCCCTCACTCCCACCCCCCTCTCTCTCTTTCACCCCCCTCACCCCCTCTCTCTCTCTCATCCCCTCACTTTCACCCTGTTCTCTCTCTCACCCCCTTCACCCCTTACCACCCTCTCTCTCTTTCACCCTCTCTCTATTCCCCTTTTTCTCACCCCCTCTCTCTTGTCCCCTCTCTCTCTCTCATTCACCCCCTTTCTCTCTCTTTCCCCCTCCCTCTCATCCCCTCTCTTTCAACCCCCCATCTCGCTATCCCCCCCCCTCTCTCTCTCACACCCCTCTCTCTCTCTTTAATTTAAATTTAACAAAATTTTTTTGCATTTTCATTTTATTTATTTCCATAAAAAGGCCCACCAAAATCCTTAGCACCAGGCCCATGTTGCTCTTAATCTGGCCCTGATTTGCACCCACTTCCGGCATAGATATCCGCAGAATCTGTGGGTATTTATGCCACTTCCCGTCCCCCCCCCCCCCCCGCTGCTGGGAAACACACAGGTCCCAGAGACAGCAGGGACCATACGTATTGCGCTGTGCGACTCGCGCATGCGCAGTAGGGAACCGGGAAGTGAAGCCCCAAGCCTTCACTTCCTGATTCCCTCACCGAAGATGGCGGCGGCAGCACCCGAGGACGGAGAGACGGTTCGGCCTCGGGTGCCGACATCGCGGGCGCCCTGGACAGGTAAGTGTCCATGTTTCAAAAGTCAGCAGCTGCAGTATTTGTAACTGCTGACTTTTAAAAAAAAAAAATTTTGGTGGAGCTCCGCTTTAAGTACCGTAGTTTGTCGCCATTCCACGAGTGCGTGCAGAATAAAGCGTAACATGATAGGCATCTATTTACTCAGTGTACAATCATCTTTTACAATATGCCAAAAAACTGGGCTAACTTTATTTATTTATTTATTTAATTTCAAAAAGTGTATTTGTTTGATAGACCGCTGAGCAAATACCGTGTTACATAAAATATTACAACAATGGCAATGTTATTCTCTAGGGTCTTTTCTAGAAAAAATTATATATAATGTTTGGGGGTTCTAAGTAATTTTCTAGCAAAAAATACAGATTTTAACTTGTATATATATAAAAAGATAAGAGCGCAACCATCTTATCATACATGATAGTAAAAATCTAAAATATATATGAGTGTGTTAAATTTAATCAAGAAAAAAAATTAATAAACAATTCAGTCCACATCAAGTCTAAATATCTGTGTTCAATCTGTGACAGGTGACGTGTGAAATCAAGAAAAAATTGCTTCAACAGGTGCTCTCCCCAGATCAATATAACCTGCTTATCAAAGGTTGGAGCTCAGGTTATAGCGATCAAATTCGCTTACCACATATGTGTCAGCTGGCAGAGGTGTTCCACTCACCTTTTGAATTCCAAACACTCCTTCTTGATGAAATTAGGATATCAATTTATATCGATAGTATTCCTTACAGTGTAGAAATTTTGGTGAATACCGCGCTGTCAGCAAAAAAAAAAAAAAAAAAAAAAACAGTTGCCAGCACAACACATGACAATTGTAAATAACAGAAAATATATAAAAAAGTGCAGTACTAAATAGAAATGGTATAAAACCATATATAAATGACTAATATTTAGACATTCAAAACATGTGCAAAATGTACTTAAATGTACCCAAAAATATAAAGTGCAAAGTTATTAAAATTGAAAGTCTGCACTGTGAAGAGTGGTTGAAACATTAAAATGTAGTCCAAAACAATAAGTGAAAAAAAGTTTGTGACAAAAAATGTTGATGTGTTGTGCCCGGCAGTGGGGGGGGCGTCCATAAAGGGCGCAGGAGCGCCACCCCCCCTCTCTTGCACCCCTCTAATCACCATAGATAGATTCATGCATTGAATGAATCTATGTTCGCTGCTGAACCCCCTATTCAGGTGCCCGGCCCATTTTCAGGCACCAGGCATCTGAATTACACTGGCGGGGGTGTTTTTTGGAAGCACCTAATTAGAGTCATAAGCTCTAATAGGCCCCCAAAAATGCGAGAAGCGGGTGCAATGCTGTGTGTTTGCTTTTCACTCAGCTGTATGTTAGAACCCCCTTTTAGCCAATCAGGTTGCCGGGTCTGTGTTACCTGTCACCTGATTGGCTGAAATGACAGGCGCTGTGATTGGATGCCTATCAGGTGTCCAATCATACCAGAGGACAAGAGGAGGCAGACATCGGGGTCGGTAAAAGAAATGGAGGACACCAGACACCGCTCGCTGCCTGCCGCCGTCACCCGCTGCCCACCCGAGACAAGGTAAGTGCCGGGCAGACGGCGGAGTCACAGTGGCAGCACTTGGGGCACAGTGGCAGCACTTGGGGCACAGTTGCAACATTTGGGGCACAGTGGCAGCACTTGGGGCACAGTGGAAGCACTTGGGGCACAGTGGCAGCACTTGGGGCACAGTGGCAACATTTGGGGCACAGAAGCAGCACTTGGGTCACAGTGGCAACATTTGGGGCACAGTGGCAGCATTTAATGAGCACAGTGGCAACATTTAAGCACAGTAGCAGCATTTGATGGGCACAGAGGCAGCATTTGGGGCACAGTGACAGCGTTTTATGGGCAAAGTGGCTGCATTTGATGGGCACAGTGACATCATATAATGGACACAGTGGTAACATTAGGGGCACAGTGGCAGCATTTGATGGGCACAGTGGCAGCATTTGATGGGCACAGTGGCTGCGTTTGATGGGCAAAGTGGCTGCGTTTGATGGGCAAAGTGGCTGCGTTTGATGGGCAAAGTAGCTGCATTTGATGGGCAAAGTGGCAGCGTTTGATGGGCAAAGTGGCTGCATTTGGTACAGTGGCTGCGTTTGATGGGCACAGTGAAGCTGCAATTGATGCGTTTTTTTTCTCAGAATTTTTCAGTTTGTTTGCGCCCCCCCAAAAAGTAGTAATAAAGGCCCATTCGAACCTATTGTTATCGGTTGGCTCTCTAATTCTAGGAATCAGGAGCTTCTGTCTATCAAGATCTGCTATGTGTTGCAATTCCTGTTCTAAAGTTTCCTGATTGTATCCTTTTTCTATAAAGCGATCTTTTAAAATAGATGCCTGAAGTGTGAAATCTTCATTCCTCAAGCAATTCCTTTTAATACGCTGGAACTGACATTTGGATATCGCCTTCAGCCAATTAGGGTGATGACAACTTTCTGTTGGTATATATTCATTCCTATTGGTCGGCCTAAAATAGGTTTTAGTCAATAATTGAAATCCAGAAAATAATTAAATCCAGAAAGTTGACCGACGTTAAACTGAAGTCATAGGTAAATTTTATTCCCTATTGGTTTGAATTCAGATTTCTCATGAATATATGTAGCGATTCCTCATCTCCCTTCCATATAAAGAAGATGTCATCTATGTAGCGACGCCAGAACAGGAGGCAGGACTCTCCACTGGACTTCACGCCACTCTTCACTTCACTTTTTTGCACCACTGGGTAAGCGCACAATATTTTTATTTTTTAGCTGACTTGTATACATACTTACATTGGTAAATTGCCAAACCCGGAAATTCAACTTTAAAGTCAAACTCAGGACCAGAGATTCTGCAATGTAGTAAAGGATGCTGGAAGTTCGTGCACATCCAGGACCTTCAAAGAGCAAAGAAAAGCATCAGCTGCCGGGGAAGTGAGGAATAACTTGAGCATTCTCCCTAGACAAAACACGCAATCAACCCGTACAGTGCATGGGGTCCCACTGCAAGATGGAATATCTGGAGTTTAGCTTTGAAGTGTATCTATAGCCACAACCTTTTGGTTTTGGATAGAGCAGGGAAGGATTAGAGCCCCTGTCAAGTTTTACTGCAGTGGAGGCTCAGTTGGAGAGATGCCTTCACTTCTTATCTGGTAAAAAAGTTGTCCTCAGGACAAGTGAGGTGAAGTCTTTAAAAGGGCTTATTCACAGAGGTAGTGAGGAGGTGACATATTGCTTCCTCGTTGACAGTCAAGCTCCTCTGAAAAGCAATCGAATCATGGATCGCTTTGCAGAGTGGCGACAAGGGCTGAACACATAAGAACTAGCCCTAATAGCAGCACGTATAGTAGCAAAAACATTTTTTTTTTTTTTACACTTTTTTTTTGTAAACCTCAGCCATGGAATATGAGCAAAAAATGTACCCCTATAGTGTGTACGTGTCTCAATTAACTACTTAAGGACCGGGCCTATTTTTCAAACTTGGTGTTTACAAGTTAAAATTATTTTTTTTTGCTAGAAAATTACTTAAAACCCCCAAACATTATATATTTTTTTAAGACACCCTAGAGAATAAAATGGTGGTCATTGCAATACTTTGTCACACCGTATTTGCGCAGCGGTCTTACAAGCACACTTTTTTTGGAAAAAATACACTTTTTTTAATTAGAAAAATAAGACAACAGTAAAGTTAGCCCATTTTTTTATATTGTGAAAGCTAATGTTACGCCGAGCAAATTGATACCCAACATGTCATGCTTCAAAATTGCGCCCGTTAATGGAATGGCGACAAAATTTGACCTTAAAAATCTCCATAGGTAACGTTTAAAAATTTTTACAGGTTACCAGTTTTGAGTTACATAGGAGGTCTAGTGCTAGAATTATTGCTCTTGCTCTAACGATCGTGGTGATACCTCACATGTATGCTTTGAACACCTTTTTATATGCAGGCGCGACTTACGTATTCGCTCGCTTCTGCACGCGAGCTCGGCAGGACGGGGCGCTTTAAAAAAAAATTTTAAATTTTTTTTTTATTTTACTTTACTATTTTTTTAACACTGTCCTTTTTAAAAAAAATTGTCACTTTTATTCCTATTACAAGGAATGTAAACATTTTTATTATTATTATACAGGATTTATATAGTGCCATCAGTTTGTTCAGCACTTTACAATATAAAAGGGAGACAATACAGTTATAATACAATAAAATACAAGAGGATTAAGAGGGCCCTGCTCAGAAGAGCTTACAATCTAATAGGGTGGGCCAGTTGGTACAAAAGTTTGTAACTGTGGGGAATGAGCTAATGGGAGTGGTAAAAGATTAGTTGGAGACGTGATAGGCTTCCCGGAAGAGATACGTTTTCAGGGATCGCCTGAAGGTAGCAAGAGTAGGGGATAGCCAGGTAGGTTGAGGTAGCGAGTTCCAGAGGATGGAAGAGGCTCTGGAGAAATCCTGGAGATGAGCATGGGAGGAGGAGATGAGAGAGCTTGAGAGTAAGAGGTCTTGAGAAGAGCGGAGAGGATGGTTTGGGTGATAATTGGAGACAAGATTGGTGATGTAGCTCGGGGCAGAGTTGTGAATGGCTTTGTATGTTGTGGTTAGTATTTTGAATTTAATTCGCTGGGCGATTGGCAGCCAGTGTAGGGATTGGAGGAGAGGGTCGGCAGACACTGAGCGGTTAGTAAGGTGGATAAGTCTGACAGGAGCATTCATGATAGACTGAAGAGGGGATAGCCTATGGAGAGGCAGGCCAATGAGAAGGGAGTTGCAATAATCAAGGCGAGAGATAACAAGGGAGTGAATGAGGAGCTTGGTGGTTTCATTTGGTAAAAAGGGGCGAATTTTAGAGATGTTGCAGAGGTGAATTCTACAAACTTTTGACAACGATTGGACTTGAGGCTGAAATGACAAGTCAGAGTCTAGGATTACACCTAGTATCCTGGCGTGAGGGGAGGGACTGATGGTTGCATTGTTGATTTTGATGGAAAAGTCATGGAGGGGGGCACGGGCAGGGGGGAATATTAACAGCTCAGTTTTAGAGAGATTTAGTTTAGTGGTGCGACATCCATGCTGATATGTCAGTTAGTATGTTAGTAATGCGAGAAGAGACTGAAGGAGTGAGATGAGGAGTAGACAGATCGATTTGTGTGTCATTGGTGTATAAGTGGTATTGGAAGCCGTGGGCGGTTATCAAGTGACCAAGGGAGGAGGTGTGGATAGAGAAGGAGTCCAAGAACAGAGCCTTGGGGAACCTCCACAGAAAGTGTCAATGGAGAGGAGGAGACAGAGTTGTAGGTAACACTGAAGGAGCGCTGTGATAGGTAGGCAGAGAACCAGGATAGAGCAGAATCTTCAAGGCCAAGGGAATGGAGTTTATTGAAAAGTAGCGGGTGGTCAACAGTATCAAAGGCCGCAGAGAGGTCAAGTAGTAGGAGTATGGAGTACTGGCTGTTGGTTTTAGCAGTTAGTAAATCATTACTGAGTTTTGGTAAGGCAGTTTCCGTGGAGTGCTGTGAGCGAAAGCCAGACTGTAAGGGGTCAAGAAGGTTATTTTCACTGAGGTAGGAGCTAAGACGGTTGTAGACTAAGCGTTCTAGAAGTTTAGAGGTGAATGGGAGCAATGAGATGGGTCTTAAGTTGTTCAGGTTGGTGGGGTCCAGTGAGGGCTTTTTAAGTATGGGAGTGATCTGTGCATCTTTTAGAGGGGAGGGGAAGGTGCCACTAGAGAGGGAGAGATTGAAGATGTGAGTGAGGGTGCATAGAATAGAAGAATAGGGTGTCCGTAGTAGTTTTAAGGGAACAGGATTCAAGGGACAATTGGTTAGGTGGGCATCTGGGAAAAGTTTTATAACCTCTTCAGTAGTAGCCAATTCAAAAGAGGAGAGTGTTAAATGTGCTGTTGTGCTGTTAGGCAAGGTATGTTGGGTGGGGAAGATGTACGCACAGTGAAGGTGTCCTCACGAATTGCATCATTCTTGTCTTTAAAGTGATTGGCAATCTCTTGGGCAGTGAGTGAGTTAGTGGGTAGAGAGGGTGGGGTACGAAGCAGAGAGTTAAAGGTTGAGAAGAGCCGACGGGGACTGGATGACAAGGTATTAATAAGAGAGACAAAGTAGGCTTGTTTGGCACCTTGGGGCAGGAATTGTATTTTAGAAGAGCAGATTTATATAGGGTGAAGTCCTGCAGGCATTTGGATTTACGCCACAGTCGTTCAAGAGCACGGCAATGTCTCTTGAGATTTCTAGTGTTGTCACTTTGCCAGGGTTGTAACAGTCGGGGCCTGATTCTGCGTGTGGTTAGAGGAGCAAGTGCATCTAGTGATGATGAGAGTAAACTGATGTAGACAGAGGTGGCCAGGTCAGGACAGGGGAGAGAATATGTCATATAGGTGGTAAGTAGCAGCATAGAGAAGAGAAGGGTTAAAGTGGTGAAGGTTCCTACAAGTAATTGTTTGCTGCTTGGAGGGATCGGTGAATGGAGGCAAGGATACAGTGAAACTGATGAGGTTGTGATCAGAGAGAGGAAAGGGGTTGTTGGTGAGGTTGCCAAGATTGCAGAGATGGGATCATACAAGGTCGAGGGTATTACCATTGGAGTGAGTGGAAGTACGTGTCTATTGGGTTAGGCAAAAGATGAGGTTAATTTGAGCTGTAGTTGGGCTGTTAACATTGACAGGAATGTTGAATGTTGAAGTCACCAAGAATGATGGTGGGTATTTCAGAGTAGAGAGAGTAGGGTAGCAAGGCAGCAAAGTCATCGAGAAAGCGCAATACTGGTCCAGGAGGCCGATAAATTGCTACAATCCTCAAAGAAATGGGAAAAAACAGACAATTACAGTGCATCTCGAAAGAAGAGAGGGCTAGAGAAGGAGGGATAGGAAGGACTTGGAAGGTGCTTTGCAGGGATAGAAGGAATCCAACTCCACCTTCTTTCTGTCCGTTGGGTCTGGGGGAGTGAGTCCACTGGAGGCCACAATGGGAGAGGACAGCAGGAGAAGCTGAGTCAAAATTTTAAAGCCAGGTTTTGGTTATGGAGAGTATGTTAAAGCCATGAGAGATGAAGAGGTCATGCACAGATGTCAACTTGTTACAGATGGAGTGGGCGTTACAAAGGGAGCATGAGATTGGTGGGCTGCTTTGAGGAAGCAGGGGGATAGAAATTAAACTGAGCATATTGCAGTGGTTGCCAGAGGAGGAGGGGTATTGGATATGTGGCTTGCAGTTGGAAAATGGTGTTAGGAGAAATGTCATCTGAGACTAGGAGAAGGAGGAGGGTGAGGAAGGCAAGATGGGAGTGGGATGTACATGAGCGCACGTGTCTAATGGCCCTGGTGTTTATGTCAGCATGTGGGTGCAGCAAATGCAGGAGATGATGGGTGCAGTAGTAGGAAGAGGGTAGGAGTGAGGGTGATATGTGCATGCTGCAGGGTAGAGAGGAGGGGTAGAGTAAGGATAATTTGAGGATAGATGACACCGATGTTAGAAGGAAGAGAAGAAGGAGCATGTTAGTGGCTAGAGAGTGGGAATCTGACTTCATATAATATAAATGTCAAATGCTGGTTTGCTTGTCGTTTTCAGAGTGGAGCAGAGTTCTTGTTGTATCTTCATCCAGCTTTAGTTATATTGCTTTTGTTAAACTGTGGTGGTGAAACTGCGCATCACTAGTGACAGAGCTACTGAGGAAAGAGCCATGGTGTCTTCGCCTTGCCTCTGTCTGCGCCACCCCATAGGCTGCTTTAAATTTATAGAGAGACTGAGCAGGCATGCATTTCTCAATTGGTCATTATAGGGTCTGATTTGAGACACCTGAATATGGGAGAGGGGATGGCCTATATACCAGACCAGCTACAGACACAGGCTAGGGTCATAAAGCTAATTACCTCTCTTGATCACTCAAGCCAAATGGGGTTGAGAATCAATCACCAGTAATGTTGCTATTGCAGTGTGTTTGTTATAGAGCTAGCATTAAATATAGAAGTTTAAAGATATGGCAGCAGGAGACATTTACCAAAAATGATACAGCAATGTCAGATAGTTCAGCAGAGTAGAGTGTACAGATGGATAGAAGACATTTACCAAAAATGATACAGCAATGTATAAACATCCCTTGTAATAGAAAAAAAGCATGACGTGTGAGATCTGGGGTCAAAAAGACCTCAGATCTCACTTTTACACTAAAATGCAATAAAAAAAGAAATTTCCCCTTTAAGATCATTGTGCGGAAGTGACGTTTGGCGTCGCTTCCCCCATCCAATGTTATGAAGCCGATTGGGGCCATCTTTCCCTCACTCGGCTCCAGGCCTGTCAGGGGGAAGGACGCGATTGTCTCCACTGCCTCTCCTGCCCCCGATAAAAGTGATCTTGCACTGAATCCTCCGCAGAGACCACTTTTATCTGAAAGTGAACCGCCCGCTGTTGAAAAGGATACCGGGGTTATGGCAGCTATCTGCTGCCATAACAACGGTATTCCACTTCAAACAGTCGGCGCACAATGACGGCGGGCAGTCCGCAAGTGGTTAAAGTGATATTAAAGTCTTGTTTTTTTTCTTTAAAAATAGCAAATATGTTATACTTATCTGATCTGTACAGTGGTTTTGCACAGAACAGCCTTCTTCTTTCTCTTCTAGGGTCCCTCGTCGGCTTTCTTGGCCCCTTCCTCCTGTCGAGTGCCCCCACAGCAAGCAGCTTGCTATGGGGGCACCGGAGCCAAGCCACTGCTCCATGGTTCCATTCAGACACGGAGCCCCGGCTCGGCCCCATCCCACCTCTCTTCTCATTAGCTAACTGACTTTGACAGCAGCGGGAACCAATTTAGATAAAAAAAAACCTTCTGCCATTAGAATCACTTTAAGAGCACTAAATGCTTCACTTCTTTGCTATGAGTATGAATCACTTCTGGCAATTTTTCCTGACACCAAGAGAAAAACAGAGACAGGGAAGGAGCTCCAGCAGATTGACAGCCTCAGCTCTGTTCCTGTGAGCTGTGTGGAGGGAGTGTCTCTTCCTTCCAATCAGCTCTCAGACCTCTCCTCACTAAGCTCTGCAGAGCTCTCTGCCCCCTTTTTTTTGACAGCTCAGACAAGCTTTATAGATTCTGCAATTAGAATGGATGTAGAGAAGAGAAGACTGCAGATAATCAGGTACTACTTATGTAGGAGGATTTGTTTAATTTCTGTGTATCCCCTGAGGCCATTCACTATGGGTATCTGTAAGGATTTACAACCACTTTAAGTGGAACTTTACCCATAACAACTTGATAAAATATAATGTTCTTCAGTAAGGAATATACATTCCACATTAATAGTTATACTACCAAAATTAGTGTGTGCTGTAATTGCCTCCAGCATTGTTCCTGTTTCCTCTTGCTGGAGGCTGCCATTTTGCTGAAGCCCAAAGCCCCAGTAGTAAATCATAAAGTGGAACTAAACTGTTTAAAAAACAGTTAGCAATCCCAGCATTCCAGGAATGTAACTGTCATGTTTGCTTGTGTTCTCAAGCAAACTGTGAAACCATCCAATTGTTGGTGTTATAACTGATCACATGTGCAGCACCATGGCAGCTGCAGATCAAACATCTCCCATGGCTGTAAAGGATAGGAAGATTTAATTCCACTTTAAGGCTGTCAGCAGATTGGCCTCTACAAACTCGGCAGTGCCTAAAAATGCCTACAAAAGGAGAGCAACTAAGCATGTGCAGAGCAGGGTGAGACAGTGTATTACTGGATTTAAACAGTATAGGCACTTATTTTTAATGTTTTACATAGCTATACCTGCAAAAGGGGCCATCTTGAAGTGATCTAGCAGGACTTAATTTTCTGACTTAAGTTCCACTTTAAGTATGGAATTCTAGAACCTCTGTCAGCTCTTTATTGTTGTTTGTTTCCCTGTACAGGCGGTCCCCGGGTTACAAACAAGATAGGGTCTGTAAGTTTGTTCTTAAGTTAAATTTGTTTGTAAGTTGGAACAGGTAAATTTTTTAAGTGTAGCTCCAGCCAAAAAACTATTTTTAAGCTTTTTGGCAGACATGGGGGTAAGTCACACATGTGCAAGTCACAAGCAAGTCTCAAGTCTTAACCTTCAAGTCATAAGCAAGTCCCAAGTCACTGTGGCGAAAAGCAAGCAAGTCAAGTCGAGTCCCTGCTAGAAGTCAAGCAAGTCAAGTCAAGTCATTTATTTTGGTCAAGTCACAAATTAAGTCAAAATACTGATCTACCCCATTTTCATCCTTTAAATGAGTTAAAAGTCAGTTTTCAGGAAAGATTTTGTTTTATTTTCAACATTAACAAAACAGCTTAGTGCTTTTTTCTTGGCATATTAAAGAAACACTTTGAATGCCCAAATAGCAGACAAGGAGCAGAACACTCAGCAATTAAATGGCCAACAAGCCTGAAAAAAATGTAGTCCTTGCTGAGGGGGAAAATAACTAAGCTCAAAGTTTGAACTTGACACAATGCCAATATCTGGACACTTGAATGGTGATGAGAATAATAGTATTCCCATCACCATTCTTCAAGTGTCCAGATATTGGCAATTTGGCATTGTGTCAAGTTCAAACTTTGAGCTTAGTTATTAGAATAGAAAAAAGAGGGAGAAACACCCGCGCAATGGGATGCATGCAATGGAATAAAAATTAAAAAATTAAAGAATGTTGTTGGAACAGCTGCCACTACCGATTACTTCCACTAGGTGGAGTAAGATATAAGAAAAAAGGAATAGAATTAGATAGCGCTGTTTCCAAGCCTGGTGAATTCAAATGTGTTATAAAGGTCCTGGATGTGCATAAGTCAAGTTGGTTGTCTGACTTAATAAAGTGCAGTGTGTGCTCTAAAAAAGATATAACTTAATCCGTATAAATATAATATATCCATATATAAATGAACCCGATTTTTAAATTAAAAATATTTGTGCAAAATTATGTGATCCATAACGTAAATCGATAATGTACATATGAAGTGAACAAACAAATATATATAATCAAGTGCTTTCAGTGCTGCTAGGATCTGGTGAGTGCAATCAATCACTATTAGAACACGGATTAAGGCACGCACTGAAAGGTTTGGAATATCTATCAGAATCCAGGGGTTTTCTTTGTAGCAGCACTGAAAGCACTTGTTTATATATATTTGTTTGTTCACTACATATGTACATTATCGATTACGTTATGGATCACATAATTTTCCACAAATATTTTTAATTTAAAAATAGGGTTCATTTATATATGGATATATTATATTTATACGGATTAAGTTATATCTTTTTTAGAGCACACACTGCACTTTATTAAGTCAGACAACCAACTTGACTTATGCACATCGAGGACCTTTATACACAATTCCACGGGATAAACATTCACTGAATACTATAGGCAACATCTTTACAATCTTTCCCACTCCATACTGCCCTCCCACTAAGAGAATAACACATTTGAATTCACCAGGCTTGGAAACAGCGCCTATCTACTTCTATTCCTTTTTTCTTAGTTATTAGAATAGCCACTTAAAATGCATTGCATTTGCAAAAAATAGTATTCTCACTTCTCAGAATACAATTTTTTGCAAATGCAATGCATGTTAAGTGGCTATTCTCAGAATAGCCACTTAACATGCATTGCATTTGCAAAAAATTTAATTGGAAAGTACTTTCTCGCTCAGTTGTGAGCCATGGTGTCGCATTATCACCCCACCATGGCTGAACACACGTTCAACAGGTGCGCTTGATGCAGGGACTGACATTACTCTTACCGCTACCCTGAACAAAGAGGGGAGCATGTGCCTGTTCATGGCCCAAAACTGAAGGCAGCTCTGTCCATCACAAATGTCTAAATACTGGTTCAGCTGAATTTGGGGACTGGAACATGAATCTCTCTTCTGTTTTTTGCGGTATGCTGTGAACAGCCCAGATTGACTCTCTGACTCTGCCACTGGCATTTGCTCGTCTTCATCGGTGGTTGTTGGGGTGGGCTTGCAGTACTCTTTGAGAATTAAGTCTGAAAAACACAAGCATAAAACAGTGACTCAATGCACTCAGGTGTTATTACTGCAAACGGGTTATTTCCAAAAACATAACATACTTTTTATCATCGCAGACACAGCCTCCTTGACATTTTCGGTAGCCAAAACATCATGGGTCAACCACATGGTGCCAAATGAAGGATCCAGCAGAGCAGCTTTTAGGTATAGAGGGTCAGAGAAGGGTAAGGTTGCTACATCATTCTGTTCATCTGCCATCCTCACATTGACAAAGATCCCTTCCAATAGTCTTTGGAGTGATTCTTGCAGGCTACGGATCAAGCCACCAAGGTAGCGCACGCTCTCTTTATGATTTTCCAAGTGGTGATTCAGAGAAAGGATACAGGGTACAACAGCACTTATTGTCACAAGTTTTTCTCCCCGTGAGAGGTCTGTGGCTTCTCCAAAAGGCATGTTGCAGTTTATAATGAGGTCTGACAGGATTGAATTTGTAATTGCCTTTTGCTGCTGGTGGTTGCAGTGGTATAGCTGCACAGTCCCCTGTGCGATGAATTGTGAGATTTGAGGCTGGGTATCTTCAAAAGTCCCTTTGGTATGGATGTACTCTTCATATCTATAGAGTAAACAGAAGAGAGATAGAAAAAAAAGTTAGCTATGTGATTTATTGATTTGAACAACAATACACTCTGCTCCCACCTAAAGTGGGATGTAGGCCTAATTTGCATATATATATATATATATATATATATATATATATATATATATATACATACATACACGTGATGTTACTGTACCTACTTTTCTTTGTGGGTTTTGTAGTGACGGATGAAGTTGGATGTTGTGGTGGACGTGTCTCTTATTTTTGAGTTGCAGACCTTGCATATCGCCGTTCTCTTCTTTTCACCAACATCTAAAACATAATCCTTAAATCCAAATTTATTTATTTTTGGAATCGCTCCCTCCATTATAGCTGCCTTGTGCGTTGATCTGTCAGGGGTGGATCCAGAGTTTGCTGTCGGGACAGCCCGGGCACTGCCAGAAGATAAGGTGTTGCTGCTTAGTACACTAGTACTTACAGAACTATTTTTAATGTATTATATATATATATACGGTCCTAACCTAACCTTGTTTAAAACAGTGACACGTTTATCATTCCAGATTAGAATATTACATTAGTGACTCACAGTGACACTTTTTGGGCACCAGTGACACCAATACAGTGACCAGTGCTAAAGTTTGCATTGATTTCAGCATGCATGGAGCATTGCAGTACATGAACTTTCACTGGACGTGGACTGTTTAATGAGTTTGTAGTACGCATGCGCATGGAGCACTTTATTCAGCAATATGATTTTTATGTAATATTCACGTTGAGCACTTTGTACTTCGCACAAGTAATAGTTAATTAGTGAAGGATTTAGGGAGGAACTGGTCTGGGACTGGGGGTCAGTGCAGTGGCTGTCGCAGTGCAGGAGAAAAAAGCACAGAGCCGAGGAGGAGGAGAAAACAAGGAAAGAAGGTTTGTACCTACCTAGGTTTCATAGTTTTAGCATGTGCAATGATATTGATGATTGATTGCATCTGCAATCATATCTGCATCCTGCAATCATCAGTACAGGCCCTGGCCAGGGCCCTGCTAGCTGCTACATCACTAGTGCAGATTTGCAGAAGCTGCAGGTCTGTTTGATGCAGTGCCAAGCAAGCTAATGCTAAGTTTGCAGGGAAGTTTTCAGGGAAGCATTTGCTTGGCACTGCATCAAACAAACCTGCAGCTTCTGCAAATCTGTTTCCTCCTCCTCGGATCTGTGCTTTTTCTTCTGCGCTGCGACGACCACTGCACTGACCCCCATTCTCAGACCTGTTCCTCCCTGAGTCGTGTGACTGTCCCTGCTCCAGTGCCCCCTCAGTAGAAGAATAATAGTCTGCCATGACTTACTCTATGGCTGCTGGACTGGACACCACTCAGATTCAGTCAGTCGGCTAGGCTTGGCTGGCTCCTTGGGCAACTTCCAGTTCCTTCTTCCTCCCCCACGTGAGGCCCGCGACTCACGCTGCTGGCTCTGCACATTTGCACAGAAGCCCAGCCCCTCCCTCAGAGATCACTCCGCAGCAGGAAGGGGGCGGCGCCGCGGCCTGGCCGGACGGAATACAGAGACCTACAGCCTAGGTGGAGAGACTGCAGTGCAGTCATCATCAAATAAAAAAAAAGTCTGCTGCGGCCACGAACCCTGCAAGCGCCGCTCGCGGACACCGATCCGATCCCCGCCCACAATGTTAGCAAACTGTATATGTGCGGGCAGAAGCCGGGACTCGGGGGAGCTTTCTTTTGTGGGGGGCGGCTTTTGCCTAGGCCAAGACACAGCACTGGTGGTGCCAAGTCATTGCAAGTCATTGCAAGTCAAATAGCCCAAGTCAAAGTCAAGTCGCAAGTCATTAGTGGCAAGTCAAAGTCAAGTCGAGTCATTTATTTAATTTTGTCAAGCAAGTCGCAAGTCCTCAAACAGGTGACTCGAGTCCGACTCGAGTCAAGTCATGTGACTCGAGTCCCCCACCTCTGCTTTTTGGATAGCATAGGGAACACCCTGTAACATTTGTTTTGCTTTCTGTGCCCCTGTTCAGAAGATTTCACCTCACTTTCTGTCCCAATGACAATTGGATTTTGAAAATTTTGTGTTGTTGTGGAAACAAGCCTTGGTGATAAAGCATCAGTGGAGGTACCTTTTTCCCATAATAACTCTTACAGGAGTGAATTTCCTCAAACTTCCTGTTGGCTCCCTCCATTTGTAATTAGGAGTTGTTTGTAAGTCGGATGTTTGTAACTAGGGGACCGCCTGTAGTAGATTTTCCCTCTCTTCCTGTCCGGTAAATGTTGTTATGAAAAAAGGGGTCTAACCTTTCCCCATTTTACCACTCAGCTCCATAGCTGGTACCATATAAAGCATCCTATGACACTTCATAGAATTACCATTGCCATTGAGGTAGGGCAATGGGTTTCCAACTTCCTCCCAATACCCAGCAGCATATTGTATTCTTTCCTCTCCCACAGCTCCATTCAGAGCTGGTAGACAAAAGGAAATACTTCCAGGTAAGGCAGGCATGTAGCTCTCCCAAATGACACAGGGAAGTCCATATCTATTAGTAAGCTTTGATTTGGGCAATTTGTAGCTTATATATGATTATTATATAAGGCCTTTTATTCTAGTCCCAATGGGTATACAGATTGGCAGGGAATAAAAAGTAGATAAGTTGCTGGGGAAGTCTACAATACAATTAACCTGTTGCTTCGTCCTCATGGACGAAGCACAGACTCACTTTAGAGCCCAACTAAATTGTAACACTGGACATCATTCACCAAGAAGGCTGGTGACATATAGTGCCAGAGGTGTTTCATTTTTTTATTTTTAAGGGAGGAGTTGGGCATAAAGAATTAGAACATGAAAAAGATGTAAATGGTGGTGATACCATAAGGCACTGTTCCATGGAACCCTAGGGTTCCTCCAGAGGTTGCTAAGGGTTCCTTGAGCAATGAGCAATTTCTACATCTCAGATAAGTTCCCACTGACACTATTGTTCATTTTAGCTATCTATTCCCAATGACCACAAGTGTAAGGAGCATTTTTCCCACTGACCATCCCACTAATGTTTTATGAGTCGTAGATATAATAATTTTTAGCAGGGGTCCCTTGAGACTGGAAAATTATTTCAAGGGTTCCTCTGTGTTGAAAGGTTGAGAAAGTGAGGCCCGGAGCGATAATGACTTAAAGGAGGGATAGTGTAGGGCCGGGCATGACAGTGTGGCTAAGGGAGACACTGAAGGGGTTATTATTGGAAGGAAAACATGTTAGGAAAAAGGGGAGGTAAGAAAGCAGTCTTTGGAAGGAAGGGGGAGGAGTTATATTTAAAGGAGGGGTGGAGCAAAGGATCAGTGTGAGAAAGAGTTAAACAGAGGAGGCAGTTTTTCCCACCCTCCCTATATATGTATATATATATATATATATGTAGGAAGGCCAGTATGGTGGCCTGAATTTATGGGAGGAGCCCGGGGGGTATTTAAGCAGCCCGCTCACCTGTGGTGCTTGTCGGTTTCTTGTGCGCGATATACGTCACTAAGCCGACTATTCGATATACCAGCGTCCGCAAGTTCTTGCCTCGCAGTTCCCGTATTCGATACTCCGTACTCAAAACTTTCGAAGTCCGCGTTTTCGTTTATAGTTTGTACCACGCGTCTGGCTTGGCTGTCGCAGGTAAGGTCCCGTCGGACTTTTCGTTTTTCATATCATGTCACTAAACCGTGAGTTCAAATTTCGTTTCACCCGCATCGCATAAACTGCAATGTATATCGCTCGTACTTTCGATATGTTACAATTCGATAGCACAGCGACGCTGACGTCGCATCATTTCTAGCATGTCGGTATTAGTAGACAGCCATAGCCAGTCGCAGCTTGTAAAATTATCAAATCAAGTTAGTTCGGTACCAATCATTTCTCATTTCTAAGACATTTCAAAAAACTCATTTCGGACATTTCAAATCATTTCTCATTTCTGAAAAAACATTTCTAAAAAATCATTTCGGACATTTCAAATCATTTCTTATTTCTGAAAACTCATTTCTGACATTTCAAATCATTTCTCATTTCAGTCACCTACCGCGCTCCGATTCGAATCCAATCGCACCAAAGATGCGCCGATTCGTCCCGGTGTGCCCCAGTTATTACGGCCTCATTTCTATACATGCTCCAGAGTTACGTTTTATCAGTCATTTTGTACCTCTGTCATGGTTATCATTTCATTCCCATGTATCACATCCCGACATGAATTCAGTCGCATAAAAAATGCACCGATTCGTCTCGGCGTGCCCCAGGAATGGCCTCATTTCTATACATGCTCCAGAGTTACGTTTATCAGTCAATTGTACCTCTGTCATGGTTATCATTTCATTTCCATGTATCACGTTCCGACATGAATTTAGTCGCACAAAAATGCACCGATTCATCTCGGCGTGCCCCAGGATTGGCCTCATTTCTATACATGCTCCAGAGTTACCTTATCAGTCATTTGTACCTCTGTCATGGTTATCATTTCATTCCCACGTGTCACGTTCCGACAGGAATTCAGTCGCATGAAAATGCACCGATTCGTCTCGGCGTGCCCAGGATTGGCCACATTTCTGATACATGCTCCAGAAATCCGGATCATAGCTGAATCGCAGACACCAGGGATTGACCCATATCTCTGTCACGCAATTTCTACCATTGTACTCTCACAACGCATCACCGTTTTGAAACCAGTCGCATCCGAGGCGCACCGATTCGTCACGGCATGCATCACAGGTTCCGATCACATTTCATACCTACACCAGAGCTCGGTTGGTTGCCAGTCGCTAACACGGCACAACCAATACGAGCCTCGGTCAAAACAATCATTTCTCTCATTTATTCAATACCGCACTCCTATTCGAATCCAGATGCATCAAACAAGCACCGATTCGACCCAGGAGCACCAGTATTTTAGTTGCCTCATTTCAATACATGCTCCAGAGCCCGGTCCACGGTCGAACAAATCGTGACACGACCAGGCCGCACCTCTGTTATGCAGTTCATTCATTTCACAATCAAGGCAAACATTTCGAACCATTTCATTGTCACAAATTGCAAGCACCATACAAATCATTGCTTCAAGTTACTTAGCAATCCCTTCACGAATTGTCACCTTTCATCTTCCTCAGGTCAGTCAAAGTTCAGTAGGTCCACCCTGCACCAGGTTGGACGATATCCCCCCAGGTAAAAAAAAAAAAAAAAAAAAAAAAAGAGGGAGAACAAGTCGGGTAAGTATGACGCAGCGGATCAAAGAAAAACTTGAAATCCATCTCACCCCCAATAGGTTACAGTCAACCAGGAGATAAAGCTCGAGAGATCCTCACCAGAGCAACCATGTCCCAGGCCGGCAGTGAAGACTTCACGGCCCCTCTATCACCTACTCTGGTCTCAGAAAGCGGCAGCGTGCAATCCCTCAGGGGATGGACTATCCCCAGACTGACGGCAGAGCTCAGACGCAGAGGTGTCCCCTTCCCCGCCACAGCGAGGAAAGGCGAGCTCTTCAAACTCCTCTTCCCCCCACCAGCAGCAGGACCCAGTACCCAACAGGCATCCCTCCAGTCCATATCATCGGCCATCTCGCAGTTACACACAATGGTATCATCTCTATCCACCTCAGTTGCAGACGTCCAAACCAGGGTGGCACTTCTGGAGGCCCGACCGGCCACGGCTGTCCCCGACCCAACGGCAACTCAGACCTTGACACCTCTTCCTACAGGTACCTCAGGCTCAAGCGTCATTGTCTACCCCTCCCATCTGGTCCCAACCAGTATCAGGAAGGACATTTTGGACGGCAAGGACGTCAACCTGGCCTCTCTCCTTATCTCCGTGCATGATTTAGCAGAAAATAAAGCCTACTCCTGGGGCGACATATCGGTGGTCATTAAAGCCAAAGACCCCAGGCTGAACCGCAAGCTATCAGTCCCCAAATTTACCCTGGCCTTTGGCATGCTCAGAGATGTCCTGTGCTCAGCCACCCCTAGCAGGCGGGAAGAGCTGGACTTATACCTCCATACTGTGGTAGACTTGGGCCACAAGTATGGAGGTTTCGCTTTCTACGATTATCATCGTTCCTTCTCAGCCAAGGCCGCCGCCAGATTCGCACAATTCCAGATCGCGACAGATTGGAGTCTCATGGACACAGAGCTCTTCTGCCGCCACTTTGCCGGCTTACGCTCACCTCTTCTGTGTGCAATTTGCCAGTCTTCCACCCACACTGCCACCTGGTGCGCCAATACGGCGATCAGACGGCCCTTCGAGTTCCCCTCTACCTCAGGTACAGTACAGGGCCAGTCGATCCCTGAACCAACGCCTCAGGTGGACAAACTCGGACGCCCAGTCCGAACCGTGGGAGGGGCAGCCATCTGTAACAACTTTTAACTATGGGTCCTGCAACTTCAGCCAATGCCGTCTACTTCACATCTGCACTTTATGCCAAAGAGCACACCCTAGGAATTTGTGTGAAGTCAAGCAACACAAGAGGGCATGACTAAGCCGAATCAACATCTTATGGCTAGGACTGTATCTCACTTCACACCCCACCCCTTCCCTAGCCACCTACCTTATCCAAGGCTTCACAGTAGGCTTTCACACCGGCCTCATTGCACTGCCCCACAGTACTCACGAATGCGCCAATCTTCGTTCGGCAGCCATCGACGAACAGGCCATAGATCAGCTCTTACAGGCAGAGGTAGATCGAGACTATGTAATAGGCCCTTTCACTTGCCCCCCTTTCAGCACATGGAGAGTCAGCCCTATTGGGCTTGTCAAGGGCAAATTCTCTAAGAGCCCTTGCACACTGGGGCGGTTTGCAGGCGCTATTGCGCTAATAATAGCGCCTGCAAACCGACCCGAAAGTGCCGCTCCTTGCATTCCAGTGTGAAAGCCCCGAGGGCTTGCACACTGGAGCGATGCGCTGGCAGGACGGTAAAAAAAGTCCTGCTAGCAGCATCTTCGGAGCGGTGAAGGAGCGGAGTGTATACCGCTCCTTTACCGCTCCTGCCCATTGAAATCAATGGGACGGCGCGGCTATACCGCCGGCAATGCGCCTCTGCAGAGGCGCTTTGCGGTGGTATTTAACCCCTTCTCGGCCGCTAGCGGGGGGTAAAACCGCCCCGCTAGCGGCCGCATACCGGCGGTAAAACGCCGCTAATAATAGCGGCGTTTTACCGCCGATGCCGCCCCCGCCCCAGTGTGCAAGGGCTCTAATAAATTGCGTTTGGTGTACGACTTGTCTGCGCCTCATTCTTCGCACATACCCAGTCTCAATTCCCTGATCCCCTCCGAAGAGTTTTCCCTAAAATACTCCTCCGTGGACATGGCAATACAAGCGATCATCAAAGCAGGCACAGGTGCCTGGCTCTCCAAAGCCGACATCTCGGATGCTTTCAAGCTCCTGCCCATCCACCCATCCCTTTGGTGCTGGCATGGCATCAAATGGAAGGAAGCGTATTATTTTGCTACGAAACTCACCTTCGGTTCGAAGAGTAGCCCGTGGCTCTTCGACACGTTCGCACAGTCCCTCGTTTGGATACTATTACACAAGGGCCAATGCCATGAAGTCATCCATTACCTGGATGACTTCCTACTGATAGAACCGCCCAACAAGCCCCCAGGAGATCTCGACAAACTGAGAGTAATTTTTGGAAACCTCAACGTTCCTATCGCCGAGCACAAAGTCGACGGTCCAGCAAACATCATCACCTTTCTCGGGGTCAGCTTGGATACCTGCGCAATGCAGGCCAGTCTCCCCCCCGACAAATTAACACGCATTAGGGCAGTCCTTCACGAGTTTACACACACCAAGGGCTGTACCAAAAAACAGTTGCAGTCTCTCCTGGGTATGCTCAACTTCGCTATGCGAATTATCCCACAAGGCCGCACATTCGTATCACGCCTACTTAGATTTCTGTCAGAAACTCAAGACCCTGATCAGATTTTGAAATTAGACTCCGCAGCTATAGCGGACCTATCAATGTGGGAGGAATTCTTGTCCGCCTGGAATGGCATATCTCTATTCATACCTATGGTTTCGATCCATTCACCCCAGGTAGTGACTGACGCTGCAGCCTCCACAGGTTTCGCGGCAATTTTTGGCCATCATTGGTTTTCAGGACCCTGGCCTCAACAGATACTATTGATACCCGGCTTTTCCCAAACATCTGCCCTGTTTGAGCTTTATCCCATAGATGCAGCCGCACAACTCTGGGGCCACCACTGGACAGGACAAACCGTAGTCTTCACCACCGACAACCAGGCCACGGCAGACATCATCAACAGAGGCAGGTCCAAGTCCCTAGCAGTCATGTCCTTCCTGCACAGGTTGGTTCAACTGTCTTTACAACATCAGTTCAACATACACTGTGAATTTATACCCGGCAGATACAACTCAGCAGCTGACGCACTATCACGTTTCAATTATCCCTCCTTTTTCAAACAGGTTCCCGATGCCGACCCAATGTCGGCCCCTATCCCCGTCTGGTCACAACTGACCCTGGATTAGTGCAACATCTACACGGAGCTACGCAACTCATAAATAATTCCCTCTCCCGCAACACACTCAAAGCCTACCAGACAGCTTAGAAGGCTTTCAACAAATTCCTCACGCCCTGCCGCAAAGAACCAACAGATATCAAACAGGTGCTGGCCTTCACGGCACACTGCCACACGCAGCTGGCCTTATCCTACAACACCATCCGGTTATACCTAGCTGGCATTCAACATTTCATGGCGCTTGAAGACCCGACGAAGTCGTCACTGTTCTCATCCCACGCTATACGAGCCATCCTAAGGGGAATACAGAAACAACAACCAGTCATCAGCACTAAGCGCTTGCCCATTACGGGGCCCATCTTTAGGGACATGTCAAACATACTGGCTACTTCACCATTCGGTCTGCTCCCCAGCACGGTCTTACAAGCAGCCATATATTTAGCTTACTACGGGTTCTTGCGGCCTGGCAAATTCACCTCTAACAAACCCACAGACCTAGTACTATGCAGACGACACTTGCTTCGACACCAAGACCACTTTATCCTGCACCTCGAGGTCTCTAAAACCCAGCAAACGGGCTCGGGAGTGAACATCCACCTCTACAGAACCAACAACAGCTGGTGTCCAGTCGCTGTACTCAACCGACTCCTATCTCTCCTGCCTGAGCAACCAGACAGCAGTCCCCTTCTACCATTCCCAGTCAAACCCTTAAATGCCTCTCAGTTTGTGAGCCACATAAGGATACTTCTCCGCAATCTCCACCTTAACCCTAGTCAGTATTCCGGACACTCTTTCCGCATCGGAGCAGCCTCCGCGGCATCCCGCCACGGGGTGCCAGATCACATCATCAAAAGATTAGGCAGGTGGAAATCAGCCTGCTTCGCCCGGTACATCCCCAATCCACAAACAGAGATGGCACAGGCATTCTCCAAATTGGCTCAATAAATAACTGAAAACCAATAAAAATTATAACCCTACCTGAATGTTTTTGCCCCCTTATTTTGGCATACCGGCCATTAGACCAAGGCACACTTTCAGGTCTATTTCATATGGTAAGTCCACACTTTCAGGTCTATTTCCGATGGTAAGTCTTATCTTTACTATAAGTGTTATCTATGTCCATATCGGACATAGGGCTCCGACCATAAGTAGGAAGGCCAGTATGGTGGCCTGAATTTATGGGAGGAGCCCGGGGGGTATTTAAGCAGCCCGCTCACCTGTGGTGCTTGTCGGTTTCTTGTGCGCGATACCCACCCTCCCATCCCCATTTCACAGCATTTCTCAACTATTCATTTCATTCATTTCTCTTACAGAATAATCATTTCTTAAACCAGGGTATGCCCCCTTATTTTGGCATACCGGCCATTAGACCAAGGCACACTTTCAGGTCTATTTCATATGGTAAGTCCACACTTTCAGGTCTATTTCCGATGGTAAGTCTTATCTTTACTATAAGTGTTATCTATGTCCATATCGGACATAGGGCTCCGACCATAAATATATATATATATATATATATATATATATATATATATATATATATATATATATATATATATATATATATATATATATATATATATGTATATGTGTGTGTATATATATATATATATATATATATATATATATATATATATATATATAATGTGTTATGTATGTGCCATGTGTTATGTGTTGTTTTCTGTTTTCCAGGAATTGGGTGAGGGTCGTCATGACAGCACGGATGGTCCATTTTGGGTAGGGGCTGTGTTCTTCTGGTGGTCTTTGACGGGGGCAGTAAAAGGAGGGATAAAATAAGGGGTGGGGGGCTCATCGTTAGCATGTACCCCTCCGGTGTATTCCTGAACGTTGGAGGGAGTACTGATTTTGTGGCGCTGCGGGAAGCGGTTGTCTCTGAGCGGCTACAGCTGGAGGCCTATTAGTTTGGTAAATATCCCGCAGTGCGTTGGTGTTATACGATGGTATACGTTGGTTATATTTGAAAGGTGGGTCACCGTCGGAGACCATCAGACTGGGGTTAACAGTTTAGGTTATTACGTTATTATTTATGTTTATTGGTTATTTATTGGAGTTATTATTTGGAAGTGTTTTAATAAAAGAGGCTGTTATGGCCATTTTTCTCCAACAAAGAGAAGGTGTGGTCTCATCATTTCAGGTGGGGAAGATATGGGGTTGGAGTATTACGGTGACTGAATGAAGGGGACATTTGGTCTACACTGGTCAAGGCTGCCATAAGTTGTAGAGTGTGTGACCATTTTTATATCATGCTCCCACACCAGCAGCATATATTGCATAAAGCAGCACTGTTAACACTGAGTCGATCAGACATTATGAAAGAAATTTGCATGCATTTTGCTTGGAGTACTGCTTTAATGTCTAATCTCTAATGTTTAAAGTATATGTGTATACTATCTGTAGATGTTGTTGTACAGTACTTCTAAATTTTGCTCATTTTTCAGTGAAAGGGTTAACAAAGACAGGGTAATAATTCCTGTGCATGTGCTAGGAATTATCGAGTCTGTATAAGAGCCATGCAAAGCTATGCAAATTATGCAAATACGACAGACTCTGTGTATTTGCATTAAAAACAGATTTTTAAACTGCTGAGCAACATGATCTCCTCCACCCAGCTACAGACGTCACAATGTTTGTAATGGCATGCTAAAAGTATTCAGCTGAGCGGTCTGATAGGGATTTTTGCAGTGCTTGCTATATTATTACAATAAACAACATGGAGGACACTATACATGGTCAACAATAGCTGCTCCTCCCTTACCAGTATTTTACGATATAAAATTTCCTTACATAGAGATATGCTGCCATGGCATTAACCATTGAATATGCTGTGATGTCTTGCCACTTGCCGACTGCCTAACTGTAAATGTACGTCATTACTTTGACATTAAATACAGGGGTTATGGCAGAAGCCAGCTGCCATAACCCCTGTATCTTTATTTACAGCAGATTTTTTCAAATGAAAGTGGTCCCACTTTTATAGCCCCCCTCCCCTGCTGTTTCCTGGTGGTTAAGTCTCCCGGGAACTGATCTGGTGCGGCCGATGGCTAGGCAGGAGGCTGAGTCAGAGCAAAATAGTCCTCACTCGGCTCTATGCCTATGGAGGATCGGAGTGACGTCTGACATAACTTTCACCTCTCAGCCTTAAAGGGATGATTTTTTTTTCCCCAATTAAAAGTAAAATTTCCTTTTTCTTTTTGCTTTAAGGTAAATGAGACATATGGGGTCTTTTTGAGCTGTCAGTAATAAAAGTGATTAAATAAAGAAATTTAAAGGGACAGTGTAAAAATAAAAAGTAAAATAAATAAGAATTTTTTTTTTTAAAGCGCCCCATCCCTGCGAGCTCACGCGCAGAAGCGAGCGCATACCTAAGTCGGGCCTGCATATGTAAACAGTGTTCAAACCACACATGTGAGGTATCACCATGATTGTTAGAGCGAGGGCATTATTTCTAGTGCAAGACCTTCTCTGTAACTCTAAACAGGTAAGTTGTAACAATGTTTAAAGCCTCGCCTTAAAATGTACTTTAAAATTTAGATTTGTCGCCATTCCATGAGCGTGCGCAATTTTAAAGCATGACATGTTAGGTATCTATTTACTCGGTGTAACATCATCTTTCACATTATACGAAAAAATTGGGCTAAGGTTACTGTTTTTTTTCTTTTATTCATTAAAATGTATTTATTCCAAACAAATTTCATTTAAAAGACAGCCGTGCAAATACAGTGTGACATAAAATATTGCAACAACCGCCATTTTATTCTCTAGGGTCTCTGCTCTAGCAAAAAATACAGATTTTTACTTGTAAACAACAAATGTCAGAAAAAGGCCTTAAAGTGGTTAAAAAAAAACTGTATTCTGTTTAAGCTTTTAGAAGAAATAGTCCTATCCCTGAGCAGGCACAACAAAATTCCTGGGTTTGTACCCCTGCTGTGCTCATTATTAGGGGCTCCCACCATCCCTATGCTCTGCTGACTTGCTGGGTATGTACCCTGCTGTGCTCATTATGAGGGGCTCCCACCATCCCTGTGCTGTGCTGACTTCCTCCTGGGGCTGTATCCCTGTTGTGCTCATTATGAGGGGCTCCCACCATCCCTGTGCTGTGCTGACTTCCTCCTGGGGCTGTATCCCTGCTGTGCTCATTATGAGGGGCTCCCACCATCCCTGTGCTGTGCTGACTTCCTCCTGGGGCTGTATCCCTGCTGTGCTCATTATGAGGGGCTCCCACCATCCCTGTGCTGTGCTGACTTCCTGGGTTTTTAACTTCCTCATAAAGAATAATTGTAATTATTATGACAATACTAAAACTATATTAACGAACATTCTTATTTTGTCCGATTCTGAATCTCCCATCGACTACCAGTACCAGTCTCCCACTCCCATATTAAAAAAGGTAATTTTCCCAACCATCACTCAGCAGCAGAAGAAAACCTCTGATTGGTCAACAAAACACCAGTCACGTTTCCGTTGTAATGGAATTTGGATCCGAAATTTGTCAACCAAATTTCATATTTTGTATACAATTCGGAAGCATAGACATTTGTATTTCGGATGCTTCCGAATGAACGAATTTTCAGAAAATTCGTACGAAACAAACCGCACATGTCTACCAAATTAACATCCACATGAATGGCAGGACCCAAGGTTTTCCAAACATTTCCCAAAGTATGACACTGCTTGCCTTCTTCCCATAGTGCATCCTGGTGCCATCTCTTCCCAGGTAAGCGACAGACACGCATACGTTCATCCACATTATGTAATAGAAAATGTAATTAATCAGACCAGGCCATGTGTTTTTCAATTGCTCTGAGGTCCTGTTCTGATGCTCACATGCTTATTGTAGGCACTTGCGGCTGTGGACACTGGTCAGCATGGGCACCCTGACCGGTCTGTGACTACGTGGCCACATAAACAACAAACTGCGATGCACTGTGTGTTCTGACACCATCCTATCAGAATAGGCACTAACTTTTTCAGCAATTTGAGCTATAGTAGCTCTTTTATTGGATCGGACTTCATGGGCCAGCTTTTGCCCCCCCACCTGCTTTAATGAGCCTTGGCTGCCCATGACTGTTGCCGGTTCATTGGTTTTCGTTCCTTGGATCACTTTTGGTAGTTTCTGACTTTTGCATCACACAAGAGCTGCAGCTTTGGAGATGACTGTAAAGCAGTCAACAGGTGGGAGGAAGGAGTCCAAGTGAAGGAAACCCTTGCAACCAAATTTTTCTAATAGCTTAATTCTTGGGGGTAATCCGAAAGAATGGGGACCTGATGTAGACAACCTTGGCTCATACAATCATTGGATTAGTAATAAGCATACATAGAGGAGTATTTTCTTCCACCAGAGTCCATTGTTCTTTTCCATGGTTTGACAGGACCTACTGTATGTTAGTCTTTTTGGATCCATTCCTCCCATGATGTCACAATTGTTGGCTGTATAATTGTGTTCTTTTTATGAATAACCTATTATTATTATTATATTAACTGTATCAATTAAGATCTTTTAACATAACACAATTATTTTAACATTTGTACAAATAAACGTGTATATTTTATCCTACTTTTACTGTGGTACATATATGTTGTAGTTAGGTTTTTCTTGTGCAGCT
Source organism: Lithobates clamitans (assembly GCA_037952925.1). NCBI lineage: Eukaryota > Metazoa > Chordata > Amphibia > Anura > Ranidae > Lithobates > Lithobates clamitans. Next base: position 1,836,663 of record JBBGZY010000743.1, on the reverse strand, counting down.
TTGAAGATGCTCTGACCCAGTCGTCTAGCCATTACAATTTTGCCTTTGTCAATTACATATCCTTACGCTGGCCCTTTTCTTCTGCTTTCAGCACATTAACTTCATGGACAACTTGTTCTCTTGCTGTCTAATTTATCCTACTCCCTGAGATGCCATTTTAACAAGATAATGTTATGCCTGATCGGTGTAGTTTCACTTTGTTACTGCTGCTAGGATTTTCTTGACTCCATGGCTAAGTACAAGTCGATATCATTGTCCCGTTCAGTGTCCATGAGACACCCTTTGTTGCCACAAAGGGTATTTTTAAAGTACAGCAGAATGGCACTGCCAAGGCTTAGAAAGTGAGACCATTATATCGCCATAATATCGCTGTATCTGTATAGCTAAGCCCTTTATAAGGTGAAACGCATCAGTTTATGGAATTAGGCATAGTGTTGTCTGATCATGTGAGATTGATATGCAGTGGCCAAATATGAAAATAAATTATAGAGGGACATAGAAATTCCCTTTTGGCTTTTGGTTGTTAATCTGACAGTGGATTGAAGTGGTATAGAAGTGCAGGAAAGGCAAGTACAAAGTGCTGTGCAATGACCTAATAGTGACTCCTAGCAGAGAGGGCAAAGGTGCCTATAGACTGTAGATGACCAAAGGTGCCTATAGACTGTAGATGAGGGGCAACAATTCAAGCACAATCTAACCACCGAGCAATTCTAATAAAAAATATATATTGTACAACAATGCATTATCCCATCAGATATGGGCAGGTGCCACCTGTGTGCTGTGGGGAGCAATACTGATTGTGTACATAAATCTATCAGAACTTCTTGATCATTACAGTTTACAGACATACAACATTCCCCAACCCAATCATTAACAGTCAAATTGGGCAAATATTGTCTTATGTTTATAAGCACCTAAACGGCAGCCATAGATAGTATAATTATTTTAGGTGTTTTTTGAACTTCTCAAAAGCAATAAGTATCTAAATCATTCAGATATGTTATCACCTATGTAGATGTTCCAGCTTGATGGAAAATAATCTGGAAGTAAACCTGATCTTTTAATCATCTATAGAGCAGAGGAGAGTTTGTGTGCCCTGCTGTCACTATGGGGTTAATTCACTAAAACTGTACAGTGCAAAATCTGGTGCAGCTCTGCATGATAGCTAACCCACTTTTAACTTCAGCTTGTTCAATTAGGCTTTGACAAAAAAAAACTGGAAGCTGATTGGTTTCTATGCAGAGCTGCACCAGGTTTTGTACTCTTCAGTTTTAGTTAATCAACCCCGTCTATATGCTCATGTGTTTCAGTAGAGGGCAGGTAGATATCTCTCTGTTCAGCATTTATGGGGAGAAATCTACATGCTATGCCACCCTTTTTCATAAAAGGACCAGCAAGTGTGCAGGCAGTGCTGGAGTTTCTTATTAGAAAGCCCAGTATGCTTATCAAACTGAGTGCCATGGATGTTATTCTTATTATTAATATTACGTGCAGTGAAGTTCTAGTGAGCACATGGATAGTTCTTCTTCAGAACGACTGGTGGTCTGTTTGGGTCTTGGATCTTTGTACATATTTCTGTGACTTTATGCATCCACCTTATTGCTGGTCATCATCTTCTTTTCGGTACAACACCAAACATAATTGTATTTTCCAGTGCGTTGGTTCTTCTTATATGCCAACATATAAAACAGGCTCAGTCTAGTCACCTGGGCTTCTATTGAAAGGCTGGGATTGATTTGTCAAATAAACCATTTATTTGCTTGACAATGGTAGCTAAGAGCTTACCCTACAGTACCCTTACCCATTTGAACCTTAACTTAAATTTACTATGATTTAGAATAAACACTCGACACCTAAGGTGGGTTAAATGGCCAACATGGCCTTTTATTAATAAAACAACTTTTGTTACAATACACACTGTAAGAACCCACCTAACTATACTATTTCACTAAACTGTATATATATAAATATCTATCATTTTAAGATCCAAGGCGGTACCAATGTAACCATTACCCTCTTAATTTGTGTTAGAGGCACATCTAAACTGAGTTGCCACCCCAGCCGCTATATATGAAGACTCAGGGCCTAAACCCAGCTAACCTCAGCCACCCCAGGGTCCTTAAGCTGCACGGTCACTAGCCAGTGAACTGTTCCCACTCGAGGATACCATACCTGATGGTTCCCCACCGTTTACCCAGAATGCACCACATTCTACCACCGCCAAGGATCCTAACATGCCCCTACGCATTGTAAAAACAACCCGAAAACAACCCCCATTCACTACTACCCCTCAGATTAAGGGCGGGAGGGAGGGATGTTCTCAACAGGTTCCACTAGAACTGTTACAGCCCCACCCCATTTACATTAATTTATTAACTATTAGCTCCCCCCTTTGCACCAAATTCCGGCCAATAATGACCACTTAATTACAGCCATATGCCACACCTTATATGACCACACCTTTAACCCTGACCTTGCTGGTTTGCCTTATCACCCTGTCATGTCTCCCCTGCGCTGACTGCGTCCCTTCTCAGCTGCGGGCTTCTCTTGACAATGGTAGCTAAGAGCTTACCCTACAGTACCCTTACCCATTTGAACCTTAACTTAAATTTACTATGATTTAGAATAAACACTCGACACCTAAGGTGGGTTAAATGGCCAACATGGCCTTTTATTAATAAAACAACTTTTGTTACAATACACACTGTAAGAACCCACCTAACTATACTATTTCACTAAACTGTATATATATAAATATCTATCATTTTAAGATCCAAGGCGGTACCAATGTAACCATTACCCTCTTAATTTGTGTCAGAGGCACAACTAAACTGAGTTGCCACCCCAGCCGCTATATATGAAGACTCAGGGCCTAAACCCAGCTAACCTCAGCCACCCCAGGGTCCTTAAGCTGCACGGTCACTAGCCAGTGAACTGTTCCCACTCGAGGATACCATATTTGATGGTTCCCCACCGTTTACCCAGAATGCACCACATTCTACCACCGCCAAGGATCCTAACATGCCACAGCGCACAGGTATGACTCCTTATACCTGAGCGCTCCGCCACACACGAAGAGCCCTGTGTACTCCATCCTCCAGGCCCAAAAACCACACGTCCGTCCCTACCGCGTTAAGGTGAACGCCATCTCCCCTAAGGTAACGCCATGTCTCGGACTCCAAATCCTGATGCCTAATTACCAGGCCCCCATTCCTGACAAAAAACCGCCCCACCTCCTTATTGACTTTAATCCGGGCCTTATTGATTCGGTCCACAGATCTGGCTTCTCTCCAAACCGTGCGAGCCACGATCTCGGACCAAACAAAAACAGTGCCCGGGAAGTCACAGCGAAGCCTGAGGAAATCGAACCGAATGTCTTTTATCAGTTCTCTGGAACGCCTGACGCCCAGCGTGAATTACCATAATATCCGGGGCCCTGTCCCAGCGTGCAAATCTATGCACCTCGGGAACCACTCTGTTCCACATCATGCCCCTTACTCCTATCCAACGAACACTACCCTCTTCCCAGGGGAGACCTAACTGCCTGGCATCGGGTCTAACTTCAGCCCTCCTGGCCCCCCAGTAAACAAATGAATGCCCAAGGATCCAAACTAGGCATCTGCGACCTGAAAACAAATAGAGAAAAAACATTGCCCCACCAACCTGGACATATAAAAATTAAAACAATAAGACCAACACATAGAAAAGAGTTAGCATGAGAGTCAACACAAACGTGACGACAAAGACCCCCTCTCTCATCTTCACATTAAATGAGGTCTAACATACGACCTGAAACGATTCGACTCCCACCTACTGATGCGTTTTATCATCTCAGTTCCCAACCCCCATCTTGACGCCTCCGTGGCGGCTCCGATTCGGAAAGAGTGAGATCCGAATTGCCTGGGATCCAGGCCTGCCGCATTCAGACATTTACGAAAAACCGCAATGAACTGAAAACGCGATAAATACGAGCCATTCCTGTGCATCAAGAAAGGTCCCGCACTGGCAGGCCTGACCGCAATAAATTGTGACACCGCCGAAACCGGGCACAGCCCGGCCACCTTACCCCGAAACAACTCCAGTACTACACCTCTTCCAGCTTGATCCGTTTTAGACTTACGAATCACTAAGCTTACTGACAATTCTGTTACAGTCACCTCGTCTCTGAAAAGTCCCCCTGCAACGTGTTTGGCAGGGCTGACCAATTCCCCTATGCGTAAAGCCCCAAAAAAGGCCAACTGAAAAGCCGCCCGAAACAAGAGTTGCTCATACCCATCTCCACACACCCCCGGAATATGAGCCATAATCAACCACAAAGTGGTTAAGGAAACCGGGCGCCGCATATCTCTGGACTTGCTCCCCTTACGATATCCCTTCATAGCCTGCCTTATGATAAACGATTTCGTGACATCCTCGCCTCCCTGCAGTTTAAACCAAAAGGCCAAACCCGCTAATTTACGATCCACTGACGATACTGATGCCCCCTTCAGAAAGTTTTGAACAATGAAATACAGGACCAATGCTGACACGTCGTCTCGGGGCTCAAGCCCCCCTACCTCCTCCAGCAACGCATTCCATTCCCTCCACGCACCAGCGTATGCGCCCCATGTCGCCTCACTCAGGGATTTTCTGATCAATCCAGCGGCGACTCCAATGCGATCGTCCATAACCCTGGAGGACAGGGGGTACCATGCTGCTCCGCGTCCGGCGCCAATCTCCGAAACTCTTTCCACTGCGAACGAGACAAGGCATCCGCAATCCTATTAGAAACCCCCGGAATGTGCACCGCATAGACAAAAGCATTCAGGCGAAGGCATAACAATACCAAGTGCCGTAACAAGCGCACCACCGGAAGTGAGGAGGCCGACAGGGTGTTAATGGCAGAGACAACTCCCAAGTTGTCGCAATGGAAACGCACCTTTTTGTTCCGAAACGCCTCGCCCCAAATTTCCACCGCCATCACAATTGGAAACAATTCCAAAAGCGCTAAGTTACGCAACCACCCGGCCTCCCTCCAAGTATCAGGCCAACCACCGGCGCTCCACTTACCCTGTAAGAATGCTCCGTATCCACCGGACCCGGCCGCATCCGTAAACAACGCCATGTCCGCATTGCTCATGGGGCCCGACATCCACATTGACCTCCCATTGTAGGTTCCCAAAAATTCATCCCAAACCCTGAGATCAGCTTGGTGATCCCGGGTCAAACGAACAAAATGTCTGGGGTTACTGACCCCCGCCATGGCTAACGAAAGCTGGCGGCAGAATATCCTGCCCATTGGAATGATTCTGCAGGCAAAGTTTAATTTTCCCAAAAGGGACTGCAGCTCCCTGACCCGAACTTTGCGTCTGCCCCCCATGGCCCTGACTTCTTGCCGTAAAGCCGCAAGCTTTGCCTCCGGCAAACGGCATTCCATGGCTACTGAATCGATCGTGATCCCCAAGAAAACCAATTCTGTCGTGGGACCAACCGTTTTTTCCGGTGCTAAGGGAATGCCAAAACGATCCGCTACATGCTGTAACGTGCCCAGCAGTACCGCGCATGCGTTAGAACCCGCAGGGCCTATACACAAAAAATCATCCAAGTAATGGATGACGGAATTGAGCCCGGACACATCCCGCACTACCCATTCCACAAAGGAACTGAAGGTCTCAAACAGCGCGCACGAGATGGAGCACCCCATTGGTAGACAACGATCTACAAAATACGACCCTTGCCACCTGCAACCCAGGAGGTGCATGCTATCCGGATGGACCGGAAGTAGACGAAAAGCCGACTCCATGTCAACTTTCGCCAACAAAGTTCCCTGTCCATACCTGCGTACCCATACTACTGCGGCATCGAACGATGTGTAGGTGACCGCACAGGCCTGCGGATCAATACCATCGTTTACAGACGCCCCTTTGGGATGCGAAAGGTGGTGAATTAAACGGAACTTCCCAGGTTCCTTTTTGGGCACCACACCCAGGGGAGACACAATTAAGCCCTCAATGGGCGGGGAAGAAAATGGACCGCCCATCCTACCCAAAGAAACTTCCTTCTGCAGTTTCTCCGTTACAACCCCCGGGAAAAGCCGAGCAGACTGCAGATTCTCGGAAATCGGCGGAACCGTAGTCAAAGAGCACGGGATTCTGAAACCCACCGAGAATCCCTCCCACAGGAGTCTAGCCGACTCCTGGTCCGGGTACCTATTTAGGAAAGGCAACATCCTTCCCGCCCTCACTGGAGTCTTCCCTTTTCCCAGATCCATCCCCGGCCTTGTTTTTTCCAGCCTTGAAACACCTACTGAAGGAATGACTGCCCCCGCATCCTGAGCATTCATGCTTGAAGCGACAGGACCCTCCAAATCGGCACGAGCTGTCATTGAACTGCCAGCAAACCCCCTTTTTCTTAACTGCCGACGAGCCTGAGGTGGAAGCACTGCCAGCCCCTCCTGGAAAAAACTGACCCCCGCTCCTAGCCGGGGTCATCAGCTTCATCCAAAGCCCTATGTCCTTGTGATCCCATCGAATAGCTGGCCTGACCGCCTTCCGCTGACGAAACTGTTCATCATAGCGTAACCATGCCATGCCGCCATAGACCCTATATGCCTCCCCAATTGCATCCAAATAGCAAAACAAAGCCGAGCAGCTCACCGGCTCCCTTTCGCCAAAAACGCTAGCTAAGATTGCGAACGCCTGCAACCAATTATTGAACGTGCGAGGAATAAGGCGATACCGCCGTTTCTCCTCGTCCTCTTTCTTACTCTCATCAGGTTTTACGCGGTCTAAGTTAAATTTTTCAAGGGGGAGCAGGGAAAATATTTCCACGTACTCCCCTTTCCAAATACATTCCCTCATTTCCTGTTTCAGGTGCGCACCCAAAGGACCTTCAAAGCACACGTACACCTCGCATTTCGCCGCATCCGCCAATCTTACCTTATCCACCTCCTTGTCACTTCTGTCCGGCGGCTTTTCCCCCGAGGTCTCTCCACTTGGTCCCTGCGGCACATCCGACGCTACTACCACAGCCGGAGGAGCGGAGGAGACTTCCGTTGGTAGCACCTGTCTCCCTGAACTGTCCCCCACCACGGCCGCCCCCCCAGGCGCCCCCCCCACTGCCCAGCTTTTGCAGTAACTCTCTCAACCCCAGCAATACCTCCCTCGTGAGCCCCTCTGACCCCATACTCCCAGGAGCCCCCCCTACCTGACCTTGGGCCCCCACACCTGACCACACAGAGGGAGAAAATAAAGGAAGCAAAACAGGAGTGCACTCACCAGGCTGCATGGGGCCGTGGACCCCCCCAGCCACCGGTCCGACTTCTGCCACGGCGTCACCGACATCCTCTTCCACTTCTCCCTCCTCCATGCTACTGGCATCTTCTCTCTGCCTCTCCGCTGGCGTCACGGGAACCGAAAGCCGCCTGTGATCCGGCCGTCCTCTCCCTCCCTCAGCCGCCGCCGTTCCTCTTGACACAGACAGGCTCGCCAGCCTGTGCCGCTCCGAGCGTCCGACTGCTCTGACGTCATCACCCTGCGCCCCGGCCTTACCCGGGCTCGCAGGCGCCACCTGTGGCCTGGAGGTGCGCGCCGTCGCATCTCTTCCTCGGGCAGACGTGCCCCTCTCGCAGCGCCGCTCCTCCCTTCGGCTGACAGAGCCACCGGCCGCCTCCCGATCGTTGCCGAGGCCCGCTCCAACTTCTCTTCCCCGACGGGCTGGCATGTCGACCGGAACATCGCCATCCACACCAGCCGCACGCCCCGGAATCCGGTCGGAGGAGGATGGGTGAGTCGCCATCTGGCTTGTGGGTCCCATCCCCCTCAGGCTCCGCCTAGGATGGGGATTCCTCCCAGGCTCTCCCCTGGCCAACACAGGCAATCATTTGGCAGGGGGGCCTGAAGGTTCCGCGAACGGGCTCCCATTGCGGCGCTGAGCCTGAGGAGTCCTGTCAGGGGTGAACCGCTCAGGAGGCTTAGACCTCCTAGCGCGCTGTGGGGCAGGTCCTGCTTGTGAAGGACCCTGCTGGACTCCTTGCAATGACTCGGTCACTTGTCTCTGTATCCACTCAGCTCCATGTATCCCAGCAGCAGCCCTTAGCTGGGATAAAAGTTGCTCAAGTTCACTCATCATGTAAAGTAGCACTCCACTGCAAAGATGATGTTCTCAACAGGTTCCACTAGAACTGTTACAGCCCCACCCCATTTACATTAATTTATTAACTATTAGCTCCCCCCCTTTGCACCAAATTCCGGCCAATTATGACCACTTAATTACAGCCATATGCCACACCTTATATGACCACACCTTTAACCCTGACCTTGCTGGTTTGCCTTATCACCCTGTCATGTCTCCCCTGCGCTGACTGCGTCCCTTCTCAGCTGCGGGCTTCTCTTTTCTTGCTGTCTAGGGTATTAGTGGAATTCTTTGCCAACACCAAAGTTCAGAGGAAAAAATACTTTTCCTCTCTTGCTTCTTCATTGTCCAGCTTTTACATCCATAGAGAGTGTTATACACTACAAGTTTTTTTTTTCCAATCAAACCAGCAAGCTGAGCAAACAAAACGGGCAAATCGCTGCACTAACACAAGCAATAGCGATCTCCCCTGCTGTGCTTTTGTGTTCTCGCAGCCTATCGGATGCTGGTTTTCCAGTATGTCCCTTCGTCAGAAGCAGGTCTGAGTAGTGTGTGTGGATCGTTAGTACTTGTGTATTGTGTACTGTGTATTGCGAGTGCACGTAGGTCTGCGAGTGCATGTAGTTCTGCGAGTGGTCTGCGAGTGCACGTAGGTCTGCGAGTGGTCTGCGAGTGCACGTAGGTCTGCGAGCGGTCTGCGACTGCACGTAGTTCTGTGAGTGGTCTGCGAGTGCACGTAGGTCTACGAAGGCACGTAGGTCTGCGAGTGCACGTAGGTCTGCGAGGGGTCTGCGAGTGCACGTAGGTCTGCGAGTGCACATAGGTCTGCAGGTACATGTAGGTCTGTGAGTGCACGTAGGTCTACGAGTGCACGTAGGTCTGCGAGTGGTGTGCGAGTGCACGTAGGTCTGCGAGTGGTGTGCGAGTGCACGTAGGTCTGCGAGCGGTCTGCGAGTGCATGTAGTTCTGCAAGTGCACATTTTCCAGTGCGTTGGTTCTTCTTATATGCCAACATATAAAACAGGTTCAGCCTAGTCACCTGGGCTTCTATTGAAAGGCTGGGCTTGATTTGTCAAACAAAACATTTATTTGCTTTTCTTGCTGTCCTGGGTATTAGTGGAATTTTTTGCCAACACCAAAGTTCAGAGGAAAAAATACTTTTCCTCTCTTGCTTCTTCATTGTCCAGCTTTTACATCCATAGAGAGTGGTATACACTACAAATCGCTGTACTAACACAAGCAATATTTTGACAGTGATCTCCCCTGCTGTGCTTTTGTGTTCTAACAGGGGACCGCCCCCACACCAGGACACACTGATCAGCGCTGGCATGCTGGTTTTTCAGTATGTCCCTTCATCAGAAGGAGGTCTGAGTAGTGTGTGTGGATCGTTCGTACTTGTGTATTGTGTACTGTGTATTGCGAGTGCACCTAGTTCTGTGAGTGCATGTAGTTCTGCGAGTGCACTCACAGACCACTCGTAGACTTACGTGCACTCGCAGACCTATGTGCACTCGCAGACTGCTCGCAGACCTACGTGCACTCGCAGACCGCTTGCAGACCTACCAGCACTCGTAGACCTATATGCACTCGCAGACCTACGTGCACTCGCAGAACTAGGCGCACTCGCAGACCGCTTGCAGACCTACGTGCACTCGCAGACTACGAGTGCACGTAATTCTGTGAGTGCACGTAGGTCTGCGAGTGCTCGTAATTCTGCGAGTGCACGTAGGTCTGCGAGTGGTCTGCGAGTGCGAGTAGTTCTGCGAGTGCACTTAGGTCTACAAGTGCACGTAGGTCTGGGAGAGGTCTGCGACTGCACATAGGTCTCCGAGTGCACGTAGGTCTACGAGTGCACGTAGGTCTACGAATGCGCGTAGGTCTGCGAGTGGTCTACGAGTGCACATAGGTCTGCGAGTGGTCTGCGAGTGCACATAGGTTTGTGAGCGGTCTGCGAGTGCACGTAGTTCTGCGAGTGCGCGTAGGTCTACAAGTGCACGTAGGTCTGCGAGTGGTCGGGGGGTGTGCACGTAGGTCTGCAAGCGGTCTGCCAGTGCACATAGGTCTGCGAGTGCATGTAGGTCTGCAAGTTCACGTAGGTCTGCGAGTGGTCTGCGAGTGCACGTAGGTTTACGAGTGCGCGTAGGTCTGTGAGTGCACATAGGTCTGCGAGTGCACGTAGGTCTGTGAGTGGTCTGCGAGTGCACATAGATCTGCGAGTGGTCTGCGAGTGCACGTAGGTCTGCAAGTGGTCTGCGAGTGCACATAGGTCTGCGAGTGCACGTAGTTCTGCGAGTGCACGTAGGTCTGCATGTGCGCGTAGTTCTGCGAGTGCGCGTGGGTCTGCGAGTGCACGTAGGTCTACGAGTGCACGTAGGTCTACGAGTGCACGTAGGTCTGTGAGTGGTCTGCGAGTGCACGTAGTTCTGCGAGTGCACGTAGGTCTGCAAGTGGTCTGTGAGTGCACGTAGGTCTGCGAGTGCACGTAGGTCTGCACGTGCACGTAGTTCTGCGAGTGCGCGTAGGTCTGCGAGTGCACGTAGGTCTGCGAGCGGTCTGCGAGTGCACGTAGTTCTGCGAGTGCACGTAGGTCTGCAAGTGGTCTGCGTTTGCACGTAGTTCTGCGAGTGCATGTAGGTCTGCGAGTGCACGCAGGTCTGTGAGTGGTCTACGAGTGCACGTAGGTCTGCGAGCGGTCTGCGAGTGCACGTAGTTCTGCGAGTGCGCATAGGTCTATGAGTGCACATAGGTCTGTGAGTGCACGTAGGTCTGCGAGCGGTCTGCAAGTGCGCATAGGTCTGCGAGTGCACGTAGGTCTGCGAGTGGTCTGCGAGTGCACGTAGTTCTACGAGTGCACATAGGTCTGCGAGTGCACGTAGTTCTACGAGTGCACATAGGTCTGCGAGTGCACGTAGGTCTACGAGTGCACATAGGTCTGCGAGTGCACATAGGTCTGCGAGCGGTCTGTGAGTGCACGTAGTTTTGCGTGTGCATGTAGGTCTACGAGTGCACATAGGTCTGCGAGCGGTCTGCGAGTGCACGTAGGTCTACGACTGCACATAGGTCTGCGAGTGCACGTAGGTCTGCGAGTACATGTAGGTCTGCGAGTGGTCTGCAAGTGCACATAAGAGTGCATGTAGGTCTGCGAGTGCACCTATGTCTGCGAGTTGTCTGCGAGTGCATGTAGGTCTGTGAGTGCACGTAGGTCTGTGAGTGCATGTAGGTCTGTGAGTACACCTAGGTCTGCGAGTGCACGTAGGTCTGCGAGTGGTCTGTGAGTGCACGTAGGTCTGCCTGTGTATTGTCTTGTTGAGTACCTGTGTATTGTCTTGTTGAGTATTAGTGTCAGGAAGCTAGTTGTTAGGTAATTTGGACAGGATATAATCCCCAATCCTCATTAAAATGAACCACTTGCCAATCGCCCCATAGCCAAATGACGGCTGCAGGGCGGCTGGATAACTCTGGGATCACGTCATATGACGTGATTCCAGAAAACTGCTCCCGCGCGCCCCCTGGGGCGCGCACACGTGAACATCCGTGACCGCCGGGTCCAGAGGACCCGGCGCATCACGGCAAACGGCCGCTGATCGTGACCGTTTACCATGTGATCGCTCTGTCAAATGACGGAGCGATCACATGTAAACAAACGGGCGTCATGTCATGACGCCGGTTCCTCCCTCCCCTCTCTGTACCGATCGGTACAGAGGGGGAGAGATCAGATGGGAGCCGCGCTGTGGGCTGGATGTGTAGTGCCCACAGCGCAGCTCAGTGACATGTACAGTCACATCCATCCCTCCATGCTCAGCCATCCCCCCCATGCTCTACAATGACCCTGTGCAATACTCTGCAATGATCCTGTGCAACCCTGTGCAATACTCTGCAATGATCCTGTGCAACCCTGTGCAATACTCTGCAATGATCCTGTGCAACCCTGTGAAATACTCTGTAATGACCCTGTGCAATACTCTGCAATTACCCTGTGCAATACTCTACAATGACCCGCAATAATCTGCAATGACCCTGTGCAATACCCCGCCATACTCCGCCATACTCCGCCATACCCCGCCATACTCCGCCATACCCCGCCAAACCCCGCCATACTCCGCCATACTCTGCGATACCCAGCCATACTTTGCCATGCTCAGCCATACTCGGCTATACTCTGCCATGCTCGGCCATGCTCGGCTGTACTCGGCCTCTGTATGTGGCCAGGCTGTGGAAGTCTCACACATGAGGTATCGCTGTACTCAGGAGGAGTAGGAGAATCTATTTTGGGATGTCATTTTTGGTATGTACATGCTATGTGTTAGAAATATTGTATGAATGGACAACTTTGTGTTAAAAAAAATGTGTTTTAACCACTTCCTGCCCGCCGGCCGTCGTACGACGTCCTTGACTTTGTGCGGGGATATCTGAATGATGGGTGCAGGTACAGGCATCATTCAGATATCATCTTTTTCAGCCGGCGATTCCCTACACCATAAGAATGATCATAGTGGCTGTTCCACTGCTTGATCATTCTTACGCGAGGCGAGAGGGGACGCCCCCCCCCCTCGCAGCCCTCAGGTGCTTCTACCAACTCACCGCTACGATCGAAGTCAGGATCTTTTTTTTTATTTTTTATTTAAGGCTTCCCAGCCTAGAGGTGAGATGTGGGGTCTTATTGACCCCATATCTCACTGTAAAGAGGACCTGTCATGCCATATTCCTATTAGAGGGGATGTTTACATTCCTTGTAATAGAAATAAAAGTGATCAAATTAATTTTTTGGAAAAAAGCCTCAAACTAAAATAAAGTAAAATGAACAATAAAAAAAAAAAAAAAAAAAATGTTCCCCGTGTGCTCGCAGTCAGAAGCGAACGCATACGTAAGTTGCGCCCACATATGAAAATGGTGTTCAAACCACACATGTGAGCTATCGCTGCGATCGATAGAGCGAGAGCAATAATTTTGGTCCTAGACCTCCTCTGTAACTCACAACATGTAACCAGTAAAATTTTTTCAAGCGTCTCCTATGGGGATTTTTAAGTAGCGAAGTTTGGCGCCATTCCACGAGCGTGTGCAATTTTGAAGGGTGACATGTTAGGTATCTATTTACTCAGCATAACTTCATTATTCACATTATGTAAAAACATTGGGCTAACTTTACTGTTTTTTTTTTTGAAAGCACAAAACTGTTTTTTTTTTCTTAAAATTGCTGCGCAAATACCGTGAGAGATAAAAAGTTGCAACGACCGCCATTGTATTCTCTAGAGTCTTTGCTAAAAAAATATATATAATGTTTTGGGGTTCTATGTAATTTTCTAGCAAATAAATTATGATTTTTACAGAATTGGCAGAATTGGCCTGGGTGCTCCAGAACGCCTGAAGGTGCTCCGTGCATGTTGGGCCTCTGTATGTGGCCACGCTGTGTAAAAGTCTCACACATGTGGTATCGCCATACTCGGGAGTAATAGCAGAATGTGTTTTGGGGTGTAATTTGTGGTATGCATATGCTGTGTGTGAGAAATAACCTGCTAATATGAAAATTTTGTGAAAAAAAAAAAAAAAATCTTGATTTTGCAAAGAATTGTGGGAAAAAATGACAACTTCAAAAAACTCATCATGCATCTTTCTAAATACCTTGGAATGTCTTCTTTCCAAAAAGGTGTCATTTGGGGGGTATTTGTACTTTTCTGGCATGTTGGGTCTCAAGAAATAAGATAGACCGTCAGTACTTCAGGTGTGATCAATTTTCAGATATTGGCACCATAGCTTGTGGACTCTAACTTTCACAAAGACCAAATAATTTTCACCGATTTGGGTTATTTTTACCAAAGATATGTAGCGGTATACATTTTGGCCAAAATATATGAAGAAAAAATTACTACTTTGCAAAATTTTATAACAGAAACAAAGAAAAATGCATTTTTTTACAGAATTTTCGGTCTTTTTTCTTTTATAGCGCAAAAAATAAAGAACCCAGCGGTGATTAAATACCACCAAAAGAAAGCTCTATTTGTGTGAAAAAAAGGACAAAAAAATTCATTTGGGTACAGTGTTGCATGACTGAGTAATTGTCATTCAAAGTGTGAGAGCACCGAAAGCTGAAAATTGGTCTGGTTATTAAGGGGGTTTAAGTGCCCAGTGGTCAAGTGGTTAATAGGTACGATACCCGGTGGGACAGATATAAAGAAAGTAGCCGTGCTTAGGAAAAAAAGGATATTAAAATAGAAAGTGGACTACAAAATAATAAGAGTTAGGTAGCTGCCTCCCCTACTAGGGCTCCCCTAAGAAGAGCTCCAGACAATCAAAAGAAAATAAAAATTAGGGGTGTGTGGCGCTTACCCATGCATGAAATGAAAAAGGGGGGCTGTAGGAAGGTATAGTGGGGGCTAGCTCTATATGTGCATTAACCAGTCACCTGGATAATGTGCCCAATATTTATTGTAAAGAACAGAGGTAGTGAAAATAGTGATACACTTAACCTGAAAGGTCATGTGAATGATAAGAAAAATGTGAGAAAATTATATGCTCCTAAATTACAAAACCAAAGATCTGCCCTAAAATTGCATGTACTGCGTGCATCCAGATGCATAAATACAAATAAAAATTATTTATGTATCCCAAGGGTATTAATTGCGAATATAATTTGCTAAGTCCATGTGTTGCATAAATATCACCAATGGAAAAATAAAAACATAAAGTCTCAACACATTGAGAGATGTGCAAAAAGTGTGCTAAGCACACTAATAGGGCGTACACACGGTCGGACTTTGTTCGGACATTCCGACAACAAAATCCTAGGATTTTTTCCGACGAATGTTGGCTCAAACTTTTTTTGTCTACACACGGTCGCACAAAGTTGTCGGAATTTCCGATCGCCAACCACGCGGTCACGTACACCACATACGACGAGACTAGAAAAGGCCGGTTCAGAACCAAGCGCGGCACCCTTTGGGCTCCTTTTGCTAATCTCGTGTTAGTAAAAGTGAGATGAGAGACGATTCGCGCTTTTTCAGACTCGTGGCTTTCAGATCGTTTTCTGCTGTTCAGTTTGTGCTTGTGGGTTTGTATCTGCTCTTCAGTGCGTGCAGCAAGTTCCGCGTGACTTTAGGTAGTCATTGTATTCTTGTTCGTTTGTTACTGTTTTTCAGGTCGCTCTTCACAGGCCTTGCTGTTCTTCAGTGCGTTCTGTTACTTCGTTCTGAGCAGCCGACTGTTTTCTAGCCATGTTTCGTATGCGTACTCCTCGTAGAGTTCGTGCTGTGTGGGGTCTTGGTGTTGGGGTCCTGACCTTGACACAAGTCCAGTCCATGAACAGGGTGGGGAGGAGTTCATGGACCAAGAATTGGTTGCTTCAGCGTGACCAGTTCTGTCATATGCCTTTGCTCCGTGAGATCTGTGAGAATAATCCTGATGATTTCAGGAACTTTCTCAGGATGACGGACCCCGTGTTTCACCGTCTGTTGGCTTCGCTGACCCCCTATATCAGAAGGCAGGATACCTGCATGAGGCAAGCCATCACTCCGGAGCAGAGGTTGGTCGCTACCCTGCGGTATTTGGCCACAGGGAGAAGTCTGCAGGACTTGAAGTTCTCGACAGGCATCTCCCCCCAGGCTCAGGGGATCATTATCCCAGAGACCTGTTCTGCCATCATCCAGGTCCTGCAGAAGGAGTATATGAAGGTAAGATTTTTATCCTTTTATATCACATTTTATTGTATTGAATGTTTGATAATATCTTGTATTTCTTTCCTCATTCCCTAATTACCATGATTGTAATATGCTGTGAATGTCCCCTTTGTCCTCATGCATGCTGGATTTTTATGTAATTATTATTTTAGGTCCTTCATACATATTTGCCCTTCACTAACCTCTCCAGCATGGTGTCTCCTGCCCTATATTCACCTCATGTAGTCACTTAACAATGTATTTTATCAGCTCCATAGTAGTGCTTTACCCCAAACACCCCCTAAAATGTTTGTAAATGTTATTTTTGATTTAAATTCAGGCAGAGTGCCAGAGGCTTTTTTTTGTGGTGTCCCCAAATAATTTTTAGTAACCCTCCCTCCCCCAACTGCTAAGTCAGCTGATCCCAATTCTCTATCCTCAATCATCTATCTGCTGACTTTGCCAAACCCATACACACTATACCCATCTCTTTACTGGTCAGATTTATGGACGAATTCCCCAAAGCATGTAGTGCAAGGGCCTGCCTGTATACTTTCAAATGGTACTGTTTAAGGTTTTTGTATCCTATTATTATCTTGACAGGTAATAGCAGAATGTCCAAATGTCCTCAAATGTGTACAATGTGTATTTATATCTTTGTATTATGACACTTCTTACCTGTCCAGTGGTCTGCCAATAGTGTAACTAAGGAGGGGCTGTTCCAAGTAATACCCTGTATTTAGGCATTCATCTCTCAATGAAGTGAAGAGGGTTACCTGTCCAAGATTTCCACACACCCCCTATAATGTTACAAATGGCCCATGAGAGGGGGGGGAGGGGGAATATGATAGGTGTACCTTATACTTTGGCGTTGTTAAATTCCCCTTAATAAATGCTATCTGGAGGTTGCCCCATAATGTTTGTGTCTAATCTGCTTGCCATGTTTCAGAGTAAAAATAATAATGTTTATTGTTTTTTCCTCAACAGTTTCCTTCCACGCCACAGGAATGGCAGACTGTGGCCTCCCACTTTGCCCAGCGGTGGGACTTTCCTAACTGCGGACGGGCAATTGATGGGAAACACGTCCACATCGTCCCACCACCCAACTCGGGGTCGTACTATTATAATTACAAGGGGTTCAATAGTATAGTGATGTTGGCGGTGGTGTCGGCTAATTAAGACTTCTTGTATGTGGACGTGGGGAAGAATGGCCGGATGTCCGATGGTGGAGTCATCGCCCAGACGGAGTTCTACAGGCGTCTCCAGAATGGCAGCTTGGACTTGCCAGCTCCAGAGGACAATGTTGAAGGACTCCCATTTGTGTTCGTTGCTGATGAAGCATTTGCGCTGGGGGACCACCTGATGCGACCATTCCCAATAAGGACCCTCACCCCGGAACAGAGGGTTTTTAATTACCGGCTGGCCAGAGCCTGAAGAGTGGTGGAGAACACATTTGGAATCCTGGCCAGCCGGTTCCGCCTATTTATGACACCCATCCATATGGCGGAGTATAAACTGAACCATATTATACTGGCGTGCTGTGTTCTCCATAACTTTTTAAGGAAACATTCGGCCAGTTGGGCCTGAGGCTGGAATCATACATCAAACCACACTGATGGCGCTTGAAAGTGGCCGTCCTGGCTTGCCCTCCCTGAGTGCCCGTGATGTCCGGTTACGCTACCTGGAGTTCTTTGCGGGTAGGGGGGCTATCAATATGCCAGACAATCTGTGAAGCCTTTTTATAATAAAAAAAAACAAAAAAATTCTTTGTGGACATTTACTGCTTGTGTTTGTTTTAGCTGACCCTGACAGAAATGTTTTGAGTGCAGAAAATGGCGTGATTGTGTAACCTTATACAAAGCACTGTTGGCTGTTTTTTACTAAATGCAAAAACACATTTCACTACAAGTGCACTTGCAACTGCACTGAAACTGCACTTGTAGTGCAAAGTGGATTCGCCCTTAGGAAATAACCCCCATTTTCTCAGAAAACAACAATTACATCACCCCAAAAGTGTTGTAGCGTTGAGACAATAATCCACACATTCTTGATTAACAATCTTTTTAATACCTGCACAATCACATGTGCATTTACCAAAGGTTTTTCCAACAAACCAACATGTTTGTTGTATAACAATTTTTGTGGTGGCATTATCCAAAATCAAAATGTCCATTTTATAGAAAACAGGCCTGTGTAAAACCAACAAGAAAAGACACAAATCTTGAACTTACAAACGTCACATTTGGTCGAATTTGAAGGCAATATCAGACATGAGTATTTAGGAACTGTGTTTGATATTGTGTTCAGATGGGGTGAAATCACCCCTGGAAAAGCCAAATTTGGATAATGCACACAAATTTCACAATGTCAACATGTGCTATCTGCCATCACGGGGGATCAAGGGATGTGTTTTGGGGGAGCAAGCCCTTCCTCTCAGCTACTTTATAATTGAGGAAGGGGTTGCACCCCCAAAACGCGTCCATTGATCTCCCGTGATGGCAGATAGCACATGTTGACACACTGTGTGCATCCTCCAAATTTGGCTTTGGGAAAAATCACAAAAACATTTAGCACATTGTAGCACACAAAAGAAGAAAGTGATTTGGAGGGGCTTTAAACTCGCCCCAAAACATCAATGATGTTTTTATATTTTGGAATAACATCATTGATGTTTTTCTTGATGATTTCCAATTGTAAATTACACCCCATGATCTCCCCGATCAGGATCTGGGCACTTTCGGATGTGAAAGGATCTGGATCCACAACATCACGATCACCTAAAAAGAGAGGAACCCCAAAATAAATTAGGTCTAAAAAATATGCCGCCATCTATCTCTTATCTGAGCCTGTGGTTGCAGACACTCACCTGTTGTGGTGACTAGTTCCACCACGTCTTCATCCTCCTGCTCAGCTTGTGTTGAGGGGATTTCCCCTTCTTCCAGAGGGGGGGGGCTCTGGTCTCCTCAGATGAGGGGTGTCCTCCGAGTCTTTTCTCCCCTATGTAAAACAAAAATGGTATAATTAGCACACAGATATTTGATGGCAGAACTATAAATAGGAAACATTGCTTGGAAGTGGGGTACAATTGTCAATTTTAGCAGAGTTCCAAGATGTAGCTTTTTTAGTGTCCTTTGTCAACCTGCAATACTTACCTGTTTTGTACAAGCTTCCCAGATGGAGTCACCCCTATAGTATACACTGGAGCACCTGTGTGGCCCCCCTAATAAAAAGGGTGTTCTTGTGTCCCACACTAGTGCTCCAGTGTCCAGATGTGAAAACAGCTGCTCAGTGTCCTCTCCTTACACACAATCTAGTTTGCATTTCATTCTAGTAACAAAGCCATCTCCACCACCAAATTATTACCCCCCCCAACATTATGCGGTGCCCCACCATGTGCCCCCCATTAAAAAAAAAAAACTATTTTTTTTTACAAAAAGACAATATATTTTTGTTTGCATTCATAGCAGATGCGCTGCATCTTACTCGGGCCGCCGCTGGAGTAACATAGTCTCTATTGAGAGGGAGAGCGTCCCCAGTCAGCTCCTGCGGGTGATTCCTCCCCCCTCCCTCTGCTCGCTGACACTGCATAATGCGAGCGCTCACACAACCATGGCCGCCCGATCTGCTACTTCCTCTGCATCCTCATTGGCAGGGAGAAGAGCGAGTTGCAGGAAGGACTCCACCAGGACTCTCAGTTACTGAAAAAACAGACTGATTTCTCCCGTCCTTAGGACAAGAGAACCAGCCTGTAAGGTCCAAGAGATACCAGACCAGTATGTCAATAGCAGGGGCAGGACAGCAAGTGGAGGCTGGGGAATCCCACAGTGGCAGAACACCAGGGCCCGGTGGCAAGACAACCTTTGCAACCCTGATAGTTCTCCCACTGCTTTGGACCCTTATATTTTCTTGGTATGCTGGTGACATATATCTCTTGTTTTCTGCCACCCTGGGGGGCCCCAATACAGTAGGAAGAGAGCTCACTGCAGAACATGTGAAAGGGCCCGTTGTGGGATCGTAGTAAAGGGCCCCAGGATATATATATGTTTTGCATTTTTTAATTGCCCCCCTACTTTTGTCCCTGTCCCCCCATGTGCCCCCCCTAAATATGAATGTTTGAGACGCCACTGCCCGCTGGCAACAAAAGTGCGTACACTCCTAAGTTAAAATGTCAGATTGGGCCCAAAGTGTCAATATTTTGTGTGGCCACCATTATTTTTCAATACTTCCTTAACCCTCTTGGGCATTAAGTTCACCAGAGCTTCACAGGTTGCCACTGGAGTCCTCTTCCATGGCAACATCACAGAACTGGTGGTCGTTAGAGACCTTGCGCTCCTCCATCTTACATTTGAGGATGCCCCAGAGATGCTCAATAGGGTTTAGGTCCATCACCTTTACCCTCAGCTTCTTTAGCAATTCAGTAGTCGTCTTGGAGGTGTGTTTGGGGTTGTTATCATGTTGAAATACTGCCCTGTGGCCCAGTCTCCAAAGTGAGGGGATCATGCTCTGCTTCAGTATGTCACAGTACATGTTGGCATTCATGGTTCCCTCAATGAACTGTAGCTCCCCAGTGCTGGCAGCACTCATGCAGCCACAGACCATGACACTCCGACCACCATGCTTGACTGTAGGCAAAACACACTTGTCTTTGTACTCCTCACCTGGTTGCTGCCACACACGCTTGACACCATCTGAATCACATAAGTTTATCTTGATCTCATCAGACCACAGGACATGGTTCCAGTAATCCATGTCCTTAGTCTGCTTGTCTTCAGAAAACTGTTTGTGGGCTCTCTTGTGTATCATCTTTAGAAGAGACTTCCTTCTGGCATGACAGCCATGCAGACCAATTTGGTGCGGTGTATGGTCCCGAGCACTGACAGGCTGACCCCCCACCCCTTCAACCTCTGCAGCAATGCTGGAAGCACTCACAGTCTATTTCCCAAAGACAACCTCTGGATATGACGCTGAGCACGTGCACTCAACGTCTTTGGTCGACCATGTTGAGGCCTGTTCTGATTGGAACCTGTCCTGTTAAACCTCTGTATGGTCTTGGCCGCCATGCTGCAGCTCAGTTTTAGGGTCTTGACAATATTCTTATAGCCTAGGCCATCTTTATGTAGAGCAACAATTCTTTTTTTTCAGATCCTCAGAGAGGTCTTTGTCATGAGGTGCCATGTTGAACTTCCAGTGACCAGTATGAGAGAGTGAGAGCGATAACACCAAATTAAACACACCTGCTCTCCATTCACACCTGAGACCTTGTAACACTAATGAGTCACATGAAACCGGGGAGGGAAAATGGCTAATTAGGACCAATTTGGACATTTTCACTTAGGGGTGTACTCACTTTTGTTGCCAGTGGTTTAGACATTGATGGCTGTGTACTGAGTTTTTTTGAGAGGACAGCAAATTTACACTGTTATACAAGCTGTACACTCACTACTTTACATTACATTAGAGCAAAGTGTCATTTCTGACTTCAAAATTGTCACATGAAAAGATATAATAAAATATTTACAAAAATGTGAGGGGTGTACTCACTTTTGTGAGATACTTTATGTTTTATGTAGATAATACAGTACTTTTTGTGAAACCAATGTATGTATACATACACATAGGATTGTATAGTGAAAAACAATAAGACATAACACATTTGGTGGGGTTATTGCAAGTTCATTCTCCCAAAGTCGTAAGTCTGTTATCCTTGAAGTTGGTTAAGTCTTATCAGAATGAGGAGGGTTTGATTTAACACAACTGGAAGCCATACTGTCTCTACACAGGTGTTTTTAGCTGGACAAAACCAGTTATAAGTCACTTTAATGAGCATATAGGAATTCTGGGAATGAATAAGTTTGTCTAGTTGTAGAACAGGTGTCAGATTTATGGTTAGTTACATTGATGTAGATCTTAGCAACCAATCATATCTAAGAGAGATGGCTAAGATAAGGCTTGTAAAGGTATATGAATGCAAGTTTTACAATTGTTAGACAGACAAGTCCAGATAGGTGTCTATCAGGCTCACTGTTATATATGCAGCCCTATTGCACAGGTTATAGCGGTGAGAACCAATAGGCAAATATCTGTTCCTTTGTACTAACGTGTCTCCTCGTACGTGTAAAATAAAGAAAACTTCTTAACTTGATCCAGAGTGTGGTCTCAGGTGAATTTCCCTCACAAATTGGTCCTTCGAGCTGGAACTCAATATCCTGTGAAGGGACCAGACCACCGGTGACCGTTATATTTATTTCTATTCTATTGTTTTGAATAGAAAACATTAGAATAGAAAAGAATAGAAAAGAATAGACTAGAAAAACAATAGAACAGAATAGAATAAAATATAATATATATATATATATTATTTTCTATTATATTCCAATCTTTTCTATTCAAATTTGATTTCAGTCTACATGCAATTCGAATTTCGGAAGATGTTTATATATATATATATATATATATATATATATATAAATAATTTTTTCTATTCTGTTCCATTGTTTTTCTATTATTTTCTATTCTAATCTTTTCTATTTGAATTCAAATTCATACTATATGAAATTCGAATTTTGGAAGATGTATATATAATATTTTTTCTATGCTGGTCTATTGTTTTTCTATGCTATTCTTTTCCATTTTTTTCTATTTTATTCTAATCTTTTCTATTTGAATGTGAATTCATTCTATACGAAATTCGAATTTCGGCAAATGGTTATATAGAAATAGACACGATAGTCACGATAGGAACACACGGTAGGAATCTGGCAGATGGGATGTACTTCTTATGACAGAAACTGGGCATTCACTCCCATCAGGATGATATGTGGAAAGAAAAAAGGGTGCTTCCACATAGTGCAGGTAAAAAAGGTATTTTATTGCTAAAAAAAAAATACAATAAATAAAATGTGATCACGCTAAAATCAAGGGCAACATGGAGAGTGGTGTGAAAGCCTGATGCGTTTCGATCCAAAGGTCTTTTACTGGGGCATGGGGAACTCAACATTGGCAATGCTGCAGCGGCTGCACACACAGCAGGGGGCCATCAATGAGTACCTGTGTGAGTATGGCACCAGGACAGGCTCAGGGGAGCTTGGCTTCTTTTTGCAATGCCAGTGGCTACTTATAAAGGATGCATGCACTGTCCTGTCACCATTTGAGGAGGCCACAAGGATGGTGAGCAGTGACAATGCATGCATCAGTGACACTGTTCCTCTAGTCTTCCTGCTGGAGCACACGCTTCATGGAATCATGGACAGGGCACTTGAGGCAGATCAGCGGGAGGAAGAGGAGGACTTCCTTTCCTCTCAAGACCCTCTTTATGCAGATAGAATTCCTGGGGCTGCCAAACACACACAAAGAGGAGGAGGAGGATTGTGTCAGCATGTATGTAGAGGATAACACGCAGCAGTCTTCAAGGGATGGTTTTCGGTCCCCAGAAACCCAAGGAGTTGTACGTGGCTGGAAAGAGGACATTCCTGACAATGTCATCTTTAGTGACCCAGAGGACTCAGAATATCATGCCTCTGCAAACTTACGCTGCATGGGCTCCCTGGTTCTGAAAAGACTGCAAAAGGACCCTAGAATTTGACTGATCATTACTGGCTGGCAACCCTTCTTGATCCATGTTACAAGGGTAAAGTTGCAGAGCTCATCCTGTCTTCCCAGAGGAAGCAGAGGATGAAACATCTTTAGGACGCCTTGAGAAAAGTTTGTGTAATGCCTTTTCAGACCCTAGAAGGTTACCATTTCCTGGTGCTGGACAACGTGTTTCTGAGGCTTTGTTCGGTCAGAGGAAGAGCAGTGGAGAAGGTGGCCGGCTGACCGATGCCTTTAAACAATTCTTTAGTTCTCAGCGCCCAGGACTGATAGGTTCAAGCAACCATCGGCAGCGTCTGCTTTATATGGTGCAGGAATATCTAGGTGCAAGAGCAGACTTGGAGACCTTTCCAACTGAGCATCCACTGGGTTACTGGGTCTTGAGGATGGACCACTGGCAAGAACTTGATCAATATGCAATCGAGCTACTGGCCTGTCCTGCATTCAGCGTGCTTTCTGAATGGACATTCAGTGCTGCTGGAGGGTTTGTAACGGATCAAAAAGTGCGCCTGTCCACAGACTCCGTTGATAGGCTCAAATTCATTAAATGAATCAGTCCTGGATCAGCAGCTATCAAGCCCCTGATGATGATGTAACTGATTGAATTTGTTAGGGCCTATCCTATTCCTGAATCTTGATGATGCTAGCGTCCAACAATATTTTTGGTTTAGGGCACCACCAACACCCAAGGCCCAATTTGTCTGAAACTGTTTGATTGGGGCATGTAATTCCAATTTTTGAAATAGTTTTTAACAGCAGGGCCCGTTCCTGTGCCCAACAAGAGTAACTGTGAAGGGTTACAGTGTTCAGGCACCACCAACACCCAAGGCCCAATTTTTCCTCACCTGTTTGACTGGGGCATGTAATTCCAATTTTTGAAATAATTTTTAACAGTAGGACCCGTTCCTGTGCCCAATAAGAGTAGCGTTGAGGGGTTACAGTGTTCAGGCACCACCAACACCCAAGGCCCAATTTTTCTTCACCTGTTTGACTGGGGCATGTAATTACAATTGTGTTATTAATTCTTAACAGCAGGGCCTGTTCCTGCGCCCAACAAGAGTAACTGTGAGGGGTTACAGTGTTCTGGCACCACCAACACTTAAGGCCCAATTTTTCTGCAGAGTATATAATGCAGTCCGTATAGTATATATACTGCAGTTCAGAGTATACAGTGCAGTCAGTGTAAAATATATAATACAGTGCAGGGTATATAGTGCAGTGCAGAGTGTAAAATACAGTGTATTGTAATGGTTAACCACTTACCGACCGGCTCCTGTACATATACATCGGCACTTTGAAGATGGATATCTCGGTAACGGCAGCAGTTGCTGCCACAACCGAGGTATACATCTCTTCAGGAGCCGGTCGTATTTACGATAATGGTGGTCTCTGCAGTGGATTCACTGCGAGGTCACCGTTATCGGCGGCGTCACTTCTGCCCATATGTCTTAAAGGGCCATTTTTTCAAAGTCATTTTTTCAAATGACAACATTTTTTTTTATTGCATTTTAGCCAAAATATGAGATCTGAGGACTTTTTGACCACAGATCTCATATTTAGGAGGATACGAGATCTGGGGTCAAAAACCTGTCATGCTTTTTTCTATTACAAGGGATGATTGTTTACATTCCTTGTAATAGGAAAAAAGTAACGCAAATTTTTAAAAGAAAAAAAATAGTGAAAAAATAAATAAAATCAAGTAAAATAGCGCCCCGTCCCGAGGGGGACATTGTACCCCTACACATTCACCAAAAAAAGTGTCAAAAAGTAAAAACCACAACAGTTTTTGACAATTACTTTATTAAGATTACTTTATGATTGTTTTTAATTACGCCGCCCAAACGAACCCGAAAAGTTCCACCTCGATTAGAGGCCTCCTGGGGACTGTTGTCTCTTGGCTGTGACAGCTGTTATATTAGGCAAAGGCGGGGCCACCTGGTGACGCAACTGAGTGGCCCTCCCCCCTTCTGACATCATTTTATGTCAGACAGGGCCAGACCCTCCCATGGAGGCAGAGTTTTTTCGCTTTTTTTTTTCTACTTTTCGGGTCTGTTGGGCGGCATGATTGACGATGGATGTACACTTTTTTTTTACTTTTTTAACAACGGAATTGTCAAAAACCTGTTTTTTCTATTACAAGGGATGATTGTTTACATTCCTTGTAATAGGAATAAAAGTGACCCAAATTTTTAAAAGAAAAAAAATAGTGAAAAAATAAATAAAATCAAGTAAAATAAATAAGAATTTTTTTTTTTCAAAGCGCCCCGTCCCGACGGGTTTGCGCGCAGAAGCGATTGCATATGTGAGTAGCGCCCGCATATAAAAACAGTGGTCAAACCACACATGTGAGGTATTGCCACGATTGTTAGAGCAAGAGCAATTATTCTAGCCCTAGACCTCCTCTGTAACTCAAAATATGCAACCTGTAGAATTTTTTAAACATTGCCTATGGAGATTTTTATTCAAAAAAGTGAATTTTTTCAAAAGAAAGTGCGCTTGTAAGACTGCTGCGCAAATACGGTGTGAAAAAAAGTATTGCAATAACTGCCATTTTATTCTCTAGGGTGTTAGAAAACAAACAATATATAATGTTTGGGGCTTCTAAGTAATTTTCTAGCAAAAAAAACTGTTTTAAACTTGTAAACACCAAAATCTGAAAACGAGGCTAGTCCTTAAGTGGTTAGGGGAACCCTATGACAGAATTAAGAAAAAAATGGCATTGGGTCTCCCTCGAATCCATACCGGGCCCTTTGGGTCTGGTATGGATTGTAAGGGGAATTCCATGCCAAAATTTAAAAAAAAAACAGCGTGGGGTCCCCCCAATCCATACAAGGCCCTTTGGGTTTGGCATCGATTTTAAGGAGAAATCCATGCCAAATTTTTTTAAAAAATTGGCGTGGGTTCCCCCCCAAAATCCATATCCGGACCCTTATCAGAGCAAGCATTCTGGAAGGCCAGAAAAGGGGTGTACGAGTGAGCGCCTCCCTCCTGAACTATACCAGGAGGCTTGCCCTCAACAAGGGAAGGGTGCTTTGGGGTGCCCCCCAAAGCACCTTGTCCCTATGTTGATGGGGACGAGGGCCTCTTCCTGACAATCCTGGCCAATGGTTGTCGGGGTCTGCGGGCAGGGGGCTTATTGGAATCTGGAAGCCCCCTTAAATAAGGGGGCCCCCAGATCCCACCCCCGCACCTATGTTAATGGGTATTGGGTACATTGTACCCCTACACATTCACCAAAAAAAATGTCAAAAAGTAAAAACCACAACAGTTTTTGACAATTACTTTATTAAGATTACTTTATGATTGTTTTTAATTACGCCGCGCAAACAGACCCGAAAATAAAAAAGTTCCACCTCAAATAGAGGCCTCCTGGGGACTGTTGTCTCTTGGCTGTGACAGCTGTTATATAGGCAAGGGCGGGGCCACCCAGTGATGTAACTGAGTGACCCTCCCCCTTCTGATGTCATTTGATGTCAGACAGGGCCGGACCCTCCCATGGAGGCAGAGTTTTTTTCGCTTTTTTTTTCTACTTTTTGGGTCTGTCGGACGGCATGATTGACGATGGATGTACACTTTTTTTTTTACTTTTTTAATAAAGGAACCGTCAAAAACTGTCTATTGTGGTTTTTACTTGTTGACAGTTTTTTGGGTGAATAGGTAGGGGTAAAATGTACCGATACCCATTCACATAGGCCGGGGGGAGGGATCTGGTGGTCCCCTTGTTAAAGGGGGCTTGCAGATTCCGATAAGGCAACCGCCCACAGACCCCGACAACCAATGGCCAGGGTTGTTGGGAAAAGGCTCTTGTCCCCATCAACATGGGGACAAGATGCTTTGGGGGGGGACCCAAAAGCACCCTCCCCATGTTGAGGGCATGTGGCCTGGTATGGTTCGGGGGGGTCCGGTATGGATTTTGGGGGGACCCCCCACGCCAATTTTTTTAAAATTTTGGCGTGGAGTTTCCCTTAAATTCCATAACAGACCTGAAGGGCCTGGTATGGACTCGGGGGGGGGCACGCCGTTTTTTTCCTTTATTTTTTCTCTATATTGCCGGGTGCTGGCAAAACATTACAGCCGTGAGCAAGTTCAAATTACATATTTTCCTTTATAAATGTAATTTCACTGCGGCACTGTTGTACACATTGCACAGATGCGCCACTTTACACGCAAACTAAGGGGACCCCCCCCCCAAGCACGATATATAAAGGAATCTTTAATTTTTATTGTTTCACTTTAAGCATTATTAAAATCACTGCTCCTGAAAAAATGTTTGTCTAAAAGCTTTTTTTTTGCATTGATACATGTCCCCTGGGGCAGTACCCGGTTCCCCATACACGTTTTAAGACAATAACTTGCATATAAGTCTTTAAAATTGGCCCTTTTGATTTTTCATGTTCGTGTCCCATAGAATTTAATAGGGTTTGCATGTTCGTTTTTACCTGTTCGCGTGTGTTGGGGCAAACCGAACCAAGGGGGGGGGTTTCGGCCTAACCCTATGTGAAACACTTATAAATTGTAAAACTTCCAAATAAGAACGGGTATTATGATTATTTCAAAATAGATTAAATTCATTATTTTCCCCAAAATTCTACAAACTATACCCCATAATGACAATTTTTAGCTGAATTCAGACCTGAAACGGACCACAAGATGCACAGGGCTCCGGTGCAAATTTGTACCGGAGCCACAGCGTAGATATATGAACCGACTCCATTGAGAGCCGGTCAAAGTCTCCTGCTATTGTGAATTGAATGTGGGGGACCCACATCCAATTCGCAATAGTGTGAACCCAGCCTTAAATTTGTAAACTGCGAGTAATGCCCTGTACACAGACTTTTCGGCAACAAAGGTCTGACAGTCTTTCCAACGGACTTCCGACGGACTTTCGACGGACTTCCGACAGACTTTCGAACAAACGGACTTGCCTACACACGATCACACCAAAGTCCGACGGATTAGTACGTGATAATGTACAACCGGACTAAAATAAGGAAGTTCATAGCCAGTAGCCAATAGTTGCCCCAGCGTCGGTTTTCGTCCGTCGGGCTAGCATACAGACGAGCAGATTTTTTGATAGGAACTGGGTCCGGCGGAGTTCCGATGTAAAGATTTGAAACATGTTCCAAATCTAAAGTCCGTCAGATTTTCGACAGAAACAGTCCGCTGAAGGTCCAATGAAGCCTACACACGGTCGGATTGACCGCCGGATTCGGTCCGTCGGACCAGTCCGGTCGAAAAGTCCGCTTGTGTGTACAGGTCATAAGAATTTTACCAAATAGCTTACTGGGGAGTTTTTATTTTTTCTGCTCAATGCAGTAAGCTAAAAACACTGAGGATTTAATATTACGCTAAACTGAACATATACCCAAGGAATGTTTAGACTGTGGGCCAAATGAAAGAAATCTAACCGATTCCCCTATCCAGACCAAACTCTGCAGTTTAGCCATAATTGAACAGAATTACCAATCAATGGAGTAAGGCAGTTCACTTATATTTTCAGTATTTCAATTGGATATTTATTTGTTTGCCTGGAACTTTAGGATGTACTAAATGTATTAATAATTAAATCCAGTATAGATGAGCAATAGGAAATTGTGTAAAACTAAATGGAACATTTGTAATTTAAGTTAAAAGGTTCCATCTAGTGGAAAATCCATATCTCTGCAGCATAACATACTGTGCTTATATGACGACTGCACTCATTACCATATGTGTGTGTAAATTGTTCATCTGTAAAAATTTACTTCTCCCCTCACTTCTCTTCCTATTTGTATTGTTCCCCTTGTAAGCATCATAGGTAGGCTTATTCAAAAATGGATTCTGCTAGGACAATGTGCATCTAAACTGAAAAAAACTATGTAAACTGCATGCTGGACAACTGGTTAAACTGGCTTTAAAGCAGTAGTAAGCTGCAAAAAATAAGAAAAAAAATCAGGCACCTGCAGAATAATGTGATGATGTGCCAGTAGGCATCGTATACTAGCACATTAAGACAGACTTATCTTAAAGTGATTTTTAAGCCTAAACATTTTTTAACTTAAGGCTCAATTCACACTTGTGTGACTTGTCATATGACTTTGGACCCCAAAGTCGCATGATAAGTCGCACCCTATGTTTCCCAGTGAGTACCGGTCATATCTGTGCAACTTAAAGTTGCAGTGACTTTAAAGTAGTTCCTGCATTACTTTAGTCCAACTTTTATGCAACTTGTGGGCCATAGACTTCAATGTAAACCCCCAAAATTTGCACGAAAGTCGCACCCGCATGATATACATGTAACTTGTGTACAACTTGTGAAAAGAATGCCAGCAATGAGAAATAAATTTAAAAACAGTGTGGGATTCCCCCCACCATCCATACCAGGCCCTTTGGGTTTGGTATGGATTGTAAGGGGAACCCCATGCCAATTTTTTTGTAATTGCCGTGGGGTTTCCCCCCTTAAAATCCATACCAGTCCCTTATCCGAGCATGCAGCCCAACAGGTCAGGAAAGAGGGGATGAGTGAATACCCCCCCTCCTGAACCATACCAGGGCACATGCCCTCAACATGGGGGGGGTGTTTTGGAGCAGGCGGGCTCTGCCACCCCACCCAGAGCACATTGTCCCCATGTTGATGGGGGCAAGGGCCTCTCCCCCACAACTCGGTGGTTGTGGGGGTCTGTGAGCGGGGGCTTATCTGAATCTAGAATCTCCCCCA
This sequence comes from Lithobates clamitans, assembly GCA_037952925.1. Classification (NCBI taxonomy): domain Eukaryota; kingdom Metazoa; phylum Chordata; class Amphibia; order Anura; family Ranidae; genus Lithobates; species Lithobates clamitans. The sequence continues at coordinate 1,806,615 of JBBGZY010000743.1, read as the reverse complement.
GATCCCGTCCCCCCTATGTGAATGAGTATGGGGTACAAAAATGACAGTAGGCAGTTTTTGACAATTCCTTTATTTATTTATTTTTTAAATGTCCCCATCATAGATCCATCATAAATCACCCCGCTGACCCGAAAAAATGCCATCTATTGATGACGTAAAAGGACTGCCCCTGCCCCTTAGGTATTCAAGAGCTGGCAGACAGCGGAAGCCTTTGTCTGGCCTGGGGTTTGTTTTCCTTTTTTGGGTCTGCAGTGGCGGCGGACATCGTGATTGTGGATCATGGATCTAATAAGAGAGCAACACCACTCCAGGTGATATGATCCCCTCTCTCCGAGAATTGTCCTCCAGGGGATACCCTTTCCATTTAACAAAGTACTGTTCCTGTCCCCCCCTCCATTTGTAATCTACTATTGCCTCCACTTCAAATTCTTCTTCCCCTTCAATCCGGATGGGGGAGGTAGTTCTTCTTCTCTTCCTGGAAAAGAGTTAGGGGTGACCGGCTTTAGTAAAGAGGCATGGAACACCGGATGTATCCTATAGGACTTAGGCAAGATCAGTTCAAAGGCCACAGGGTTTACAACCCTCTTAATCTCAAAAGGACCAATGAATTTTGGGCCTAGTTTGCTTGATGGGCAAGGTAATTTGAGGTTGATGGCTGATAGCCATACTTTATCTCCAACCTTAAAACTTGGGTTACTTCTTCTTCCCCTGTTATAGAACTCTTCATAACTTTTTTGGGCTTTCTTTATTGTTTCCTGAATTTGCAAAAAATTTGTTTGGATAACACGTATACGGTCTTGTACTGCAGGAGTTGTGACTTCGGGAATGGAATCCGGGAGAAAGGAAGGGTGGAAACCATAGTTTGCCCAGAAAGGTGTTTGGTTGATGGCGGAATGTATAGAATTGTTGTAGGCGAACTCTGCGCATGGTAAGAGGGAAGACCAGTTGTCCTGGGAACAGGAGCAGAAACATCAAAGGTATTGCTCTAGAGATTGATTCGTTCTTTCTGTCTGGCCATTGCTTTGTGGATGATATGTGGAAGAGAGGGATGTCTTGATTTCTAAGGACTTACACATATCCTTCCAGAATCTTGACGTGAACTGAATTCCCCTATCGGATACAATGTTGTGGGGAACCCCATGGAGTCTTACTACTTCTTTTATAAAGACTTCTGCAGTTGTGGAAGCAGAAGGGGTGCCTACTAGGGGCAGGAAGTGGGCCATCTTCAAAAGGCGGTCAACAACCACCAAGATGGTAGTAAACTTCTCGGAAGGAGGCAAATCAACAATAAAGTCCATAGAGACCTCTGTCCAGGGACGTTCAGGTACAGATAAAGATTTTAAGAGTCCCCACGACTTGGCATTGGATCCCTTATTGTGTTGGCAAGTAATGCAAGATTGTATATATCTTCTGCAGTCTTGTCTCCAACCCGGCCACCAGAACGAGCGATTAATTAGTTCGGAGGTCTTCTGTATACCAAAATGTCCTGCCAACTTGTGATCGTGAAAGGTTTGTAGAATCTGAAGTCTTAATACCTTGTCCTGGGCCCACAACAGACCATCTTTCCTTCCTAGGGAGGATACTTCAGGTTCCGTACATTGACTGGAGGCTTGTATAATAACTAACCTAAGATTGGGCTGAACGAGGCTAAGAAAGTTGTGAGGAGCTAGAATGGTTCCAGGTTCTTCTGATCCACTGGTTTCTGGGAACATACGGGAAAGCGCGTCCGCCTTCCCGTTCTTAGAGCCAGGTCGGTAGGTAATATGAAAGTTAAACCTGGAGAAGAACAAGGCCCAACGGGCCTGACGAGGTCGGAGGCGTTTAGCTGTTCGAAGATACTCTAGGTTTACGTGGTCAGTGAAGATCATGATGGGTTGAGATGCCCCTTCCAGCAGATATCTCCATTCCTCCAAGGCGAATTTTATAGCAAGTAACTCTCGATCCCTGACATCATAATTCTTCTCCGGAGGGTTGAGTTTACGAGAGGCAAAGGCCACCGGATGGAGCAGGGCTTTTTGGCCACTTTTCTGAGACAGGATTGCCCCTATTGCTTACTCCGAAGCATCCACTTCAAGCACATAGGGTAAGACTGTATTGGGATGTTGGAGAATAGGAGCCGATATAAAAAGTCTTTTTAGTTCACCAAAGGCTTCTTGAGCTTCCGGGGACCATAGGAATCTAGTCTGCTAGCGAGTTAGTTGATTAATAGGGGAGATGATAGACGAGAAACCCTTAATAAATCTGCGATAAAAATTGGCGAAGCCAACGAATCGCTGAATTCCCTTCTTATCTACGGGAGCTGGCCATTCCTGGATGGCCCTAACTTTCTGCGGATCCATTGCGACCCCTCCTACTGAGATAATGAATCCAAGGAACTGGATGGTGTCTTTCTCGAAGTCACATTTTTCCCCCTTTAAATATAGACCATGTTTTCTGAGGATCGAGAGTACTTTCTTCTCATGGGTGCGATGTGTTTCTAAAGTGGTGGAAAAGATCAGGATGTCATCGAGATAAACAATTACAAAGTTATCTAGATACTCACGGAAGATGTCGTTGACTAAATGTTGAAAAGTAGCCGGGGCATTGCAGAGGCCAAAGGGCATCACCAAATATTCGCAGTGCCCGAATCTGGACCGGAAAGCTGTCTTCCATTCATCTCCTTCTCGTATCCAAACCAGATTGTATGCTCCCCAGAGATCTAATTTGGTAAAGATTTGAGCGGCTCGGAGACGCTGGAAAAGTTCGGGTACCTGTTCTTGATGGTAATTTTGTTAAGCTTCCTATAGTCCACACAAGGCCTCAAGGATCCATCCTTCTTTTCGACGAAAAAGATTCCCGCTCCGGCTGGAAAAGAAGAAGAACGGATTAATCCATTTTCAAGATTTTCGTTGATGTAGGAGCGAAGGGCTTCTAGCTCGATCTCTGATAGAGGAAAAATGCGGCCGAAAGGGATTTCGGACCCGGGTAGGAGGTCGATGGGGCAATCATAGGGTCAGTGAGGTGGTAGACTGTCAGCTTTCTTCTTATCAAAGATGTCCAGGAATTCATGGTATGCTGCGGGGACATGTTGAAGATTACCCGGTGCTGGTTGTAGAGTTAGACACGGAGTCGTTCTGTCGTATCTTGGTGAAAGGCAATGCTGAGAGCAGTACGTAGAAGAGAAGAGGACTTCTTTCTTGCTCCAGCTTATCTGAGGATCATGGGCCTGCAACCATGGAAACCCCAGAATGATGGGAAACATAGGTGAGCTTATAATGTCAAAGCAAAGAAATTCAGAATGGTCAGAGTCCTTGTAGGTGAGGATAGGCTTAGTTTCCTGTGTGACAGGCCCAGAGCAGGGTAGGGACCCATCTGCCAGATGGATTTGTAGCTGTTGCTCCTCAACTTGTAGAGGAATGTGCAGGTTTTGGGCTAAAGATGCATCCAAGAAGCAACTGCAGGCTCCTGAGTCAACGATGGCTGGCAACCGGACCTTCTTTTCCGCCACTTGTAATGAGATCATGAGGACAAGGCGAGACTGGCTTGAACTAGCGACTTGAAAGTTCGTGGCAGACCGTGGGTGGCACTTACTGGGTCTAACAGGGCAGTTGTTTAAGAAGTGACCGGACCCTCCACAATAAAGACAAAGGTTAGCCTGGCGCCGGCGGAGCTTTTCATCAGGACAGAGTGGGGGTCGAACTAAACCCAGTTGCATGGGCTCACCATGAGAGGATGACGAAGAAGCTGTAGAAGGTGCAGGAACAGGTGGTAGCCACGGCATCATCCAAGTGGGTCTTGGAGACTGGAAACGCTCGCTGCGACGTTCCCGTAAGCGTCTGTCAAGTTTAATAGCGAGCTGGATCAGGTCTTCTAGGCAGACCGGGGTATCTACTCGAGCCAGTTCATCCTTTAGGGTCTCTGAGAGTCCCTGGCGATACTGATATTTTAATGCGGCCTCGTTCCAATTGGTATCCCCTGACCATTTTCGAAATTCCACAGTGTAATCTTCCACCGGTCTTTTTCCCTGGGTCAGGGTATGCAGGATGGACTCAGCCGTGGCGGTGCGCTGTGGATCATCATATAGCTGGGCCATGGAGTCAAAAAAGGTATCTGCAGAGTCAAGGAGGGGGCTCTTTTGCTCGAGAAGGTTGTGAGCCCAGGATTGCGGTTCGTCAGAAAGCAAAGAGATAATAAACCCCACTTTCACAGTCTCAGAATAAAAAGTCCTGGGTTGAAGGGCAAAGTATAGTAAACAAGCATTTCTAAATGCCCTGTACTTCTTCCGGTTCCCGGAGAATCGTTCCGGAATGGGAACCCTGGGTTCAGGTAAGACCATTACTGCTGCAGGAGCTGGGTTAGCTTGATCCCGAGAGGAAGATGTCCCACTGGCAGATGCTGACGCGGTGTCCGAGGGGTTAGGAAATGTGGTTAGATGTTGAAGACGACCCTCAATCTGGAAATAGCCGTCTTGGAGTCTCTGGACAGCCTGGGTGAGGGCTGTAACCTGCTGGCAGAGTGCCTCAAGAGGAGAGCCAGCTCTGTCGGCCTCACTCATGACTGGTTTGTACTGTCAGGTACTCACCAAGGCCGAGTTGCTGAGAGAGGCTCCCCTTGCAGCTGGGCGCGCGATAGCCTCTGGGAGTGGCACAGCGGGTATTGGGCACGAAGGAGCAGGGGTCGCCAGCAGGTAGTAGAGCAGCTGGGGGGTTTTTCAGGTAGAGAAGAGATCAGTGCAGGGTGGCTGATCCGGATACTGAGGATCAACCACAAGGCAGAAGTCCAGAAACGGGCCAGGGGTCAAACACAGGTATTCCAACAGGCAGATAATCCAACACTGGGGTGGAGCAGAGACAAAGTCCAAGAGCAGGCCGGGGGTCAAACACAGGTAGTCAAGCAGGCAGATGATCCACAATAGGATAAGGCAGAGGCAAGTCCAGGAGCAGGCCGAGGGTCAAACACAGGTAGTCAAGCAGGTAGAGAATCCACACTAGGATAAGGCAGAGGCAAGTCCAGGAGCAGGCCGAGGGTCAAACACAGGTAGTCAAGCAGGTAGAGAAGTCCAGAAGGCAGCCGAGGGTCAAGCACAAGAGAGGTTCAAGATAGGTCAAGGTCGATCTGGGTCACAACGGGCAGGCACAGGTAAACAGGTTCAGGAACAGATCACAGGAGCTGAAAAGACAAACCAGCAACAAACACAGGACATAGCTGTCTTTATATAGGCCCGCCAGGGGAACGTCCCAATGTGCGTGCACGCGTTCGTACTGATGCGCTGCGTCGTGCACCCACGTGAGCTGATCCGTTCGGGACACGCGCTCGGACCCGCTGATTGTGAAACGGTACGCGCCGATGTGCAATTCTACCACGCAGGCGCATGGGGAAATGCCTAAACTGACAGGCCCTGATTCTGACATTCCCCTGACACTTCACCAGCTGTAGTAGTAAATAGAGACTCACACAGAATATAAATTTACCGCTCAGAAAGTTTACTAAAGTGGATATTACACACAATGAACAATGTGATAAATCAGAAACAATAAATGACAGTAGATAACAGTCAGTGTATATGTGAAACAGTAGGTTCAATAATCACAGTAGGAAGTATATGCAGACAGGCGCACAATATGCTCCAAAACCTATATTAAACACCTTCCCACTGAAGCCTCAATACACACACACCAAACTGTCATAATATAATGTTACTTGCATTCAGCAATACAATGCAATATTTAACCTGTACTCAAGGGCTCCCCCTAGGTTGTAATTCAGTGTTCAAACTACAAAGATAGAACCGTGATGCTTTGCAGAAAATGATAAGAGTTCCTTGTCTCCCGATATCTTCAGCTAGCCAGGAGTTTAACTGCAGTGTTTGTAATCCAACAATGTAAAGAGAGAAAGCAAATTGTAGAATAAATGGCATGTGAATAACTGTGTAACTGAAGAAATATGCTACTTGTGGCTTCCTGCCTCATGTATGAGTCTAATGCAGTACTGACTTTACAGCACAGGAAATAACAGTCCCCAGAGTTCAGCTGTATGCGGCCTGTTAAAAGGTAGGATCACTTCTGTTGGACTAAAAGTCTCACCAGCAGTCTGTAAATAACTCACTCAGCAAATAGTTCACTTTACTGAAATGGGCAGGTGCTCTCTCACCACAATAGACCCAGAGGCTTTGAGGCTCTGTCCAGTCTCCCCTCTTGATATCTCAGTCTGATGAAAGATGGCGCCGCCACGCTGTACCACTCCTCCGGATGGCTGGGATGCAGGAAACTTCCAGATGTCCTGGCATTACACACCGAGCCACTTGCTAAGCTGGCAGGGCTGTATTCTGAAGTCCCTCGGAGGCTGGCGATCCCGCTCTGCGCCGTGTAGGCCGCAGTCTTTTCGTCACACACACCCAGACCTCCCTGCTGGTTGTTGAATGGCGTCCCGAGAGGCCGAAAGATGGCTGCGCTTGTCCTTTTATCTATTTACCCAGCAGGCTGTTCTGTGACTTGGCATTGTGGGTCTGTGACTTGGCATTGTGGGTCCAGTAGTTTCCAAACTGAGTTAACAACATGAGTCACTTCCTCATCAAACTACATATCCCACAATGCATAACTGTTTACCTCTTAAATGAAGGAAAGTTCCTGATAAAGTTTCAGCGGTCACTAGAGGGAGCCAAACCCTTACTTAAGAAACAATATATTACTTAACATGATAATTTTGGTAGCAAACCCCTGTGCTTACAGGTAGTGTCTTAACTATCTATAATAACCAGGTCTGTATGTCAGTGAATGAATCTTCTTCATTTTTTAACCTTTTTCAAATAAAATACTACTTTTTACATTAATGCTTTGATCTTCTGAGGAGTACTGCCCTTGAAAGTCCCATTTAGAGGAAAACACCTTTTTGGTAGCTTGTTTGGTTTAGGGAGGGGGGCATCATCTCCAAGTCTTTGGACAATTAGCACTATTCAGTCAATTTCCAAGATTCCCACGTGATACAGTCATTTAGAAAATACATTTGTGTTAAGTTTGATGGGGATCTGTCATAATCACCAAATGTTTTTCAGAAAGCAAATCCTTTAAAAAAATTTTGTCTGGTGCAATTGGATGTGTGAATAAATCTATTGAAAATGTGGGTCCAAACTAGATTAGGAAGCCTGGTCGCTATACCTACTTTGGTCACGGGAACCATGTAAAGGCATACAGTGCATGAAAAAGACAGAAGTGGAAATGTTGGAGCTAATGTAATAAGTTATGCTGCTTACACGCAGGTAGCCAGGAAGAGGTAAAAACAGACAGTTGAGCCGCATTTGTTGGCTCCCCTTAACCACCCACCTACAAGCAAACTTGGTGCCTTTCATGTGAATACACATTGCTGTGGACACGATGCTTGCATTATGGTGCGGAAAATTTAACTCCATATGCTTGCTTTCTCTCCCATGTTAGTGAATTGGATTCTATTGCAAGTACAAACAAAATGCTTGGTTTGCAGTTGTGGCAAGGTCACGCATTGCAAGAATAGCCATTAGACAATAGAAAAAAAAACTCAGGTATCAGAAGGACCTCTGCCATGTTAGCCCCCCATATCAACATTTTTGAAAAAATCGTATGCAGTTTGTTAGATCAGGTTAGATCAACCATTGTTTGTGTTAGATCTCACACAGAAGTAGCAATATTAACAGTTATTTGCTGGGGGGGCTAACCCGTCATCAGCCCCCCCTTATCAAAAAATTGACCAAACAGTTAGCTATTTTGGAAGCTATTTGTTAGAACCGGTAAGATCAAGTGGTTTTAACGTTAGATCTCACATGATTAAAGACTTATTAAGTGATTAATGAGGGGGCTGGCCCCCCTTATCAAATTTTCTGGCCAAAAATCATTAAGGCTAATAGATATTCATTAGATCTGGTAAGATCAAGTGGTTTTAACGTTAGATCTCACATCATTTCAGAGATATTCCACATCAAAATAAAGATTCTAGGTGGTACATATGGACGGGTTAGCCCACCCACATGCAATTTTCTGGCCAAAAATCATTCAGGCTAATAGATATTCATTAGATCCGGTAAGATCAAGTGGCTTTAATGCTAGATCTCGCATAATTTCAGAGATATTTCACATCAAAATAGAGATATTAGGTGGTACATATGGACGGGTTAGCCCCCCCACATGCAATTTTCTGGCCAAAAATCATTCAGGCTAATAGATATTCGTTAGATCTGGTAAGATCAAGTGGTTTTAACGTTAGAGATAATAGGTGGTGGTACATAAGGATGAGATTAGATCTCACATAATTAGAGACTGATTAAGTGATTAATGAGGCGGCTGATCCCCTCTTATCAAATTTTCTGGCCAAAAAATCAACCCGGCGAATTGATATTTATTGGATCCAGTAAGATCAAGTGATTTTAATGTTTGATTATCCATAATTACAGGGATATTATGGATATTTGGTAGCGATGCACGGATATCCATACTAGTGTCTATATCGGAGCCGATAATGGGCATTTTCACGTGTACCGGTGAGGAGTGCCATTAAGCATACCGAGGTATGCTGAAATTATGTGGGACATTAATCGACAGGTATGTCCAAGCCCAGTGAAGCCTGAAGCACAGTACCAGAAGCCAGAGCGAAACTTCGGAGGGCTCTGGTGAAGGAGCCAACGGGGTGCCCATCTACGGTAGCTGGCTCAAAACCAATGACACGAAGAGACGCAGCGAAAGTCCAAATCCTTGCAGCGGGCCCCCCATTGTTGCCTCCAAGCAACCCAGTGTCCCGTTTCTTTTGACAAATGCTGCCTGGTGTCGGAGAGTCAATGCACATCAGACTCCCAGAACTTAGTGCAGACTTAAGCCCAATCAGAACCTTGCAGAGAGGAGCGCGGATACAAACCACCGAACAGGACAGGGCCACCACTTCCTCCATGCTCTTTGACAATCTGGTGGGACCTTTTCCTGTTGTTCCCATCCAAGTAAAGGGAGTCTACACCAAGGCCCTTCTGAATACTGGAGCTTAAGTGACCCTTCTCTACAGAGACTTCTATGACAGGCACCTCAGGCACCTGCCTTTGCAGAAGTTGGAAGAGCTGCAGATATGGGGCATTGTGACTCAGAACTTCCCCTATGATGGCTATCTACCGGTCAAGCTGACCTTCGATCCCTCAATGGCTGGGAAAGCCGAGACTTTTGAAACTTGGGCAGTGGTCTGTCCTCGCCCACCAGGGGCCAGTAAGAGTTCTTTCATCATAGGGACCAATACTGATCTTGTCAGAAGGTTGTTGACACCTCTTGTTCTGGAGCCAGGCACTTCAACTACAAGTGTGCACCCCATGCTGAGACAAGCCTACCAGCACCTGGTACAAAAACAGAAGGGAAAGATCTGGCGCTTGGACCAGTGTGAGAAGGTGTCACAGCCTGGTAAAGTGGCCTATTTACGAGCATCTGTCAAGCTAAATTGGAAGCAAGCAGGCTCTTTCATTATCCTTGAATCAGACGGACAGAGAGAAGACATGGGAGTGGAGATAATTCATGAAACTGATCGAGATGTTGGTGTACTTAGACAACATCATCATTTTCAGCAAGACCCTGGAAGAGCACAAAGAGTTTCTGCAGAAGGTCCTGAAGAGACTCCATGATGAGGGGGTTAAAGCTGTCTCTGGAAAAGTGCCAGTTTTATCAACCCTCGGTCAACTACCTTGGTCACATTGTGTCTGCTGATGAAGTGGCCACTGACCTCCAGAAGCTGGAAGCTGTCACCTCCTGGCCGAGGCCTACCAATGTGCCTGAGCTTAGGTCATTTCTGGGTTTCTGCTCTTATTACAGAGGATTTGTCAAGGAATTTGCTAAGACGCGGACCCTGATCTGGCGAAGCCTGTCAGACCAGCTGGAGGGCCCAGAAAACCCAGAAAGTGCATTCAGGAACAATGGACTCTGAAGTGTAAAGAGGTTTAGGCAGCTGAAGTGAAGCCTAACAACCGCTCCAGTGGTGGCCTATGCAGATCCAACCAAGCCATACGAGCTACACTTTGACGCCAGTCGAGATGGGTTAGGTGGGGTGCTATATCAAGAGCATGACTGCCATCTACAACCTGTTGCCTACATAAGTCAGAACTTGGCCCCTGCCGAGAAGAACTAAGTGGGCGGTGGTGGATAAGCTGAGGGATTACCTGTATGGAGCAGAGTTCGTGATCAAGACCGGCAACAATGCTCTCACCTACATCCCCACTACCACCAAGTTGAACGCCACGGGTCACAGATGGTTGGCTGCTCTATCAGGGTTTATTTTCAGCCTGAAGTATCGACCGGGGTCAGGAAACAAGACGCAGATGCTTTGTCAAGAAGGCCCCATTGTTCCAGAAACCCTCCAGAAGAATAGGCCCAGCTGACACCTGAAGGATACGAGCCTTATGTCAAGGAGCAGAACATCAACCTAGAGTAGGATCCAGACCGAAGAGGTTGGAGTGTCAGCCGCTGGTGTCCCCAGATGTTATTGCAATGTCACCCAAGTCGGGGATGAAAGTCTGCCCAAGCTGTCAAAGACCTGCGGAGGGACCAGTTGGAGGACCCTCCCTGTAGCTTGGCATTAAAGGCCTTGGAGAGCCAACGCCCTGACTTGCTCCTCACTGACTCCCCGAAGGAAACCCATCTGCTGCACCGAGAGTGGGATCGGTTTCAGGTGCACAGAGGGTTAGTCTACCGAAGGGGCCCCTCTGACGATTTGAAGAAAAAATGGCAGCTATTCCTACCTGAAAAACATACAGAGACAGTATTAACTGCCCTACTATCAGGAACCATGAACCAGACCGAGACAGAAGTATAGTTAAATCACACTTGTTTAATAATAATAATAATAAGGTAAACAGAGTAAGCATAGTCAAAACAAGCCAGAGTTCAGTAACCGGATTGGGTAGTCAGCCAAGCAAATGTCAGAGAGCCAGAGATAAATGTAGTACAGCAAGCAGGATCAGGAGCCAGAAGGAACATCAGCCTTGCAAGTCTTCAACAGGAACGCAGGAGAAAGACTCTGTGATGCTGACAAAGGCGAAGGCAGAGATCAAGTGAGCTGGACAACTTTAAGTAGGCAGGACTGAGGAGCAGAATCAACAACAGCTGGGTAACTGTGGAGAGAAATGGGAGCTGGCAATTAGCCGACAGCTGAGTGGCCAGCTCAGAGAAGGAAGGGCTGAGCCCAGCCTTGACACCTACATGACAACCATGGCCACCTAGGGCCCAAGAGGACTTTTCTCCTGGTGAGGGACTGGTTCTTCTGGCCCTGCATGCAGGCTGAAGTTGAGGATTATTGCCACTCCTGCATCAGATGTATCCAAAGGAAGACTTTGCCTCACCGAGCTGCCCCAATGGACCATTCTTCAGAGTCAGGGACCCATGGAGCTGGTGTGCATTGACATTCTGTGCTTGGAGCCTGATCTGAGCGGGCAGGGAAAAATCCTGGTAGTGACTGACCATTTCACTCGGTATGCTCAGACGTTTTCCACGAGGGACCAACAAGTATCCATGGTGGCCAAGATCTTCGCAGAGAAATTCTTTGTGCACTATGGTCTGTCCCAACGCATCCACTCTGATCAAGGGAGAGATTTCAAGAGTAGCCTCATCAAGAGCATCAGGAAGTCTAAAACCACCCCGTATCATCCTCAAGGAGGACCTCACCAGAGGGATTCAACCAAACCCTCCTGGATATGCTTGGAACTCTAAATTCAGAACAAAAGCAGCACTGGAGCAAGCATATAGTGGCTATTGTGCATGCTTATAACAGCACCGCCAATGATGCCACAGGTTACTCTCCCTATAGTTTGATGTTCGGACCGTAGGCCCGGCTGTCAGTAGACTTTGCCTTCGGCACATCCCGCGACTATACCTCAGCAACTTTCCACAGAGGGTATGTGGATCGCCTGCAGAGACGTCTGAAAACCGCCTATGATAAGGCTCAAGCTGCCTCATATGCCTGAGGACAGAGAAACAAAATAAACTTTGACCTCAGGGTACAAGTGCAGGACCTACAGCCAGGAGACAAGGTACTGCTGAGAAACCTGGGTGTCCCTGCAAAGCATAAGTCGGCTAACCGCTGAAAGTCGCAGCCCTATGTTGTTTGCAAGCATCTGCCAGGACACCCAGTATATCAAGTCCAGCCAGAGGGAAACACAGGCCCGCTGAAGACTTGGCATCACAATCATCTGTTGCCTCTGTCAGAAGCAGTTCATGTGCCACCACAGCTAGATTTACAGTCCACACCCACGGCCTCTCAAAGATCCTGGCCAGTGACTAGATCTCACTCTGTACCCCTTGCTGAAGATGAAAACAGCAAGGATAAAGAGAAAGATTGTCTGTGGCCATCTCAAATGCCAGGGCCTGCCACCCCCCTTTCTTCTCTTCCCAAGGTGACTGAGGTGACCCTCAGGCCAGAGGCTCCTGAGTTTGTACCTCAAAGTCCACCTTTTGAAGAGTTGGAAGACCCTCAATCTTCCCTGTTGACAACAGACCCCTAAGACTTTCCATCCTTCATTGAGGAAGCTGAAGCTGATATGCAGGAAGAAGAAGAGACCAGTGTGCCTGTAACCCCAGAACCTAAAGAACCATGAGAGCGAAGGGTTATTCACCCGCCCAAAAGACTAACATATGATACTTTGGGTGAAAGCTCTGAGGAGGTCATTCTCATTGCAAAAAGGGCTCTTGAAGTAACTGACCCTTCCACCGCAGATTTGGTGGTGGACAATCCCAACTCACTGTCAGAGCTGGGCTCAGCCCTTCCTTCTCTGAGCTAGCCGCTCAGCTGTTGAATAATTGCCAGCTCCTATCTCTCCACAGTTACTCAGCTGTTGATGATATCTTGCTCGTCAGTCCTGCCTACTTAAGCTGTCCAGAGGATCTCTGCCTTCGCCTTGGTCAACATCACAGAAACAATCTCCTGTGATCCTGTTCAAGACTTGCTTTGCTGACATCCCTTCTGGCTCCAGATCCTGCTTGCTGTTCCACTACATTGATCCCTGACTTCTGGCTTGGCTGACTATCTGTTCCGGTTACTGAACTTTGGCTATGTTTTGACTACGTTTGTTCTTTTTACTTTTATTATTAAACAAGTGTGATTAAACTGTACTTCTGTCTCGGCCTGATTTCTTGGTTTCTGACACTCACCCCCTGGCACATCTAGCTGGGCAATTCCAGCTAAGGTGGCCTGTAGGCAGGACAACCTCCCCTCCTATGCTAATTGGTGGGATGTTCCTCTCCCAGGGTATTATGCAGATGTAAATTGTATGGTTTCCTGTGCACACTAACCTGTTTTTTTTTTTCTGTGTGTATATCAAAAGCATGTAACAGGTCACAGACTCTTTACCTCCTTTGGCAGACCAAAGGCTCTTTGGTGGGAGGAGTGTGTAGCGGGGGCTACTCTATCAGCCGTGGTCCCGCACCTCACGCCATTCCTGCCAGCGACCGCCGGACTGAATAATAGACACTGACATGGGCACTCACTGAGGGAGAGCACGCCTGTCAGTCCCTGTGGGGGTTTTCTCCCTCCCCTCTTCCTGTGTCCCTATTGGCAGGGAGAGGGAGCCAATCAAGCAGCAGCAGAGGACCACGGGACTTGAAGTCTCATCACAATACAGCCCCATTGATTTCTACAGGGGGTAAAACTACCAAGCCCAGTCTGCTTTGCAAGAGGGGGGGCTAGCTAAAGACTTAAGCTTGTTGGTCTGAGGAGAGATCACTATGAGTCAGGGAGGTGAATTAGCCTGAATGATTTTTGGCCAGAAAATTTGATTAAGGGGGGGGCAGCCCCCCTCATTAATCACCTAATAAGTCTCTAATTATGTGAGATCTACGTTAAAAACACTTAATCTTACCGTATCTAACAAATAGCTTCCAAAATAGCTCACTGTTTGGTCAATTTTTTGATAAGGGGGGCTGATGATGGGTTAGCCCCCCCAGCAAATAACTGTTAATATTGCTTCTTCTGTGTGAGATCTAACACAAACAACGGTTGGTCTAACCTGATATAACAAAGATCTAACAAACTGCATAAGATTTTTTCAAAAATTTTGATATTGGGGGGCTAACCCGGCAGAGGTATCAGAAGGTGGCAGTGTAGCTTCCACCTGATGACTGTGTGACTGAATGACTGTGAAACTTCTTTTACCATATTCTTACTAGTGAACCACTGTGGATCACTTTTAAAGGAGTGGGCTTGGTAAACGCTGCCGCTAGTATGAAAGGAGACATAATCTGTGCCGTCCAAAGAGCTGCCCTTGGCACAGTTTCAGTTCAACACACAATATTTGCTTTTGCTATTTTTATCTAAGACAAAGTGTGCTGGAATTTTGTCCTCTTTCACTTTCCTGGTATTGGAATCCTTGCTCTTTGCTGTCTGAGCAAACACAGGCAGTGCAGCCAGCTTTGTGTCTGACCACTGTGGAGTTCTGGTCACTGTACATCTGCTTATCCTACCCTGGTCCTGTGCTGCACAGTCGCCTGGCTGAGCACATCAGTGGCATTCTGTCTTGTACAGCCCAACATACCTAATGAGGGTTCAGGTTGGCTGTAGGAGATATGGGAAATGCTGGCTTCTCCTAAAAATTCTAGTTGCCTAGTTGTTTTTGACCTCATTACTCTCTGAATCAGTGACCCAGAACAAGCATGCAGAATGTGACCCTAGAGTAAACTAAGAGCTCTTGATTTGTATACTCATCCCAGGCATGGGACTGAAGTCAATGAATCTATATGACACCCAAGCAATTAGCATTTTTGGAATAAGAGGAAGCAGTAGTAGCCACCATGTTGACATTACAGGTTTCCTTTAGGAAGTAAGGCCTCATGCACACGGAGATACTGAAAAGTCCATTGTGCGTGCAATGTAATTCCCTGAACTAGACACTTTTGTGTGATTAGTTGTCAGGTTCTCCATTTTTCCATCCTCGTTGGGCGCCAAGCAAGGGTCACATGAGAGGCCTATCCCAGGGTGAGTTGTTCTTGGCCAGGGGTGTCCAAACTTTTTTCAAAGAGAGCAAGATTTGACTAAGTAAACATGCGTCCATTTTGCCTGACATTCTTTGAACCATTAAAATTCGGTCTAAGTGTGTTCGTCCAAGCACTAATACACTGCCCAACAGGAATTCTCTTGCCTTTGTGGCTGTGTGTGGTGAAGAGTCTAAGGATGAGCTTGGGCATGTTTTGAGATACCGTATTTATCGGCATATAACATGCACCTTCACTTTAAGAGGGAAGTTTCAGGAAAAAAACTTAAATTTTAAATAAAGAACTGTGAAGCAAAATAAGGGTTAGTGCCCATCAATGCAGCCTAATCAGTGCCCATTTGCAGCCGCACAAGTGCCATGAATGCAGCCCCAGCATTGCCATTAATGCAGCACCTCCACTGCCATGAATGCAGCACCCTCATTGCCATGAATGCAGCTCCCCCATTGCCATGAATCATGCAGCTCCCCCATTGCCATGAATGCAGCTCCCCCATTGCCATGAATGCAGCTCCCCCATTGCCATGAATGCAGCCCCACCATTGCCATGAATGCAGCACCCCCATTGCCATGAATGCAGCAGCCCTAACATTGCCATGAATGCAGCACCCCCATTGACATGAATTCAGCACCCCCATTGCCATGATTGCAGCATCCCCATTGCCATAAATGCAGCTCCCCCATTGCCATGAATGCAGCATCCTCATTGCCATGAATGCAGTCCCACCATTGCCAGGAATGCAGCTCCCCCATTGCCATGAATGCAGCTCCCCCATTGCCATGAATGCAGACCCACCATTGCCATGAATGCAGCACCCCCATTGACATGAATGCAGCAGCCCAAACATTGCCATGAATGCAGCACCCCCATTGTCATGAATGCAGCACCCCCATTGACATGAATGCAGCACCCCCATTGCCATGAATGCAGCACCCCCATTGCACGGAATGCAGCCCCGCCATTGCCATGAATGCAGCACCCACATTGCCATGAATGCCACCCCACCATTGCCATGAATACAGCCCCACCATTGCCATGAATGCAGCACCCCCATTGCCATGAAAGTGCGACCCAGGGGAGAAGAAATAGACACAGGCTCGTCATGACTAAGGGAGGAACAGGCCTCGGAAGGGTTAAATAATGAAGTAAGTTGGTGAGGTAGGGGCGTAGCTTACCTTATTGGAGCATTAAGGGTCAGGTGGTTAGGGTGGAGCCGCAGGGGGGGTTTTGGTACGTGCAAAGACTAATGGGTAATCAATCCGGAAAGTTCCATGATTGAGACAAGGCTGAGGTTGCCGTGGGGGAATACTCAACCTTATGGTGGGCCTCTACACTTAGAAATAACGTACACCATGTACACTTGAACTGAAACGGTTCTCCAGCTAACTCTTGGTTCCTCGTGACACCTTCTCTGTGATCTGCATTTAGGAGGGACATGCTGTCCACCTGTCCAGCATTTTCCATTACTACGCCCCAGTAGCTAAGTGGGCCCTGCTGTGCTTTCTGTGGGGGCTCCACACAATCACTCAAATTACTCTTGAATTTCTGTACCTCTGTACAGGATGGGAATGCCTGCAGCATAAATCTGCTCCCGTTGCTCTGGGAGACAAGCCACTGGTGGAAGGAGTGCCGACAACATCTCCCTCGCTGCTAGAGAACCTCTCTACCTATAACAGGTACATGCTATTGACAGGCTGCTTGTTAAACCTTTATTACCCTTGGTAGGTACCCACTTGTGTCTTCACACTATTTCACTATATGCTAATGTCTTCATACCCCAATGTGTTAAGACCCACTCGGTGAACTATGTGTGTGACGTTACTTGCGATACACCTCTTTAGTAACTTCAGACCAGGCAAGGACAAGGTTAAAATATTTTACTGAGGGAAAGTGTAAATGAACATTTTAAAGTCCAGCATACAAGTGCAAGGACTTTGCTAGGTCCCTACCAGGGGCGGCCCATCCACGTACGTATCCGCGCACGTGCCCCGTCTCCCCTTTCCTTTTTTTTTTTTTGAAGCACCTGATTAGAAACGGAGGTTCTAATAGGCTTCAAAATAGGGTGGGCTCCAGACACAGAGCATTGCGCTCGGAGCCCACCCAGGTGTGTTAGAATAGCGAATGAATATTTGCTATTCTAACACTTAATCGCCTCTCCGCCAATCAGGAAGGGCGGGTCTGATACCCGTTTCCTGACTGGCTGAGAGGACAGGCAATCCTTTTGGACACCTAGCAGGAGGAGGAGGGAGATGCACGGTGGAAGCTGCTGTGATCCACAGGAGGAGGGAGGAAGAAAGCTGCCGCTCATCGGACACACTGCCCGCCCGCTTCCTAGATGGGGTAAGGGCAGGGCTTTGATGTCCTGACCGGGGGGGTAGGGGTGGTAGTTTGCTGCCCCCCCCAAAAGAAAAAACCACCAGCCGCCACTGGTCCCTACTCCTAACTATTGTCTTGTGCTAACCCAGCTCCCGGGCAGCTACAGATGCTGCGTACAGCTGTCAATACAAGTGAATAGCTGTACGTGGCCCTACTACGCATGGTTCCACTGAAGGGTTCTGCATCAGCATTTACCTGCACATGTGTGTAGGGCGTGCTTCCCCAAACTAGCCGCTTTTGGGGAAATACACATGCATGGGTAGACACAGATGCAGAAGTCATCTGCATTTTTAGGTGTAGAGTTGTGTACAGCCAATCACTTGCATGCTCGACTGTATGCAGCACTGTGGGAAAAGACAGAAAGTTTACACTTGAAGACATTTGAACATGTAAATATCCATGAATGTATATGTGCATGAGGCTCAAGGCAAGGATAAGGATGGCAGCCCTGAAGCTTGCATCTTTAAAAGTTACAGCTTGGGCACAGACTAAAGTAGTCTTGCCACCATTCTAGCAATAGCACATAAAATCAGCTGGAATTCAAGGATTTACCTCCAGCACCACCTGTTGGTAAAATCTAGTATCGCACCTCCTTCAGTTCCGTTGCACCTGCAATGGTGCCTAGTATTATTATTATACAGGATTTTTATCATGTCAACAGTTTGCACAGTGCTTTACAATATAAAGGGGGACAGTACAATTACAACACAGTTCAACACAAAAGGAATAAGAGAGCCCTGCTCGTGGAGCTTATAATCTAAAGTATTTTACATTTTGAATAGACGTGGATTTAATGTGGCGCTGAAAGCAAAATCAATAAAGATAATATATGATACAGTCTGTCACTAGCATTAACAAAGAAGCACTGCTTTGTCATCAACTGCTCTCAGCTAAGGCCTCTGAATGGGAGCCAGCAGGACTGGTTCTTAATATTTTGACTGCTGTGAGAGCCAATCACAGTGGTCACATGATGCAAATGCTGTTGTCCATTGGAGGGGTATTTAAAGTCCCATCTCATTTATTTTTGCACACATATGACGTGGCTTAGGGATGAGACCCTCCAGTGGTACTATTATTGATATCAGTAGTAGTATTTTAGTATTTTAACCACTTAAAAACAGGAAGGATTTGCCCCCTTAAAGCAGAGTTCCACCCAAAAATGGAACTTCTGCTTTTTGGAATCCCCCCTCCGGTGTCACATTTGGCACCTCTCAGGGGGGAGGGGGAGCAGATACCTGTCTAATACAGGTATTTTGCTCCCACTTCCGGGCATAGATAGCCGAGCCACCCACAGGTATCTACGCCACTTCCGGCGACTTCTCCGCCCCCGCTATCTTCTGGGAGACACACAGGTCCCAGAAGACAACAGGGACCAGTGGAGTCGCGTATGCGCAGTAGGGAACCAGGAAGAGAAGCCGCAAGGCTTCACTTCCTGATTCCCTTACCGAAGATGCCGACATTGCAGGCGCCCTGGACAGGTAAGTGTTCTTATTTTAAAAGTCAGCAGCTGCAGTATTTGTAGCTGCTGACTTTAAAAAAAAAAATTAGGCGGAACTCCACTTTAATGACCAGGCCATTTTTTTGTGATACGGCACTGCGTCGCTTTAACTGACAATTGCGCGGTCGTGTGACGTTGTACCCAAACAAAATTTATGTCCTTTTTTCCCCACAAATAGAGCTTTCTTTTGGTGGTACTTGATCACCTCTGCGGTTTTTATTTTTTGCACTATAAACAAAAAAAGAGCGACAGTTTAAAAAAAAAAACAATATTTTTAACTTTTTGCTATAATAAATATCCAAAGAAAAATAATTAAAAAAAAATTTCTTCATCAGTTTAGGCCAATAGGGGATAGATTTATGGCATTTTTATTATTTATTTTTTACTAGTAATGGCAGTGACCTGCGATTTTTAATGGGACTTTGACATTGCGGCAGACAGATCGGACACTTTTGACACTTTTTTTGGGACCAGTGACATTTATACAGCGATCAGAGCTAAAAATAGCCACTGATTACTGTATAAATGTCACTGGCAGTTAAAGGGTTAACACTAGGGGGCAATCAAGGGGTTAAGTGTTCCCTACGGAGGTGATTCTAACTGTGGGGGCAGTGTACTGACTGGAGGAGGAGAGAGATCGCTGTTCCTGATCACTAGGAACAGCAGATCTCTCTCTACTCCCCTGTCAGAATGGGGATCTATCTGTTTACATTGACAGATCTCGGTTCTGGCTCTCTAAGGAGTGATCGCAGATGGCCAGCAGACATCGCGGCCACCGGCCATGCGTATCGGCTCCGGCGTCACGCCGCGGTCGCGCACCCCCTATTGCTTTTGAAGCAACCAACGTACACCTACGTTGATTCACACAGCCGTGCCAACCTGCCGCAGTACAATGACGGCAGCTGGTCGGCAAGCGGTTTATCAAAGTAATTGGAAACAGAGGAATTACTGCAACCAGCAGCAACATTAACCATAGGTATATAGATTTACACCAGTATGGAAATAACACAAGATTTATATAAGAACAGATGAATAATAGTACATACAGTATCTCACAAAAGTGAGTACACCCCTCATATTTTTGTAAATATTTGATGAGATCTTTTCATGTGACAACACTGAAGAAATGACACTTTGCTACAATGTAAAGTAGTGAATGTACAGCTTGTATAACAGTGTAAATCAACACACAGCCATTAATGTCTAAATCGCTGGCAAAAAAAGTGAGTACACCCCTAAGTGAAAATGTCCAAATTGGGCCCAAAGTGTCAATATTTTGTGTGGCCACCATTATTTTCCAGCACTGCCTTAACCCTCTTGGGCATGGAGTTCACCAGAGCTTCATAGGTTGCCACTGGAGTCCTCTTCCACTCCTCCATGATGACATCACGGAGCTGGTGGATGTTAGAGACCTTGCGCTCCTTCACCTTCCGTTTGAGGATGCCCCACAGATGCTCAATAGGGTTTAGGTCTGGAGACATGCTTGGCCAGTACATCACCTTTACCCTCAGCTTCTTTAGCAGGGCAGTGGTCGTCTTGGAGGGGTGTTTGGGGCCGTTATCATGTTGGAATACTTAAAACAAACAAAATAGAGCAGCGCTACATGAAAATACCATAACATCAATGCATGTGTCAGTGCAGGAAATGAAAATGGTATTAAAGGGACAGTTGGTGATAAATTCCTCAGTCCATATATAGTGAAAAAAGTCCCGTCTGGAGAAAAACCCCATTCACTTATGTTCAAGGATATTCTACCACCATCTACCACCATTTTCTCCACTCCTGAGAAAAATCGGGGGACAAATCACCCCTATTGGACCATATTGCCTATTTTCCAGCTCAGTCTGGTAAGCGTATTTCCTATAAGGGTGATTTGTCCCCCGATTTTTCTCACGAGTGGAGGTGATGGTGGTAGAATATCCTTGAACATAAGTGAATGGGGTTTTTCTCCAGACGGGACTTTTTTCACTTTATATGGACTGAGGAATTTATCACCAACTACCCCTTTAATCCCATTTTCATTTCCTGCACTGACACATGCATTGATGTTATGGTATTTTCATGTAGCGCTGCTCTATTTTGTTTGTTTTATGTACTCATATTGTCAGTTTGACAGTGAACGGTAGCAGCTACAACCTTAATTGGTTTTGATTGTGAGGGAGGTACATTATAGTGCACCTACCTGTGATTCATCTCACTTAATTCATGAGCACTTATTTATTTGATTTATGTAGGGCCTGTATTTTGCTTTGTTTTGTTCACATGTTGGAATACTGCCCTGTAGCACAGTCTCTGAAGGGAGGGGATCATGCTCTGCTTCAGTATGTCACAGTACATGTTGGCATTCATGGTTCCCTCAATGAATTGTAGCTCCCCAGTGCCGGCAGCACTCATGCAGCCTCAGACCATTACACTTCCACCACCATGCTTGACTGTAGGCAAGACACACTTGTCTTTGTACTCCTCACCTGGTTGCTGCCACACACGCGTGACATCATCTGAACCAAATAAGTTTATCTTGGTCTCATCAGACCACAGGACATGGTTCCAGTAATCCGTGTCTTTAGTCTGCTTGTCTTCAGCAAACTGTTTGTGGTCTTTCTTGTACATCATTTTTAGAAGAGGCTTCCTTCTGCGACGACAACCATGCAGACCAATTTGATGCAGTGTGTGGCGTATGGTCTGAGCACTGACATGCTGGGCCCCCACCCCTTTAACTTCTGCAGCAATGCAGGCAGCACTCATAAGTCTATTTCCCAAAGACAACCTATGGATATGACGCTGAGCATGTGTCCTCAACTCCTTTGGTTGACCATGGAGAGGCCTGTTTTGAGTGGAACCTGTCCTGTTAAACCGTTGTATGGTCGTGGCCACCGTGCTGCAGATAAGTTTCAGTGTCTTGGCAATCTTCTTATAGCCAAGGCCATCTTTATGTAGAGCAACAATTCTTTTTTTGAGATCCTCAGAGAGTTCTTTGCCATGAGGTGCCATGTTGAACTTCCAGTGACCAGTATGAGAGCGTGAGAGCGATATCAAATTTAACACACCTGCTCCGCATTCACACCTGAGACCTTGTAACACTAACGAGTCACATGACACCGGGGAGGGAAAATGGCTAATAGGCCCCAATTTGGTCATTTTCACATAGGGATGTACTCACTTTTGTTGCCAGTGGTTTAGACATTAATGGCTGTCTGTGAGTTATTTTGAGGGGACAGCAAATTTACACTGTTATACAAGCTTTACATTGTAGCAAAGTGTAGTTTCTTCAGTGTTGTCACATGAAAAGATAGAATAAAATATTTACAAAAATTTGAGGGGTGTACTCACTTTTGTGAGATACTGTACATCAAATGGACAAACAGGCATTAGAGCATAAAAAGAGTCCTGGTGGATTTGTATACATGTACCCAGGTATATATAATTATTAATAGAAATGCCTCCAGATGAATGTCGCAATAATGTTCATTTGCAGAGGCTCCTGAGGATGATTGCAATGCGGCTTTCATCTTTGTGTCAGAGACCTGAAGACAAGATCAGCGGTGATGGGGAGATTCTTCAGCTGTTGTCCAACCAGCCTGGAACACAGCTTCCCACGGGCAGGACCTGTGGTGCGGCGCTGGAACTCAGAGTCACTAATCTAGTCTGTTCTTTGGATCCTCCTTGTAGTTTCTAATCTGACATGCAAACCAGACCTCTGAGTACCAGAACTGGCCATTGGATGCCTAACCTGGCTCAGTCGAGCCTTAAAATATAACTAAAGTCCAAACTTTTTTTGAGTTTTGGATAGAGTGGAGAGGGATGAGAACGCTTGTCAGTTTGTATTGCTTCCTGTGCCCCCGTTAGGGAGATTCACCCTCTCTATTTGTCCTGTTTCATATTATCATTAAAAGTGAAAGTGAAAGAAAATCCCAAATTTTGGGTTGTCCCCAGAAAAGTAGTAGAGGAGAAATCTTCCAATGGGGACACTAGTTCTGGTGAACAAGGGGTCCCCTAAGGCATCCCCTTAATTTTCAGGGATTTCCTCTCACTTCCTGTTTGGCTATGGGATAGGAAGTGAAGAGAAAACTCTGCAATGGGACACAGATAGCGAAAAAAAATTGACAGGGGTGATATCCCTCCCTTGCTGTATCCAAAATTAAAAAAAACCTTTGCCTATAGTTCTACTTTAAGCTAACAATAGCTATAGACTCCCAGACCAGAGAGAACAGGGTTATATAGTAATTAGTACAAAAGGAGCTGCATATAGACTCGGTTACAGTAAAACCCCTAAAGTGGTAGTAAAGGCAGAAGGTTTTAAAAAAAACATTTGCGTGGACCCCCCCCCCCCTTTTGGGGCTCTCTCTTAGGTCTCTCACTCCTCATTGACTCAGAAACAGCAGCAGGAGTCATTGGCTCCTGCTGCTGTCAATCACAGCCAGTGATGAGGGAGCAAAAGGTGGGGCTCAGGAGTGAGCATTAATGAGTGCCCTCATAGAAAGTGGCTTGTTATGGGGGTAGTTGGTGGGAGAGAGGAGCCAGGAGTGCCGGCAAGGGACCCAAAAAGAGGAGGATTGGTGTTGCTCTGTGCAATGGTTTGTTATTTTAATAATAATAATTTTAAAAAATTAGCTTTTATCACTTGAAGGGCCTTAATGGCCCATTTACACTGTTATGTTGAAAGCACGCCATGCAACACGTTAAAATGCACATATATAACTTTCCCATAATAAAAGTAGTGTCTGTTCCCATCTGTGCTGTACTGCAATGTGTTTTGAAAAAGATGACATTTCCATTTTTTTCTGCGTTTTTAGTGCGTTTAGAGGCCCATAGAAGGCAATGGCAGTTCATCAATATGTATTGAACATGCATTTTGATGCCATGGCAACAGGTATTAACTGGCCTTAGTCAATGACTGCTAGCTCTATCCACTCCAAACTCTTAATTCGAAAATGCATTGAAACGGCACGTTAATAACGCATTTGAACATGGGAATGCACACCGATGCATCACCATTCATCTGCGTAATGCAACAAAAAACACACCTCTACACACATGCATAGATCTACCCCAAAATTTAACATTTCATAAAATAAATATGGGTACTGCCATTGTTGACCTCTTTCTGAAAATGCTAGTTGACTGGCTGTTATGCTGAGCTCTTTGGCTTTAATGATTTCTGAGTCTATAAACAAGTATGCTCTATAAAGACATTTTTATTTGTGTAGCACCCTGGTGTTAGGCAGGGTTACTAACAAATTTATTTTGCTAGGCGGTAACCAGCATGGCTGATTGGTAGGGGGATCCACTCACTTTTTCCTAAATCTGGGTTTGATGCACCTCTCTCTCCTGTCACTAGGTGGCATTGTTACCTCTGGCATTAAAATTTACAAGGGCTTAGTAAATCTAGACTAGGAGTGAATGGGTTGTCTCAGCCTATTGGCAGGGCTTTCTTTGCCCTTGGCCTGCTGGGAGGGCCTATTTATTCCAGAGGGGTCAGGTGATCAGGGTTCTTTGCCACCTAGACGGCTGTCTGGGTGGACGTGTGTTGAGAAGCTCCCGGCTTCTAGGCCAGAAGCCTGAGGCCTATCTGAGAGTACCTGGCTGCTAGGGGGTCTGAGGCCTATCCAGGTTGGAAGCAAGCAGCACGGGGTTGGGGCTTCAGGCTTGGAGCCCAACCAAGTTGCAGGGGGTTCTGCTGGCTGGAGAACCAAGTGGCTGTCACAGGTGAAGAAAAGCAGTTGCTGTCAGAGACGACCACTCCTGTCGTCAGAGGCAAGCAAGAAAGAGTCAGAGTTAAAGGGGACACAGTCGCCAGCAAAAGACAATCTCTCCTGTTATGAGAGGTCAGGTTCTGAGTAGACTCAAGAAGTACCAGAGCAGCCTTTTTCACTAGCTGGGGATGGTGAAGATGTTGGGAAAGCTTCAGCAGAGTCAAGTCAGGGATCCAGCAGAACAGTGTGGGTGACGCTTGCAGAGGATTCAGCAGGTTAGCCGAAGAGCCAAGTCAGGGACCCAGCGGGACACTGTGGGTGACACTTGGAAGCCATAGTTGTGAAGGAGCTCAGCGGCGGCTGCAATCTTAAGAGTCTAGTGAGAGACTGGGAGCTCAGTGAGAGGATCTACAACGGGATACTGTGAGTTGTGATCTGTATTGAAGTTGAAGTTACCAGATCAGTTGCTATAGGAGACAGCGGTCTACAGATACAGTTTGCTGCCATTCAGCTTAAAGGCCCTTGTTCTGTATAGCTGTTCTACTATTCCTATTTTTGTCTCGGAGTCTGCCAAGTATTTTGCATCTGCCTAAGGGTGTTCAGGCCCTAACCCTCTCTCCCCAGTTCTGTTACGAGACAATAAATCTCTTTTTGCATTCTCAAAGTGTCTGGCCCCCAACATACTCTATCTACACCACACCTACTATGCCTAGTAACCCACACTCATACTTGCCAACAATCAGGATTTTTGGACCCTCATCCCAATTTAAGCTTGTCACGATTATTTTCCCGGGATTTTGCTTTTGTCCCGGGAAAATTGGGAATGTTTTTGGCTAAAAACTGCTGCGGGCTACACAAAGATGGCCGCCTCAGTTGCCACAGGTATTGTTTCCCCTTCTGTTCAGTGGAGAGGAGAGGGCAGCCAATCGGCTTCACTCTACAGTGGCTGCAGGGATTGGAGACCCCTCCCCTCTCCACCGAACACAACAGGAAGAGATCATCCGCCACCAACCCTCCGTGGAGCAACATGTGACACGAATCCTCTGCCGTACACAAGAGAACGGAGAGTTTTGTGCTGAGTGGTCAGAGACAGAAGTGACAGGCTGGGTTGGCTGCTAGTTCTGCTTGTCTCATTTGTAAACAGGGCTTTTGTAGCAAGGCTCCATTTTTGTTGTGCGACGCCGAGGCCGCCATGGGGGGAGTCCTGGGTCTGTATACCGCAGCGAGCTGGGTAATTACTGACTGGGCACATTTGCCATGAGCAGGTCATGTATATGAGTGAAACATAAAGTGTTAGAAATGAATTCAGTTTTAGTATATGTGATATAGTAGTACTAGTAGTATTACAACCGGCATGATCTTCTGGACACGGCTGCTACACGTGTCCTCCAGACTGGGTTTCCATTCTCCCCAGCATGTCGCCGGTGCCCTTCCATGCTCCACCAGGCAGTGGTTAGTGTAGGGGGTATTGTAGTAATTAGTGTAGTGGGTGTTGTAGTGCAGTGGGTGTTGTAGTAATCAGTGTAGTGTAGTAGGTGTTGTAGTAATCCGTGTAGTGTAGTGGGTGTTGTAGTGTAGTGTAGTGGGTGTTGTAGTGTAGTGGGTATTGTAGTAATCAGTGTAGTGTAGTGGGTGTTGTAGTAATCAGCGTAGTGTAGTGGGTGTTCATATTGTAGTGTAGTGGGTGTTGTGTTGTAGTGTAGTGGGTGTTGTAGTAATCAGTGTAGTGGGTGTTGTAGTAATCAGTGTAGTGTAGTGGGTGTTGTAGTAATCAGTGTAGTGTAGTGGGTGGTGTAGCGTAGTGGGTGTTGTAGTAATTAGTGTAGTGTAGTGGGTGTTGTAGTGTAGTGGGTGTTGTAGTAATCAGCGTAGTGTAGTGGGTGTTGTAGTAATCAGTGTAGTGGGTGTTGTAGTAATCAGTATAGTGTAGTGAGTGGTGTAGTGGTAATCAGTGTAGTGGGTGTTGTAGTGGACAGTGTAGTATAGTGGGTATTGTAGTGTAGTGGACAGGTAGGTCAATATACTGGTCAGTATAGGAATCAGGTAGGTCAGTGTAGTGTACAGGTAGGTAAGTGTAATGGTCAGTCTAGGAATCATGTAGGTCAGTGTAGAGGTCAGTATAGGAATCGGGTAGGTCAGTGTAGGAATCAGGCTGGTAAGTACTATTGTAGGAAGGGAAGGGAGTGCTAAAAGTCTGTAGGTTAGGGGGCGCAAATTTCTTGCCTTGCACCGGGTGCTGACAACCCACGCTACGCCACTGCTGCTGGGGGCACCTGATGTAAGGACGGACTCTGCTGGGGGCACCTGATGCAAGTAGGGACTCTGCTGGGGGCACCTGATGCAAGGAGGGACTCTGCTGGGGGCACCTGATGCAAAGAGGGACTCTTCTGGGGGCACCTGATGCAAGGAGGGAGGACTCTGCTGGGGGCACCTGATGCAAGGAGGGAGGACTCTGCTGGGGGCACTTGATGCTAGGACGGACTCTGCTGGGGGCACCTGATGCAAGGACGGACTCTGCTGGGGGCACCTGATGCAAGGACGGAATCTTCTGGGGGCACCTGATGCAAGGACGGACTCTGCTGGGGGCACCTGATGCAAGGATGGAATCTTCTGGGGGCACCTGATGCAAGGACGGACTCTGCTGGGGGCACCTGATGCAAGGATGGACTCTGCTGGGGGCACCTGATGCAAGGACGGACTCTTCTGGGGGCACCTGATGCAAGGACGGACTCTGCTGGGGACACCTGATGCAAGGACGGACTCTGCTGGGGACACCTGATGCAAGGACGGACTCTGCTGGGGACACCTGATGCAAGGACGGACTCTGCTGGGGACACCTGATGCAAGGACGGACTCTGCTGGGGACACCTGATGCAAGGACGGACTCTGCTGGGGACACCTGATGCAAGGACGGACTCTGCTGGGGACACCTGATGCAAGGACGGACTCTGCTGGGGACACCTGATGCAAGGACGGACTCTGCTGGGGACACCTGATGCAAAGACGGACTCCGCTGGGGACACCTGATGCAAGGACGGACTCTGCTGGTGGCAGGCAATGTGGCAGGTGACACGCTCAGGGGTCCCACTGATTCTCCATTATGGTGAGTTAAATGATTTAATTTTATATTACAATGTAATAATAGAAATAATGCGCTTCAATCATCCTGACACCATAACAACCATGGGGCCGGGATGATTGAAGCGCTAACACCAGGTGTTTGGAGTATCTTTATCTGCTGATTGTTAAACTCTGAAATTCACATATTTCTATTGTGGTGTAGGATCTGGGGCTGCTGTCCCTCCATCCCTCTCCCCCCTTTCCCCCTTTCCCTCTCCATCCCTCATTCATCTCAGACTCTAACCACACCCCCTTTGAACCACGCCCATTTAAGCAACGCCCACTATTTTGCCTAAACCACGCCTATTTTTAAGGAGCAGCGCGCTCAGCGCACCACATTTTAATATCTTCTATGCCACACCTACAATCGCATGCCCCACCCCCTAATTATAATGTGACTCTGCCTACAGCCAAAAAAGTGTCCTTAAATTTTTTTTACAATGTTGGCAACTATGCACACTGTGTGAAGATGGATGTCAGCTCTCCCTGACTCTTGTGATCACCATTAGGCCTCTAGGGGTCCGGGCCATGGCTACATTTGCACTCTGGTTTTATGTTACAGTCTTTAAAGTGTTTGTTACCCGTGTATTTCATATTTCTGAATTCCTAATATGAGCCTGTTGTGCCATGTACTTCTATGAGAAAGTATCCTGTTCTTTGTATTGCTTCCTTTGTGTGACATCCCTGGTGTTTCTGCCAGTCCCTCTGTTTTCCTAGTAAAAACTGACCACACTGGGCAGGAGAACACTCCATGGTAAGTTCTCTAACTCTGCTGGGAACTCAGCCTGCTCTCCAATGATCTGACTTGTCCTGGCATGCCCCCTCTGCACAGGGAAGCTCAGAGTGCTGGTATTATGCTGCTCAGAACAGAGGGAATGTGATCACTTATTAAAAAGAGAAAAAGTTATTTATGATTGTTTTTTATAGCTATACAAAAATGCCTTTTTTTCTAATTTAAACTTAATGGGTTGTTATACAAGGTGATCGTTTACAATTATGGTCAATTTGAGAGTCAGGCAACTAGCATTTTGCAGAATAAGAAGTCAGGAATGATAGTCTCTTCATAGGCATTTGCCTATGCACACATTACATAATTTGCAGAGAGAGAGAAAGAGAAAAAAAAAACAGAACATTTTCCAGTGAGTCACTAACAGTATATTTACTGATGGTAACATCATGTCCTAGTGACTTAGAAACCCCAAAAATGACTCTGTGTGTCATTCTCATTAAAATAGATCTAGTCTAGGGAATTCAGTCAAGTAATTGCCAGACCATTGTTCCTAATTTTTACTGACAGTCTATTGACTGGAATGGTACCAGCTGATTGGAGAAAAGCCAATGTAGCACCAAAATTTAAAAAGGGCCCAAAATACATCCCTGGGAATTACAGACTACTTAGCCTAACATCAATAATATGTAAGCTCTTGGAGGGGATGACAAGGGACTATCTACAAGATTTTAGTAACAAGAATGGTATCAATAGCAGTAATCAGCATGGATTTATGAAGAATCGTTGCCAAACCAATCTATTAACCTTCTACAGTATCTTGCAAAAGTATTCACCCCCTTGGCATTTTTCATGTTTTGTTGCCTCACAACCTGGAATTAACATGGATTGTTTGAGGATTTGCATCATTTAATTTACAGAACATGCCCACAGATTTTTTTTTATTATGAAGCAAACAACAAATAGGACAAAATAACTGAAAAAGTCAATGTGCATAACTATTCACCCCCCTAAAGTCAATACTTTGTAGAGCCACCTTTTGCGGCTATCAAAGCTCAAATTCGCTTTGGATAAGTCTCTATAAGCTTGCCACATCTTACCACTGGGATTTTTGCCCATTTATCCCCGCAAAACTGCTCCAGCTCCTTCAAGTTAGATGGTTTGCGCTTGTGAACATCAATCTTTAAGTCTGACCACAGATTTTCTATTGGATTGAGGTCTGGGCTTTGACTTGGCCATTCCAACACATTTACATGTTTCCCCTTAAACCACTCAAGTGTTGCTTTAGCAGTGTGTTTGGGGTCATTGTCCTGCTGGAAGGTGAACCTCTGTCCTAGCCTCAAATCACACACAGTTGTACAGATTTTGCTCAAGAACATCCCTGTATTTAAAACCATCCGTCTTTCCCTCAACTCTGACCAGTTTCCCAGTCCCGACTGCTGAAAAACATCTCCACAGCATGATGCTGCCACCACCATGTTTCACTGTGGGGATGGTGTTCTTTGGGTGATGTGATGTGATGTGTTGGGTTTGCGCTAGACGTAGTGTTTTCTTTGATGGCCAAAAAGTTAAATTTTAGTCTCATCTGTCCAGAGCACCTTCCTGCATACATTTTGGGAGTCTCTCACATGGTTTTCGCAAATTCAAAACGTGCCATTTTATTTTTTGCTGAAATTAATGGCTTTTTTCCGGCCACTCTGCCATAAAGCCCAACTCTATGGAGCGTACGGCTTATTGTCGTCCTATGTACAGATACTCCAGTCTTTGCTGTGGAACTCTGCAGCTCCTCCAGGGTTACCTTAGGTCTCTGTGCTGCCTCTCTGTTTAATGCCCTCCTTGTCCAGTCCGTGAGTTTTGGTGTGCGGCCGTCTCTTGGCAGGTTTGCTGATGTGCCATGTTCTTTCCATTTGGCTATGATAGATTTAATGGTGCTCCTAGGGACCATCAAAGATTTGGATTTTTTTTTCATAACCTAACCCTGACTTGTACTTTTCAACAACATTGTCCCTTATTTGTTTGGAGAGTTCCTTGGTCTTCATGGCAGTGTTTGGTTAGTGGTGCCTCTTGCTTAGGTGTTGCAGCCTCTGGGGCCTTTCAAAAAGGTGTGTATATGTAATGAAGATCATGTGACACTTAGATTGCACACAGGTGGACATCATTTTACTAATTATGTGACTTCTGAAGGTAATTGGTTGCACCAGAGCTTTTTATGGGCTTCAAAAAAAAAAATTTATTTCTGAAAAATAGTTTTACGTATATATCTTTCTAATTTTACTTCACCAACATAGACTATTGTGTTCTGATCTATCACATATAATTCAGATTAAAAAAACATCAAACTAAAGGCTGTAATGTAACAAAAAAGGTAAAAAGCCAAGGAGGGGGGTGAATACTTTTGCAAGGCACTGTATGCGGAGCTGAGTTGCCATCTAGATAAAGGAAGGCCCGTAGACGTGGTGTATCTGGATTTTGCAAAAGCATTTCACACAGTTCCCCATAAACATTTACTGTACAAAATAAGGTTCGTTGGCATGGACCATAGGGTGAATACATGGATTGAAAACTGGCTACAGGGGCGAGTTCAGAGGGTGGTGATAAATGGGGAGTACTCGGAATGGTCAGGGGTGGGTAGTGGGGTCCCCCTGTGTACTGTGCTGGGACCAATTCTATTTATTTTGTTCATAAACGACCTGGTGGATGGGGTAAACAGTTCAATCTCTGTATTTGCGGATGATACTAAGCTAAACAAGGCAATAACTTCTCCGCAGGATGTGGAATCCTTGCAAAAAGATCTGAACAAATGAATGGGGTGGGCAACTACATGGCAAATGAGGTTTAATGTAGAAAAATGTAAAATAATGCATTTGGGTGGCAAAAATATGAATGCAATCTTTACACTGGGGGGGAGAACCTCTGGGGGAATCTAGGATGGAAAAGGACCTGGGATCCTAGTAGATGATAGGCTCAGCAATGGCATGCAATGCCAAGCTGCTGCTAACAAAGCAAACAGAATATTGGCATGCGTTAAAAGGGGATCAACTCCAGAGATAAAGCGATAATTCTCCCACTCTACAAGACTCTGGTCCAGCTGCACCTAGAGTATGCTGTCCAGTTCTGGGCACCAGTTCTCAGGAAGTATGTACTGGAAATGGAGCGAGTACAAAGAAGGGCAACAAAGCTAATAAAGGGTCTGGAGGATATTAGTTATGAGGAAAGGTTGCGAGCACTGAACTTATTCTCTCTGGAGAAGAGACGCTTGAGAGGGGATATGATTTCAATTTACAAATACTGTACCGGTGACCCCACAATAGGGATAAAACTTTTTCGCAGAAGGGAGTTTAACAAGACACGTGGCCACTGATTAAAATTAGAAGAAAAGAGGTTTAATCTTAAACTACGTAGAGGGTTCTTTACTGAAAGAGCAACAAGGATGTAGAATTCCCTTCCACAGGCGGTGGTTTCAGCAGGTAGCATCGATTGTTTAAAAAAACTATTAGATAAGCACCTGACCGACCACAAAATACAGGGATATACAATGTAATACTGACATATAATCACACATATAGGTTGGACTTGATGGACTTGTGTCTTTTTTCAACCTCACCTACTATGTAACTATGTCCCTATCTAGATGACATTATTTGCTAAAGTACTTTGTTTTATAAAGCGTTGTCATATTTTATCCCCTTTAAAGACCATAATTTAAAAATAATCAATATACAGTAACTTAAAGTAGGTATAAACCCTAACTGAATGAGATGTAGTATGCTAAAGTACCACATATCAAATAATTGCAATATTTTTCTGCCGTAAAACAATATGAGTTGGCATGGCTGCAGCTCATAGCCTCCTTCAGGTGTGCATGTGAGACAACAGAGTAAAAATTGTAAAAAAGATAAAAATGTATAAAATAACACATAAGTACCGTATTCATCGGCGTATAACATGCACTTTTTTCCCCAGGGGAAAACCACGGGTGCGTGTTATACGCCGATCCCCTGCGATCCCCCGCTGACTGATCTTCAAAATCGCGGACCGCGATTTGAAAATGGTGCCGCCGGCGCCGAAATACACAGAGCCGGTCCTCAGCTCTTCTCGGCCACTTTCGGCTTCACTCGAGCACCGCCCGGACATAGCCGAGTGTACTCGGCTAGGTTTGGATAGCTCCGCTCACAGTCACGCCCATCCCGGGCGGGACTACGAGTGGAGCCGAAAGTGAACGAGAGCCGCCGAGAAGAGCCGAGGACCGGCTCTGTGTATTTGGGCGCCAGCGGCGCCATTTTCAAACTGCAGTGACAATGAAAAGTCACTGCAGTTTAACTGCAGCCTGAGCAAGGCTGCAAATGAACACAGAAAGCTGCAGATCATCACTGTAAAAGCTGCAAGGCATCACATGGACACTGATAAGGCTGCAAATGACACCAAGGCTGCTGACTGCAAGGCTGCAAATGACACCAAGGCAGCTGACTGCAAGGCTGCAAATGACTGCAAGGCTGCAAATGACACTGGACAAGCATGCAGATGGACGCTGTGCAAGGCTGCATTGATGGGCATTTAAATGTAAGTTTTTTTCCTTAAATATCTTTTTCCTTATAATTCCCTCCTAAACTTGGGGTGCGTGTTATTAGCCGGCGCGTGTTATACGCCGATAAATACGGTAAATGGTGATTGCACCACATATGAGGTATCGACGTGAACGCTGGAGTGAGCAATAATTCTAGGGCCCTAGTTCACGATTAGCCCTAAAATTATAACCTGTAAAGGCTTTTAAAGTGTCACCTATAGGCATTTTTAGGTACTGTAATTTGTCACCATTTCACAGGCGTGTACAATTTTAAATCTTGACATTTTGGTATCTATTTACTCGGTGCAACACCATCTTTTATATTTTACCAAAAATTCGGAACGTCCTCGGGACACAGCTGATCACAGATTGGGGTAAACAGCCAATCAGCGGCTCTTTACCACGTGATCAGCTGTGTCCAATCACAGCTGATCGCGATTTAAACACAAGCCGGTTATCAACATATCTTTCCTCGCACTGACCAGCTTGTGTGAAAGGGACATCTACACTCTTAATCAGGGCACTAATTATCGGTGGCCCGATTACCAGTGCAATCCTAACAGTGCCCACCAGTGCTGCCAATCAGTGCCCATCAGTTCCTCCTCATCAGTGTCCCCTACCAGTGCCACCTATCAGTGCCCATCAGTGCCGCCTATCAGTGAAGCCTCATCAGTGCCCACCAGTACCGCCTCATCAGTGCCGCCCATCAGTACAGTCAGTGCAGTCTCATCAGCGCACATCAGTGAAGGAGAAAAAATTACCTGTTTGCAAAATTTTATAACAAACTATGAAAAACATATTATTTTTTTTTCAACATTTTCGGTCACCATTGGTGAATAAATACTAGCAAAAGAAAGCTCCATTTGTGTGAAAAAATGATATAAATTTAATTTGGGTACAGTGTTAGATGACCATGCAATTGTCATTTAAATTGTGACAGCTCTGAAAGCTGAAAATTGGCCTGGGCAGGAAGGGGGTAAAAGTGCCCAGTAGGCAAGTGTTTAAAGTATATGTGAATCCTTACCTTGTATAACAACCCTTTCAGTTTAATATGAAAATGAAAGACAAACTGTTTGTGTGTATATAATATAATATACAGTATCTCATAAAAGTGAGAGTACACCCCTCACATTTTTGTACATATTTTATTATATCTTTTCATGTGACAACACTGAAGAAATGACACTTTGCTACAATGTAAAGTAGTGAGTGTACAGCTTGTATAACAGTGTAAATTTGCTGTCCCCTCAAAAAAACTCAACACACAGCCAATAATGTCTTAACCGCTGGCAACAAAAGTGAGTACACCTCTAAATAAAAATGTCCAAATTGGACCCAATTAGCCATTTTCCCTCCCCGGTGTCATGGGACTCGTTAGTGTTACATGGCCTCAGGTTTGAATGGGGAGTAGGTGTGTTTTTTGGTGTTATCGCTCTCATTCTTTCATACTGGTCACTGGAAGTTCAACCTCATGGCAAAGAACTCTCTAAGGATCTGAAAAAAAGAATTGTTGCTCTACATCAGTGTTTCTCAACTCCAGTCCTCAAGGCGCCCCAACAGGTCAGGTTTTCAGGATTTCCCTCAGATGATACAGCTGTGGTAATTACTAAGCCAGTGAAGCTGATCAAATCACCTGTGCTAAATAATGGAAAGCCTGAAAACATGACCTGTTGGGGCGCCTTGAGGACTGGAGTTGAGAAACACTGCTCTACATAAAGATGGCCTAGGCTATAAGAAGATTGCCAAGACACTGAAACTGAGCTGCAGCATGGTGGCCAAGACCATACAGCGGTTTAACAGGACAGGTTCAACTCAGAACAGGCCTCATCATGGTCGACCAAAGAAGTTGAGTGCACGTGCTCAGCGTCATATCCAGAGGTTGTCTTTGAGAAATACACGTATGAGTGCTGCCAGCATTCCTGCAAAAGGTTGAAGGGGTGGAGGATCAGCCTGTCAGTGCTCAGACAATACGCCGCACACTGCATCAAGTTGGTCTGCATGGCTGTCATCCCAGAAGGAAGCCTCTTTTAAAGATGATGCACAAGAAAGCCCGCAAACAGTTTGCTGAAGACAAGCAGACTAAGGACATGGATTACTTGAACCATGTCTTGTGGTTTGATGAGACAAGATAAACTTATTTGGTTCAGCTGGTGTCAAGTGTGTGTGGTGGCAACCAGGTGAGGAGTACAAAGCGAAGTGTGTCTTGCCTACAATCAAGCATGATGGTGGGAGTGTCATGGTCTGGGGCTTCATGAGTGCTGCCGTCACTGGGGAGCTACAGTTCATTGAGGGAACCATGAATGCCAACATGTACTGTGACATACTAAAGCAGAACATGATCCCTTCCTTCGGAAACTGGGCCGCAGGGCAGTATTCCAACATGATAACGACTCCAACACACACCTCCAAGACGACCACTGCCTTGTTAAAGAAGCTGAGGGTAAAGGTGATGGACTGGTCAAGCATGTCTCCAGACCTAAACCCTATTGAGCATCTGTGGGGCATCCTCAAACGGAAGGTGGAGGAGCGCAAGGTCTCTAACATCTACCAGCTCCGTAAAGTCGTAATGGAGGAGTGGAAGAGGACTCCAGTGGCAACCTGTGAAGCTCTGGTGAACTCCATGCCCAAGAGGGTTAAGGCAGTGCTGGAAAATAATGATGGCCACACAAAATATTGACACTTTGGGCCCAATTTGGACATTTTCACTTAGGGGTGTACTCACTTTTGTTGCCAGCGGTTTAGACATTAAGGGCACTTTCACACTCACAGCGCCTGGGCGTCGGTGGTAAAGCGACGCTATTTTTAGCGTCCCTTTACCGTTGTTTTGGCACTTTTTCGGCCGCTAGCGGCCGAAAAAGGGTTAAAAGCGCCAGTAAAGCGTCGCTTTGCCGGCGCTTCAGCAGCGCTGCTCATTGATATACACTGCTCCTAAAGCGCCTCAAAGAAGCTGCTAGCAGGACTTTTTTTGATGTTCTGCCAGCGCACCACTCCAGTGTGAAAGCCCTCGGGCTTTCACATTGGAGTGACAAGAGAGGCGCTTTACAGGCGCTTTGCAGGTTCTATTTTTAGCGTTATAGCGCCTGTAAAGTGCCTCAGTGTGAAAGGGGTCTTATGGCTGTGTGTTGAGTTATTTTGAGGGGACAGCAAATGTACACTGTTATATAAGTTGTACACTCACTACTTTAGATTGTAGCAAACTGTCATTTCTTCACTGTTGTCGCATGAAAAGATATAATAAAATACGTACAAAAATGTGAGGGGTGCACTCACTTTTGTGAGATATATATATAGGGATAGATAGATAGATAGATAGATAGATAGATAGAGATATATATATATATCTCTATCTATATTAGGCTATAGTAAGTAAGTAGTAAGTTTTGGAATTTTTTATAACCTAACCCTGCTTTATACTTCTCCACAACTTTATCCCTGACCTGTCTGGTGTGTCCCTTGGCCTTCATGATGCTGTTTGTTCACTGAGGTTCCCTTCACAGAACAGCTGTATTTATACTAAAATTAAATTACACATAGGTGGACTCTATTTACTAATTAGGTGACTTCTGATTTTAGTTAGGGGTATCAGAGTATAGGGGACTGAATACAAATGCACGCCACACTTTTCACATGTTTATTGGTAAAAAAAATTGAAAACCATTTATCATTTTTCTCCCACTTCACAATTATGTGCCACTTCGTGTTGGTCTATCACATAAAATCCCAATAAAACACAATTACGTTTTTGGTTGTAACATGACAAAATGTGGAAAATTTGAAGGAGTATGAATACTTTTTCAAGGCACTGTAATAATAAGAAGATCATTTTGAACTCAATAATATGGACAGCACAGTGGCTAAGTGGTTAGCACTTCCGCCTGGCAGCACTAGGGGTTTTTGTTTCGAATCCCAACCTCTGTCTGCCTGAAATTTGTATATTCTCCCTGTTCCTGTGGGGATTTCCAATGACATGCTGATAGGTAAATTAGCCAATGTATAAATGAATATGAGCTAGGGAACTTAGATTGTAAGCTCCTTGAGAGCAGGGACTGAGTGAATGTACAGTATAATATATATATAAGGTGCTAATAATACACAGACCAGGAATATGAATTGTTGTCTTAACATATTCATTTAGAGTATTTTTGTCCTGAAAATTTGCGTTTGCCATAAAAAACTTGCAACAGCCACAATTTTATTCTCCAGCACTTTTGCTTTCTGAAAACATATAATATTTGGGGGTTCTTAGTCATTTTCTAGCAAAAAAAATGCTGATTTTACATGTATGTAAAAAAATGTAAAAACTGCCAAAATTGCCCCAGATGGCAAATGGTTAGCATGCTAAAGATTTAGACCCCTTTTACACCGGAGGCGTTTTTCAGGCGCTAAAATTAGCACCTGTAAAGCGCCTGAAAAAAAGCCTCAGCTGCAATCCCAGTGTGAAAGCCCGAGTACTTTTACACTGGGGCGCTGCGCTGATAGGACATCAAAAAAAGTCCTGCAAGCAGCTTCTTTGCAGCACTGTAGGAGCGGTGAATACACCGCTCTTAAAGCACCCCTGCCCATTGAAATCAATGGGCAGCTCCGCTGAACCGCCGGCAAAGCGCCGCGGATTTAACCCTTT
Organism: Lithobates clamitans; assembly: GCA_037952925.1. Taxonomy (NCBI): domain Eukaryota; kingdom Metazoa; phylum Chordata; class Amphibia; order Anura; family Ranidae; genus Lithobates; species Lithobates clamitans. The sequence goes on along the minus strand of JBBGZY010000743.1, from coordinate 1,769,071 downwards.
TTCAGCCGCTAGCGGGGGTTAAAAGCACCCCTCTAGTGGCCGAAAAGTGCTGCAAAAAATGGCAGCGCTTTAATGCCGACGCCTGGGCACTGGCAGTGTGAAAACACCCTTAATGAGAATTTAATGATTAGACCATTTTCATTTCAGTTATCCTGGTTTGTCTTGCACCCTCCTTCCCTATTGTAACAATCTGCTAAAAAAATAGTAATTTCCAGTTATTCTTCCATAGTGACTGGTGCCGCTCTTTTATTTTATAGCTTGGAAAAGATCTAACCCTAAGATCTGACCCTAAGATGAATGTTTCTGGAGCACTACTGCCATGTACCTGATATGGGACATCCACGATGTGACCTGATTTATGACTTGGTGATCATTAGCTTCTACACAAACTATAATAAAAAAACCTTGCACAGCTAAAAGCCTGACCTTCTGCAAGGAAATGACTTGGAATCGCACCAATATAATACAGATTTACTGTAAGGGGAGAATATGTAACCAACAGTAGTTCTAAAATTACTTTTTTTATGCAGTGCCTGGAGTCGATGGCTGTGTTCAAGGAAACTCTATGAATCGAGTCGTGACATAAAGACAAATACGAGGTGAGGTTTTACAAAATAACAAATCCAGAAATTGCTGATAAGTAGGTCAAGGTCTGGGTCAATGGGCTTTTGTTCATGCTAGATGGGTTATGCATTTTCATTCTGGTCTGTGGGAAAGCTAAACCCTTTGAAGCAAGTCCAGTGAAGGTCAGAAGGAGACCAACTCAAGGTCAAGTGCACCTGTCAATGAACTCTGAAGAATCTCAAACTGATGCCTTTCAATACAGGTCCTTAATGTTTAAGTACAGCTAAAGACATCTGTATGACAGTCTATAAATGTACAAAATACAGGTACTATGTGATGCAGAAGCCTTATAAATGCAACAGAAAACCAGATACCTTCCCAGATTGATCCAAATCCTCCTTCATTTGTGTCTCACAACAATCTTCTTATCAAACTGCAGCTCACAATAGGACAGTTTTATTTTTATTTTTTTTTTAAACATTCTTTATTTTTAGTTTTTTTTCCCAAAAATCATGCTTACAATAGAATGTCAAAAAATTAATACAGTAAGTTCAATCAAGACAGATCTCATACAATAGAATGGTGAAGGTCTGTGGTAACAGTAAGAAATTTCGTATGAAGATTGGCTAATCATAATATAGAATATGAAACATTTTACAAGAAAGTTATTATTTGCAGGAATGAGAGCTCCAATGTTCTTGATTTTTTGCAAACCCTGTAGTGGTGCAGAAGCAAAGTCATTCAAAGCCTGTCTAATTGAAAAAAAAATGGGGGGTGGAAGCAGAGGAAAAACAAAAAAATCTTCCCTAACACATACCACCTTGTATACTGCAGCATTGTCCGGAACCCACTAGAACACCCTTAGCTTATTCCATCTCAAGGGTAGGTACAATAAAGGGGGGCTTTAAAAGTAAACATAAAAGATAAACGTCTAGGGGAAGCCCACATTCAGATAGACTGATCTGGTATCCGGCATTCCAGTTAGCACTTCCGCCTGGCAGTACCAGGTTTATCAGCTCATATCCCAACCATGGCACTATCTGCCTGGAGTTTGCATGTTCTCCCTGTTTCTCCTCCGGGTACTCTTGTTTGCTCCCACACTCTAAAGCAATGCTGGTAGGTTAATTGGCGCCTGTCGAAATTGGCCCTAGTATGCATGTGTATGGATGTGAGTTAGGGACCTGAGATTGTAAGCTCCTTAAGGGCAGGGAATGATGTGAATAAGAGATGCAGGATCTGTAGTAGGAGTTCTGTCCTCCTCTCTGCTTTGATTGCCAAGAAGGGGGAGGGGGGGCTTAGAGACTAGCCTCTGCACAGCTGCACAGAGAAGCACAGAATCTGGCAGAGGAATTCTGTCCTCTCTGCTGCCAACTGCTGAGACAAAGTGGGGGTGGAGTCAAGGGGAGTACCACAGCTGCAGGTTAAGGGCGACGGCCACATGAACTGGCCTGGGGGGCCGCATTTGGCCCACGGGCCTTGTGTTTGACACATGTGGTCTACATGTTCTACCCAGTGGTCGGCCGGTGCTCAATATTTGGGGGGGGGGGGCAGCAAACTAACACCACCCCCCTTCCCTACAGGAGATGGACAGAAGGCGGCAACCCCCCCCCCCGCTGGAGACAGACAGGAATGCAGTAATAGACCCCCCCCCACCCCCATGCGGGAGACAGACAGGAATGGGGCTGTAGACCCCTTCACCCCCCCGTGAGAGATAGACAGAAAGGCGGCGAACAGAGGCCTTACCTCAGAAGGCAGGGGAAAGGAAGAGCCGGGCTGTTGCTTCTTCTCCTGGCTGAACAGGAAGTGTGTCCTAAAACCCTGATAAAGCAGAAATTGCGCTCCCCGAAACGTGTTGGACTACTCTATGCTCAAGAATTTCTCCGTATACTAGAAACAAGTACTACTGGCCATGTGCCATAAGATACACATCTACATGTTTTTATGATGTTTATATTTTTTAAATATTTTTTGTGTTTCGGTGCTCACCTCAATGACAACCCCATATTCTCAAAAATCCTACCTTATGTATGGGAGGTAGTCATTCCTCCCAATCCTTTGACTTTACTTGATAAGTTACAGGCTTTTCCATTCCCACTATAGAGCAAGCAGGCAGAACCTACATGAAAGTAGTAACTCTGCTCTGAATTCACGAGCAGTGCAGCATTGTTGCCACACCATTGAATGAAGCTACATTCGATGGACTGCACTGGCAGGATCAACAGGTATTCATGGGACTTTGAAAGCAGACTAAGAGAAAACTGTGAAAATCCACTTATAATCCGGTGCTGCAGAACATTTTTTAAATGGAAGGTTATAGTTCTATTTTAAGGAACACAGTGGTGTTACTTCTCAGCAACCTGCCTGCTTATTGGACAATTAATGAGCAACAAAAAATAATAATCTATCTACAGTGCTCATTCTTTTTTCTCCCCCTGTTGGCATGTTCTGTGTCAGCACTGTCAGGGCTGGGCTTAGCCCTTCCTTCTCAAAGCTGGCCGCTCAGATTTCGGCTAATTGCCAGCTCCTTTCTCTCCACAGTTACTGACATGTTGATGATATCCTGCTCGTCAGTCCTGCCTACTTAAAGCGGGGTTCCACCCAAATTTTGAACATTATCTCTATGCATTCTCTTCCTTGCCTAGATGCTGACATGCTGTGTAAAAAAATTTAAATCGCCGTAATTACCTTTTTTTTCTAATCTTCTTAGCACTTCCTGGTTTTCCTCCCATGGGAGTAGGCGTGTTTCTAGCCTCTCCCAGACCTCCCACAGTCCCCTGGGAGCTAGTCTCAGGCTTCCCAGCATGCATTGTGCAACAGCGTCATCACAACATCTCGGTGAATGCTGGGAGCACAACATTCACAGCATCCAGGAAATACATGCTTGTGGGCTTCAAATGCCCACAATGAAGATGGAAACCGCCTTCAGTGAATTTTATAAGTTATTCTTTACAACAAAATCGGACACAGACGGACTTATTACACAGAACATGTGAGTAGATAATCATGAGAACAAAAAGTTTGTGAATGAACTCCAAAAAAAAAACGGTAGATAGGTGGACCCCCGCTTTAAGCCGTCCAGCCCAGATGATCTCTGCCTTCGCCTTGGTCACATCTCTAGAGACGCTCTCCTGGGTTCCTGTTAAAGACTTGCTTGGCTGACATTCCTTTTGGCTCCAGATCCTGCTTGCTGTTCTACTACACTCATCTCTGGCTCCCTGACGTTTTGGCTTGTCTGACTATCCGTTCCAGTTCCTGAACTCTTGCTATGTTTTCATTACATTTACTCTGTTTACCTTTTTATTATTATTATTAAACAAGTGTGAATTAACTGTACTTCTGTACTTCCGTAGATGCAGTCAATCCACTTGTTGATAATATTTTTTCCAGATTGGATGAGCAGGATCACTGCATGGATCAGTTTGCCAAACTCTCCTCTTACAAACGCTCCTGAGTCACATGGCTCACCTGGAATCTCCCACTGTGGCTGCGCCGGTACAACCTGTGTTGCAGGCTGTCCCTGCTGCTGCTCCAGTCTCTGTGCAGGCACCCGCCTCGAGTATTACCTATATAAGAGGTAGGTCTGGTTCCGTTCTGCTTCCCCAGCAATTTGGGGGTGATCCAGTCCAATGCAGAGGATTTCTCAACCAGGTTGAGATATACTTTGAGATGCTGCCCCAGGCGTTTCCCACGGACAGAAGCAAAGTAGGTTTCATGATATCTTTGCTTTCTGAGAGAGCCCTGGCCTGGGCAAACCCTCTATGGGAGACGAAAAAACCTGTTGTCTTGAGTTACCCAGAGTTTGTGGCTTCTTTAAAAGGGGTATTTGACGTTCCCGCACGCTCCGCTTCTGCTGCCAAGTGCCTAATGTCCATCAAACAGAATACGAGAACTGTTGCCGACTACGCCATTGAATTCGCCACTGGCAGCAGAGGTTGCTTGGAACAATGAGGCCCTCGTGGCTGCTTTTTCTCATGGTCTCTCGGATACCATCAAGGATGAGATAGCAGCCTGAGATATACCCACTGAGCTGGAGAAGTTGATCACGTTTGCTGTCCTCATTGACTCCAGACTCAGAGAAAGACTTCCTTTTAAGGAGCGCTTGCGGAAGCCCCCTGTACATTTGTCTCCAAACTTTGCAGTCCCACCCTAGCCTCCCTCACCTCCCATGCCTCCTGGTACCGAGTCGGTCTGTGAAGATGAACCCATGCACTCTGGCTTCACGTGTCTCTCTGCGGATGAGAGAATCCTTAGGAGGAGGGAGAGATTGTGCCTTTATTGTGGCCAGGCAGGTCACTTTTTGAAATCTTGTCCGGGGAACACCCAAACCTTGAGGTCCTGTCACAGACAGACCTTAGGTGGCGTTGTTTCGTTCCCAGTTATCCAGAAGGATAAGCCCCTGGTTTCAGTTACCCTTTCTTGGGCTAGGTCGTTCATCGAGATACAGGCTCTAATCGACTTTGGGGCTGCTGGCCTGTTCATTGATGCTGCCTTTGTATTGAAGCACTCGATTCCGCTGTGGCTGCGTGACACTCCACTTGCCATTAAGGCTCTTGACGGGAGACCTCTACCTCTGCCCATGTGACTCATGAGACTGTTCCGTTGTCCATGGCCGTAGGGGCTCTTCACCATGAGATATTCCAATTCCAAGTTATTTCCTCACCTAAGTTTCTGCTGGTTATTGGTTATCCTTGGTTACAGAGGCACAACCCCTCTTTTGATTGGCTCTATGCTGAGGTTCTCTCCTGGTCGCCACCATGCAGTAAGTCATGCTTTCAGAAGGTAGCCAAGGTCCTGTGCACCGCTTCACTCTCCTCCCTGCTGGAGGAGTACCGTGATTTTAGCGATGTCTTTGACAAATGTCAAGCTGGCAGTTTGCCTCCACACCGGTCCTATGATTGCGCAATTGACATTCAACCTGGTGCCATACCCCCTCATGGCCGGGTTTACCCTTTGTCGGTCTTGGAGGATAGGGCCATGGAGGAGTATGTTGCAGATGCACTTTCTCGAGGTTTCGTCCGCAAATCCTCCTCTACTGCTGGTGCTGGTTCTTTGTGAAGAAGAGTGGTGAGCTGAGACCTTTTATTGATTATAGGGATCTCAATCGTTTCAGGATTAAGAATGCCTATCCGATTCCGTTGATTACAGAGTTATTTGACCGCCTCAAGGGAGCAACGGTTTTCACAAAGCTTGATTTGAGAGGGGCATACAATCTTGTGAGGATTAAGGAGGGAGACGAGTGGAAAACTGCGTTTAATACCAGAACAGGCCATTATGAGTACCTCGTAATGCCTTTTGGCCTTTGTAACGCCCCGGCAGTTTTTTTAACAATGTCCTCCGAGATTTGTTGCAGTTATGTGTGGTGTTTATCTCGACGATATCCTCATATTTTGCAAGTCCCTGGAGAGCCACCACACAGATGTCTTTTGTGTGCTTCAGAAACAGAGAGAACAATCTCTATTGTAAATTGGAGAAGTGCGAGTTCCATCGTGAACAGGTTAAATTCCTGGATTATGTCATTTCCACTGCTGGTTTTTCGATGGACCCAGAGAAACTTTCAGCAGTCCTACCGACCCGTGGGTTTACGTCCTCTGCAGCGTTTCCTGGGCAGCGTTTATTCGTAACTTCTCGCCTCTGGTCAAGCCCCTGGCTGATATGACCAGAAAGGACGGTAACCCACAGAGTTGGTCTCCGGAGTCCATTAAGGCCTTTGAGAGTCTCAAGGCTGCCTTTGTTTCTGCTCCTGTGTTGGCACATCCTGATCCTACGTTACCTTTTATCCTTGAGGTTGATGCTTCTGAGACTGGAGTTGGCACCCTTCTGTCTCAACTACCTACCTCTAAAAGCGCTATGCATCCTTGTGGCTACTTTTCCAAGAAATTGTCACCTGCTGAGTGCAATTACGAGATTGGTGACAGAGAGCTGTTAGCGATCATTTTAGCTCTGAAAGAATGGAGACATCTCCTCAAAGGTACCACTGTGCCAGTTCTCATTCTTGCTGACCATAAGAATCTCACATTTTTGCCTGAGGCTAAACGCCTCTCTCCCAGAAGGGCAGAATGGGCTCTTTTTTTGTCTAGTTTCAATTACATTGTCTCAATCTTACCCGGCACTAAGAATGTAAGGGCTGACGCTTTGTCACGACAATTTTCCTCCACTTCCAAGATGGAGCCAGTCCAGTTCCTGTGATTCCTCCTAAACATATTCTGGCTATGGTTCACACCAGTCTCACTTCTCCTTTGGGTGACAAAATTCTTGCCGCTCGGGTCCATGCTCCTCCTGAGAAACCTTGTGACCGCTACTTTGTCCCAGAGAGTCTCCATACTGCCATGCTCCAGACTTGCCATTCTCCCAAGTCTGCTTGCCACCCTGGGCAGAAAAACTCTTTTGGGCCATTTTCAAACAATTCTGGTGGCCTAGTCTATGTGCTGTTCCACCAGCTTTCGTAGCTGCCTGTTCTGTGTGTGCTCAAAGTAAAGCCTCGTACACACAATCGGATTGTTGGCCAACAGAGTTTTGTCTGAAGGGCGTGTGCCAGGAACTTGTCTTGTATACTAATGGCACACAATTGTCAGCCAACAAACACAAACGTAGTGACATACTACGTGGAATTTCAGCTCTTGAGCGCCACACTTTGGACACCTTCTGCTAATGTCGTGTTTGATGAGCATTGATTCCGAGCATGAGTGTTTGTACTTTGGACTTTTGTGTGACGGACTTGTGTACACGCGATACGAAAATCTGACAACAGACCGTTATCCGCCGAAAATTTGCTAGCCTTCTATCCAACATTTGTTTACCAAAAGTTGGACAACAATCCTCTGAAGGAGCGTACTAATGGTCGGATTTTAGGTAAACAGTCTGTCATCACACAATTCCCTGCCGAAAATCCAATCGTGTGTACGAGGCTTAAGACTCCACGACACCTTCCAGTGGGCCTCCTACAACCCACACCCAATGGAGAGAGGCCCTGGACCCACCTGTCTATGGATTTCATTGTGGAGTTACCCAACTCCCAGGCAACAGAGTTATCCTTATGGTGGTTGACCAGTTCTCGAAAATGTCCCATTGTATTCCACTGAAGAAGTTGCCCACTTCTAAGGAACTGGCTTCCATTTTTGCTCAGAAGATCTTTCGGGTACATGGGCTACCCAAGGTGATTGTCTCGGACGGGGTAGTCAGTTTGTGTCCCGGTTCTGGCAAGCCTTTTGTGTACAGGTTGGAATTCAGCTTGATTTCTCCTCTGCGTATCACCCGCAGTCTAATGGGGCCGCAGAAAGAGCCAATCAGTCCTTGGAGCAATTCCTACGTTGCTATATTTCTGACCCTCATAACAACTGGTCAGACCTCTTACCGTCGGTGGAGTTTGCTCACAATAGTGCCTTGAATTCTGCTTCCCGATTGTCCCCGTTTATGGCGAACTATGGTTTCCAACCTTCCATGTTGCCTGACTTATTTGTTCTGCAGAGTATTCCTGCGTTAGAGGAGCATCTCCGTGGTCTTCGTTCCACTTGGGCACAAGTCCAGGAGGCTTTGCGACATGCTAATGGTAGGTACAGACTCCATGCTGACTGCAGACGCCTGCCTGTGCCTTCCTACCAGGTTGGGGACAGGGTCTGGCTGTCATCTCGCAACCTCCGACTTCGTGTTCCCTCTCTGAAGTTTTCACCTTGGTTTATTGGGCCTTTCCATATTCTTCGTAGGATTAACCCAGCGGCTTACACATTAGACATTCCTTCTAATATGCGTATCTGGAATGTATTTCATGTCTCCTTATTAAAACCTTTGGTCTGCAACCACTTTACCACCTCGGTGCCTCGTCATCACCCTGTACAGGTTGAGAGCCATGGGGAGTATGAAGTACAGTCCATTGTTGACTCCCATAGATGGGAACTTTTGTTTGTTGTTTTTTTGACGTGAGCTGCCCTTCCATGTGCTCCTTGCTGCAAAAGTTGGGGTGGTTGCAATTTGTTTGTACTGTTGGTGAATTGGTGAGAGGATACAATGGATGCCTTTGCTGCCACTGTGCTATTGCTAGGTGTCAAGTGTGTCCCTGTGCCTTAAAGGAAGGGTGGGCCGCAACAGAAGAATTTGCCCCTTCCTGACTACCGACACCACAAAACAACTTATTCCTTCCTTGGTTATATCCCGCCTTGACTATTGCAACTCCCCCCTCACTGGCCTACCTTTACACAAGCTACCCCACCCCCCCTCTTCAGTCTATTATGAATGCTGTTGCCAGACTTATACGCTTTACTAACCAATCTGTGACTGCTGCCCCCTCTGCCAATCCCATCACTGGCTTCCACTAGCCCAATGTATAAAATTCAAAATGCCAACACAACATACAAAGCCATCCACAACATCACCCCAGCTACACTACTATCTGCAGATATTGCTCAAATTGTCCTCTTTGCTCCTCCCAAGATGTCTTGCTCTCTACTTCCCTTATGTTACCTCTTCCCATGCTCACCTCCAGGACTATTGCATAACCTCTCCCATCCTCTGGAACTCACTACCCCAGTATGTCTGGTCAGCTCCCACCCTGTCCTACTTTAGGGAAGTCAACCTAAAACTGTCACCTTCATCAAATCATCCTTGGCATGTATTACCCTTTGTACCACCTCCCCCTCCCTTTAGACTGTAACCTCCATGAGCAGGGCCCTCCTTTTCCTCCTTTATTGAACTGTGCTGTAATTGTACTGTCCCCCTTCATATTGTGAAGCACCTTATAAGTTCAGTATAATAACAATAGGATAAAAACATAAAAAATACACTCACATTAAAAGGTGCACAAAAAAAATGAGTGTATATTTATATTTTTACTATTTATTTTTACCTTTTCATAAATATTTTGCTCAGAGAGCACTATTTGATTTGATTTTATCTTTGGAGAATATACTGTATATAGGCCTACTTGTGGAGTGGAGAAGGCAAAGTGGTGTTATTGCAGCCATCCTTTAAAGATAAGGGGCACTAACAGGATCTACTGTGTAGTGGAGAAGACCAAGTGCTGCTATTACATAGATCACCTTTATGAGGAAAGACATAGTTGGGTGTCTTTACTAAAACTGGAAAGTGAAAAATCAGGTGCAGCTGTGGCTGGTAGCCAATCAGCGTCTAACTTTAGCTTGTTTAATTAAACTTTGACAATAAAATCTGAAAGCTGATTTGTTTCTATGCAGAGTTGCATCAGATTTTGCACTTTCCAGTTTTAGTGAATCAACCCCAGTATGGACCTATGGTAACCAGGTCCTACCGTGCAAGGTGAGAGTCCATATTATTATTAAATTGGGAAAGGAACACAAAGTGGTGGTGTGTTCCAATATTTTCTATGCAGAATCCATGTGGAACAGTATATCAGGACTGAGCACTGAAGAGCATATTGCATACTTTTGGGTCACATTTTAAAAAGAGACGGTATTGTATACATTTGAAAAGTAGGACTCCTATGATTTTTATTTTATTACTGTGACATGATGGCACTGATGTATGTTTTTCACTAAGGTGATTATTTGTTTGTTGAATATATATTAGATTTTTAACACTAGTGAGCGCTATACCTAATTTTTGTTTGTTTTGTTGATGTGTTTGTGCTAGAATAGCACATCAAGTGCTTGCCCAGCTCACACTTATTGAGTTCATACATTTTGGCGGTTGTAGTGAAGAAGGGAATTTTAATATAATTTAACATCCATAGTCATAGTTCATCCATAGATTATCTGGTGTGGGCTTCATAGCCACGAGAAGAGCCTACAGCAGGTGCACTTTGGATTTTAGTCTGACAAGGTCACACTAAAAGTATTATATAACTCTTTTTTAGGTTGGGTAAAGAGTATGTATATATTGTACTTCTGTGGGCTATACTAGACTTCACTCTCCCCTTCCAACTATGGCACAGCACCTCCCAGCTTCTCTCTGTGTCCATACAAAAGGTCATTATGTATAGGACCCAAGATTGGTCGCTAATTAGCAGTACAGCCTATTAAATAAGTCTGTTGTGTACCCCGTGTATTCAAAGCATGCTGTCATTTTGTGAAATATAGCTGTTTACTTTATCAAACTAGTAGCTCTCGTTTCCCCAATGTCCACCAAATATTCTAACTTGCTAAAAAATCAAATAATTGAACAATGGTTGTTGTGAAGGGTGGCCTTAAAAGACAAAAAAATTGATTTCTTGGATGGAAACAAAATAAATTGTTACTAGTCATTATAGTCATTAAATACACTAAGCACAAAACACCAGCAGTGCTTTAAAATGGAAGGAAAATAAATCATTAAAATTACAAACCATAATAAAGACTTTTTTTACATGTCTCACTTCTATTATAAAACAAAGAAAATATAGTTTGTATCTCTCATTTTAGGAAATGTTTTTACTCCTGGACAAACTGCATCCAAAGCCACTGGGCACAGCAAAGTTAACACCAGATTCAAGAAAAGTAGCAAAAACAGCTGTCAGTGTCATTAATTGCCACTAGATGTCACAGTGGAACCCTTCATTCACCAACTGTTTGAACGAAACCATGTAAATAAGCTCATCTCTTCGCTTCCTGACATGTTCTGCACCCTGGTTGAGAAAGTCTGATCTGGGGTTTTAGAGCAGATTTATGCCTAATGCCGCGTACACACGGTCGGACTTTTCGTCTACAAAACGCCGACGGACCAAATACGGCGGACAATCCGATCGTGTGTGGGCTTCCCCGGACTTTCAGAGGACTTTTCCAGCCGTAAATCTGACGGACTTTAGATTTGAAACATGCTTCAAATGTTTATGTCGTAACTACGCCGGACCCAGAAATCCGCTCGTCTGTATGCTAGTCCGACGGACAAAAACCCACGCCCTACGGCAGCTATTGGCTACTGGCTATCATCACGTACGAATCCGTCTGACTTTTGTGTGATCGTATGTAGGCAAGTCCGTTCATTAGAAAGTCCGCCGCAAGTCCACCAAAAGTCCGTCGAAAGTCTGCTAATTGAGCTTTTGCAGTGACATAGCTTGACACACTTGGGTCCAAAGTGCAGGATAAGAGAAAGCAATCCTGAGCTTCAACCCCATTCCCACATATAGGATTTTGCATTCATATAAACTATAATTCCCCCTGCAACCAACGCGCCCACCCAATTATTCTGCCAATGCAAAAAAATCTCCCAATGCACATAACCCTTTATATGCACCTACAACCCCCTCCATCTTGCAAAAGATGTCCTCTCTTCTTAATGAGAAGCAATTTAGTTGCACACTTTTTGAAAGTGGATAAAGTTTCTGGATACAGCTGGGTAGAGACTTTAGGCTGTCCTTGAGCAGGGACCTGGCTACACTTACACAGTCTCTGCTACTTATGCTTCTACACCACTGAGCTTCTGCTTTAAATGTTTTGGGATTGCACACAACTTTTTTCTATATCTTTTTTATTGGATTTATGTTTTCAATACGAACTATAAGTCCTGCTCCCTGCTTGTAAACCCCCCTGTAGTAGGCTAAATAGAATACAAGTGTAGGATCACTTTTACCATACCCACTTTATTCAGGAACTCCATGAAGTCAATGAGAGAATAAGGAAAGAAACACAAGGTTTAAGAATACTGATAACACGTCAAAGAGCTTTTTTTTCTGGAGATTGTCTACCGTTGCTACAGCTTTTGTCTGCTCTTTGGACTGCACCAGTGACACCTTCCATGAGCTCTCGCCTTTATGTAAGATTCTTCCTATACCTCACTTATAAGGGGCTATAGTGTAGTGGTAGGTGGGATTGAGATTAAGGGGTGGATTTACTAAAACTAGAGCACTCAGAATCTGGTGCTGCTGCGCATGGTAGCCAATCCACTTCTAACTTCAGCTTGTTCAATTAAGCCTAGGTTCACATTGGTCCGATTTTCTGCATGCAATGTGACTTTGCGGCGCTGCATCAATTCCCAAAAGTAGTTCCTGTGCAAATGACGCCGCTGCTGTGTCTCGGCCAATCAGGAAGGGGAATATCGGAAGGCTGAGACACTCGTGGACAGAGAGGGACCTCAGGTAAGTGTTAGGGGTGTTGCTGCACACAGAAGGCTTTTTACCCTAATGCATATAATGCATTAAGATAAAAAACATTCTGCCTTTACAACCCCTTTAAGATGGAGAAGTGACCACTCCTAAAACCCAATAGAGGTCCAACCGGAGGGAAACATTATCAAACAAGTCATGCAAAAGCAGCTGCCTATTGACCTGCTGCTCTGTGCACGGTTATACCCCAATCGCAGCAGAATCACTTTATTTAAAGGGTAACTCCACTTTCATGGGGAAAAAAATAGAAGATAAAGAAAAAAATAATATAGCGTATACAATTGCGACACAGGTCATATTGTGATTGAATGTTATTAAAAATTACCTTTCCTTTTCAATCTGCAGCCGCTGTAATTTTCTGAAAATGCAATATGGCAACGTGGAGGTCTACAGAACGCCCCCAGAAGCATAATTTCCTACTTGTGTGATTGGCTCACTGATTTTTCTAGAAGTCTACACTAAGATACAAGTCAGATTTCAGGCATCCCCTGCAACAAAAATGTATTTTTTTGGTGAGATACTCCCAATAGGAAATTACATCTAAAGGGATGCAGGCCCAGCAGCTTTCCTCATTAGTGCCCTGCAGCTGCTGGAGCTGATTGATAATTATGAAACTACCCCCATTAGACTCATTTTCCCACATAGACACAAACACACAGGGATTTCTTCAGAATAACAAAAGGTAGGAATCTGCAACAGTTTGTTCAAATCCTTGCAATGTACATACATATCACCCAGAGGGGAATTTTCTTAACAAAAGTGTAGTTACTCTTTAACGTTACTAGAACCGCTGGACTCAATCCCATACCACAGCCTTAAACAATTACAGTAAATGCGCGGTGTGAAAGTGGTGTGCTTTGCTAACTGAAAAACTTGAATGCTTGGGACCTGCTTGATGTGGGAATGGGGAGATCCCACTGTACTGCAGAAAGTTAAACTTGTCAATTGTGATTTAGGGCGTCTTCCCACCATGTCCATTGATCTGCATTTTTCTGCACACCACCACACATGCATGGTGTGAACAGGGCACATAGAAAACAATTCTTTTGGTTTGCTCATCTTTTCTACAAAGACTTGATTTAGCACGTATAAGGTCATTTGGGGATTTAGGACGCCAATAGAAAGGAAGCAGAAAATATTTTGCAATATCTTGTGTAACATTACTGTTTATTTTATTTCTTTCCAAACAGTTTTAAATGCCAAAATTTTCTGGAAGGTGAAACATTTTGTTTGTACAAAGCTAAACCAAGCAGTGATTAGCATGGCGCAAGATGAAATATCAGCATTATATCTAAAAATTAATAAATCATATAAAGTCATCTTTTGGAAAGGATTAGACTTGCACAGCGGCAAACAGCTGATCATCTTAGATAGCCAAGACTCAATTTCACAGGCATTCTTTTTTTTCCCAAATTGAACATGTTTGTAGCAAGAAAGCCAAGCCATTCCAAAAGCAAATGGACTCATGCCATAGGCCATTAATAGGCATATTCAGTATAGTAGTGCAAAAAACCAAGGTGTACTGAAATCCATCTCATCCAATCAGAAGTCAGTTTTACATTACCTCTAGAGTCCTAAAATCTAATTTCCAATTGGTCACTTTGTGTTTTTTTAAAAAGCACCTTAAACTGTTTTTTTTTTAACCAAGGGGGAGTTGTTTTCTGAAATACAAATGTGATATAATCTGCCTATGCATCAGCAGGGCTTTTTTTTGTAGCAGGAACTAGGGGGAACTCAGTTCCACCACCTCTGGCTCAGGTCTTCTGCTCCCTGTTTACCACTACACTTGGTAACACTGAAGTCCAGCTTCTTGGTTTACAAGTGATAGCTTATCTCCCAGTAGCTCCCACAGGTCAGATCCCACTGAGTGCAGGACAGGGACAAGGGAGATACAGAACAGGTGCCCGGGGTTCAGTGCAGTCATGGGCAGAAGAGGGTGCATGGTAGGCTGCACCCTCTGTGGTCTCCATTTTTTTCCCTGGTGACCAGTTGTTGATGCTCCTACTGCATGATCTCCCTTGCAAGTGACTGTAGTATAGTATAGTATGCTGGGAGGTACTACAGGCAGATAGGTGCTTCAGCTTAATATTGCAACAAAGGTAAGGCATATGACAGATGGTGGAGCTTTTAAGGAGGGGGGAGAAGATGAGGCCAGCGGAGAGAGGGGTGGTATGCAAAGGGAAGAGCTACTATTTGATGCCATTTGGCAGGTATGTTTGTTTGGTCGGCATGGTTGAGTTCCTGCACCTTTTCTCTGAGAAAAAAAAAGCCCTGAATTGCATTTTTGTCTAGAATTGTCGTAGAAAGATGTGAGTATAATGGAAAATCTGTTATGCTGATTATTTGGCAGATTGGACCCCACTGCTCAGTCCACCCAGAAAATTGCAGTGAAGTGGTAAAAAAAGTAGTCCAGAGGACAACTTACCAGTTTACAAAACGCAAAGTGTGGGGTTCTGCTGCACACTCTGCCAGCACCAGAAGTAAACTGGTAGAAGTCCTATGAATTATGGTGTCAATTCACTGATCAAATGAGGTTTGTGCGAAATTTGAGTGGTTGGTAGGGTAGGTAAGTACCAGACTAAACATCAGGGCAGTACAAAGCTTATTAGAAAACCTCAACAAATGTATTAATGGAAAAATAAACTATAAAAAATCTAAGCTATTAAATGCTAGGCATCCAGGGCAGATTTACCACTCACTCAGCTTAGCACTGGCCCAACTTATCTCCTGTGCCTCTATATTTGCCAGTAAGGCTGCCCATCGCAATCATGAGGCAACATCAAAACACAGGAGATGGGCCAGATTCTCACTATTGGAGCGAATTTTAATTTACATACCATAGCAGCCTGAGTGTCAGGGCTTTCTTTTACATTATTTTTACCGTCATGAATTCTATTTTTCTAAAGATCTGCACTCTATAAACAAGTAAAAAGCACTTTGGACAATGTGTAATCTACCATTCTCTGCTAATGTAAGCTGGAGAAGGAAATTTTTTTGCTAGCTTTTATACTTTTTATGATGTAATACCATCGATTTTTTTATTGCAGCACCTCTATTCAAACTCCTAATTTCAGCACTTTAAGAACAGCTGGAAATAAGGCTTGCAAAATCATCTAAAAGAATAAAGTTCTATTTAGGATGAAGAGGAAAACAATATGATTTTTTTGTACAGAGGTCCCTAAGAAATGCCACAGCAACCAATATGTTGTCGACCGTTAATGTTCTAAGGTTTTAAAAGGTGACACCTGATTGGTTACTATGCACGGTGACGCTTTGCACATCGTGATTGTTCTTTGCACTGCCTTATTAAATCTGCCACTTTACCTTTGTACATTAAGCAGTGTAAAAAATAAATTTGTCAACAGCAATCTGAAAGCTATACAGCCTAAAACGTTGTTTCGGGTTAGAACACATAAGCTCTTTTCCTTTTCTTTAAGATTCCTTAAACTGCTACCACCTACTATACACCTAGTTTTTATAGGTGAATTCTAGGTTGTTGTGTTGAGTAGCCTTTTTAAGCCTTTTTTTCCCAAGAAACCTATCAGATGCAACCTGAAAAAAAGTAAACGTTTCAAGTGGACTTGGCCTTTAAAAATACAACAGTTACACTTTTTCATATTCAGAAC
Organism: Lithobates clamitans; assembly: GCA_037952925.1. Lineage (NCBI taxonomy): Eukaryota > Metazoa > Chordata > Amphibia > Anura > Ranidae > Lithobates > Lithobates clamitans. Next base: position 1,752,838 of record JBBGZY010000743.1, on the reverse strand, counting down.
AGCAAGTTCCTAGTGTCCTGGCTGAGCCTGTGCATTACATCCTTATAGACGTCTATAGAGCCATGTCCAGAGCACCTCTGGCCTCAGAAGACATCCCAATAGAAATTGATGAAGGTATAATGCATAGGCATGTCTAGGACACTGAAGACTTGCAATGCTGGGTGTAAACAAACAGCAAACATCGTGGCCCTCAGATTGTGGTAAGTGTGTCTTAGGTTAGATCGGGGAAGAGCAGATAAAAGATAAGTGCACTTTGTTGTAAAGTGCACTTATCCTATACAACATATCTAATGCTGTGCACTGCACAGGTAAAGCACAGATTTGCTTTAAACTATTGCTTGCCCCCTCCATTAAACTCCTCTCACCCCATGACTATTTTTTTTTCTCATTACAGTAAATTATCGGTACAGAAATTCAGGCAGCATTGACTGCTTCTGCTGGAAAAAGTATCTATAAAAATAACCAATTTGGGCAGAAAACCATAATAGAAAAAACTCTCAAACTTTAAAAATATTGAAAAGTCATTAATGAAGACTTAAGTACCAGGTTGGTTTTAAACCTTCCTATTTTTCTGTGTACATTAGCTGGACATACATTTTATTAATATCCAATGAAGCTTTTATAGAAAAATGTAATTGAATGATTGCCATTTAAATTGTCCATTTGATATAAGTTGGGTGGGAATTGGGTGTATAGAGGTGACTGAATGTGACCAAGAAATTGGGTAAATTGACAGTGGAGCTTAAGTTCAAAATTCCATGTGTGTTCCACAATGTACAGAACATAACATAATGGCATTGGGCATATGGGCTGTCCAATAACTGCTTTACAGTTGTCACAGCACAGCAAGGCCATCCGCCTGACTAATACCTTCACAGCTAGTTGTTAACTCAGCTTTTTAATGTAGGGTCACACAGGCTCAGGAGAATTTTTGTCTTCGTATGATGAGGTTTTCTTGCCAGTTTTATCCCAATATTATTGCACATTTCCACGGCAGCCAAAAAGTCTCTTAGGTTGGATTTTTTGATCATCCTTTAATCAGCTTCATAGTCAAGAGATAACTTTCTGCAGATCCTGGGAACATTCCTATGATTTTTGTTCTGTAATAAATAATTATGTACATGCATTAACTAAAATAGCTACTTAAAAGCAGGCACTTCTCAAAGAAAAAAAATCCAAATATGGACATCACGGGACACAGAGCAGGCTATAAGCATGACTATGTGGGTTTTATGCCACCTATAGGTGAATAGACACTGGCAGGTCAAATAAACAGGAAGCCCTGCCCTATATAACCCCTCATATACCCCTCATATACAGAAAGTACTTTGGTTTTATAGCAAGCAATGAAATTCCAAAAAGAGGGGAGAAACCTCTGTGTCCCGTGATGTACTCCAAGAAATTGATTTTACAGGTAAGCAAGTAGAAAAAAATCAAATTTTCTTTATAGTAAATTACAGGACACAGAGCAGGCTATAATCATGACTATGTGGGATGTCCCAAAGAAATAATTTGGCATCCACCTGGTAAAACCTTGTAAATGCATACACCGAAAACCATGTAGAGGCCTTGCAAACATGAGCTACTGACACTACCATCCGGCTGCAGGACTCATGAATCACTGAATCATAACAGGAGTCTAGCCTTCATCCATCATGGTAAGCTATGTCAAAAAAAGACCTTCAAGGACTTGGTCCCCCATACATCTCGAGTCCACCCCCCTGGATCTGTGGAAAGCAACTTGGTCAGATCAAACACTGCACAGGGTTCCATTACGCAGGGTCCAGAGCTGTAAGGCTGCATTACAGGCAAAATCCAGAGGATTCTTCTCCTTATCCAGCGAGGCTCGGGTACCATCCATTTTGGCTGACAGCTTTTCAAATAGATCCGATTATCCATGATTCTCAGCCGAATTGTTCTGGACCTTTAAGTATGCTCCAAATGCACAAGCAGCACATCAGTGACCATCCACCCTACAGACACTGGTGAAAAAACTGAAGTACTTCTTGTGTAGGAAGAGTTATATAGGGGAGGACATTCTGTTTGATTGATCTTCCAGTGTCCATTCACCTATAGGTGGCATATAACACACACAGTCATGATTATAGCTTGCTCTGTGCCCCGTGATGTAAAGAAACCCCTAATGTTATCTAAAAAAACATTTCCACTCTGGTCAGAAAGTATACTATAAAATTGGACTTTAAGTTTGCAATTTTATGTCTTGTTACAACTTAATTCAGTCTACAAATTAAAACGCAATATGATAGGACATACTATTTGTATTGTTTGAAAATACTATGGTGCAAGCTCAAAAGCCCTTTATGTTACATAGTTTTTCAGGTTGAAAAAAGATAAATGTCCACCAAGTTCAGTTTTGGTCCAAACGAAGACAAAACAAATACCCATGGGGCCCCTATGGGCAACTTTTGCCACTTAGAGGAATATTAATTACTTGTGTATACCACTATGCAATTAGACTAGTTTTTATATTAAAAAAAGACCATCATAAAACTACTACCACCAACTATAATGCTGGATGTTTTTATTATAAGAGAATCACTTAAACCATGTTTATGATTAAATACTATTTTCTGTGATAGGATATTCCCTGACTTAATCTAATATTGGTGAACCCCCGTCCTATATACACTTATTGGGATAAAAAGTAAACCCACCAAACCTTTATATTGACCTTGGAATTATGTATTATTATTATTCTAAGACAGTGGTCTCCATACTGTGGCCAGGGGACCAGATGCGGCCCTTTGCTTTCCTTTATCTGGCACTTGGGTCACAATTCCTGCGTCTGAAATGAGACACTATTCTGCCAAGTGACTTCAACAAGGGGGCACCATTTCTCCTAAAGATACCAATGATGGGGTATTATTCCACCCAATGACACCAACAATGGGGCACTATTCTTCCTGTAAATACAAAATGTGGTGATGTTTACTCCCACTGATGGCAGGAAAAATGTCCACTCCCGCTTACCACAATCAGGCCCCCTAAATCCTGAAGGACAATTAACTGGCCCTTTGTTTAGAAAGTTTTTTTGCAAAGTAAGCAAACCTAGTTTTTCTAAACTTTCATTTTAAGTAAGAACTCTTCATCTCCAATATTGCTTGCCTTTGTACTCTTTCCAAGGCTTTTATGGCCTTCCTACAGAGTGGTGCCCCAAACTACATTCTGTATTTAAGCAGTGACCTTACAAGTGTTTTAAACTGGGATATTACTATACTGGTATTTAGGTTTTTCCATCTCCCTTTTTATATATTCTAAGATTTGATTTACTTTTGCAGCTACCACTTGGCATTTAGCACTAAGCCTTTCTTAGTCAGTTTTTCTAGGTCCATCTTAAGACTCCATTAGTGCCCCATAACACTAGTAATGCATGTTATATGCACTGATGTGCTGTGGTGCCATTTATTGTGAACTGCACCTCAACACATCTTCTCAACATTTTTGCATTGCACCACAATGCAGCGCATGGTAAAGCATTGCCATGCATTGTGATGCATTGTGCCAGGACAAATGAACAGATCCAATTTTTGGTCTTTTGTGGTGCTTTAGACATCCCGTTCAAAAGAACGAGCTGCTATAACACAGCACACATTATTGTGCAACCTAACACCAGTTAATGTGTATGCTTTAAAAACACTGCAAATGGGCCTGACCAGTGTGAATAGCCTCTTAGGGTGACATTAATCAACATTAAATTAATATCCTATTTAACCAATCAGCTGAGTTTAGTCTGCTGAGTTTAGATAATAGTATATTTATGTGTCATTGGAATAAAATTACCAAATTATCCATCCGGTCATTACTAATATTTGTTGAGGAAAAGAAGGAGCTCTCCACACACAAAATATGTCACATACGGTTCTGGTTTCTTGAGGCCCATAATCACCACAACAGTCTCCACCCATGGGACCTCCACAGGAACGTGTTTCATTCAAAATAGCTTACTTATAAAGATGCCCATCTCCTTCATGTGAAGTGCTTTAGGGGCGGGGACATTTGTAGTGCTTGTCGGCCTCAATAACCTGGAACCGTGTGTGGCGTTTTTAGTGCGTGGAGAGCTCCTTCTTTTCATCTATGTATCCGAACATGAAGAGCTTTGTGTATGCACCCAACACACAATCCAGAGCGGGGAGGATTTGGTTTTAGAGTGGAGTAGAGTTTATTTGCTAGAAGTAAAACATCTGAGTATGCAATCAATCAATCTGCTGCAACATCTCATGTTCTATCCTTTGTAGAAGCCACTAAAAATCAAAGCACATTTCTTTAAAGTAAGATAGTCAGGTTACACTCACCGTCTTTGCCAGTGGTGTTAGTGATTGGAGCAGCGCAATAAGAGTCTAATATGGAAACACTGCAGCCACAGAAACAACATTCTTCCACTATACCGAGCCGGGATTTGCTCCGAGCTGATCCAGGTTTATCTGTAATAATGTTTAAAAAAATAACAAGTAATAAAATTGGGAACTCTAAACTTCACATCCCCTTTAATGTAATGAATTTGAAGAGCCATTTAACCCTTTAGCCCATTAATGTTTTTTTTTGTTTAATACATCTGTTTAGTGAATATACCTGACATTTGTATACTTTATGTAGCTGCCACATAGGCTGAAAGGTAAAGTAAGGATTTTTGTTAGCTCCCAAACCAATTTTTTACATTTTTGGAATTATTTGGGTGAACTTACAGAAGGGGAAAGTCTTATGCTGGCCATACACTATACGAAAAATCGGCCAAACACATTTTCGAAAAACGAACGTTCGACCGTCACCGCAAACGATCGTGCCATCATGTAATGGCCGATAAATCGTTCAGTGGACATAAATAAATAATTTTTTGTTTGTTTTTTTACATATACCTAGTGCAGACAGTTTGGACGGGAAACACATTAACCTTGCAATTTATCGTACGTTCGGCAAAAATTTTCCAAACTTGCCGTTCGTTTTTTTTCCACAAAAACGTCACAAACTATTATCGATTTGTGCCCATTAACTTGCCAAAAAACGAACGAAGTGTCTATATGAACGATTTTTCGGCCGATTTTTCGTATAGTGTATGGCCAGCATTAGTAAAGTGGTCCAAAGGCATACTTATTGATTCACTTCCAAGCCATAAAATGAGCAGCAGGCCACCCAATAGTAAGCCTGCATTCTTAGATAGAACAGGTTCCCAATTCACTAAATAATCTCTGGTCAACAAACATGGCAATGGCAATCATACTTTGCTGGTCACAGGGGCTTATAGGGCAAGTTCCTTCTCTATAATGTAAGTGCCACAATATACTGTAGATATAATAGACTTCCTTATTCAATTGCATTCCAATACGATTCTATAGTGATTCCTTATTAAGGATATTCTGTCACACATGGCAGACCCTTGAATTACAGATTGAGCAGTTTTCCACTTTGCCCATCTCTAGTTTGAGTCACCAATGGAGGACTCCACCACTGAGAACTGAAAAGTTCTTGGTTCTGTCCCAACCTATAATAGATTTTGGGAGTTTACGACCACATCTGAGTGCCCCCACTCCTCCTATAATATAAAATAAATGAAAAATCCAACAGGGAGAGCAGGGTCTCCTCACAACAGCAGTTGTGAAACAGTGAAATTGAAAAACTGATCCTTTAAATGATTTTATCATTTTTTAATACATTTCAGATATAACTTCTAAATAAATAAAATACAGATTTTCTTAGTAACATTATTTTCCTATTGTAATTCACTTACTTTTGTTTCTTGTGATTTTGACTATTTTTCACTTCCTTTACTTGAAGAAAATGTTTGTTGGCAGGTGGGAGATTTGTTTTTGATTTAATATAGACAAATTTACTCACCAATTCTTTATGAATCAGTGGTGCGAAGAAAATGTGTGTTTCATTAAAGGCTAATTTAACTTTTGTAAAAAAAAGTAATAAGTGCACATTTTACACATGTTTTTGGAGGTAAAAAAATGTGCATTTATAACTTTTTCTGAGGAGCCTGCAGAGCATTTCACCCACGATTGGTGGATTGGGGGTGTAATGTTGGGCTCCTGCACAGTTTTCCTACAGCTCTCAGACCACACCTCTGTACAGGCTGTCAGTTTCAGGGCTGCAGGAAGACTGAATGGACTGTAAACACGCTCCTCAGCGCTGTCACAGTCCAATGAAAGCCTACCAGCTGTCTGCCAGGGAGAAGAACCCCTCTCCACTGTCACAGTAGGGGGGGGGGGGTGCTGCATAATAACATGTTACACCCTAAATACGGGTATTTATGGTGAACTTAGCCTTTTAACTATATCGCTTAAAGTATGTGTAAACCCAAAAGCAAAAATGTACTGTATTTCAGCTTACCAATCCTTAAACGTGGTGGCTGCAATAGTTTTCAATTTTATTTTTTTCCCTAATTTTTACCCGGTGATCTGGCCAATATCTCTTATTTTTCAGCTTCCTTTGACAGACCAAGCTGTCCAGCGGAAAGTGGCAGTTAGAGGGTTGAAAGAAACCTTATAACACAGACGGATGCTTACAATGGTCAGCTTTTGTTCATTTATGTTACACAGTTACATAGTAGGTGAGGTTGAAAAAGACACAAGTCCATCAAGTCCAACCAATGTGTGTGATTATGTAAAACCTTTATCCCCTCCAAAAAAAAATTAACTATTGCTGTAACTGCTTATAAAGTGTTAGCTGGAGTTCAGCTCTATTTTATTAGTGTATCTAAATTTGCTAGTGCATCTAAAGCTTCCCTCCTCACAGGTTGACAATGCTGCTGTCCAAGGATGGCTCCTCCATTTAAAGTGAAGTCACCCTAAGGCCTCATGCACAAGGGAGAAAATCAGAGTTAAAAGTTCACCCAAGCTACAGTTTTCAAACCAGTTTAGGTGAGTTTAGCAGAGTTTAGCGGCATTTGGTGTTTGGGCGTTTATTTATTTAATTGGCCAGAATTTTATTTTATTCTGGCCATTTAAATTACCAATTCAGCCCCGGAAGGATTTACCCCCTTCCTGACCAGGCCATTTTTTGTGATTCGGCACTGTGTCACTTGAACTGACAATTGCGCGGCCGTGCAACACTGTACCCAAACAAAATTGACGCCCTTTTTTTCCCACAATTAGAGCTTTCTTTTGGTGGTATTTGATCACCTCTGCGGTTTTTATTTTTTGCACTATAAACAAAAAAAGACCGCCAATTTTGAAGAAAAAGCAATATTTTTTACTTTTTGCTATAATAAATAACCCCAAAAAAATATATAAAAAAACACATTTCTTCCTCAGTTTAGGCCAATATGTATTCTTCTACATATTCTTGGTAAAAAAAATCACAATAAGCGTATATTGGTTTGCACAAAAGTTATAGCATCTACAAAATAGGGGATAGACTTATGGCATTTTTATTATAATTTTTTTTTACTAGTAATGGCGGCGATCTGCGATTTTTATCGGGACTGTGACATTGTGGCGGACAGATCAGACACTTTTGACACTATTTTGGGACCATTGACATTTATACAGCGATCAGTGCTATAAATAGCCACTGATTACTGTATGAATGTCACTGGCAGGGAAGGGGTTAACACTAGGGGCGATCAAGGGGTTAAATGTGTGTCCTAGGGAGTGTTTCTAACTGTGGGGGATGGGACTGCCTGGGGGAGGAGACCGATCATTGTTCCTAAGCAGTAGGAACAACAGATCAGTCTCCTCACCCCTGACAGAACGGAGATCTGTCTGTTTACATTGACAGATCTCCGTTCTGTCCTTCTCAGGAGCAATCGCGGGCTCCTACGTCACACCCTAAAACCCCTAAAGCGCCCGCCGTACAGCTGTGGTTATTCACGCAGGAGTGCCATTCTGCCACCGTCAATCGATGGCGGGCAGTCAGCAGGGGGTTAATAAACGCTGAAGTGCTAAACACACCTAGCGCCTTAGACGTGTTTAGCTGTGTTTGGTGTTTTTTTGCCCAAAAGCTCCTCTCGTGAACCTAATTCTTCTGCTTTCTGGAGAAAGCACTTGGACTGCCTCTAAGCGCTGCTCCTCCTAAACTCCTCTAACAGCCTAGATGTGCATGGATGCATAGGGATTGATTTACTAAAACTGTAAATTGCAAATTCTGGTGCAGCTGTGCATGGTAGCCAATCAGATTCTAACTTCAGCTTGTTCAATTAAGCTTTGATAAAACAAAAAAAAAATGGAAGCCAATTGGTTTCTATGCAGAGCTGCATCAGATTTTGCACTCTCCAGTTTTAGTAAATCAACTCCAGAGTTTTAATAGGATTTAACCACTTACTGACCGCAATACGCATATATACATGTTGTGGTTTGCAACTGGCTTCCCGGAATTATGGCTGAAGATATCAGCCATAACCCTGTTAGTATTTTATTCAGCCAGCAGCTGGCCTTCTTTTAAAAGTGCTTTGAGTGGATCATGAGCAGTTGGAACGGTTTCAGAAGCAGCGGGAGGGGACACCCCCCCCCCTCCTACTGCTCGCTGGTGTCTCTCGGGCTTATCATTACTGCCAGCTTGCCCTAGAAACTATCCGAGTGCCAGCTGGTCAAAGCCTATCTACTCTTTGATGTCTATGGCCTTGGAAGACCGTAACAACGTCATGACGTTACTTCTGATTCAGTTTTTTTTTTTCTTTTTAAAGCACAAGATCAAAAAATGGTCTTTGAGCTGTTGCTTTTAAAGATAAAGAAGAGATCTGGAGTCTTTTTGACCCCAGATCTCTTCATAAAAAGGACCTGTCATCCTTATTTCTATTACATGGGATGTTTACATAAAAGTGAATAAAATACAATAGAGGGACAGTGTAAAAATGAAAAGTAAAAAATCAAATAAATAAGAAAAAAAATAATTAAAATCGCCCCCATCCCTCTGTGCTCACTCACAGAAGCGAACGCATACATAAGTCATGTACGCATATGTAAACGGCATTCGCACCACACATGTGAGGTATCGCTGCGAACATTAGAGCAAGAGCAATAATTCTAGTGCAAGACCCCCTCTGTAACTCATAAGATGTTTAAAATGTCACCTATGGAGATTTTTAGGTACCATAGTTTGCCACAATTGTACGAGTGTGCGCAGTTTTAAAGTGTGACATGTTGGGTACCTATTAACTGAGCGTAACATCATCTTTCATATTATACAAAAAACGGTGTATATACTGTGTATTTCTTTTATTCATTAAAATGTATGGCGTTTGAAAAACCGCTGCGTTGCAAAAAATACTGTGTGGCATAAAAAATTGCAATGATAACCATTTTATTCCCTAGGGTCTCTGCTAATAAAAATAATTATATATATATATATACAGTGGGGACGGAAAGTATTCGGACCCCCTTAAATTTTTCACTCTTTGTTATAGTGCAGCCATTTGCTAAAATCATTTCAGTTAATTTTTTCCTCATTAATGTCCACCCAGCACCCCATATTGACAGAAAAACACAGAATTTTTGACATTTTTGTATATTTATTAAAAAAGAAAAGCTGAAATATCAGACCCTTTGCTGTGAAACTCATATATTTAACTCAGGTGCTGTCCATTTCTTCTGATCATCCTTGAGATGGTTCTACACCTTCATTTGAGTCCAGCTGTGTTTGAATATACTGATTGGACTTGATTAGTTAAGCCAAACACCTGTCTATATAAGACCTTACAGCTCACAGTGCATGTCAGAGAAAATGAGAATCATAAGGTCAAAGGAATTGCCTGAAGAGCTCAGAGAGAGAATTGTGGCAAGGCACAGATCTAGCCAAGGTTACAAAAATGTCTGCCGCAGTGGCCTCCATGATCCCTAAATGGAAGACGTTTGGGACAACCAGAACCCTTCCTAGAGCTGGCTGTCCGGCCAAACTGAGCTATTGGGGAAGAAGAGCCTTGGGGAGAGAGGTAAAGAAGAGCCCAAAGATCATTGTGGCTGAGCTCCAGAGATGCAGTCAGGAGATAGGAGAAAGTTGTAGAAAGTCAACCATCACTGCAGCCCTCCACCAGTCGGGGCTTTATAGCAGAGTGGCCCAACGGAAGCCTCTCCTCAGTGCAAGACACATGAAAGCCCGCATGGAGTTTGCTAAAAAAACACCTGGAGGACTCCAAGATGGTGAGAAATAAGATTCTTTGGTCTGATGAGACCAAGATAGAGCTTTTGGGGCTTAACTCTCTAAGCGGTATGTGTGGAGAAAACCAGGCACTGCTCATCACCTGTCCAATACAGTCCCAACAGTGAAGCATAGTGGTGGCAGCATCATGGTGTGGGGGTGTTTTTCAGCTGCAGGGACAGGACGACTGGTTGCAATCGAGGGAGGGAAGATTAATGCAGCTAAGCACAGGGATATCCTGGACGAAAACCTTCTCCAGAGTGCTCAGGACCTCAGACTGGGCTGAAGGTTTAGCCTCCAACAAGACAATGACCCTAAGCGCACAGCTAAAATAACGAAGGAGTGGCTTCACAACAACTCCGTGACTGTTCTTGAATGGCCCAGCCAGAGCCCTGACTTAAACCCAATTAAGCATCTCTGGAGAGACCTAAAAATGGCCGTCCATCAATGTTTACCGTCCAACCTGACAGAACTGGAGAGGATCTGCAAGGAGGAATGGCAGAGGATCCCCAAATCCAGGTGTGAAAAACTTGTTGCATCTTTCCCAAAAAGACTCATGGCTGTATTAGATCATAAGGGTGCTTCTACTAAATACTGAGCAAAGGGCCTGAATACTTAGGGCTATGTGATATTTCAGTTTTTCTTTTTTAATAAATCTGCAAAAATGTCAACAGTTCTGTGTTTTTCTGTCAATATGGGGTGCTGTGTGTACATTAATGAGGGAAAAAATGAACTTAAATGATTTTAGCAAATGGCTGCAAAATAACAAAGAGTGAAAAATTTAAGAGGGTCTGAATACTTTCCATCCCCACTGTGTGTATGTATATATAATAATATAATATAATATAATATAATATAATATAATATAATATAATATAATATAATATAATATAATATAATATATAATATAATAATATAACATTATATATATATATAATGTTTGGGGGCTATATGTAATTTCCTAGCAAAAAACACTGATTTAAACTTGTAAACAAAAAGTGCCAGAAAAGGCTTGGTTTTCCAAGTGGTTGGTGGTATAATAAAGTTTATAGATGATATGATCTCTGATAGGGTTGACATGGATAATTAGTAACATATGTCACATTCATTATTTCAGATATAAATCCTTCCTATACCCAAGTGCAGAGGAAAAATTATAAAAAATGTAAATCTCTATGTATATAAATGTTTGCAAACAGTTATATGGAGGCAAGCAGGGGATGGGGGTTTCCTAGCTGTTAAATGTTTGAGGATAGACAAGTGGGTGGGAGTGTTGCCTTGCTATGACACTTGGAAGCTAGCTGAGTTTTATTGAGGTGCGTTCAGGGGCTTAGGCAAAAAACACCAAAAGCCCCAAAAACATCAGTTTATGAGCATCAGTGTGTGCATGAGATGGGAACTGTGTTACTGGCCAGATCATCAGGTGACAATAAAAGAAAATAAGCCTAAATCAATAAAACAAATGCAGCTATCACATCTAAGAATTGGCAGGCTGCAATATATTACATTTTGTTTTTCGGTTTAGATATGTTTTAACTACTTATAACTCTCCCTAAGGCTGTACACATGTTAAAGTTGCTCAATTCTAAAATAAAAATCATGATATGATATATACGAGAAGAGGTAAAAAAATGTGTAGAATTTTTCAGTAAATTGGTTTGGGTACTTATTGAACATGAATAATTGGATATAGGGTATTCAGTGAATTCATCCTTTAAAGAAATACATACTGACATAGAAGCCTCTGGTCCCACAAATGAATTGCAGCATGTCCACCAGCTCCGAGCCACACAGCATCTCCTTTGAACGTCTGGAACAGCGAGCGTTGGCGACTCCTACGCATAGCGTAAACACCAGAGACAGACACAGCATCACCTGACTGACAGAGAGCGGTGCTGCTTTCTAGGAAAGGTGAAAAAAGTCAACGTTATAAGTAAACACAGTGAGGCAAAGGCCACCCAATAAGCTGTTTGATTGTGTCACCTTTCCTTCATTATTTCCTTTCAAGTATGCTTCTGACTTTATTTTGCTACTTGTTGATTGCTAAGAAGAAATAACGTTCAGGAAGATCAAACTGTACAATCTAGAAAATCCAAAAATGACGAATTCATCCATCTCAACATACATTTTCTTTAGATATGCAACAGTTTATCCTGTTAAAGCTGACCTCCAGAAATTATTTATATTGCATGCTTACATTGGTCTAGCTTGGCACAATGTAAGTATACATGGTTCATTCCTGAGGGACCACTGGAGAAACTGACTATTACTGTAGTAGTGAGAAGTATGCCACCAGCACACCAAGGATATCCATACCAGGCCCAAAACGTTATTTAGCGATCACATCATAATTACAGAAGCAATATCTCAGAACCACGCAGGGCACCTTCATCAGGTATCCTGACCTCCACATGCCTGATGAAGGGGTCCTGCGTGGCTCTGAAATGTTCCTTCTGTAATTATGATGTGATCACTGAAAAAAAAGCTTTGGAACAATTAATGAGATCCTTGGTGTGCTGGTGACATACTTCTCACTTTGAACATCTTCAGTTCCCAGCTGGTGGTCACTGCAACACCCACTTACGCCCACAGACATTTTTTAGGGACATGTGCATTGGGAATAGTGTATTTTTTTACTGTAGTAGTGGGCACTACCACAGTGTTAACCACAATCTTCTGGGTCCTGCTCGGGTTCTGCGCAAAGGGATTCTCCTGTGCACACCGAGCATAGTGAGTCAGGCATTCAACATGGCCACTATTTAGAGAACATGTTTTTTTCAATTAATACAAGATGTTCTCTGGTTGGATGAAGTGGAGAGGAAGGGTGATGTCATGATTTCCACCTCATCCAATAAGAGAACGCCTTGTATTTGTTGAAATAAAATCCAGGGCATTATATGAATGGTGGCAGTGCTGGGCTCTTGACTGACTCCCTGTGATCTGTGTTCAGAGGGAAAGGCGCTTGCACAGAAAACAAGTAAGACCCGCAGGATCGTGGCTATCACTGGAGTATCGCTGGCTGCTCCAGTAATTTTCAGCTTCCCCAGCAGCCCACCAGGTATGAAACATGCATACTTACATTGGGTCAACCTGAACCAACCTAAGTATGCATTAGAGATCATTCTTGGAGTTCAGCACTCCATTAGAGGATATCTATGGGCAATCAAGGTGGCTTGGTGCCTTGGTGGTCTACAGTTCAATCAAAACCTCTGTGTTTAACCAGAGTTGTTAAAACAGTTTAGCTTTTTGCTGGCTAAATTGAAAGTGTGTCAGGGACCATTTGTATTGATATGCATTATTCTCTAATGGACACCTTTTTTGCTAGGTTCAAGCAGATCAGAGCAGCTGCCATTATAAAAAACACCAAAATCCGGAACTCATGTTGATGGTAACATATACAGTAGATTGTCATTGCTGACTTCTTCAAAAAGCGTTAGTTGCCTGGCTTTTATTCTGGCTTTAAAGTTTTTAGCTTAATCAGAAACAAACATGTAAATCAAGAGCCCTGACTTGGGTCTAACTTTACGTCAGTGTTTGGTGGCTCAATTGAGACCGCCAGATAACTACCATTTTCAGACGAAGGCCATCAACTGCAACCTACATGTTTATCTCTGTATAATTGTACCTTAAACCACATATCACAATCTACAGTATATTTACATAGGAAAAGCCAATGAGACAAACTGAAATGTTGGCATAATAATATCATAGATGGGTTACTGCCCTGATAAATCAACACTTGCGCATAAATGTCCATGACTAATAAAGCAAATTATTGTGTCCTGGATCAGAGTTCCGAATACATGCCCACATGTCTGACTGCAAACGATTAAAGTTGACTTGCAAGTTTTGTGCGATTAAATAGTGATTAGGTATAGCCGCCAGGGTTAACCAGATGTGTTTCTACTGAATATCAATATTGCTTTTTGTTTGACTGATGTCTCTACAAAGCATGAAGCCCTCAAAAATATAATGTTTTTGCCAGTGACCCTATGCACGTGTGGTATTCACTGCCAATCAGTTCACTGTATCTCCCTGTCTGTAGACAAATACTGAAATGTTTGTTCGGTTGTGTGAAGAGTGGGGAGGGTGGAGGTCATGGCTGCACAGCTGTTCATAGGTACAGCAGACAAGATAATAGGATCCTCAAGCTAAAAGACGAAAAAAATAAATAACAGACCTAACACAAACATTGTCAAATCCATTACTTATCCATGACAAAACATCACGTAACCCTGCATAACACCTTCTTTGCATACAGTGCATTCCAGAACCAGTTCTGCTTTCTCTTTATATTAAGTGGTTTTCTTTTTACTTTTTATAGATAAAGGGATTGATTTACTAAAGGAAACTGCACTGTTCTATTTGCAAGTGAGGCAATTTTCCCCAGAGCTTAGTGAATGTGAATGTGGTAAAGCTTCACTTTGCAAAGAATACCCAATCACGTGCATAGAAAAAAAAAATTACTTGCATATGACTGAATGATGGAAGTTAGCGGAGCTTCACCTCATTCACTAAGCAAAGGGGCTGATTCCCTTTGCTGAATCTATTTTCCCTTAATAAATCACCCCCAAATGGTTATACAGGGTGCACATTTGGCATAATGTAAATGCTGTGCCAATTCCTACAGATTTCACAGAATGCTTTTAGTTATTAAAGCCAAACCGTAGGCTTCATGTCTATTTCCTAAAAAGGTTACTCAGGCATTGTTAACAAAGAGTAGCTCAGGCGCCAACGCTCACCTTCAATTTAAAACTTTCCCCTGCAGTACCCCTTCCTTGCCACAAGAAGTCCTCTGTCTTTTGGGATGAACCATTCAACCATTCAACTGTTAACATTAGGACACTAGCCTGTCCTGGAGTCCAGCGATGTCGGCACTGCAGCTGATGTGTCCATCAGCTGGTCGGGGGCTGCCATTGCGGGTAAGGGAACCTGGCAGTGTAGCCTTTTGGCTTCATGACCGGGTCCCTACTGGGCATGCGGTAGGAGGAGAGGGACTGAGCTGCTGGCATAATTCACTACGGCCCGGTCTCCCAGAAGTGGGGACAGGGTACCTGTAAAAAACAGGTTTCCTCTCCCCCTCTCCCGAAAGGTGTCAAATGTGGCACTGGAGGGGGGGAGGAGTCAAATAAGCAGAAGTTCCACTTTATGTGTAACTCCGCTTTAAGCATGCACTTAAGCATGAGTGTAGAGTGTCATGTCTCCGCCTATGAAGGGCATCAACTTTAATTTACAGTGAACTAGTGCAGAGAGCAGAGCTGACATAATAATGTCACCACTGCTCTCTATGTCAGTGAGAACCGTCCAGCTTGGAGAAGAGGAAGAGGATCCTGCAGCTTCATGTGACCAGTCTGAAGACTTTGGAAAAGATAAGTAAAGAAAAATCATGCAGCCAGTGGGGGACACAAGGCAGGGAGGGGAGGAAAGCCTCCCACAAAGCCTGGAGATGGGCTTTAAACTCCAACATACCGACCATTATTTCAAAACACATGGATCAAAATCAGGACTGAATTCCATATAACTATTGCTGTCCAAATCCATGCCCCATTTCTAGGATAACTGAACATTTCCTTTGTTTATTGACCCTAATATGGCTTAAAATATTGTAGCAGTCCATAAATACATATATGAAATTACCAAAGAGGTAAAGCTGCCTCTTTTGCCACTGCCGTCTACTTTGCCCAATGGTAAATCTTACCTCAGTCAAGCCATTCTTATTCATACTCACAATGAACATCAATCATTCTTACTCAGACCCACCATGGTCCTCTACAACTCTTACTTAGACCTACCAAGGACATCAATCATTCTTACTCAGTCCCACCATCATCATTAACCATTGTTACGCTAACCAACTATCATCATCAACCATTGCTCTTTTAGACCCACCATCATCATCAAGCATTGTTACTCAGACCCACCATTATTGTCCACCATTGTTACTCAGACCCAACCTCATCATCAACCATTCTTATTCAGACCCACCATTAAAAAAAAAAGTGGAAAGTGCACCAAAATGAGCCACATCCATAAATCATTGAGGATACAAAATAAGGTAGTACTGAGTATTACCAGGGAGACTGACTTTTTAGGCTAAGAAACAGTGGAGAAGATATAGCAGTATAAAAAATATAAATTTTTTGAAAAATACAAATATCTGAAAAACAATGACAATTGTAACATATAGCATCTATGATTATTGTACAGTGAGCCTTTGTATGTCTACGCGTTTCACCGTTAGGCTTCCTCAGGACACGGCCAAGGTTCACAGATGAGACAGAGAAGGGAATATGTCTCTCTATCTTAAATTGGAATGCAAAATCATGCAAGTCACGGTAGCATGAGAAAGTTCAATCAGCAATAAGAAAGTATATTAGATATAGCTAAATATCTCAGCAGGGGCATGAAAACAATATTCCTAATTAAGGGAGCAGCCATTAGAGGGAGGAGGGCCAACACCGGATGCACCACTTAGATCCTGGATTTAGTATCAGCAATGCTGACGGCTCAATACAATCCTTTCGCTGCATATTCAGGATACAAATAATCCAGCGTGCCCCTGGGAGACAGCAATACACTGCACCATTGTGCAGGATCCAGGATCTAATGGTGCATCCGGTGTTGGCCCTCCTCCCTCTAATGGCTGCTCCCTTAATTAGGAATATTGTTTTCATGCCCCTGCTGAGATATTTAGCTATATTAAATATACTTTCTTATTGCTGATTGAACTTTCTCATGCTACCGTGACTTGCATGATTTTGCATTCCAATTTAAGATAGAGAGACATATTCCCTTCTCTGTCTCATCTGTGAACCCTGGCCGTGTCCTGAGGAAGCCTAACGGTGAAATGCGTAGACATACAAGGGCTCACTGCACAATAATCATAGATGCTATATGTTACAATTGTCATTGTTTTTTAGATATTTGTATTTTTCAGTAAATTTATAATTTTTATACTGCTATATCTTCTCCACTGTTTCTTAGCCTAAAAAGTCCGCCTCCCTGGTAATACTCAGTACTACCTTATTTTGTATCCTCAGACCCACCATTATCATCCACCATTCTTACTCAGACCCACCATCATCATCAATCATTCTTACTTTGATCAACTATCATCATCGACTATTTGTCAGGACCTGGTTTATTTGCTGGTGGCGCGGTGGTTCTCAGGGCTGATTGCTGCAGTTCCAGTGTTCACCAGCAGGTGTCTTCCAGCAGGTTTCAGTGATCAGCTCCACCTGGTTTCAGCTGCTAGGTGGCTATATAAGGTTGCTCCCACTAGCACATGGCGCCTCAGTATTTTGGTGGCTCCTGCCCTGTATGCCGTGCTCCCAGACTCTCTTGCCATTCATTCTTGCCCCTGCCCTGTACCCAGTACCCCACTATCTAGCTCCCTGCTCCTTCAGTTTTCCCCTGTCTTGTGTGTGTGTGTGTGTATAGTTAGTTTGTTAGGTTGCTGGTTAGGCATTTTGTTATTTAGTTTTGATTTTCAGGAATTCCCGTGTTCATTGCTGTTGGTGCGTGGTTATTGTTCACTCTAAATAAACCTCACTTTAAAGATATACAGTATATACATAGTCTGTTCCCAGTTTCTGTGTGTAGCTACCAGACATCCCAACCTGCAAAAAGTAATTTCAAGGAGGTGGCAAACTCATTTCAGGAAAGTGGGCGTGGCTTAAACCGCACTTCGAATTGCACGTGGCTTTAATGGGGAGTGGTTTTATAGAGTCTGAGATGACTTACATTGTTCGTAAGTAGGAGTCGTTTGTAACTTGGGTGTTCATAACTTGGGGACTGCCTGTAATGTTAAATAGGGAATGTACAATGTGGAGTGTATGGCAGTGGGTAGTATGTGCAGGAGAGGAGTGCGGAGTGTATATAGGTGGGTATAATGTGCATGCGAGGAGTGTGGAGTGTACAACGGTGAGTAATATGTGCAGGATGGTGTAAGTAGGGCAGTGGACAGTGTCAGTAGTTCTTTATTTTTATTATTATTTTTTTACAATTAATTTTTTTTATTTTTTGTTTTTCACAATAAGTGGGGGTAGTGGACAATGTCAGTAGAGCAGTGTGTCAGTAGTTTTTTGTTTTTATTATTTTCTCTATTATTTTTTACAATTTTGTTGTTTATTATTTTCTTTAAATATTTTTTTTTTCATATTTTTTTCACAGTGCTTCTGGGGAAGGGGTGGGGAGTATGTGGCGATGATGGTGTCAGTAGGGCAGTGGATTGTGTCAGTAGTTTTTATTTTTACATATTGTTTTTACATTTTTTTTTTAACCACACTTCCTCTGCATGTAATCTATTGAAGGCCCCCCTGCAATACCGTTACCCGTAGCAACCTCTCAGACCTCTTCTTTTTCTGTTACGCTTTCCTCTATGCTCCCCAGTACTGTTACTACTTTTCTCTCAGCAGTACACTCTGGTCAGCACCATGCAACTTCTTGCATTATCTCCAGTATCTAAGCCAAGAAAGAAACAGAAGTTTTCTTCTGCTCATACAATCCTGCTACTATCCACTGCTGCCTCAACCATTATTCAGCTAATTCCTGATTCCATGCTGCCTGCTGTTGAGGCCCAGCCTGCTGATGGTGTCCATTCTTCCTCCCTGCTGCCTGCTGATAGGGTCCATTCCTCCTCCATGCTGCCTGCTGATGGGGTCCATCCCTCCCCTATGCTGCCTGCTGATGGGGTCTATTCCTCCTCCATGCTGCCTGCTGATGGGGTCTATTCCTCCTCAATGCTGCTGGCTAATGGGGTCCAGCCAGCCTCTATGCATGCCTCTGGTGTCCTGCCATCCTCTGCCAAGCCTGCCTCTGGTGTCCTGCCGTCCTCTGCCAAGCCTGTCTCTGGTGTTCTGCCATCCTCTGCCAAGCCTGTCTCTGGTGCCCTGCCATCCTCTGCCAAGCCTGCCTCTGGTGTCCTGCCAGCCTCTGCCAAGCCTGCCTTTGGTGTCCTGCCGTCCTCTGCCAAGCCTGCCTCTGGTGTCCTGGTGTCCTACCGTCCTCTGCCAAGCCTGCCTCTGGTGACTTGCCATCCTTTGCTAAGCCTGCTTCTGGTGTCCTGTTGTCCTCTTCCATGCCTGCCTCTGGTGTCCTGTTGTCCTATGCCAAGCCATGCCTCTGGCGTGCTGTTGTTACATAGTTACATAGTTACATAGTAGGTGAGGTTGAAAAAAGACACAAGTCCATCAAGTCCAACCTATGTGTGTGATTATGTGTCAGTATTACATTACATATCCCTATATGTTGCGGTCATTCAGGTGATTATCTAATAGTTTCTTGAAGCTATCAATGCTCCCCGCTGAGACCACCGCCTGTGGAAGGGAATTCCACATCCTTGCCACTCTTACAGTAAAGAACCCTCTACGTAGTTTAAGGTTAAACCTCTTTTCTTCTAATTGTAATGAGTGGCCACGAGTCTTATTAAACTCTCTTCTGCGAAAAAGTTTTATCCCTATTGTGAGATCACCAGTACAGTATTTGTAAATTGAAATCATATCACCTCTCAAGCGTCTCTTCTCCAGAGAGAATAAGTTCAGTGCTCGCAACCTTTCCTCATAACTAAGATCCTCCAGACCCTTTATTAGCTTTGTTGCCCTGTTGTCCTCTGCCAAGCCTGCATCTGGTGTCCTGCCGTCTTCTGCCAAACCTGCCGCTGGTGTCCTGCCGTCCTCTGCCATGCCTGCTGCTGGTGACCCACTGCTTGTTGCCAGACCTCTCTCTGATCTACGGTCCACTGCCAAGCCATGCTGCTGTTGACCCGCTGTCTGTTGCCCTGCCGGTATATGCTGATTTCTGACCAGCTGCCTGGCCAGGCCATGCTGATTCACTACTTGCTGCTCAGTCATACTGAGTTAAACTACTGCCTGCCGATGTGTCTGAGGCTTCTGAATTTCCATTGTCATGTGGCTTGAATGGGATATCTGTTTGGTTTAAGATTCCAACTGTTGCCTGTCCTGAGTTCTTTTTGCAGGCAGTGAATCCTGTTGTGCCAAGTTTGGGGGGTCTAGATACCCACTTTGAACATGAGAGCATCCGATATTACAACCCCAGCAGTAGAGGTCCTCTGGGGAAGGGCAGAGTTCCAACTGAACCTTGTCCTGACAAAAGTGTTATCTCTGTGATCCCAGGTGTATTTTGAGACCCAAGTTGAATAACCTATGCCTATGCCTTGGGTAGACCTGAGTGGCAGGTAAAATATGGAGCAGTCCCTAGTAATTGGGATGGGGAGGGTCCAGTTGTGATAAAACCACCTGGCGTCAGGGTACCTGTGTGGACCAAGGAACCTGGTACTAAGTCTTCAGGTTGCCTTAGGAATCCCAGCGTTGGGATGGATTCTGCATTAAAGAATTGTAAGCTCTGAGAGTTTCTTCTCAGGGATCTGACTAGCAGGAAGCTCAGCCAGGGTACTCAGTCAGACCCATTATCATCATCAACCATTCTTATTCAGACCCATTATCATTATCAACCATTCTTATTCAGACCCATCATCATCATCATCATCAACCCTTCTTACTCAGACCCATCATCATCATCAATCATTCTTACTCAGACCCATCATCATCATCAACCATTCTTACTCAGACCCATCATCATCATCATCAACCATTCTTACTCAAACCCACCATCAACATCAACCATTCTTACTCAGAACCATCATCATTATCTTTTGCAGATAGATAGACAGCTGAAAGAAAATCATAAGGATTTAATTATATTTATTTATATTTAATCAGCAAATCACCAGTGGCAGTGACATTTTTGCTGTTGTGTTTTGCAATCATGTAATTGAGGTACACTTCTAGTGATTGCAACCCTTTTTTTTTTAATTAAAATAAAAAAGAGGTTTATACTTACCTGCTCTGTGCAATATTATTGCACAGACAGGCCCATTACCTCCTCTTCTGGGGTCCCCCGCTGGCGCTGTTTGCTTCTTCTCTCCTATGTGTGCCCCCATAGTGAATTGCTTGCTATGCGAGCACACGTGTGGACATGCTCCTGGGCCGAGCTATGTGCATCTCTAGACACACACAGCACGGCTTGGCCACACCACCCACTCTCTCTTCATAGGATTTGACTGACAGCAGCATGAGCAAATGACTCCCGAGAGGGGAGAGAAGATCTGTAGATGGGCAAAGCGTTGGATCCAGGGCCGTCTTTACCGCAGGGCAAACGGGGCAGCTGCCCAGGGCCCTTTCACTGTTTGGGGCCCAAAGCAGAGCTGCCCCTTAAGCCCATGCCGTGCCCGCAAATCGGCGCTAAAAATCCCCACTGTCTGCGGTAAAGACGGCCCTGTGTCTGTCTGTCACAGACAGTTATCAGCTGGCATCAGCAGCGACGCACACAGTACTGTGCAGCAGTGCCAGTGCTGCATTAGTGTCGATGAAGGAGAGAGCCGTGGGTGGGCGGAGAGAGCCGTGGGTGGGCGGGGCCTTGAGCTCCCCTGACGCTCTGGCCCCGCCCCTTGCTATTCTGCCTGCAAGCGTGTATGTGATCGGACTCAGAGGAGCAGCTGCAGAGGCCTCGGTAGGAGGAGTTAGATGGCGGCGCGGAGTGGAGACTGTGGAGTGCTGTCAGAGAGAGTGCTGGTGCCTGGAGTGAAACTAGCAATAGCAGCAGACCAGCAGTGTGGAGGAATTGATCGGGTTCGGAGCTGAGCTGGCCAGGAGGACAAGGTAGATCTTCTTTCTCCTCCCCTGGCTCCCGCACCCCACGTGTAGAACAGTAGGAATTTTAAAAACCTGCCACCCCCTCTAGCACCAATAGATAGATTCATGCATTGCATGAATCTATCTATGGCTGCCACTGCCACCCCCTATTCAGGCGCCAGGCCCCTTTTTGGGCGCCTGAATTACAGCGGCGGGGTTTTTTTTAAGCACCTGATTAGAGCCATAGGCTCTAATAGGCGTAAAAAAAAAGTGACCTGCGAGCGCCATGCTGGGCGCTCGCAGGTCACTCAGCTGTGTTGGAAAAGCGAATGAATATTCACTTTCCTAACACTAAACCGCCTCTCTGCCAATCAGGTCTGTTACCTGTCACCTGATTGGCTGAAACAACAGGCACCGCTATTAGACGCCTATCAGGAGGAGAGGACGTGAGATGAGGATGGCAGGAGATGCATGATGCACCCGGCTCGTCGCTGTCAGCCGCTGCCTCACCAAGACAGGGTAAGTGCCGGGCAAGCGGGCCGGGGGGTCACACTGGGGGCAATCAAGGGCACACTGGCAGCATTTGATGGGCACACTGTCAGCGTTTGATGGCACACCGACAGTGTTTGATGGGCACAGTGGCTGCGTTTAATGGGCACAGTGGCAGCGTTTAATGGGCACAGTGGCAGCATTTGATGGCACAGTGGCAGCGTTTAATGGGCACAGTGGCAGCGTTTGGCACAGTGTCTGCAATTGATGGCACAGTGGCAGCTTTTGGCACAGTGGCTGCAATTGATGGCACAGTGGCAGCGTTTGGCACAGTGGCTGCAATTGATGGCACAGTGGCAGCGTTTGAAGGCACAGTGGCAGCGTTTTATGGGCACAGTGGCAGCGATTGGTGGGCACAGTGGCAGCATTTGATGGGCACAGTGGTAGCACTTGATGGGCACAGTGGCAGCGTTTGATGGGCACAGTGGCAGCGTTTGATGGGCACAGCGGCTGCAATTGATGATTTTTTTTCAAAAATTTTTTGCGCCCTCCCAAAAAAAAATTTTAAGCACCAGCCGCCATTGAGGCTGAGTGAGGCTGTGGTTG